>JALAZF010000772.1:0-1200000 GCA_022829125.1 Lathyrus tuberosus | reverse complement strand
CACCTGGGCCTACCCTCGAGTAGTAAGACTCATTTCTTTTTTTTAAAAACTTTTTGGGCCTCTAATAGAGTGTAAGACCCAATCCTTTTTTTGACCAAATCATTTTTGGGCCTCAGTATATTGTATAAGTCCCGATACCGTCAAAAACAAACGGCGCGATCGTCGCCTTTTCAAAATAACCCTTGGGCCTCTCCTTGAGCTATAAGACCCATTCAAAACACTTTGGGCCTCTATTAGAGTGTAAGACCCAATCCCCCTTTTAACCAAAACATTTTGGGCCTCACTTATTGTATAAGTCCCTCTGCGTTAAAAGAAAACCTCGGCGCGATCGTCATTTTTTAAACGAAAAATCATTTGGGCCTACCCTCGTGTTATAAGCCCCACTCTTTTTCTTTAAACCTTTTTGGGCCTCTTGAGAGAGTGTAAGACCCATCCCTTTGTACAGTAAACCTTTTCGGGCCCCAGTCACTTGTATAAGTCCCTCTGTACAAAATCAAACAATGCGCTCACTGATAAAACCCTGGGCCTCTCCTTGAGCTGTAAGCCCCAAATCTTTCTTTTTCAAAGCATTTTCTCCTTTGATTTTGAATATACTGTTGTTTTCAATCTTTCTTTGTTGAACAACTAACCAAATAGCATGGAAGCACTACAACCGAGTAAGTGGTTATCGCTTTCGTTTACTGCTTTCATATTATAAACTGTATTGTGGGGCTGCTCACTGTAAGTCTCCTTTCATAAACTCATATCTACTGTGTAATAATAGTATAGATATTTCGAGTTTCCCCGGCTACTACGTCTAGAACTAGGTGACGCTGTTTCACTTATTCGTAGAAATAGACGCCTAGATCCCCAATAGGAGCACCAGATACAGTCTTCTCTTCGGCTGTCCTCCTTAGGAATCGTCAAGAAGCTCTACTCCCCAAGATGAATGTATTTTCCGTGAATGGAATCTTTGAGTTTCTTCCAAATTCTCGAACTTTCCTGACTTGATCTATTCCTTATGGATAGCTTGCCTTGAATGTCTCAGGGTTTGGGTACCCACTACGGTCATAATCTTGGACCTTAACTAAGGAACCCTCTTTAAAAGCTAAAAGTCGCTGGATAGTAAACCTCACACGTTTACCAGTGGTTTTTATCTTTAAAAGAGTTATCTCTCCTAATGGAAAGGAGATGATAGACCCACGGGCTTCTTAAAAGCATCGGCCTCCTCTTGGGCATTATTCAAGGACACTACGGCTTCTTAGAAGTATTCACAACCTCCTCTTAGGCTTCGTATAATGATCTCTTCCTCCGGGAATGATAGCCTCCTCTTGGGCTTCGTACAAGGACCCGTCGGCTTCTTAAAAGTTTCCAGCCTCCTCTTGGGCTTCGTACAAGGACCCGTCGGCTTCTTAAAAGTTTCCAGCCTCCTATTGGGCTTCGTACAAATTGTCCCGACGACCTCCTAGAGGTATAGGAACAGAACATAGTCATCCTCATAGAACAGTCCTTTCATAGAGTCTACTACTGTTTCTCACAGCATAGTACAAAAGATAAAACTCTAGACTTGGACAGTCTAACTTCCTTGAGTCTCAAAGACATTCTCAAGCACCCTTCGTTAAATAGGAAGGAAACCCGCAGACTCGGACAGTCTCAATACCCTTTGGATTTCCCGTTTCCTCAAAGAGAAGGAAATATCCCTGATCCTCAAATCAAATCCCTGAGTACAGTGATGCTCATATAAGAACTGATTTTCTCTTTTAAAATCAGTATATTGGATCTGTCACTCAATTGAAACAGTTACAATAGCCTCCATCTCGGGCTTCGTACGAGATACCAAAATTCTCCCTAGCGGAGTCAAAACAACCTTTTCGCCTCTCTCTCGGGCTTCGTACGAGACACATAAGAGACTCCCCCGTTGAGTCAATTACCCCTTTCGCCTCCATCTCGGGCTTCATACGAGATACAAAATCACTCTCTTGTTGAGTATAAAAGATTCTCCTGTTGAGTCAACCCTTTTAGCCTATCTCTCGGGCTTTGTACGGGACACAAAATAGCCTCCTCTTAGGCTTTGTATAATGATTTTCCTAGCGAAAATTAGCCTCCTCTTAGGCTTTGTATAAGAAAACCACTGGTTGATCCAATCAACCTTTTAGCATCAAAGCTGTGCCTCGTTCACAGTACACAAACATCAACAACTCCTTTCCCTTCATCTAATCGCTGTAAGCGGCAAGCCTCTGGATCATCTACATCCATGCCACTGTCCCTCTTTGAGCATGAGAAATTCCTAAGGAAAGATGGCATTGCTCTACACTGAGTTAAAGTCTTCTCCTTCAGGTTAAAACCATTTCTTCAGAAATTATGGCATTGCTCGGATCCGCGTATCCCAGTTAAAGTAATTCCCCCTCTCCCCTCTTTAGAGATGACAAATTCTCTCTAAAACCGAGGTCTTTCAGCTTCACGTCTTGGGCTTTGAACAAGACACAAATAGACCTTCAGCTTCACATCTTGGGCTTTGAACAAGATACAAATCACCTTTCGCTTCACGTCTTGGGCTTTGAAAATGACACCAAAAACCAATTTCCTCCCATAGAATAGGAGGAACTACGAACGCTCTGATTTCCCTGTTTCGGTAAACGGGAATACGTAGGCATAAGATCGAAAGAAAAGATCTTAGCGAGCGCATTCAACAAAAAACCCAAATCCCATATCTCCATCAATCAAAAGCAGTAATTCAAAAGCATCAGTCTTAACATCCTAATCCTTGTTCCCCGCCAGAAAACCTTCTGCCCAGATAAAAAGAAAGAAAACCGTATTGGCGAAAATACAAATAACCAGTACAAAGGCCCCCCCACATTGATAGTATCCGTAACCTAACAGATCGCTGTTTAAACTCAGTATGCAAGCAGGGTTAATTGGAGACATCTATTTCCCTTCCTTATTCAGCTCACAATAGGATAAAAAATGAATCGACCTGTAGTTTAAGCTCAAACCGCAGAGAGCGACCAGCGCTTAAGAACCGCGTCCAAAATCGCTCGCTACAGAAAAAGTGGCGCCCACCGTGGGGCCTATCTCTTCAGCTTCTTTCCTTTTTCCTCCTTTTCACCTCTTTGGTTGATACCACAGATTGGGGCTTCCGCCGGGGAACCCATTTCTGTCAGGAACTTAGGAATCATAGCTTTATAAGTATAGGATGATTAGGACAAATATATATACTGCTTTTCCTAATTGCTATACGTGTTTATTTTTCTGCTACTGGGAATGCGTGTGATGCCGCATGTGGTGAGAATGAGTATACACTTAAGATAAGTGATGGCGACGGGGTCGACCATCAACCTCAGTGGAGGCTGACCAACGCAACCCATTCACTCTTATAGCCAATGGGCCAGTTGTTAAGTCTGAGAAGCTGAGGAGCCAAACCCTTTCGTAGTGCGGAAACTATCAGAAATAGTTGTTACGCGATACTACCCTCATTTGAGGCTGGTGATCTATTCTCGGTGAATGGCACTTACTCTAAGATTGCTCTACAACTCGCTGGCGATCCGCTTGTTGTCTTGTTTTCCTGGGAGGAGCTGATGATAATGAGTACAGGTACAAAAATCACCCTAGTATAAACCTTTGGGGATGGGTAGAGCCTTGACTTCATGACAACGGCCCTTTGACCCCATGTTTTTTCTATGTTTTTGTGTGCTGCATTCATGCATTCATTTAATAAAACATTAAAACATTCAAAAAACTTCTCTTCTAGTCTCTCTGTTTTTCAAATTAAACTAAGACTGTGATTGCAAATATCAGAGAAGAGGATTACGTTAATGGATTTCGGTAGAAGGAGAACTCACCAGTACACCTTCAAGGTTCCAAAACTAGGGGATTTGAGAAAGTTAGCGAGGATGATCGTTAACCCAGAGGCTTTCAGAGCCAAGCACGGTGGTTTGCTACCACTGTTAAGAGTCCATGTGATTAAGGGGATCATGGACGCGCTCATTCAGTTCTACGATCCGGTTTATCATTGTTTCACATTCCCGGATTACCAGCTATCACCAACGCTGGAGGAGTATTCTCATCTGACTGATTTACATATCACTGATCGAGCTCCATTTTCTGGACTGGAAGAAATTCCAAAGAATCAGACTATTGCAATAGCAATTCATTTGGACGAGTCTGAGGTCAGGACTCACATGACCACTAAGGGTGGCACCCAAGGTTTGCCAGCCCAGTTCTTGACAAAGAAAGCTCTGTACTTCGCTAGTATAGGGAACGAGACTACTTTTGAAAGCATCTTTGTCTTGCTCACCTACGGGTTATTTTTGTTTCCCAACATCAATAACTTCGTCGATATCAATGCTATTAAGGTTTTTCTCATTGGAAACCCTGTGCCAACTTTGCTCGCAGATGCGTATCATTCTGTACACTTGGGAAATTTGTACAGCGGAGGAGAGATCACATGCTGTGTACCTTTGCTCTACAAATGGTTTATCTCCCACTTGCCCAAGTCTGCTGCTTTTTGGGATTGCAAGAGTATCTTACGTTGGTCACAAAAGACCATGTCTCTCACCAATTCCGATATAGATTGGTGTAGTAGGATTTATGAGGGAATCAGAATCATTGACCGTTGTGGAAACTTCCCCAGCGTACCCCTCATAGGAACTAAAGGAGGAATCAACTATCATCCGATATTAGTTCTTCGTCAATTTGGATACCCGGTGAGACACATCCCACTGGGTGTTCATCTGGAAGGTCTTTTCTTCAAAGAAGGAGAAAGTGACAGAGCACTAAAGATGGAAATAGTGCAAGCTTGGAAACATGTTCATAAGAAAGGACGAGAGTCTCTGGGAAAACCGGACTGTGTCTCGGTGGAGCCTTATCTCCACTGGGTACAAACTAGAGCTCTCAAGCTAAAGATGCCTTATCCTCGTTACAGAATTCTTCCACCAAGGGAATCTGTCATGTACTTCATGACGGAAACTGAAAAGCTTCAGGTTACTCTCAACAAAGTTCAAAAGGAAAGAAGATCTTGGAAGAACAAGTACCGCACCCTCGACGTAGAGTGTATCCAAATACAACAACTACTAAAAGAGAAAGATGCTCTGATTGAAATTTTGGAGCAGCATGCTGTGGAGAATCAAGATGACCAAAGGAATTTGCTCGCTCCTTTCACCTGGCAAAGGAATGACAACCCGACAATGGCCCAACCGCCCCCGTCAAAGAAGAGGACTCGGGACCCATTAGTTTAGGTTTCTGTTTCTGCACTTTGTAATCTACTATATTTCCATTTCTGTAATCCTTTGGAATTCAATAAAAAGGGGTTTCCCCACTGTCTGATATTTGCAATCTAATTGTTGAAGTTTATTTTGATAAAAAAAAAACAACAATTAATATAATCATTGCATTCATCATTCTCACATCGCGTATTCTTCTTCCCTACGAATCTTATGTTTGTGTCTCGATTCTAGAGTCAAACTGTCTCATTCGTATAATACTCGGGCCAATCGTCAGAAAAGGATGGATGATCTTGAGGAAGAAAACAGAGAGTTGAAAGAAGAGATCGACGCTCTGAGAGAGGATATGAGAAAGCTTCGTAATGACATGCAAGCCATGGCAGAAGCTCAGCTACAAAGAACTGTGATCTCAGAGATCACCACAACGCCCATCATAGAAAAGTATGATCCTAGGTATCAGATGCCGAAAGATCGTCCTTGGGGCATGCCTGTTAACTATATCCCGGAAGGATATGTTCCGCCGATCACTGAAGATCAGGGAATCACAACAGAAGCCGCTGGGCCTGAAGGTTACAAACTTCAGGAAAGCGAAGATGCCAGGGGCATACTCAAGACTCCTGAAGGTTACAAACTTCGGGAGGCGCCGAGACTTACTACCGTAGTCACGGTACCACACCCTGCGGTGCACACTGTCCCGGAAGGACAGATTCCACAGACATCTTCTGATAAGAAGGAAACTATGTTTGACAGAATGGATGAATTCCAGGAGCAGTTCTTTGAAATGCAGAAAGAGCTGCAAGCCATTCGCGGTCAGGATCTATTTGGAAAGGACGCCGCAGACCTCTGCTTGGTCCCAAATGTGAAAGTCCCGCACAAGTTCCAAGTGCCCGACTTTGAAAAATACAAGGGTAACTCTTGCCCCCAGAGCCATCTGGTGATGTACGCTCGGCGGATGTCAGCTCAGACGGAGAATCAGGACCTGCTGATTCACTACTTCCTGGATAGTTTAACCGGTGCTGCCTTAAAATGGTACATGGGTTTAAACCGTGCCACGATCAGTACATTTAGAGATCTTGGTACTGCCTTCGTCCAACAATACAAGTACAATTTGGACATGGCACCCGACAGAGATCAACTCAGATCAATGTCACAAAAGGATAAGGAAACCTTTAAGGAGTATGCTCAAAGGTGGCGTGAAATTGCCGCTCAAATTTGTCCACCTCTTGAGGAAAAAGAGATGACAAAAATCTTCTTAAAGACCTTAAGCTCATTTTACTATGACCGAATGATTGCCAGTGCACCCAGTGATTTCACCGAAATGGTCGGCATGGGTGTACGTCTTGAGGAAGCCGTCCGAGAAAGACGTTTGGTGAAAGACACTGGATCAACGAGCGGTACTAAAAAATACGGTAGTGCTCTCCCTAAGAAAAAAGAGCAAGATATTGGGAATATCTCTCTCGGAAAGCAAAGGCGACGTTATCAGCCAGTAGCAGCTGTTACTCCTGCTATCGGCCCCGCGCCTGTTCCTATGTATCAACCTCAGGTTGCGCAGAGCCAACCTGACCAACAAAGGACACAACAGCCTCTTCAGCAGGCTCGTCCTTCATATAACAACAACCGTACAACACGGCCACCAGGATTTGATCCTATACCCGTAACGTACGCAGAGCTGTTTCCGTTACTGCTGGCTAAGGGGCACATCCAGAATAAGTCTCCCCTTTCAGTTCCGGAAAATTCGCCTTTCTGGTTTAAGGTGGATCAAACATGCCCTTATCATCAAGGAGGTTCAGGGTATAACATTGAGACTTGTCTCAATTTCAAATCCGATGTACAAAAGCTTGTTAGGAGCGGGCTCTTGTCTTTCAAAGATACGAATCCAAATGTTCTTACGAACCCGCTGCCTCAACATGAGAAAACTGCAGTCAATCTGATTGAGAAAGAGACTAACAATGTCTATCAAATTCATGATGTACTCTTATTGAAGACCAATCTGGTCAAGATGCATTGTAGACAGAGTGGATATGGCCATGTGCCACCTCATAATTATCACCAGTGTGATATCTGCTCTAAAGACAACCAGGGATGTTCTGTAGTGCAAGCAGCTCTACAGGAACAAATGGATCTTGGATGGATCCAAGAGCACCGAGTTCGTGGAGTTAACATGGTTTACACGAATTCCAACGTCATTCAAAACCACGACATCCGTGCGATGAATGTCAACTTGGTGGCGATGCACTCAAGGCAAAGCCAGTATCATAATCTGCCGCGACACGATTACAGTTCTTGTCTGACTTGCTCGGTAAACAAACAGGGATGCTCTTTCATACAAGTAGCCCTCCAGCGTCAGATGGATCTTGGATGGATCCAAGACTACCATGATAGGAACTCCTATCAAATCAACATGGTTCAGATCTTTGACATTCGCGTGATGAATACCAACCTGGTAGAGTTACATGCTGAGCAGGTCCGACTTGGATTCTTAATATCACATGATTATCAAAACTGTGAAGCAGGTTGCGAAAACGATCGAGGTTGTACCCTTGTCCAGGAGGCACTTCAGCACTTGTTAAATCACTGGTGGATGTCAATCTATATGGACGAAGATACTCAGCAGATTAGTATCAATCACAGGAATCCTACTCGTCGTCAAAGTCAGGATGTCCGATCAATGGAAGATAACCTAGTGAGGTTACATTGCATTCAAAGTGGGCGTAGCCAGGTGCCACCACACAACTATGAAAGTTGTAGCGTCTGTTCGGAAAGTAACCAAGGGTGTTACCTTATGAGAGCAGCTCTTTAGGGTCAGGTCGATCATGGAGAAATTCGTCCATATCCAGGTTCAGGACCCATTATTTGGTCGCCAAACTACCTTGCCGAGCAAGTTGAGGATGTTGTCACGATCTCTGGTCATCACAGGACCGGGAATGTTTTTGCCATCATCCCTCTACTTGACGAATCTAGAGTTCCCAACCGGGAACAGATCGAGATTACTTATGATGGTCAGAAAAATCAGAAGGTTCCCATAGTCATCTATCTACCGGGGTCACTACCGTATGAATCAGCTAAGGCAATCCCTTACAAATACGGTGCAACAATAATCGAGAATGGAAAGGAAATTCCATTACCCTCCGTCGTGAATATTGCGGACATCAGTCGTGTAACACGGAGCGGTCGAATCTTCAACTGAGGGGTTGGAGAATCCAACAAAGAAAAGGAACTTCAGGCAGAAATTCCTGATCCACCAGTCGGTCAATCTAGTAATCCAGACTTTTCAAAAGACAAGGATGAGATGCTAAAGCTCATCCAAAGGAGTGAATATAACATTGTCGATCAACTGTTACAGACTCCTTCAAAGATCTCAGTATTATCACTGTTACTCAGTTCAGAAGCACACAGAGAGGCTCTACAGAAAGTCTTGGAGCAAGCCTATGTGGAACAGGATGTAACAATCAGACAATTCGATAGCATTGTCTCTAACATCACTTCCTGCAATAATTTGGGATTTAGTGATGAAGAATTACCTGAAGAGGGTCGCCGTCATAACATGGCGCTCAACATTACAGTTAACTGCCAGGGCGATGCTTTAGCCAACGTACTGGTAGACACATGGTCAGCCCTGAATGTTATGCCGAAGTCCACTTTGATGCAATTATCATTCAAGGGCCCTCCGATGAGAGTCAGCGAGGTCGTCGTCAAAGCATTCGACGGATCCAAAAAAACCGTTATCGGTGAAGTTGATCTTCCCATAACTATTAGTCCTCACACTTTCCAAATCACTTTCCAGGTCATGGACATCCGGGCAACATACAGTTGTTTATTAGGAAGACCTTGGATACATCGGGCTGGAGCGGTTACGTCAACCCTCCACCAAAAGCTAAAGTTTGTCAAGAATGATCAACTTGTCACGGTTTGTGGGGAACAAGCCTTGCTTGTGAGTAACTTATCATCATCTACTTGTGTGGAACCCGAGGAGGTTATTGGAACTCAGTTCCAAGCACTATCGGTGAGCAAGGACAGTCAGTTCAAAGAAGGAACTTCAATTTCTTCATACAAAGATGCTATCGAAGCGGTCGAGAGTACCGATACGACAGGATGGGGACGGCTTGTCATTCCTATTGACAATAAAACAAAGAAGGGTCTTGGTTTTTCTGCAACCTGTACCCAGACAGCTGCCAACGATGAAAGTCTTCATCCCCTTCAAAACTTCTTCCAAAGTGGACGTTTTCTCCACCCAGTGTCTCAGACAGTTCATGCTATCAATGAAGAAGATCCCTCTGACACAGATGAAGAATGGAAGTCCTATCTTAACAAGGACGGCTATATGTCTCAGGAGGAGGTGCCTATGCCTTTTTGCTTTCCTACAGAAAGTCCGAGATTTATACCCAGGTCAGATGTTGAAATGATCTACGGAGATTGTGATCCGGAAGGATGCCGTGCTCCGCCAAATTCATTAGAGGAGGACACTCCGATGAAAGACAACTTTGACCACAATTACTATGGCCCGATGGATGGCCTGCCAATGTGGCAGCCTTACCCAGGAAACTTGGGGCAAGAAAGTCAGCCGAGTAATGAAACTCAGTTGAGCATCATTGAACAGAATACCTGTGTCCCCACCGCGTCATGGGATCAACACTCAGGTAATTCAGAAACTACTCAACATGAAGATGAATTCCCAACGTTTGCAGGACTAGAATTCATCAACTATGCTTTTTCTAAGGTCAACGTCATCAAGAGGGATGACTTCTCCAGTTCCAAAGAAGTTTGGGGCACTCTGGGACAACCAAGTGGAAAATACGACTATATGGTCAAGTACACCGCTCCCGAAAGCTCTCGTATCAGGCTCGAAGATACCCAGCCAACTGGATGGGGAGATACAGCTGAGAGCACCAATGCTATGCAAAATGCAACAGAGGAATCCTCCTACGACAATTCTGCTTGGGAGACAGATTCCAATGATCCTGCTCCACCAGAAATCAGCGTTATTTCTGAAGACAAATCAAGGAAGGTGCCAGAATTTGTGATTCATCGAGGAGTTCGCCGCCAATGGGTTGCCGTCGAGGTTTCGAAGGTCGTTCATCAGTCAAAGTAATTGCCATCTTTTAACCTTTCACCCTGCCCAGGTGAAACAGATGTTTTGATAGGGCTCGCTTTTTGTAAATTTCCCTCTTCGCTTTGCCCAAAGCGAGTGAGTTTTGTTTTATAGGGCTGTAGTTTCAAGATTCGACTTGTTCATTAATAAAATAACGTCGTTCTGTAATTTTCGCATTAATTACTGTTTTCTCTTTTTGCTTTTTCAGAAAATGGTAATCCTAAAAAACATTCAATAATAAAAACAAGCAGTAAAATCAAAACACTGCACACACTTACATTTTCTCTATCTCTTCTAAACACGAATCATCACGTCATGCAGATTGTTTGTTTTATACCCCGTTGAAACATACGATCCGATGCCTTCTTCCAACTTTGAGTTCCCGGTATTCGAGGTTGAAGAAGAAAATGACGACCAAATTCCAGAAGAGGTCTCCCGACTACTCAGACAAGAGGAAAGGTCCATCGAACCTCACAAAGAGCCGTTGGAAACGGTAAACTTGGGTTCAGAAAAAGAGAGAAAAGAAATCAGGATCGGAGCATTGCTCAGTCCAACTGCCAGAGAGGGTTTGATAAAGCTTCTCAAAGAATTTCCCGATGTATTCGCTTGGTCCTATCAGGATATGCCAGGGTTGGATACCAGCATCGTGGAACATCACTTACCATTGAGATCAGAATGTCCGCCAGTAAAGCAAAGGTTGAGACGCACTCACCCAGACATGGCCATCAAAATCAAGGAGGAGGTACAGAAACAGATCGACGCGGGTTTCCTCGCTACATCTGAATATCCTCAATGGTTAGCCAACATCGTACCCGTTCCCAAAAAGGACGGAAGGGTCAGAATGTGTGTTGATTACAGAGATCTGAACAAGGCAAGTCCAAAGGACGACTTTCCTTTACCACACATTGACATGCTGGTTGACAGCACAACAAAGTTCAAAGTATTCTCCTTCATGGATGGATTCTCGGGCTATAACCAGATCAAAATGGCGCCGAAAGACATGGAGAAAACTTCGTTCATTACCCCATGGGGTACCTTTTGTTACAAGGTAATGCCGTTCAGTTTGAAGAATGCCGGGGCAACCTATCAAAGGGCCATGACTACTCTGTTTCATGACATGATACACAAGGAAATCGAGGTATATGTCGATGATTTGATTGCAAAATCAAGAACAGAGGATGAGCACGTTGAACATCTGTCAAAATTGTTCGAACGTCTAAGAAAATTCAAGCTCCGCTTGAATCCCAACAAGTGCACCTTCGGTGTCCGTTCGGGGAAATTACTAGGGTTCATCGTCAGCCAGAAAGGAATTGAAGTTGATCCTGACAAGGTCAAGGCCATTCAAGAAATGCCTTCTCCGAAAACTGAAAAACAAGTCAGAGGATTCCTGGGACGTTTGAACTACATCTCCAGATTCATATTCCTTATGACCGCGACGTGTGCGCCGATTTTCAAATTACTCAAAAAGAACCAGGATTGCGTTTGGTCAGAAGATTTCCAAACCGCCTTCGACAGTATCAAGGAATATCTGTTGAATCCTCCGATTCTATCACCTCCAGTGGAAGGAAGACCACTGATCATTTACCTCACAGTCCTAGAGGACTCAATGGGATGTGTACTTGGCCAACAAGACGAAACTAAACGGAAAGAGTCTGCCATTTACTATCTAAGCAAGAAATTCACCGACTGCGAAACTCAGTACACAATGCTTGAGAAAAATTGTTGCGTTTTGGCTTGGGCAGCCAAACGTCTTCGCCAGTACATGATTCGTCATACTACTTGGTTGGTCTCCGAAATGGATCCAATCAAGTACGTTTTCGAAAAACCTGCTCTCACGGGAAGGATTGCCCGTTGGCAGATGTTACTATCAGAATATGACATAGAGTACCATGCTCAGAAAGCCGTTAAAGGAAGTATTTTAGCCGATCATTTGGCTCATCAACCGATTGACGATCAAGAATCAATCGGGTTTAACTTCCCAGACGAAGATGTCATGTATCTAAAGATGAAAGATTGCGATGAACCGCTACCCAGTGAAGGGCCAGAACCAGGTTCCCAGTGGGGACTTATCTTTGACGGAGCAGTCAATCATTATGGAAACGGAATTAGGGCAATCATTGTTACCCCTCAGGGTTCCCACATTCCTTTCACTGCCAGACTTACGTTCAAATGTACGAACAACGAGGCCGAATACGAAGCATGTATCATGGGTCTCGAAGAAGCGATTGATTTAAGGATCAAAAACTTGGACGTATACGGTGATTCAGCCCTGGTTATTAACCAGATAAAAGGAGATTGGAACACATACCAATCAGGATTGATTCCTTACAAAGACTATGCAAGAAGGTTGTTACCCTTCTTCAACAGAGTCGACTTTCATCACATCCCTCATGATGAGAATCACATGGCTGATGCATTAGCCACTCTCTCTTCCATGATTAGTGTAGGTCGATGGAATGACATACCTAAGATCGACATAATGCGCCTTGAACGGCCCGCTTACATCTTCGCGATTGAAGCAGTCATAGACAAGAGACCTTGGTATCACGATATCAAATGCTTCCTTCAGAAACAAGAGTACCCATCTGGGGCACTAAGAAAAGATAGAAAGACCCTCAGAAGATTGGCTGGAAACTTCTTCCTGAGTGGTGACACTCTCTATAAGAGAAATTTTAACATGGTCTTGCTCCGATGCATAGACAGACCAGAAGCAGACATGCTTATGAAAGAAATTCATGAAGGATCCTTTGGCACTCATGCCAACGGACACACAATGGCGAGAAAAATTCTCAGGGCCGGGTATTATTGGTTGACCATGGAATCCGACTGCTACAAGTACATGAGGAGGTGTCACAAGTGTCAGATATACTCCGACAAAATTCATGTACCGCCATCACATCTCAAAGTTCTTTCTTCCCCGTGGCCATTTTCCATATGGGGAATCGATATGATTGGTATGATTGAGTCCAAGGCTTCAAATGGACATCGGTTCATCCTGGTAGCCATTGACTATTTCACCAAGTGGGTCGAAGCAGCGTCATTCGCCAATGTAACCCGACAAGTGGTGGTCCGATTTATCAAAAACAATATCATCTGCCGTTATGGTGTTCCAAGCGAGATCATTACTGATAATGGATCTAACTTGAACAATAAGATGATGAAAGAGTTGTGTGCAGAGTTCAAGATCGAACACCATAACTCATCTCCCTACCGACCCAAGATGAACGGAGCGGTAGAAGCGGCTAACAAGAACATCAAAAAGATTGTTCAAAAGATGGTTGTAACCTATAAAGATTGGCACGAAATGCTACCCTTTGCTCTTCATGGTTATCGAACATCTGCCCGCACTTCAACAGGGGCAACCCCTTTCTCTCTAGTATATGGCATGGAGGCAGTTCTCCCCATAGAAGTAGAGATCCCATCAATCCGGGTATTGATGGAAGCGAAGCTCACCGAAGCTGAATGGTGTCAAAGTCGACACGACGACCTGAACCTGATCGAAGAGAAGCGAATCACGACACTATGCCACGGTCAGTTGTATCAATAGAGAATGAAGAGGGCGTTCGACAAAAAGGTCCGACCTCATGTCTTCAGGAAAGGAGACCTTGTGCTCAAGAAGATACAATTATTTCTCACTGATTCTCGGGGCAAATGGACCCCAAATTATGATGGCCCCTATGTGGTCATGAAAGCTTTCTCAGGCGACGCCTTGAGACTTGCAACCATGGACGGAGAGGAATTTGCCTACCCCACGAATGTTGATGTAGTCAAGAAATACTTCGCCTAAAACTAAAAAAAAAAAAAACGTCTCGGTGGATTGAAAACCTGAAAGGGCGGTCCAGGCAAAAGTTAGAGACATGAAAAGAATCATCCCGATGGATTGGAAATCTCATAGTACAATCCAGGCAAAAGTTAGGGATAATGGCAAGTAACTATGTTCAATAGAGGCAAGTCCCTCAGCAGCAGCAGTTATACCATCCATTGGAGGAAAACTCCAGTCAAGGTCATCTTCGACAGAAGCTCAGGATGCCCCGAATTCAAAGTTGGTAGAAGGATAGTGGTCGTTATGTTTCAACGTAGCCCTTTTCCCTGTAAATTACCATTTTCTAACTTTGTATATACTCTTTGGAATCACGCGTTTGGCTGATCTCCGTCTTATCAATAAAATTTGAGCCCTTGTGCTTTTGTTTGTAATTCTTTACTTGTTTTAGCTTTACAGAACGACGTTGTTTAAATTTAATCAGCGATTCTTGAAATAAAACAAAAATGAATTTACTTGTTAAAATTTTTCTGCTTTTAAATTAAAGATGGCATTTCTTTTGATTGTTGAACATCAGAAGAACATCGATCGCTTCTCCCGAAGTAAGCGGACTTTCAAAGTGCATAATCAAAGTACTCCTTCTAAGCCAGTATGCCTGAATGAAGGGATTAACTGTGTCAGAGACCTTGTTTCGTCTGACACGCCTCGGCCGAGTTCTCATCTCCTAAGCCCGATCAACATAGTTCCCAACGAGACTATCTCTCCTAAGCAAGGTGGAATTGCTATTTTTAATCAACGGTACTTCTTCGCCCCGCGATGGCCGAGTATCCAATTGTGTTCATCCATTAGTCTGTATGTCGCGTCTGTTTTGTCAGCATATACATACATACATCATGCATTTTTTATTTGCATTCACATTTCATATTGCCCCACTATCACTCTAGTCGGTCTTGTCTCCTAGTGGTAGAAGTCCTCTCAATCGAGTTGTCAGTTCTTGCCTCGTCAGGAAATACTGTGTCTGAACAACCTCGCTTCCAGTTTAATTCTGGAAAGAAGTTGGTCCTTGGCCACTTTGATAACTTGAACCTCTGAAAAGCCAGAGAAAACTTTCAACAAGTGTCACTCTTCGCCATTGAAGATGATATCCTTGCTTTCCTGGATTAAGGAAAATCCACAGAGAAAGCCTCGTGATCAGAGATTCGGCAGCACGCCAGTTTTGCTCTGAAAAACCACTGATGAAAAGGTCATTGGCACCTCAAAATTGGACCCCATCATATGGCATTTCTCCGGGAAGATCCCGAGAAAAGTATGATGTAACCCCAAACGAAAACAGTCTCTCAAGAGACTCGCTTTCCCCAGTAGAATCGACAAATGGCGTCTCCAACAGAGAAGTTTGTGCAACTCTACAACTCAGACGTTGGGTTCCCCAGCAAGTCTGACATCAAACCTTTTTCCGTCAAATGGCATCTCCCCAGGAAAATTCGGCGAGAAGTCTGAAGGAAAACCGCTACACATAGCGTCCCTTGTCAATAAAGTTTATTGACAAAAGAAACTAAGACCAGTTCTTGGTAGGAAACCAGGATCAAGGGGAAGTTTAAATCAGAAACTAAGACCAGTTCCTTGGTAGGAAACCAGGAACGAGGGGAAGTTCATTTTAGAGACTGAGACCAGTTCTTGGTAGGAAACCAAGAACGAGGGGAAGTTCAAAAGAAACTAAGACCAGTTCTTGGTAGGAAACCAGGAACGAGGGGAAGTTCATTTCAGAGACTGAAACCAGTTCTTGGTAGGAAACCAAGAATGAGGGGAAGTTCAAAAGAAACCAAGACCAGTTCCTTGGTAGGAAACCAGGATCGAGGGGAAGTTTATTTCAAAAGAGACTGAGACCAGTTCCTTGGTAGGAAACCAGGATCGAGGGGAAGTTTACCTTTTCTAAGCATCATTGCTTAGCTAAAGAAGATGAATGCGTAAGCTACCATTCATAACCACCATCAAAATTTCGGGTATTCCGATATTTAATCCTCTTGCACCCCGAATGCCCGAATCCCTTCGTCATTCACACCTTCGGGTCCAAGAAGATTAAATAGGGGCATATGTAATACCCCAAAATTTGACAACTTAGATTTTCCATCATTGTGAGAATCATCATCACAATATGGATGTACCTTTATGCTTCATTAGTTTCCCCAAGGATGGGTGAGCATCCACTACAATCAAAATTAGGGTTTCAAGCCCTCTCTGAGTGCTTAGACAAAGGATCAATCAAGAAATGACATGATCTTCAACTTGTCTAATCTCTTAAACATCCACAATGGATCAAAAAGGACTCCCACTTCAAGGATTAAGCACAAAGCTGCTCCCTTCTAGGTGGATCAAGTCTCAAGATCGACAGTGTCACCAAATTAGGGTTTTGGTCGACCAGGGCCTCCAGATGGAAATTTTCATCTGGACACAAGGCAATGATCCAAAACATAACCTAATATACTTCATGGAACCTCATGAACCCATGCATCAAGTCAATTTTGCCTCAGGGGATGCATTCATCAAAAATCAGGAATTAGGGTTTCTTGACCTAATTCACCCCTAAGTTGACTTTTGGGACAAACCATGAGCCAAGACCTCAAGAGATGATTTGAGGGTCTCTAATATACCATATTGATCCATTTGGAACAATGGATTGATCCAAGAAGTTTGAGCAACAAGTCTCAATTTCATCTGCACCACAATTAGGGTTTTAAGGGAAAAGTCAATTGTAACTTTGACTTTTGACCAGGACATGCTCCCAAACCCTAATACATGATTGAATATACCCTATGACACCCATGGAACATGCCCATCAAGTTTGATTTAGGTCAAGGACATGATTTCCTGAAGAATTGCACAGTTTGGAATTCATCTGATAAAAAGTCAACTGTGCACAAAAGTCAACTTTGACTTTTTGAGATTTTTCACCAAAATGGATTTTTAGCCCTAAAATGATGTTAATGTATGATTTGAATCATCATTCATCAAGAAAAATCAAGAAAAGTGAGATAACTTGTAAAAGGGGTAACCATAAAACTTAGAAATTTTTCTAAGTTAAAAATAAAGTGGCAAAGGTACCAACTTTGAAGGACCATAACCTCTAAACCACAAGGCCATTTTTTCTCATCCAAAGATGGATTTGTAGCCCTCATTATCACCTACAAAAACTTCAACTACAAGTCATTCCAATTCATTAAGGATTTTGAGTTATGGAGTGATCAAAGTGGCTGAAAAGTGAAAATGTCACTTTTTCCAACACTTAGTGAAATTTTCACTAAGTCAGATTCTGCCTCACTTTTTGCCAAATGTAGGGGGATTTTTCACTTGGAATCAAAAGAGATCAAAACCAAACTTGTTCAAACAGTTGTTGTATCATGTAAGAGCTTTCCAAAATGGCCAAGAACATTGCCAAATTCAACCTACACCATGAGATACAACATTGCCAAGTTGCCTTGCTGAAATCTGTCAAGGCAAGGCAGAATTTGCAACTTTGGTCGATTTGCCAAAATCAGCCAAATTCAATTGCTCCTATCCACTTGGACACCTCAGAGGATTGAATCTAAAGGGGACAATCACTGAGCCAAGCCTCCAAAGTCCATGGAACAAGAAATAGCATGTTGAACCTAGAATGGCCAAAATAGGGACAAGACTTCAAATTTGGAATGAGGCATTCAATGGAACCATCAAGGTGGCATGGAATGAGCCATTCTCATCTGAAATCAGTCAAGACTTATCCAAGACCAAGGGGACCAAAGCTCTGTGCCCTAACCTCTAGTCAATGGCTAGAGGAGACTTGGATTTTCATTTGCCAACATTGGCCAAACCTACTTACCCGCTGCCATGCACTATTCCTTGCAAAACAAACTTGCTCTACTATAAATAGAGCTCAATTGTGATCAGTTTGATAACACCAAAGCCATCTAACAGATGCTTTCATCAAAATCTCTTTCTCTTGGCAAAAATGCCTTTCTTAGCAAGGTAGCTATCGGGTTTTGAGTTTGAGAGCAATTCCAATCAAACCAATCACTCACACACCTCATATACATCACATATGAGCTGATCAAACACTTAGATTACTTCTGAAACATCAATTTCACAAAATCACCAGCTGGTTGCTCAAGGTTTTAACCAAAGTGCAGCTGAGGTACCACAAAATGATCCAGCCAATTTCAATCAAGTCCAACCATCCAAACACAATCCATAGGGTGTAGGGAAGCTGTTCAGATCATCACCACTCATCTGTAACACCTCCAAATCAAAAATCACTTTGAACTTGCTGTCACGACTTGGAGGTAAGCACATACTTGGTCATCTCTCAATCTATGCATATTTCCTCGCACAATAATTTGGACATATGTTCATAATCATGCATGGAATGTTTTCCCTCAATTAATTGCATTGTTTGAATCGTGTATCAAAAATCCTAGCCTTCATGCAGAAATTAGGGTTCTTGAGGTTTCTTCGTGATTTCTTGTTGTATGTTTAATTTAAATGAAATTAAAGTACATAGACATGAACGTGAGGTTGAGACGAGCATAATGATATGTGGATTGCATGATATGATTACGTATTCACGGAGATTGGATAGAAAATGAAAATCTGAGAAACCAAGAACACGCGCGTGTTCTTCAGCTGTTCTTGGCGCCATTTTTCATAAATTCAAATATTTGATTTTTGTGATTTTGTTTAATTGATTCAAAAATTAATTTCTCTCTGAGTTTTAATGATTTTGAGTTGATTCTTTTTTTAATAATTCACAAAAATGTTAAAATATTTTATTTTCACAAAAAATCCCAAAAATATTATTTATTTCATATAATTGATATTTTTGCAAAGAATTAATATTTTAATTGTTTTTGGCATTTTAAATATTTTTTCTACATTGATTTTGCAACTTTTAATGCTTTCTAATTATTTTGTAGGTCAATACTTAATTTTTGAAGCATTAATCCAAGATCACAATTTGTTTTCCATGTGTTAAACAATTTTTGATCATTTTAATTGAATTTTTATTCAATTAAATACATTTTGAAAACAAATTAGGGTTTTGGATTAATTCAACCCTCATAAATCATTTTCAAAACTCTTTGGGCCTCTTGAGAGAGTGTAAGACCCATCCCCCCTTGTACAAAAAACTTTTTGGGCCTCACTCATTGTATAAGTCCCTCTGTACAAGTAAACGGCGCGATCGTCGCCCGTTTAAAAATAAAAACCACCTGGGTCTACCCTCGAGTAGTAAGACCCATTTCTTTTTTTTAAAACTTTATGGGCCTCTAATAGAGTGTAAGACCCAATCCTTTTTTTGACCAAATCATTTTTGGGCCTCAGTATATTGTATAAGTCCCGATACCGTAAAAAACAAACGGCGCGATCGTCGCCTTTTCAAAATAACCCTTGGGCCTCTCCTTGAGCTATAAGACTCATTCAAAACACTTTGGGCCTCTATTAGAGTGTAAGACCCAATCCGCCTTTTAACCAAAACATTTTGGGCCTCACTTATTGTATAAGTCCCTCTGCGTTAAAAGAAAACCTCGGCGCGATCGCCATTTTTTAAACGAAAAATCATTTGGGCCTACCCTCGTGTTATAAGCCCCACTCTTTTTCTTTAAACCTTTTTGGGCCTCTTGAGAGAGTGTAAGACCCATCCCTTTGTACAGTAAACCTTTTCGGGCCCCAGTCACTTGTATAAGTCCCTCTGTACAAAATCAAACAGTGCGCTCACTGATAAAACCCTGGGCCTCTCCTTGAGCTGTAAGCCCCAAATCTTTCTTTTTCAAAGCACTTTCTCCTTTGATTTTGAATATACTGTTGTTTTCAATCTTTCTTTGTTGAACAACTAACCAAACAGCATGGAAGCACTACAACCGAGTAAGTGGTTATCGCTTTCGTTTACTGCTTTCATATTATAAACTGTATTGTGGGGCTGCTCACTGTAAGTCTCCTTTCATAAACTCATATCTACTGTGTAATAATTGTATAGATATTTCGAGTTTCCCCGGCTACTACGTCTAGAACTAGGTGACGCCGTTTCACTTATTCGTAGAAATAGACTCCTAGATCCCCAATAGGAGCACCAGATATAGTCTTCTCTTCGGCTGTCCTCCTTAGGAATCGTCAAGAAGCTCTACTCCCTAAGATGAATGTATTCTCCGTGAATGGCATCTTTGAGTTTCTTCCAAATTCTCGAACTTTCCTAACTTGATCTATTCCTTGTGGATAGCTTGCCTTGAATGTCTCGGGGTTTGGGTACCCACTACGGTCATAATCTTGGACCTTAACTAAGGAACCCTCTTTAAAAGCTAAAAGTCGCTGGATAGTAAACCTCGCACGTTTACCAGTGGTTTTTATCTTTAAAAGAGTTATCTCTCCTAATGGAAAGGAGATGATAGACCCACGGGCTTCTTAAAAGCATCGGCCTCCTCTTGGGCATTATTCAAGGACACTACAGCTTCTTAGAAGTATTCACAGCCTCCTCTTAGGCTTTGTATAATGATCTCTTCCTCCGGGAATGATAGCCTCCTCTTGGGCTTCGTACAAGGACCCGTCGGCTTCTTAAAAGTTTCCAGCCTCCTCTTGGGCTTCGTACAAATTGTCCCGACGACCTCCTAGAGGTATAGGAACAGAACATAGTCATCCTCATAGAACAGTCCTTTCATAGAGTCTACTACTATTTCTCACAGCATAGTACAAAAGATAAAACTCTAGACTTGGACAGTCTAACTTCCTTGAGTCTCAAAGACATTCTCAAGCACCCTTCGTTAAATAGGAAGGAAACCCGCAGACTCGGACAGTCTCAATACCCTTTGGATTTCCCGTTTCCTCAAAGAGAAGGAAATATCCCTGATCCTCAAATCAAATCCCTGAGTACAGTGATGCTCATATAAGAACTGATTTTCTCTTTTAAAATCAGTATATTGGATCTGTCACTCAACCGAAACAGTTACAATAGCCTCCATCTCGGGCTTCGTACGAGATACCAAAATTCTCCCTAGCGGAGTCAAAACAACCTTTTCGCCTCTCTCTCGGGCTTCGTACGAGACACATAAGAGACTCCCCCGTTGAGTCAATTACCCCTTTCGCCTCCATCTCGGGCTTCATACGAGATACAAAATCACTCGCTTGTTGAGTATAAAAGATTCTCCTGTTGAGTCAACCCTTTTAGCCTCTCTCTCGGGCTTTGTACGGGACACAAAATAGCCTCCTCTTAGGCTTTGTATAATGATTTTTCTAGCGGAAATTAGCCTCCTCTTAGGCTTTGTATAAGAAAACCACTGGTTGATCCAATCAACCTTTTAGCATCAAAGCTGTGCCTCGTTCACAGTACACAAACATCAACAACTCCTTTCCTTTCATCTAATCGCTGTAAGCGGCAAGCCTCTGGATCATCTACATCCATGCCACTGTCCCTCTTTTAGCATGAGAAATTCCTAAGGAAAGATGGCATTGCTCTACACTGAGTTAAAGTCTTCTCCTTCAGGTTAAAACCCTTTCTTCGGAAATTATGGCATTGCTCGGATCCGCGTATCCCAGTTAAAGTAATTCTCCCTCTCCCCTCTTTAGAGATGAAAAATTCTCTCTAAAACCGAGGTCTTTCAGCTTCACGTCTTGGGCTTTGAACAAGACACAAATAGACCTTCAGCTTCACATCTTGGGCTTTGAACAAGATACAAATCACCTTTCGCTTCACGTCTTGGGCTTTGAACAAGACACCAAAAACCAATTTCCTCCCATAGAATAGGAGGAACTACGAACACTCTGATTTCTCTGTTTCGGTAAACGGGAATACGTAGGCATACGATCGAAAGAAAAGATCTTAGCGAGCGCAATCAACAAAAAACCCAAATCCCATATCTCCATCAATCAAAAGCAGTAATTCAAAAGCATCAGTCCTAACATCCTAATCCTTGTTCCCCGCCAGAAAACCTTCTGCCCAGATAAAAGAAAGAAAACCGTATTGGCGAAAATACAAATAACCAGTACAAAGGCCCCCCACATTGATAGCATCCGTAACCTAACAGACCGCTGTTTAAACTCAGTATGCAAGCAGGGTTAATTGGAGACATCTATTTCCCTTCCTTATTCAGCTCACAATAGGATAAAAAATGAATCGACCTGTAGTTTAAGCTCAAACCGCAGAGAGCGACCAACGCTTAAGAACCGCGTCCAAAATCGCTCGCTACAAATGTCAATACATCCTTCTTGACATCCCATCTCCAAAATAATCATAGTTTGCTTGTCCTCCAAACAATCTTGATTCTGAACTGCACCCCTGCAGTAATACATCTTAGATCAAAGGGAAACTCCCCCTATCTAAGGTAACCAGTGCTCCTCCAATGAACACTTATGCTAATGAATGGAAAACATAAGATGCATCTTCATGTCTTCAAGAGCGCACCCTCTGTCCAACCCACCTGCTGAACACAATCATCAACTGCACTTATTGCTTCTTCTGACAAGAAACAATAATCACTCACACATGAACACTATCATGCTTCCCGTGAGATCACATTAGGATAAACATCCTAAATTAACAAACTCTTGGATTAAGACCAAAGCTCCATTGATCCCTCTCTTCTTGAACCCATCTATGCACCATACAAATTCCTCTTGAATTCTCATGTATAGACCTCCATGTTCCTTGAGATGAAACTCAATTGATCTGGAATGCTCCACATTCCTCAAAGAGATACCTTACCTCTTAGTTTGTTGTTTTTTTAACGATGTCAGATATCGTATACATGCTTCAGAACATCTCAGTACGCCAAACTGATCTGCTTCTCTCTAGCATGACTCGTAGCAGGGGCAGTATCCTCTTCACAAGCTTTTCTGCCAACTAATTTGATAGACACCCCATAATCCAAGACAATCATTCCTTCATCATTCTCCCATATGATAACCTGGAATACTTCTGATTCTCCTGGTGAATATCCACTTCCATATTCTGAATACATCAGAGTCCAGACCTTCATGCAATTAACTTGTGATCCACTACAGTCTTACCAAAACCTTCAGATCAGACTTCCAAGCCAGCCCTCCTACTCCATCATTCTCCCATATAACAATGTAGATACTTCTTAGAAACGATGTAAGTAACAAGTTTCTCACAGAACTTAACATCCTACTCCAAGGATAACCAACCCATAAAATGTTCTAACATCAGTTAGGACATCCTTCACATATCATAGACACCAATCAAAATGGTTCTAGATATGCTCCACCACTGGACTTACTATCTGAAGATCTTCAAACAAAAGTGTGCCACCAGCTTGATCAACAAGAACTCCAGATAACCGAAGAGAGAAATAAACTCTCATCCACCAAAAGAAGGTAATCCTCCATCATCAACTTAGAACTTCTACCACAAGCTCCAAGATAGACCAGAACCTCCTTACATTTTCAACCAACTACCCTTCTGTCCAAGAGTAATTAGTTCCAAGCACCCTGCTTGAATGCACACTAAAGATCAACCAAATGCCAATTTTTTACTGATCTTAAATTTTTCAGAACTCCCACAAGATACACTGATCCACCAATGAAATCTGATCTTCAAGTTACATGAACTACTTGCTCCATAGCAAGACATCTTGGATCCACCAAGCCTTAGACATGTAACATCTTATCACTCCACAGCTCCCGCAAACTGCATGAGATAGACCTTTTTGAAGCATCCATAACTTCCATTCTCCTGTAGATCACCTTATCTTAAGCTGTTAAGCCACATCACCAGCTAAGATCCTGATGTTAAGCTAGATGTCAGAACATTCTGATATGACATCCAGCTGCTCAATTTAGCTCCTCCTTCTGCCACTTAGAAGAACCTCCTCCCTATTACAGAACAAGAGTTCCATGCTCTCATAGACTTGATTCAACAACCAAGTTTGAGTAGACAACCTCCATCCTGCTTAAACTTATCACATGTATTCCATTCAAGCTCACACCTTGATGGATAACTGCTTTGAAACTCCTAAGAACTCACACCTGCCATGTCTGATTCTTCAGAAGATAAAGTAGTCATAAACTACACCATAGCCATACCAAAGAATGCCACTTTCCTTAGTAGAGCAGTCTGTAGAAAGTCATAGATAACTGCAAATTAACCTTGACCTCCAAAATGAGCAAGATCCCATGCTCCTAAGTACCTAGATCAGAAATAAACTGATCCAAGTTGTGCCATCACCAACACTCCAATACTCCTAGATCAGAAATAAACTGATCCAAGAACTATCCATCAAGATTATGATGTCTTCTTCTTCATCTTCCACATCACCATTGTCTAGACTAGTTTCTTGCCAGGAAACTCTCCAGAGATCAGATGCTTCTGCCACACTAACTGAAGCAGATTTTTAGGTCGACACCCAAGAGAAAAAGATCCAAAAGCTTATGCAGTACCCCTTCCATGATTCTGCACAAACCAGATGAAGAGAAGTTTCAACATCGTGTTGAACATTAGCAATCTTGAACTCCACATACAAGGATAATCAATCAGATACTTGTGAGTAACACAAATAGCAATTGATCTTAAATCCTTGTTCAATAATCCTGTTTCACTGTTGAAGCCACACTCCACCAGATCACTTCATGAACACTTATCAAGTATTCAATCTTTTGCAAGTATCTTCTTTGGCAAACAAATTGTTGAGATACCAAGGCTGCCATCCTTGACTCAAGTAACTAAGATTCTCTCTGAACAAATCCTATTTACCTCAACAGTTCTGAAAACTCCATTTAGATCGGATCCACCCTTAGGATTAAGAGAGATGAATCCTTCCTTGTGTTCGCCTTGAAATTTAGCGAACAACCTCTGGTCTTCTAATTTGTGAAATTAGTTTACTAACAGGACCGACCACGCAAATCCTAGGACACAATGTGTTATAAATTTTGACAATTTGAGTAAAACTCTAACCTTTTTTATCATTGTTTTATTATTGTTCTCACAATTGGTAGTTTTCGACTGAATAAAATAACTAGAACTTGGAATTGGTAAATAATTGGTGAAATGAAAGTAACGTGACAAGAATAAAATTTGCAGAATTTTAAAGAGTATTGTAAGCAAACTTAAATTTCATAAAGAAATGCGAGTAATAAACTGGTGTTTTCTTCAAACGTACATTGTTTCCATAATGACTCGTTTCTCTCACACGGTTACTTTGAGTAATTTAAATAACTTGTACAATTTTGAAATGCACACACTTTTTTCGTCCTATGACTACCTATTTATATACAAACAAAACAACTATCAATAACAGCTATTTCCCCTAAACGTGACAAATGGCGTCTTGCATGCTTCCTTGCCTTGGATATGCTCCACACGTCTGCTCTTTTAAACCGCATCTCCCTCTCAATTTTGAATTTCAAATTATCTGTCGAGATAGTCCTCCAAGCCTAACTGTCAAAAATGAACTTCTTTATTACTTAGAAAAAATAAAACAACTTGTTCTTGCTTCCACACCATCTTCGACTAACTTTTAGGTTTAACACCAAATCCTGAGTCGAAATATTTCGACCAGATCCCACTATTCTTGTTTTCTGATCAATCCATTGTGCGTCGAAAATAGCAGTCTACAAATTTCCCCCCAATAAATGCGTTTTCGATTGACAATGAGAAAAGCATTTTTTGCCGATATAATTCAACGCCTTCATTAATTCGTCAAATTGACTATTCATGTGATTAGCCACCTATGACGTTAGGATCATCATTACTCTTTTCTGAAACGTCTCTTCAGCCCACGTTCTAACCATTTTCATCATCACTACTCTAATCCCTAGTAGTTCGTGGGTGACAAACTCAACTGCCGCCGTTTCAATCCATCCACTCACAACTGCCACGTGCCCCATGATCTCTTCTTTTAATGAAAAGATTTCTGAATCTCAACCACTTCAGTCACCTCTCCTTAGCATCTATAAATAAGTCAAAAAATCTTCTTTCAACTTTTTTACACTTCTTCTTCTTCTTGAGTAAAAACCTTTCCATATTTCTTCTTCTTCACTGATTTTCTCTGCAACTTCTCTCTTCAATCATGGCGTCTTCCACAACTCCAACAACTTCCAACAAAGCTCCAAAAAACTCTAAAGCTTTATCACCTGTCCATAAAATCCTTGGCCCAACGGTGGTGGGAAACCAACAATATGTGCCTGAACCTCCTAATGAAGAAGAAAAAAGGTACATTTTTCAATCCCAGGTACTTATCCCTGTTCTAATTTCTGGTAAATCATATGCAATGCTAGGGCCTTTGCCTGATTTAAAATTATATCCAGTGAAGGTAAAAGAATTTTTCCCAGCCTATCACCGTTATAAACCCATAGCTAATGGGGTTAAACCTAGAACTGATAAAGAAAAAAGCCATAGATGAAAAATCCACTGTTGATGGTCAAGGCTCACCCTCTGAAGAACCCATAAGCTTAGAATATCTGAACCATGCCAAAATTTTTCGATCTTGTCCCTTGTCAAAAGACCCCTCTGATTATTAATCTTGGCTGGCGAAGATTGAAAAAGTTAAGGCTGACTTTTGGAAAGACATAGGTATTTTCGACTTGATTCAACTGTCAAAAGTAGGACTAGGTTACTGCCCAAATATGCTCCTGTCTTTCCTCTAATTTTGGGATAGTACTTATAACAATTTCCATATTTCTTGTGGGATGATTACCCCTACCCTACTCGACGTAGCTGCCATCACTGGCCTTAGCCCATTAGGAGTAGACTATAACCCCAACGTTTTATCTGATGATTCTATAGGATTCGACACGAACAAAGACACCTTCACAGCTTACATTGCCAATTATCATGATGAAGAGACTAAGGAAGTCTCTGATAAAGAACATGTAGCTTTCCTGGTCCTCTGGCTGTCGAGATGTGTCTTTTGCTCCAAGTCACTCCAAGTAGCCAAGCGTTATATTACTATGGCAAATCAGCTTCATGCTGGGCGTCGATTATGCCTGAGTGAAATGATTTTAGCAAACCTTTACGAATCTCTGGGAAAAGGTGTTACTTTTCTCAAGACCATCAAGAATAAAGGCAACCTTCTTTTGTCAGGACCGTTTTGGCTTCTGCAATTATGGCTTAATGCCACTTTTGAAACTTCTCTCCCTATCAAAAATCCTGTGAATGAAGACGCCTTGAGGGACATGAGGGTCGAAGGGACTAGATTGATGCAACTGACAACCACTGACGAAGAACTGAGCCTCCAACAAGCTTTTACTAGTTACGTCATGATGTTCGCCAAACGCTACAACTTTACCCCTAGTATGGCCCCTTTCGCCAACAGGGTATTTGGACCAAAATGGTTCACTAGAAAACTACCAGTGGAGTCTAAAACTGAAGAAGATGATTTCCTCAATGTCTGAGAATCCTTCCTGACACCTAGACTTCAAGCTTCCATAATTAGCCCTGGAAAGTCAAAGATCTCTTTGGTTGCTTACCAGCCCAACTGTGTCTCTCGACAGTTTGGGTTAATTCAGATACAACCTAAACCCCTCCTTTCCAGAAAAAGTTCTCTCATTCACTACAACATGTTCCACAACGAGGATAAGTGTTCAGAATTATTGGAGAATATTTCTAACCTGGTTGAGATTCAACCAGTGGTCTTTCAACCGTCCTTCCTTTGTACTCAAGAATTCGATGAATGGTGGAAAGATTACTACACCACCCAGTTTTTCGACGTGCCTTCCTTCAATATCCAGCTAACTAAAGCTTTTACACTCGTGCACGACAAGACCAAGAAAGGTATTTCGAGACACGTCAAGGAAATCCAAGCATTCCAGAAATACTTTGAAACTGCCTATAGGTCCAATGAACTTAGTCGAACCATAAGCGAAGCAACAGTTACTTTGAAACACAAATTTATGAGCAAACGAGATGATTTTAAACTGCCTTCATACGTTCGACCAGATCAACGTTATAAGTTGGCTTTCAATCTTCATCCACCAAAGTTTCCCCCTCTACCTTCTGCTGAATTTGGCGTGGCTCTTAGCCCTCCGTTTCCAAATTGGTTCATTTGCGGGGATTCGATGAAAATTCTTTGCCAAAATTACCAAAAACGCGCTAAGCAAGTGGTTCCGACTAAGTATACCTTGGACAATTTCAAAGGTCACCTTCATATTGGCATAGAACACGTTCGCGTGGAAACTCCAATACTTGAAGGTGTGGAATGGGGAGACCTTAGACATCCTTTACTTACTATTCAAGCATATCTCTTCAAACTTTATCTCTAATTTCTTCCTTTTTTCTTTTAGCTTTAAAAATAATTGCCAAGAAACCAGTTGTTGAAGGCTCGACTGCAAGAGTTGAAGAAGGCCCTCAAACCACAACTAAAAAACCTCTGGCGAGAGTATAACTCTATTTCTTATTTCGCCAACATTATTATTATTTTGTTTTAAATGCTAATTAAACTTTGTTGCCATTTTCAGGGAAGCCGAAAACCTCCTCCAACGCCGAAGAAAAGGAAAGAGCAAGAAACTGAAACTCCTGCGGTTGAATCTGGTGACGAGTCCCCCGATCAGGTACAACCCTCAAAGAAAAAGAAAAAGGTATCGAAACCTCCTCCAAAAAAGTCCTCCACTGTCAGAACATTGGAAAAAAGTCCCCAAATAAGTCCAGTTATGCAAGTTCCACCCATTCCTGAGAAAAGTGAAAATTCCAGCTTTAAATCTATTACCCCCCAGGTACGTTTTGATATTCGACAACTAAACTCTTTCCTTATGGTCATACTTATTTTTCCTTAACTTGACTTATCTTTCCAGGTCCAAGTTGATACCCATGGACACCCTCTTGTCCAAGTACTTCCAAAGACCAACAGTGATCCCACCTATAAACCTACCAGTCCTTCAAAGCAGTCTCTAAAAGGTTCGACAAAGGAATCTACGACAGAGGTCAATCAGCCAGTTGCTACTCTCCAACAACAACAACATCCTGCTCAAGACAAGATAAGAGAAGAAACCAGCCCCAAGAACGACATCTTAGTCGAAACTGGTGGGGAAACTGAAATGGCCAATGAAACCATGATCATAGAAGACCATCCTGATGATAATTCACCCATTCATTCGAAGCAGGATGTGAAGATAAGGATGAGGAGCCTGACTATGATGTCAAAAAAGAAGAAGAAATTGAAAATGATAGAGAACCCACACCAGGAATTGCTGCTGACGAGGAAATGAAGGTGCAGCGACCCTTAGAATATTTGAAAGCTGTGCTCAGCACACGTCACACCTTCTATGACTCTTCCCATAGCAGTTCGACTACCTCAGGGGCTGTTTTTGGTGCCAAATCTATGGATGCTATACTAGCCCAAATTCGAGAACAAATCCTTGACGTGGACCTGTTTCAGCTTTTGGAAAATGATTCGTCTGCTCAGTTCAACCTTAAGAAAATCCTGAAGCAAGTCAATGTCTTGGAAGCTCCTACTGAAATAACTGACTTTGTGGTGGACTTAACCACACTAATCTACCTGGTAGTGGCAGACTTCAATCGACTACGAGATTATTCGAAAAAGATAGAAAACAAGTCAGAAACTTAACTTGCTGAATGGGATGCCGTAGCAGCCTCCACTACTAGAGTGATTGAACTGGTAGAACTTTCTGAAAAGAACAAGAAAGAAGCTGCTAGTTGTGACGAAAATATTCTGAAGTGGGAGAAACAAATAGCTGCACTCCAAAAGAAAATTTCCCAGGCGAAAAAACGCAAGGAGGAACTGCAACAGGTCAAGCAAGATGAAATTGACAAAGAACTGGAAGTGGGAGTACACCACGCTAACAAAGCTTAAACATTAGGCAAAGAAATCGAAGAACTTTCGACCAGCAAAGCTCTTTGTGAATGTCGAATTCAGATCCAATGGTTGAAGCTCACCAAGCTAAAGAAATCTTTTTCTAATATGAAGTTGTAATGTTACTTAGCCCTTTGAGGCCTATTGGTTTATCTGTAATGACAATTAAGCCATTTGTTTGGCGAATTTCACCAACTTGTATTATTTATTTTCATGACATTATTTCGTCATTATTTTAATTTCCTGCAACGTGGGTCTATATTTTTTCAAATATTTCCCCTTTATTTTCAGTACTTTTTTATCCTTTTCTAGTTCCTCAACTTCATATGCGCCATTCGAAACTATTAATCTATCTTTTCGATCCATGGGAAGAATAACCTTCCAGACGAGATCGCCAATTAAAAAAGCTTTATCTTTTACCTTTTTATCGTAAGATTTTTCTACTCTTTCTTTTTGCCTTTTCAATAAATCTAGCGCTTTTAACCTTTCTCCATCCAAATCGACTAACTCATCTATCATCATGTTCCAATATGAATCTGATGGAATCTCATGATGTCTTTGAATTCGAGTCTATTGCAAATATATCTCAACTGGCAAGACTGCGTCATGGACACACGTTAGTCGAAAAGGAGTTGCATTTGTAGCTTCTTTAGGGGACGTTCGACAAGCCCATAGAACTTGATCCAAATTCTTGTGCCAATTTTTAGGCTTTCTTCTTACATGCTTCTTTATCAAACTGATTATGACTTTATTTGCTGCTTCGACCTGTCCATTGGCCTGAGCGTAATAAGGTGTTAATGTAAGAAGCTTGAACCCCGTTTCCTTCGCGAATGCTTGGATATTCTTACCAGTGAACACAGATCTCTGATCTGTTGTTATTGTTTCTGGAATCCCAAACCTATAAATGATATGTTTCTGGATAAATTCAATTACTGCTTCCTGATCCACATTCACCAAAGGTATGGCTTCGATCCACTTTGTAAAATAATCGACCCCAACCAAAATATATCTCTGGCTTTTTGAAGAGGCCGGTCGAATTTCTCTAATTAAGTCCAAAGCCCAACCTCTATATGGCCAAGGCTTTATTATAGAATGTAATTCACTTGTAGTAACATGTGGTATTCCTACGTGTACCTGGCATTCTTGGCAACCTTTGGCAAATTCGACGCAATCTTTTAACATAGTTGGCCAATATACTCCTTGTCGAAATAATAGCCATTCATCTTATGTCCCGCTTGATGGGCGCCACATGCCACAGTATGCACATTCGACAAGGCTATGTACGCTTCAGCTTCGCTTAAACACTTCAGCAATATCCCCTCTGGAGTTTTCTTGAATAATTCGTTTCCAAAAAGCACATAACTTAAAGCTCGATACTTGACTTTTTCATTCGACCGGTCTATTTGGGTTTTGTAAGTATTCCCTGATAGGTTTCCTCCAATCTTCAACCCTTGCATCATCCACGTTAAAAATCTCAAAGTTTTCTTCGTCAGCATGTCCTAGCTTTATTGTCTCCAGATCTTAAGGGGATAACCTAGTTGACACGACTCTTCCTCTTACTTTGATGGCTTTCTGCAATTTCTCTTTGGACACTTTGTATCCGGAGGCTATTTGTGCTAGATCATTTGCCTCCTGGTTTTCTATTCGAGGAATATGTCGAACTGTAACCATATTGAACTTCTTCAGTAGTCGATTAGCTACTATGAAGTACATGATCAAATTTTCTTTGACACACTTGTACTCCTTGGTTATTTTCTTTACTACCAACTCAGAGTCTCCCATTATTTCGACTCTAGTTGCCCCCAATTCCAATAAAATTTCAAGTTCTGCTATTAAAGCTTCATATTCGGCTTTGTTATTTGAACACAGTCCTTCGACTTTATACTTGAATTTTGTTGGAATTATTTTAGGATAAATAATCAAAACGCCTACACCAGTGCCATTCTTATGACTAGAACCATTGAAATATAACTTCCATGGCTCTATTTCGACATAGTCCATAGACTTTTCGTTTATGGCATGGTCGACTATAAAATCAGGCACCACTTGTCCTTTGACAACTTTTAATGGTAAGTATGTCAAGGAATATTCAGTTAATGCTAAAGCCCATTTTCCAATTCGACTATGCAAAATTGGTTTAGATAACATATGTTTTATTACGTCAAAATGGGAAGAAACATAAACATCAACTGGTTTTATATAGTGCTTTAACTTCATACATGAAAAATATACACATAAACACAACTTTTCGATCACACTATATCTAGTTTCTGCATCATTTAAGACTCTACTGAGGTAATAAATGGCTCTCTCGACACCATTTTCATCCTCCTGGGCTAACATACTCCTTATTGTCTTATCTGACGCGGCTATGTACAACCTCATACTTCTACTTCTACAAGGTGACATCAAAATAGGGGGATGCGTCAAGTACTCCTTGATTTTGTCGAAGGCATCTTGTTGCTCTTGCCCCCATGCAAAGTTTTCCTTTTTTAGTCGAAGTAGAGGGGAGAAGGCTTACGTCTTCCCACTAAGGTTGGAGATGAACCTTCTGAGAAAATTAATCTTCCCAAGTAACGACTGCAATTCCTTCTTTGTTGATGGCGCTTTCGCCTCCATTATTGCTTTGGCCTTGTTTTGGTTTATTTCGATCCCCTTCTTGTGGACCACAAAGCCTAGGAAGTCTCCCGCCTGCACACCAAGCGCACATTTGAGAGGATTCATTTTTAGACCATACTTCCTCATCCTTTCAAAGGACTGTCGAAGGTGGTCAATGTGACTTTTACCTGAAATAGACCTAATAACAATGTCATCAATATAAATTTGCATAAAAGTCTCAATGAAATCGTGAAAAATCAAATTCATTGCTCGCTGATAAGTTGCTCCAGCATTTTTCAAGCCAAAAGGCATTACCACCCATTCGTAGGTGCCTAAGGCTCCGGGGCATCGAAACGCCATTTTTTGAACATCTTCCTTAGTAATAAAAATTTGGTTATAGCCAGAGTATCCATCAAGCATACTCAAGTATTCATGGCCTGCGGCAGAATTGACAAGCATTTTCGCCACTGTCATAGGTATTCATCCTTTGGGGTAGCTGAATTTAAGTCTCGAAAATCAATGCATACCCTTAACTTGCCATTTTTCTTTATTACTGGAACTATGTTAGCAATCCATTCGACATACCTGGTCGTACGGATGAATTTACATTTGAGAAGCCTTTCGACTTCCTCTTTGATCTTCGACAGGATCTCTGGGGCAAAATGCCTTGGGGTTTGCTTCACGGGCTTCCTCCCAGGCATTATGGGCAGCTGCAATTAGACCAAACTCCTGTCCAGGCCAGGCATTTCGTCATAGTCCCACGCAAAACAATCTCTAAACTCTTTCAGCAGCTGGACTAGTTCGACTTTGAACCGGGGATCAACTTTTGCACTTATGTACGTTGGCCTTTTTTCTGCCCCCAATCCCAAGTCGATTTCTTCAAGCGGATCCTGCGCCACCATCTTCATATCTGTTAACAATGGATCTTTCTCAAAGCCCAAAGGTTCTTCATCGTAAATGGCAGCAAGCCTTTGATTCTGCCATTCTTCCAATTCTCCATAGAGGGAACTTTCATCAAAATCCTTGTAAGGACATTGTTGGTCTTCTTCGACCTGATTGGCTTCGACAACCATTTACTTCACTTCGGCCTCTAGAGCCGCTTTGAGTTTGTTCTCGGCTACATAAGCCGCAATTTTTCCGAGCGCTATTGACTCACTCATTGTCACTGAACTCGCTACCCCAACCAGTTGGTTGTATGTGTGTAGTTCCGAAGATGTAATTTGCCTCACCAACCACATCCCTATCCCATTGGAACCCATGTGTGGGATGGAGGTATAACGAACAGAAAGCATTGTCAGTTTCCATCAAGTCGAATGTGGCTGGAATGCAAGGAGCAATGTGGGCCAAGTTTTTGTCGAAACTTCGGCGATCAACGTGGTTTACATCATCTAGAAAATAGCTCTGATCAGCCTCTATGTTCTCCACTATTCCATCAGCGCGCCAAATTGTTATCCTCTGATGCATTGACGAAGGAACGACACCTATGCCATGTATCCATTCTCTCCCCAGGAGGAGATTGTAATTTACCTTTGAAGCTATTATCATAAACATCGTCGGCCTAGTAATTGTTCCGACTGTCAAATCTAACTGTATCACACCCATTGTTGTCCCTACTTTTCCTTCATTGTTCGACAAAACCATGTTGTGGGACTTGGTGTCTGAATCGTTTTTGCCAATCTTTTTCAGCATGTAGTACAACATCAGATTTACTGCCGCTTCTCCATCGACTAAGATTTTGTTTATCCCCACATTTCCCACCTTTCCTTTTATGAATAGAGGTTTAAGGTGGCTTCGCATGGAGTCGTCTGGCCTTTCAAAAAACGCGTTTTGCTTCTCAACGCATCCATTATTCATTATATAGTAGCACACTGGTCTGTGCCTTGTGGTTTCACTTTCCATGACTTCCTCTTCCTCTTCGACCTCCATCACCTGATCGTACTCTCTAGGGAGCACTGAGACTACGTTGCACATAACATCAAAGGACGCCTCTGATTCTGATTTGAAGTCATCAGTCATCTCGTCATCTCTGTTTATATCTTCTTTCGACGACACTTGTTCAGGTACACTGCGTTGTTCATTGTCTCTGGACTCCTCTCTCTAACTCGCAGTTGGGATGTTGCTGCTAGTTTCTGCCTTGCTTTTTTCTGCAGCTTCTCTCTCCACCTTGTTTCGCCTTTGAAACCTCCTTCATTGAGATTTTGACATTGGGTTCTTACCCTTAAAATTATCTGAAGGGTAAGTCATTCTCTTGGGCTTCTCACTTTCTTTCTTTCTTGTCAACGATGAGCCCCTTTGCACCTCAAAGTTCTTCCATTTCTTCTGGCCCTGAGCCTGGCGAATTGGTTGAACCCACTTATCATCTGGGACTTTATTTGCGGGTTTGAAGGTGTTTGGATACCTTCCTCCCAACCTTTGCTTATTCTGATCTCCCCTTCTAGGGTCGAATCTCTCCTTTCTTGAAGATGGTACTCCCCCCCAATTTCCTCTCCTTTTAGCCCTCTCAATTCCTTCCAAGTTTTCTGCTGCCTTCTTGTCGAAAACAACACTGCAGCGAGGGCATAACATCACCTCAGATCTTTTCTTCTGGCATCTTTGAATAAATTCTACCAAATTCTCTTCTTCTTTTGGGTATGCCACCTTCTGGTACTCTTCTCGTCGACGCTCCTCATCGATTTGCACTGGGACTTTCTGGGATACTTCCACCATGTTCACATTGGCGGTTGGCTCAGTCGCAATTCTCAATTTGTTCATTCTCATGCTGAGGCTGTAACACCACATTTCTACCCATCGAATAATAATAAATCAGAGTTTCAAAATTTCAACACTCAAATAGGATGCCACATTTTCAACTTAAAAACAACGGCATTTAACCGCATAAACATGGATACATAACACTTAATACTCAGATGAACATAATTCAATCTTTGACACAAAACAACTTTATTAATATGCAGCGGATTCATAAATTCAACTGAAATACCATAACATCTGGTTTGGTTCAAAACAACTCTAAGACATCAGGTCTTTAATGAAAACCAACTTAAAATTCAGCAACAATACTAAAATCAGAAATAAAGAAAATAATCGTTCATCCCCCCGAGTGTTACGTATCAGAGCGACGACACCGACTCGAACTAATGAAGGTAGACAGCCTTCACTCCTGATTACCTGCAGGATGGCGAATAAACCATCACCATACACAGAAGGGGTGAGATATCAAACAATATAATCGGATATATGATAAATAATATATTAGTTCAGATTATGTAAAAATCACCGCTTCATAACATCATTATCAATATCAACCAACAACACAACAACAATTATGCAACATGAAATGCGACTTAAACTATGCACATGCATGTGGTACCATTGGAGCAACACTCCCAACTTAGAAAACTTGCCAATTAATATTGACGTCAACAAGGCATAAGCCTTCAACTTAAATTTTTCCAATCCAGGCCAACTTACCGAGCATCAGCTCCAACTTGATATGCGATGTATGCAACTCAACATGAATATCATAATGACAACAATAATAGTTATGTAACCACACGAAAACAAATCAACATTGGCCATAGGCCTACAACTTAACAGCAACAACAAATCAACATTGGCCATAGGCCTACAACTTAACAGCAACAACAAATTTATACCAGCATCATCACAACTTAAACACGACGATATCATGGCAACTTATATCCTACTCTGTACCAACCATCTTATATAAAAAACGCTTCTCGAATTTATTCGGACAAGACTTCCAAAACCGGTTAATTATTCTCCGACTAAAATTACTAATGTTTCTATTCTGATTTAATATTATTATGACTATTCTGGTACTGTTATTCTACAACAAGTTCTGCTATGATTAACCACTATGCTGCTTTAATTATCTTTATAATAAGTTATCACTGCTACTGATATTACGACAGACAATCATCAACAATTCACATAATTTATCTAGGTATTTTCCAATGACTCAAACTCTATGTTAAACTGGGTTACGGATTTATTCTCATGGAAGAAAACCAATCAGGAAAACATATAAATAAGGTCCTGACCACGAAAATGTCTAAAGTGGAGCACACCACATAAACTGGTGGCACTGGCCACCTAAACGGAAATTAATCCCCTGCAGTCAATATTTTCTCACAATCACATAGTCAAAAGAATCCATAGCAGTTTGATCTTAATCACACAGTTCATAAAAATCCATTTATATTTTATTTTATAATTCCTGTTTAAATCAAAGCCACTAGATCATGATCAAATGGTTATAAATGTTTGACTGTGTAATTGCAAGGTCTATTGACTGCAGCACCTCATGGTCCCCACCTAACACCACTAGTGGCGCAAGCCACATGAATTGGTGGCTCTGGCCACCTAAAACATCCCTAGTGATGCAAGCCACCTCACTTAGTGGCTCCTGCCACATTATTTCTTCATAGTGGCGCAAGCCACATGCCTAGTGGCTCCAGCCACCTCAATTCCAATGGTGGCGCAAGCCACCTCACTTAGTGGCTCCTGCCACATCAACTTCTCATAGTGGCGCAAGCCACATGCCTTAGTGGCCGCCGCCACCTTCTCAAAAACAAAACGGGTGGCACTCGTCGCCCTTCCTAAGGTGGTTCCTATTCCCGTTCCCCATTTACCGCTTCAGACCAATCATCCAACACAGTACAACAGAAACAAATAAAATCATACCCTAAAATAACATAGACTAATTTTTCCACAACTGATTCATCAACAACCAACGTATTTCAACATCCACGACAACCATTACAACACATACAGAGGCAATAATTCTATAAACCCAATCCCACATATCATTTATCAAATACCCCATTATAAAGTCAGAACCCCACCCTTACCTTGGATTGAAGGTTGCTCTACTCTCGGATTGAATTCTCGCCCTAGCAGCCTTTACGTATTCTCTTCCAAAACCCTCGTTCCTCTTTCTCTGCAACTTCCACTTTTACTGCTACTTCTAATTTCTCATTATTTCTAAAAACCTAATATAATAACACTATTATTTCATTAACTTATTGGGCCTCATTTCTACACCCCCACCATTACTACTTCTAATCCTTGAAGCCCAATTAATATACTCTAGTATTATTTCTAATACTATAATTACCACTTAAATTAGCTTAATTAATTAATTAACAACAACACAACTTAAATTAACACTTTATAATTAATTCAACTAAAATCGACATAGCAACTCAACACAACATTTTCGACAACCAACACAAATCACACAAATAATACGAAGATATTTAATTAAATAATTAATTAAATAACCGGGCGTTACAACTCTCCCCCACTTAGAATATTTTCGTCCTCGAAAATTTACCTTGTTCAAACAACTCGGGATAGGATTCCCGCATCTTGCTTTCCAACTCCTATGTCATACTTTCTCCGGCAGCTCCTAACCATACTACTTTTACCAACGCAATCTCCTTGCCTCTTAGAGTCTTCATTTCACGATCCGCGATCCGTACTGGTGTCGTTTCCATAGTAAGATTATCCCGTACTTGCACATCATCCATATGAATTACCTGAGATGGATCTGGAACATACTTCCGGAGTTGTGACACATGAAACACATCATGTAAATTCGAAAGATTAGGCGGTAAGACCACTCTATCAGCAACATTTCCCACTCTGTCCGAAATCTGATACGGACCAATAAAACGAGGAGTAAGCTTCTTAGACTTCAATGCACGCCCAACACCTGTCACAGGCGTAACTCTTAAAACACCTGGTCACCTGCTTGGAATTCTAAATCTTTCCTTCGCTTGTCATGATAACTCTTCTGCCTACCTTGGGAAGATTTCATCTTTTGTCGGATTAACTTCACCTTCTCAGTAGTCTCTCGAACGATTTAAGGTCCAAGCACTACACTTTCTCCAGATTCATGCCAACATAAAGGAGTTCTTACATCTTCGACCATATAACGCTTCAAAAGGTGTCATTCCAATACTAGAATGGTAACTGTTATTATAAGTGAACTCGATCAATGGTAGGTAAGTATCCCACGAACCTCCTTGCTCAAGAACACATGCTTTCAACAAATCCTCCAACGATTGAATAGTCCTCTCAGTTTGACCATCCATCTGAGGGTGATATGCCGAATTCAACCTCAACTTAGAACCCAAGGCCTCTTGCAAACTCTTCCAAAAATCAGAAGTAAACCCTCAGATCTCTATCTGACACAATACACAGAGGAACACCATGCAGCTTTACAATTACGCACTGGAAAACTGATGTTAATAGGAATAAAATGAGCCGACTTCGTAAGCCTATCAACCATCACCCAAATAGAATCGTGTCCCCTTGCAGTATTAGGTAATCCCGTCACAAAGTCCATTAAAATGCTATCCCATTTCCATTCTAGAACTTCTAACGATTGCATCAACCCCGCAGGCTTCTGATGCTCAACTTTTGACTTCTGACAAGTTAAACATGCATACACAAATCAAGCTACATCATTCTTCATCCCAGGACACCAAAACAATCTCTTCAAGTCTTGATACATTTTTGTAGCTCCCGGATGAATACTCAAATTGCTCTTATGACTTTCCTTGAGAATTACTTTCTTCATCTCTGCATCATCAGGAATACAAATTTGATTTCGGAATCTCAACACACCTTACGCATCTAACTTGAAATCATCATTCTCAGATTGATCGATCCCAACCATCGAATCTACCAGCTTCACGTCTAACTTCTGAGCTTCCTTGATACTGTCCAGAAAATCATTGTTAATCTTCAGCATTCCCAACATCACACTCTGCGGTGTCACTTCGCAAACTAAGCTCATGTCTCTAAACTGCTTAATTAGTTCCAATTCTTTAACCATCATCGTCGACATATGCAAAGTTTTTCGACTTAGGGCATCAGCCACAACATTAGCTTTACCTGGATAGTTCAAACCGAAATCACAATCTTTTAATAATTCCAACCATCTTCGTTGTCTCATATTCAATTCCTTCTGATCAAATAAATACTTTAAACTCTTATGGTCACTAAACACTTCAAATCTGGAACCATAAAGATAATGCCTCCAAATCTTCAACACAAAAACAACTGCAGCAAGTTCCAAATCATGCATAGGATAGTTCTTTTCATGAGTTCTCAACTGCCTCGACGCGTAAGCAACTACCTTATTATTCTGCATAAGCACACCTCCTAAACCCATCTTAGAAGCATCACAATATACCACAAAAGGTTCTCCTGGATTAGGTACTGTCAAAACCGGAGCCGACGTCAATCTCTTTTTCAATTTTGTAAAACTTTCTTCACATTGAATGTCCCACACAAAAGCTCTATTTTTACACGTCAACTTAGTCAACGGAAGTGCTAACTTAGAAAATCCTTCGATACACCTTCGGTAATAACCAGCTGGTCCCAAAAAGCTTCTAATTTCGGTAGCTGACTTTGGAGTTTCCCATTGCAACACAGCATCTACTTTAGATGGATCCACAGCAATGCCACTACCTGAAATGACATGACCAAGAAAACTAACCTCCTTTAACCAAAATCCATATTTAGACAGCTTTGCATATAACTGCTTCTCTTTCGGTCCTTGTAACACGGTGCTTAAATGCTCAGCATGCTCTTCTTCAGATTTAGAGTCTATTAGAAGATCGTCAATAAAACCCACTATAAACTTATCCAAATACTCAAGAAAATCCGATTCATATACTCCATGAATATCCGGTGCATTAGACACACCAAACGACATCACACTATACTCATTGTTACCATCCCTCGTCCTGACTGTCTTCAGAATATCATCCGGCTTAACACAAATCTGATGATAATCCAGACCTTAAATCAATCTTGTTAAGCACACGGGCATCTATTAACTGATCCAGCAAATTCTCAATCCTCGGAATCAGACACTTATTCCAGATCGTCACTTTATTCAACTGTCGATAGTCAACACACAACCTCATACTTCTATCTTTCTTCCTTACTAACAGTACAGGAGCACCCCATGGAGAAACACTTGGTCGAACAAACCTCTTCTCAAACAACTCTTCCAACTGTTTCTCCAATTCACTCATTCAGAAACATACATTCTGTATGCAATCATCGACATCAAGCTCGCATCGAGTACCAGTCGATAGCAAGTTACACTCCACACTACAGTGGTACATCACTAATATCTCATGGGAGCACCTCCAAATAATCGCCCACCAAAGGTAGCTCACATGCCACCGCATCCTCTTAAGCTTCAAGGAATCCAACATCATAAACACCTTTGCACCATCTTCCACAGATTCATTCACTTGCTTAACAGAACAAACAACTCTTCACCCTCGTTGAAATTAGATTCAGGTGAACATCAAGAATTACACACCACTGACATATCACTAGCCATCACACTGTTCTCTATCCTTCAAAAGCAGACATCAATAATACTTGATCATTCTCCTCAGGATATTCCAACTTGACCGACAGGCAAGAAACTCTAATTCGCCTCCTCTTCAAATCTAATAGTCTGCATCGACTCATCAAAACAATCTGTAAGCACTCGTCTTAACCTCGACAATTCACTGCGCACACTACTCAAGCTCGCAAGACACGTCTATCCCATCCAACATGATCCCGTCCATTATCAACAAGAGATTAAGGGTGATCAGTTCCTCAATTTGTCAATAACAGCCGATATCATGAGGCGGTACAAACTATCCTCACCAACTATCGCAGCGTCCAACACTATCTTAGGCAACGCTCCACACTCGAAGCACCTTGGAGAAGCACCACCTTCTCCCCCACTTGTTTCAACAAACTCCTGCAGACAACGGTTAGAACACAAGCAAGTACCGACAGTGTTTTACACACATGTCGCGTACTAAGGGACTAATAACATTAGACAACCTGGTCGGATAGACCGACCTGCTCTGATACCACTAGGTAACACCCCATTTATACCCATCGAATAATAATAAATCAGAGTTTCGAAATTTCAACACTCAAATAGGATGCCACATTTTCAACTTAAAAACAACGACATTTAACTGCATAAACATGGATACATAACACTTAATACTCAGATGAACATAATTCAATCTTTGACACAAAACAACATTATTAATACGCAGCGGATTCATAAATTTAACTGAAATACCATAACATCTGGTTTAGTTCAAAACAACTCTAAGACACTAAGTCTTTAATGAAAACCAACTTAAAATTCAGCAACAATACTAAAATCAGAAATAAAGAAAACAATCGTTCATCCCCCCGAGTGTTACGTATCAGAGCGACGACACCGACTCGAACTAATGAAGGTAGACAGCCTTCACTCCTGATTACCTGCAGGATGACGAATAAACCATCACCATACACAGAAGGGGTGAGATATCAAACAATATAATCAGATATATGCTAAATAATATATTAGTTCAGATTATGTAAAAATCACCGCTTCACAACATCATTATCAACATCAACCAACAACACAACAACAATTATGCAACATGAAATGCGACTTAAACTATGCACATGCATGTGGTACCATTGGAGCAACACTCCCAACTTAGAAAACTTGCCAATTAATATTGACGTCAACAAGGCATAAGCCTTCAACTTAAATTTTTCCAATCCATGCCAACTTACCGAGCATCAGCTCCAACTTGATATGTGATGTATGCAACTCAACATGAATATCATAATGACAACAATAATAGTTATGTAACCACACGACAACAAATCAACATTGGCCATAAGCCTACCACTTAACAGCAACAACAAATCAACATTGGCCATAGGCCTACAACTTAACAGCAACAATAAATTCATACCAGCAACATCACAACTTAAACACGACGATATCACGGCAACTTATATCCTACTCTGTACCAACCATCTTATATCACAAACGCTTCTCGAATTTATTCGGACAAGACTTCCAAAACCGGTTAATTATTCTCCGACTAAAATTACTAATGTTTATGTTCTGCTTTAATATTATTACGACTATTCTGGTACTGTTATTCTACAATAAGTTCTGCTATGATTAACCACTATGCTGCTTTAATTATCCTTCTAATAAGTTATCACTGCTACTGATATTACGACAGACAATCATCAACAATTCACAGAATTTATCTAGGTATTTTCCAATGATTCAAACTCTATGTAAAACTGGGTTACAGATTTATTCTCATGGAAGAAAACCAATCAGGAAAACATATAAATAAGGTCCTAGCCACGAAAATGTCTAAAGTGGAGAACGCCACATAAACTGGTGGCACTGGCCACCTAAACGGAAATTAATCCCCTGCAGTCAATATTTTCTCACAATCACATAGTCAAAAGAATCCATAGCAGTTTGATCTTAATCACACAGTTCATAAAAATCCATTTATATTTTATTTATAATTCTTGTTTAAATCAAAGCCACTAGATCATGATCAAATGGTTAGAAATGTTTGACTGTGTAATTGCAGGGTCTATTGACTGCAACACCTCATGGTCCCCACCTAACACCACTAGTGGCGCAAGCCACATGAATTGGTGGCTCTGGCCACATAAAACATCCCTAGTGGCGCAACCCACCTCACTTAGTGGCTCTTGCCACATTATTCCTTCATAGTGGCGTAAGCCAGATGTCTAGTGGCTCCAGCCACCTCAATTCCAATGGTGGCGCAAGCCACTTCACTTAGTGGCTCCTGCCACATCAACTTTTCATAGTTGCGCAAGCCACATGCCTTAGTGGCCGCCACCACCTTCTAAAAAACAAAACGGGTGGCACTCGTCACCCTTCCTAAGGTGGTTCCTATTCCCGTTCCCCATTTACCGTTTCAGACCAATCATCCAACACAGTACAACAGAAACAAATAAAATCATACCCTGAAACAACATAGACTAATTTTTCCACAACCGATTCATCAACAACCAACGTATTTTAACATCCACGACAACCATTACAACACATATAGAGGCAATAATTCTACAAACCCAAACCCATATATCATTCATCAAATACCCCATTATAGAGTCAGAACCCCACCCTTACCTTGGATTGAAGGTTGCTCTACTCTCGGATTGAATTCTCGCCCTAGCAGCCTTTACGTATTCTCTTCCAAAACCCTCGTTCCTCTTTCTCTGCAACTTCCACTTTTACTACTACTTCTAATTTCTCATTATTTCTTAAAACCTAATATAATAACACTATTATTTTATTAACTTATTGGGCCTCATTTCTACACCCCCACCATTACTAATTCTAATCCTTGAAGCCCAATTACTATACTCTAGTATTATTTCTAATACTATAATTACCACTTAAATTAGCTTAATTAATTAATTAACAACAACACAACTTAAATCAACACTTTATAATTAATTCAACTAAAACCGACATAGCAACTCAACACAACATTTTCGACAACCAACACAAATCACACAAATAATACGAAGATATTTAATTAAATAATTAATTAAATAACCGGGCGTTACAGAGGCCTTCGTCAACCTCATGTTTCTTCTTAGCTAGGTCGAAATCTTCATGATCACCTTTTGTGTGAATCTTCAACGGCAAGCCTTTGACATCATGTTGGCAGCAAAACTTGACCGCTTTCTCCTTAGGGTCTTCCATTATCCGTCGAAGAATCCCTACAGCAACTGGCTTACAGGAACCTGCTGCAGTCCCTTTGTTAGTTTGGGTGAAGCCATCAGCAGCTTCATCTTTGACTTTGTCAAAAACTTCTGCAATTTCCGTATTAATGTTGTTGAGGCTCTCAGTGACCTTGCTGTTAATGTCACTGAAGCCTTCAGTAACTTCACTGTTGATGCAATTTTCTATGACTCCTTCATCAAGGTGTTCAGTAACCTTGATCATCACTGGCTGGTTTATGAAGTCATTAGAGACCTCTTCGACATCACTTGTGTCAGTGGGGATCTCAGTGATCTCCACCATATTCACATTGTTGTCGAAGCCTTCTTCAGCCTCCACCATATTCACTATGAATGGGTCAGCATAATGGGCTTCTGCCACCTGCATTGGATTAGAATCAATTTTCATCTGCGACTTTGATTTGTCGCCGAATTTGAGTATTTTATGACCCAAGAAATTATGGTACTTACAAAAACCTCTCTTCTTTTGTTGTTCTAGAGGAGGCACTTTAGTACCAGGTGGAACTATCAGTTGGCCATCCTTGACTAATAAATCAAATATTTCGTCACACTTGGTAACGTCGAACGTATAAGTCCTTTTGGGGAACTTATCATTCTTTTCAGAGTCGACTGGGTCCTTCCCGTTCGACGGAACCAAAACTTTACAAGCATATCTGTTTCAATTCTGCCAAATCAATTTCCTGTTCGTCGAAATTTGGTGATTCACTTTCGTCCTCATCTTGACACATTCCGAAATAAGCCACTCTCTCTTTTTTATTCTTATTTGTTCTAGCTTTTTCAGCCTTTAGTATTTCGACCTGTCTAACTCTATCAGCTAATTGGGCCATGTCTCTCAAATATTGTGTGTCTAATTTCTTTCTGATCGAATAATCAAGGCCACCTGCGTCCATTTCAACTAACTCATGTTCAGGCACTTGTGTGAAACATCTTACCTTAAGCAACCTAAAACTATTCAAGTAATCATCAATTGGCTCAGAGAATTTCCTCTTGACGCTAGCCAATTCCTTCAAACTTATCTTTGTTTGTCCCATATAAAACTGTTCATGGAACAATCTCTCCAACTGGGTCCATGTATGGACCGAACCTGCAGGCAAAGATGTGAACCAAGTAAAAGCATTTTTTGTCAGAGAACTCGAAAAATATTTTATCTTTAAGTTCTCATTGTGTGCTATTTTTCCTGCTTCGATCAAGTAACGGGACACATGTTCGACTGTCGATTCACTCGTGTCTCCTGAAAACTTAGTGAACTTGGGGACTTTCCATCTTGGGGGTAAATCTTCCTGCAATATGTATTCAGATAATGGTGATGTGTAACTAGGCCTTTGTAGTCCTACATTTACCCCATTTCGAGCCATTATTCTTTCGACCATGGCTGCTAAATTGTTTTCTGCTGTCATGTTATTACAACGTATTCGTTGCACAACGTCATCAGCATTTTGATCCCTATTTACTAACACCCTCACAGGTTCTTGCTGAACAGGAATTTCGACCTGGGGTGGTTCGACCCCTACTTCTTGGTCTCTAGGGTTCGCCTGAGGAACATTTATTTGTCTCTGGTTTATAGTAGGTTCCTCTTCGACGACTATTCTTGGGTTCTGGACTACCTGCTCTCTTTGAGTGGGTTGGGGAACGCCGAAAAAATCAGTAATATGCGCCATTTGTGCTGCCAATTGTTGGTTCGTTTGAGTGGTATTTTGAATCAATGGGTTAAATACAACCCCCATTTGTTGAGTCAACATCTGAACCATGTCATGGTTACTCTCATCTATTTGTTGCCTAATTAATTACGCCGAATTGTTAGTGATACTTGGCATATAGGTTTGATATCCTGTTGCCAAAGGCTAACTCATTCTTCTTATATGGTTTGCGTCAGATCCTGATCCTTACAAAGGCGAAGTTACATTAATCATGGGCTCTGTATATATTGGTGGCGCATTATGTAAACTTGCCATCACCGTAGTTGGCATTCCATATGGTTGATCTCGGTTTAATGGAGGCATCGTAAAACCAGACACAAAAGGCCTGTACGTGCTTCTTGGAGGAGGGGGTGTCATTTGTTGCATTTGAGACCCCATAGTAGAAAAACTTGGCATATTTTGGGGAATTGAATGCGCAGGCGTCGAACCCGCTGTTGATGGCATAGCCTCTGATACTGATATTGAGGCCGTATTCCCCTCAGTCGAAGGATTAGGGGGTGGCACTTCATTATTTGTAGGATTCTGGTTGTTAGGCGGATTTGGATTCGCCATTCTGCGTACTCGTCTCCTTCTGGGTCTTTCTTTGTTATTTTCGGCAATCTTACAGCTCCTTAATTTCATACAACACAACGAAGACGACTACAAAGAAAAAGAAAATTTAAAACTAAAGGTTTTTTTAAACAAAATTATCAAAACGCACAACGTCCCACTGGGCGTGCCAATTTGTTCGCCTTGAAATTCAGCGAACAACCTTTGGTCTTCTAATTTGTGAAATTAGTTTACTAATAGGATCGACCACACAAATCCTAGGACACAGTGCGTTACAAATGTTGACAATTTGAGTAAAACTCTAACCTTTTTTATCATTGTTTTATTATTGTTCTCACAATTGGTAGTTTTCGACTGAATAAAAAACTAGAACTTGGAATTGGTAAATAACTGGTGAAATGAAAGTAACGTGACAAGAATAAAATTTGCAGAATTTTAAATAGTATTGTAAACAAACTTAAATTTCATAAAGAAATGCGAGTAATAAACTGGTGTTTTCTTCAAACGTACATTGTTTCCATAATGACTCGTTTCTCTCACACTGTTACTTTGAGTAATTTGAATAACTTGTACAATTTTGAAATGCACACACTTTTTTCGTCCTATGACTACCTATTTATATACAAACAAAACAACTGTCAATAACAGCTATTTCCCCTAAACGTGACAAATGGCGTCTTGCATGCTTCCTTGCCTTGGATATGCTCCACGCGTCTGCTCTTTTAAACTGCATCTCCCTCTCAATTTTGAATTTCAAATTATCTGTCGAGATAGTCCTCCAAGCCTAACTGTTGAAAATGAACTTCTTTATTACTTAGAAAAATTAAAACAACTTGTTCTTGCTTCCACACCATCTTCGACTGACTTTTCAGTTTAACACCAAATCCTGAGTCGAAATTTTTCGACCAGCTCCCACTATTCTTTTTTTCTTATCAATCCATTGTGCGTCGAAAATAGCAGTCTACACCTTGCTATTTTGGATGGTGAAAATAAATCACCTCCACTTTCTTCACGTTTGTGTTTCACAGAAACATCTTCTAGTCAGAAGAAAAACTAGAAGACTCCAGATGCACGACTGAGACGCCTTTATGAGTGAACTTACGAGAATTCTCAAGTATCTTTGACAACTTAGCCGATCAATAATTTATCAAACTCCCAGAGCAAGAACTTGATAAACTTAAACTCAACTCCTCTCCTTTTCAACTGACTTCAAACTGCACCATGGAACCATGCTTCCAAGTACCAAGTCACCATAACAGACATCTTCCAAAAACTTCCTTCATTTTATCGCTCCCGACTTTGGAATAAAAGTATGCAGATATCTTCAACTATAGAGGTCGACAATTGAGATCTTCCACCATCTGTCTTCAGCAACAACTCCAGAATACCATAATTCCAGAGCTCTTCCATCAGAAACATATGCAGCGGAACCACCAAGGAACAAATTCTGCTTGCCCTAATAAGATGCCAGGACATCTTATAAGACACCCCAACAAGAGAACTAGCCACTTCTCTTGTAGTTGTTGTAGAATCTCCTCACGACATGAACAACCACGGGGTTGTTAACTTCGATCCAGAACATCCATTCCATCCATTAATACCATTGAGTATGTTTGAGTTGATTTATCTGATCTTCAAAACTCCTCCTTGTTTAAATGCCAGAAAGTATCTCCCAAAGATCTCATCCAGAAACATACAAGATGCTTGCTATGATACCAATTGAAATTCTGGCATAGCAAATAGCAGATGTCCTAACACATGTCAAGACATTATTCTGCATAAACATTTAAACAAAGAAGCATAACAACAGACTGATACATTGAATATCAGAACTGCAAGAGCACAGATGTTACGACATTTGTTCCAACATGTTTATCAAGACTAATAACAAAATATGTAAATTTACAGAATGATAAAAGACACAGCAATTGTTAACCCAGTTCGGTGCAATTCACCTACATCTGGGGGATACCAATCCAGGAAGAAGACTCCACTATCTGTAGTAAACTTATAAAGTTAAACTCCCCCGTTTACAACTTTGTCTCCTAAATACTACCCAATGAAATCCTTATCAAAGAACAACCTCTTTGATATGAGAATCACCACTCACTTCCCCTAACCACAATCTGTGATATCTAAACCATCCCTATCAATATAGAATTATGTCAAGCATACTTGACCAACACGTTAACTTGGATTTGCTTCAAAGCTTCATCCAAGAACAATATAAGATTCATTACCTTTGCTTCTGAATCTGTACATTACCTATGTATTCCACAATGTATCAAACTGATACAGAGGAAGACTTACAAACCTAGAGCCAATGACTCTCAAAACCCTAAACCCTTATTTTTACACAAGATAACTAGGTTACAAAAAAAGGTATCTCTCACTATGCAGTCCTAGGTCTAGGTCTTCTTTTATAATCTTCTGTTTCCTTGGGCTTCGATTCTTCTATTTATTTCTTCCTTGATCCATGTTCTGATTGCTCCTTAAATCTTGCAACTGATTTAGAAACATCCTGCAATATCAGCTCAAGATGTCGAGATATACGTTAGAACATCATATCTAACCAATCTTCTTTCATCAGACTTCTTCATGTTTAAACATATCTTTTGATATTCCGTTCTTCCAAAAATTTGCTCAAATCAGTAGAGCTTTCAATGTTTTCATCATTTGATTTCTCACTCCACACTTAATATAAATGCAATTAATTTATATCATTGAAATCCTTGTTCAAAAACACACAACTTTCATGTTTACAAAAGCCAAAACCATTACGTATTGAGAGAGATATGTGAGGTTTTACAAAACGGCCATGGAGGGAGGTCGTGAGGAAGAAGATGACCGTTGGCGCCATAATTTGAAATTTTGAATTTTTGATCATTTTATTAATTGATTTCAAAAATTAATTTCTCTCTCAATTTTTATCATTTTTTATTGGTTCTTTTATTAAAAAGTCAAAAAAATGTTAAAATATTTTATTCTACAAAAAAATCAAATTTATATTATTTAATTAACATCGCTTGAATTTTTGTAAATAATTTCATTTTTATTTGTTTTAAACATTTTTAAATGAAATTTCCACCTTGATTTTTCAAATTCAAATGAATTTCAAGTCTTCATGTGATTAAACATGATTTTTCAAAACATTTTTCAAAGGTTACAACTTGTTTTTGAATACATTTGATATTTTATATCATTTTTTTTAATTTCCTTTGAAAATTATATTTTTAAATTAAAATTAGGGTTTTTTTCTTAAGTTTGATTTTTTTCAAACTTCATTTGAAACACCTTTGGGCCTCTAATAGAGTGTAAGACCCATCTCCTTTGTAAATACAAAATTTTTGGGCCTCAGTCATTGTATAAATCCTGATACGATTTTCAAAATAACGATGCGATTGCTGTTTTTTACTTGGGCATCTCCTTGACTTATAAGCCCCATCTATTGTATAAAAATAAAATTTTGGGCCTCTAATAGAGTGTAAGACTTATTTCTTCTTGTACATAAATATTTTGGGCCTCAGTCATTGTATAAGTCCCTCCGTGGTTTTCAAAATCACGGCGCGATCGTCGCCTTTTCAAATAAATCATCTGGGCCTCTCCTTGAGTATAAGCCCCATTTTTCTTTCTTTACAAACAATTTTGGGCCTCTACTAGAGTGTAAGACCCAACCCTCTCTTTGTACAAAAACATTTTTTGGGCCTCTGTTGTAGTATAAGTCCCACAACGTCTTTCAGTATCGTTGTGCGATCAATGTTTTCAAATACGTCATATGGGTCTCTCCTTGAGTATAAACCCCAATCTTTTGTACATAAGCTTTATTTTTAACAACAAACAAATTTTCTTTTCTTTTTAAACAAAATTTCTTTCCAAATTCAAATTCAAACTTTTTTTTCAAAACTTTCTTCAATTTCTTGAAACCCTAATCAATCATACAGTTGTAGTCAATACAACAGATCACAATACACTTGGACCTCATCTCAGAATGTAAGTCTCAACATCTTTTCAATTTAATGCATATTTGGTTATATACATGTTAATTCATTCATCTGTATATACTTGTGCATATCTGTCTAGAGTTTCCCTAGCATTTAGGTCTATGTTTAGGTCAAACCAGAGGTTACTTTCAACATAGTCAAAAACTAGTCCCCTCATAGGAAATTCTGTATACAGTCTGCCTCCTCTTGGGCTTATTCAATATGGAACAGAGAAAGGAATTATTCCCGGTGAAACTTTTCTCAAGACTGTCAAACATAGAAATATATGTGTATACAAGAAATTCATTTCCCCAAAGAGGATTAATTCCCGGTGAAACCTCTTTTGAATTTCTTCAAACCTAGAACTATTCAACAGAGAAAGGATTAATTCCCGGTGAAACCTTTTTTTGAACTTTTCTTAGGCTTGAACCCACAGACTTCCTAAAAGCATCCCTAGCCTCCTCTTGGGCTTAGTACAAGGACCCCCAGGCTTCTTAGAAGTCCCCAGCCTCCTCTTGGGCTTAGTACAAGGACCCAAAGGCCTCCTAAAGGTATAGGATAGAAATTAGTTATCTCTACCTGTTCAATCCTTAGGAGAGTCAAAATTCCAGAACATTATACCATTCTAGGGTTGATCTTCATCCCTTAAACCCTCAGCCTCCTCTTGGGCATCATACAAAGACCCCTCTCTACACTAGAGCCTACCACTTCCTGAGAGACTTGGACAGTCTCAGCCTCCTCTTGGACTTCATACAAGCAGACTTGGATAGTCTCAGCCTCCTCTTGGGCTTCATTTAAGTAGACTTGGAAAGTCTCCTCTCCTCTTGGATCTCACAGAGAGACCCTCAAGTTTCCTAAAAGCATAGGAAAAACCCTGATCATTCTACCAATGCAACATTCTCCAACAGAGTTAAAACCTCTAAGGTTTTCAAACTCATTTTTAAATCCCCTCTGACCCCCAACAAGGCTTAACTTTCACCTTAAAAATCCCCAGCCAGGGTCAATTTACCATCAACAAATCCCTAATAGAATCAGAACCTCATGGCATCTGATACTTCAATTCTTCCCTAATTCCTAGCAAGAGTTAGATCCCTTTGGATTCCCCAACACAATTTGGATTTGCTCTTGGATTTCAATAATCCTCAGCAAAAGATAGCCTTCTCTTAGGATTCATATAAGAATTCCTTTAGTCAGCCTCAATCTTGGGCTTTGTACAAGACAGATAAAACCCTCCACAGTGGAATCATTTTCCTTTAGCTTCAACCTTGAGCTTTGATCAAGGCACACAAAAATCAACATCCCCTCAGATGAAACCATAAGTCCTCTCTGTAGGAGAATATTTCCTCTATACATCACATCTCAAAAACAAACAATCAAAACCTTTTCCAGATAATTGCTGTAAGTGGCACACTTGTTGATTCAAAATCCAAGCTGGAGTCCTTCTCTTATCCTGGCTAAAACTTATCTTTCATCTAACAGCTGTAAGTGGCAAGCCTCTGGATTCCATACATCCAAGCCAATTTCCTTATCTTAGCTTGAAAGATTCATAAGGAAAAAGTGGCATTGCTCTACACTGAGTTAAAGCTTTCTTCCTTCATGACATTCCTCTTATAAAAGAAATTATGGCATTGCTGGATTTCACATATCCTAGTTAAACTAATTTCCCTTATAACCAATTACTCAACATCTGTGATGAATAAGTGAGATATATCCCTTTAGAGATGACAAATTCTCTCTCAATCACCCTTTTAGCTTCAATCTTGGGTTTTGAACAAGAAACCAAACATCTTTCCTCCCATAGAAATAGGAGGAACTACGATTGCTCTGATTTCCTAGATTTCTTTACGGGAATACGTAGGCATAAGATTACGAAATCTTAGCGAGCACACAAATAAAAAACTTTTCCAAGCCATAACAGATTAACACAAGAAAGCATTTTAAGTTAATAGATATACATGCAATAGAAGGTTCCTATGGATTACCATAGATACACTGGGTGTTAACAGCTTCCCTTTATATAACCAGACATCGATCCCCTATCTCTTAGCATTTGTTAAAGAAAACATTTGAGTGCAAGGTTAGTTTTGGATATCTTCCCTTTCCTTTCCAACTTCATAGGATAAATAAGAAATCAGAAAGTAGCATCCAAATCCAATTTGCGGTAAGGTGGTCGCGTCACCGACAAAAATCGAACGCTACAAAGTCCCTCGAGAAATCCGATCACACGGCCCATTTGAGAAAAGTCTTCGAGCAGGCCAGAAAATACGGGATGCGTTTCAACCTGGAGAAGTGCACGTTCGGGGTACGAGCGGGCAAGTTCCTCGGCTTCTATCTGACGAAGTGTGGAATCGAAACTAACCCCGACAAGTGCAGGGCCTTCTCCGAGTTTCCTACGCCCAGCTCGAAGAAATCCATCTAATCCCTCAACGGGATGCTCGCATCATTATCCCGTTTTGTGGCAAGTCTGTCCAGCACGCACTGCCCTTTTTCAAACTCCTTCGCAAAAAGGCAGCTTTCGAATGGATGGAGGAATGCGACCAGACTCTCCTCCACCTAAAACAAGCATTATCAGAGCCGTCAGTCCTCTCTCGGCAAAATAACGGCGAAACCCTGTACCTTTATCTCGCCGTAGCGACCGAGGCCGTTAGCGCCGCCCTCATTCGTGAAACGCCCGACGGGAAAAAGCCCATATACTTCACGAGCAAAGCCTTGCAAGGACCAGAGCTGAGGTATCAACAGATAGAAAAAGTAGCCATGGCCCTCATCAATGCCGCGAGGAGATTAAGGCACTACTTTCTAGCCCACACAATCGTGGTCGGGATACCGAACAGATCATCCCGTGAAACAACTGTTAGGACGACCATATATGGCCGACAGAATGCTCAAGTGGTCGTTGAAACTGTCCGAATTCAACATCCAATATGAAAGCCGAAAAGCCCTCAAGGCCCAGGCTCTAGCCAACTTTGTCGTAGAGATGACATTCGCCGATTCCCCCACTTGCGGGGCGCGCAAGTGGACAATCTTCGTCGACGGGGTATCCAGCTCGGCAGGAAGCGGGGCAAGTATCATTTTGGAAAACGAAGAAGGGATTATTGTCGAAGTCTCGCTTACCTTATCTTTCCCTACTTCTAACAATCAAGCTGAATACGAAGCCTTCCTCGTCGGTCTACACCTAGCCGAAGACCTAGGGGTCGAGGAAGTCATCATCTGCACCGATTCTCAACTCGTGGCCCTCCAAGTTTGAGAAGAATACCAGGCCAAGAATGACAACTTGTCAGAATACTTGTCCCTTGTCAAGGAGAAGATGGAGAAGTTCGTGACGGTAGAAGTAAAACATGTTCCCCGCGAACATAATGTCAAAGAAGACGTTTTGTCAAAGCTGTCGAGCACAAAGAAAAAGGGTGAAAACAAATCCGTCATCCAGGAAGTACTTCCTCAACCCAACATTGAGAAAACTTCCGCGATCCTCAGCGTGCAAGTCATCGACTATAGCAACAGCTGGATGACCCCCATCTACAATTACCTCGCTAAGGATGAACTACCATCCGACCCTAAAGAGGCCAGTGTAGTCAGACGCAGAGCCTGCTTCTACGTCATGGTAAAAAATAAGCTCTACATGTGAGGGTTCTCCATCCCTTTACTCAAATGCGTCGAGGAAGAGATGGTCGCCCAAATCCTGCGCGAAATCCACGAAGGGATCAACGCCCAGCACCTCGGGGGGAGATCCCTCGCTAGAAAAGCCCTACGAGCAGGATACTACTGGCTGACCATGCAACAAGATGAAAAAGAGCAAGTGAAGAAATGCGACAAATGCAAATGGCACGGGGACATGCACTTGGCACCACTCAACAAACTCAAAGCAATGTCCTCCCCGTGGCCTTTCTGATGGTGAGGCCTGGACATCCTGGGACCATTTGTCGTAGGGTCAAACCAGAATAAGTACTTGATAGTGGGCATTGACTACTTCACCAAGTGGATAGAAGCAGAGGCTCTGGCCAAAATAACGACCCACAACATACTTTGCTTCTATAAGCGGAACATCCTTGCCCGCTTCGGCATCCCCCAAGCAATAGTCACCGACAACGGGACGCATTTCACGGACATAAAGTTTCAGGACTTCGTCGCCCAACTGGGCACAAAACAAGACTTTGCGTCCATCGAACATCCCCAGACTAACGGGCAAGCCGAAGCAGCAAACAGGGTAGTCCTACGAGGCCTCAAACGAAGGCTGGACGAAATAAAAAAAGCTTAGGTCTAGGAGCTGCACAGCGTACTCTCGGCCAACCACACTACGCCCCACTCTTCGACCGGGGAAACCCCTTTTCGTCTAGCTTACGGAACTGAGGTAGTGATTCCCATCGAGATACACGTGCCCTCCAGGCGGACTGAATCCCCCCTGGACAAGGAGACAAATAACGAGGCTCTAAGGGAGGAGCTTGATCTCGTCGAAGAGGTCTGATCAGGAGCAGCTCTTCGCAAAGCCTCACTAAAGCAAAAAATTACAATCAGGCACAACACCAAAGTCATACGACGAAAATTCCAAGTAGGCAGTCTCATCGTAAGAAGGAATCAGAAAGATTCTCGAGAAGGCAAACTCGTCGCAAACTGAGAAGGACCATATCGCGTCCGGGCAAAGACGGAGAACGGGGCCTACTACCTAGAACACCTTAACGGGGAAGAACTTGCTCAACCATGGGACATCGAAAAGCTAAAACAATATTAAAGCTAAGGCCCTAATCGTTGGCTTGCTTCGTCGATGCGATGAGCATAGCGTCCCGACCACGGATGCGCGCCCAGGTACTAGCACTGCATACAAACTTAGGCAGGCTTTTGATAAGTGCAAAATGTACCTATTTTTGTATATAAGTTTTGTGGCACTTATCTTTACTTTTTGTTAATATCATACGAATAAACCCCGCTTTGTTTGTAAATACGTTTAGTTTACGTTATAGTGTATATATTGCGTTATTGTGTAAATATCATTGAGTTTAATTGTTTTTATCTAATTTTTGTAGGTATTCAAGCATTGATATTTATTTCATTATTATATAGAGCATTGAATAAGTTTTCCAGGGCTTCAAACCGGGCGAAAAACGGAGTTACGGTTTAAAAGTTACGAATAAAACACTGTCGGATTTTTTGTTGTTATGTCAGATTCGCCTCATGCTCGCTAGGCGAATCTGTGGCGAGTCAGACAACTAGAAACGTGGAAAAAAGTCCAGAATAAGCCGCCTTTGATCCGCCAGGCGAACCAGAATTTCGCCAGGCAAATTTGCCTGGACAGAAACACCATTTAAGGCATAAAAACACAATTTTTTAGCGATGGTTGGGTAACTTTTGTTCCCAATGCATCAAACATCATTTTTCAGTGGATTAGCTTAGAAAACACCATGGAAGCTTGCATGTGGATGATTCGAGGTGGATTTCTCATCGATCGGCTCTGACAGTCCGTGAAGTGTTTGGTTCATTTCTGATTTTCTTCATGTCTTTCTTCTTTGTTGGGTGTTGTATAGTTACTATGAACATATGTATCTTTGTTGATCATAATATTGTATAAAATCTGTTTTACAAATCATTATCGATGTCTCCCTTGATCTTTTTGCATTTATGTTTGGATTTGTGTTGTGTTAGAGATAAACATCACGAATCTTGATTAGGGATGGATATCTATTGTCTAGATTCTAGAGATAGATTTAGATGATAATCTTTCTGGTGTCGAAACTTAATGCCTTCCATATTTCGAGGCTTCGTGCGCGAGAGTGACGAAGAGAGTGATACGGTTGCTCTCTCAACTTAGTGTACCAGAAATGGACACTGTTGTGAGCGATACTGGATGATTTTGATGAGTATTGTTGTAGAGTGAAAATGATCGATAAATTTATGTTTGTGACGAGTGGATTATATGTATGCTTGATAAGTTTCTTCTCTCTGAAAAATTAATTATTTTTATGTTGATATTTACTTTTCTGTTTTCTATGTTTAAACCATTTTAATCCAAACTCATTAACGCGAAAGATTGTCGAACGACATTCTTTCCCTCGAACCGATCCCAGTGGACACGACATAAATCCCCGGAGGGAATTCTTCTGAAAATAAATATTTTTGCTGCTTGCCCTATTCTGCATTCAACAAAAATTGGGTCGTTGTCGGGGATTGGTTTTGATATTGAATCGCATTGCGATAGTTTCTTTGTTTTTGAGTTTTGTATATATCATATATATTGTCTATTTCCATTATGTTTGTTCAGGTATTGTATACATTTTGTTCCCGTAACGTTTGTTTAAGTGTTTGGTTAGGACACTTGCTTTTGGTTTGCGCGGTGAGGCATCACCATGGCATGAAGGAAGGAAGTTGCTAGCTAAGCATTGTAAAGGCGTCGAGCTTACGACGTAAAACAAGCATGGTGTATTCTTTTCTTTTGTTGTTGTTTAGTTTAGGTAGTGTGGTGAATATTCATTAAACAAGTTGTACTCGGATTTTTCGTAAAATTCTCAAATATTCACTTTACAACTTGTTTAATGAATTTTCTACCGGTTTTTCAGTTTGTTCATATTAATAGTTTTCGTGTTTGTCAATGAACTTGATTTGAGTAGCTTGAGGAAATTTAAGGTGATGTTCCAAGTTTGATCGTTTCAACTTGCGGATGTATGGTAATGATTTTGTTAAGTTTTGTACACGTCCAAGGTATGTGTTTATCGCTTTCTTGACTTTAGCATATTCATGTTACTTAGACAATTTACAAACTTCCATGCCATTCATTCTTTTGTATACTTGTTCATTTGTGATTCACTTTAGTTCCCACCCTTTTTGTGAGGTAGCTTTCCATTGTTCATATATGCGCGGAGTACCAACTTTCTTGTTTTACTTGGAGTTTATTATATTTAATCTTTTAGGCTAAAATACAGTTTTGGTCCCCCTGTTTGTCAAAATTCACGGTTTTGGTCCCCCCATTTTATTTTTTAACAGTTTTGGTCCCCCACCCCTCACTGTTCATGTACGGACGTGTACTGTTCATGTACGGACATGTACTGTTCATGTACGGACCAGTTACTGTTCATCATTTTTTTGGGCCAAAATTGGGGTGGGGGACCAAAACTGTTAAAAAATAAAATGGGGGGACCAAAACCGTGAATTTTGACAAACAGGGGGACCAAAACTGTATTTTAGCCAATCTTTTATTTGTGTTGATTATATGAATGCATGAAAAGGATCAAGGCAATTGTTTCATTTTGAGCACAACTACCTAGCCAAATAGTCAATTCACCTTGTGAGCGTGTGAACATTTATAACCCCTTTGAGATTTTTGATCCATGTTTTATTTAAACTTAATGCTTATCTATGAGTATTTAGTTCACTTATTTTTGATTGGATTTTGTTTTTTCTTGAACCCTCAACTTTGTGTTGTTGTATGGATTTTTACCTTGCCTTAGAAAGTAGGGAGTATTCACATGATGATGTGGTTGAATTCAAGTTGGGGAGAGAATGTTTGCTCACTTATGTGGTTGGTTTCTATGAGGATGAAAAAGAAAAGAAAAAAGAGAAAAATATGACAAAGAAAAAGAAAAAAAAAAGAAGGAAAAAGAAAAGTTTTGAAAAAGAAAAACAAAAAGAGTTCAATTAAATTGTGCTAAATAAGTATTGTGTGTTGTGTAACACTTGGGATTTGGGAAGAAGTTGATTGGAATTTTGTGTTTGAGTCTTTGTGAGTTGATCACTCCCTTAGGTTTAGGCAAGTTTTTGTTTCAATTACCTTTAGAAATTGCCCCTTGTTTGTTTTTTCGACCACATTACAACCTTGAAAGTCCTTGTGATTCTTGCCCTTGTATGTTCAATATGATTTTTAGATGTTGTATAATTTAGTCTATTGTTTGCATGATTGTTGTGTGAGTGATAAGTCCCTCATTTTGTGTTTTTCATCTATCGATGATTGTTTTTGCTAGGTGTGATTCACATTTGAACTTGTATTGTTTTAGAATGTTCGGCATGATTTTTGTATTTTGCAATTGTTTCGTGACTATGTTGTCGTCTTAGTTTAGTGGTAAGTATTTACTTTGTGTGTACCATTTTCATTTTAACCATACATTTGTTTCCGTTTTTCAAAACTTGTTGATTCGTGATTCTTGGATTTTCGTCTTTTGTTTCTTTAAGTTGTTTGGCGTTGTTTGAGGACAAACAATTATGTAAGTTGGGGAGAGTTTGATAAGTGCAAAATGTACCTATTTTTGTATATAAGTTTTGTTGCACTTATATTTACTTTTTGTTAATATCATACGAATAAACCCCGCTTTGTTTGTAAATACGTTTAGTTTACGTTATAGTGTATATATTGCGTTATCGTGTAAATATAATTGAGTTTAATTGTTTTTATATCATTTTTGTAGGTATTCAAGCATTGATATTTATTCATTATTAGATAGAGCATTGAATAAGCTTTCCATCGCTTCAAACCGGGCATAAAACGGAGTTACGGTTCAAAAGTTACGAATAAAACAGTGCAGGATTTTTTGCTGTTCTGTCAGATTCGCCTCATGCTCGCCAGGCGAATCTGTGACGAGTCAGACAACCAGAAACATGGAAAAAGTACAGAATAAGCCGCCTTTGATCCGCCAGGTGAACCAGAATTTCGCCAGGCGAATTTGCTTGGACAGAAACACCATTTAAGGCATAAAAACACAATTTTTTAGGGATGGTTGGGTAACTTTTGTTCCCAATGCATCAAACATCATTTTTTCAGTGGATTGGTTTAGAAAACATCATGGAAGCTTGCATGTGGATGATCCGAGGTGGATTTCTCATCGATCGGCTCTGACAATCCGTGAAGTGTTTGGTTCATTTCTGATTTTCTTCATCTCTTTCTTCTTTGTTGGGTGTTGTATAGTTACTATGAACATATGTATCTTTGTTGATCATAATATTGTATAAAATCTGCTTTACAAATCATTATCGATGTCTCCCTTGATCTTTTTGCATTTATGTTTGGATTTGTCTTGTGTTAGAGATAAACATCACGAATCTTGATTAGGGATGGATATCTATTGTCTAGATGCTAGAGATAGATTTAGATGATAATCTTTATGGTGTCGGAACTTAATGCCTTCCGTATTTCGAGGCTTCGTGCGCGAGAGTGACGAAGAGAGTGATACGGTTGCTCTCTCAACTCAGTGTGCCAGAGATGGACACTGTTGTCAGCGATACTGGATGATTTTGATGAGTATTGTAGTAGAGTGAAAATGATCGATAAATTTATGTTTGTGACGAGTGGATTATATGTATGCTTGATAAGTTTCTTCTCTCTGAAGAATTAATTCTTTTTATGTTGATATTTACTTTTCTGTTTTCTATGTTTAAACCATTTTAATCCAAACTCATTAACACGAGAGATTTTCGAACGACATTCTTCCCCTCAAACCGATCCCTGTGGACACGACATAAATCCCGGAGGGAATTCTTCTAAAAATAAATATTTTTGCTGCTTGCCCTATTCTGCATTGAACAGCTTTCGCTCAAGAACAAGCATAACCCATGCCCGACAGGGGTTCCTCGACCGAGCCCGCCATCATCAAAGTACCATGATAGGCAGAACACCCAGTTCGCGACGGGAAGTTCACGCCGTAAACTCATGCCTCAAACGCGACCTGAGCTCCACTCTCATGCCTGGGAACTACCCTGGTCGTTCGACCAGTCCCCCTCACTGACGAACACATCTAAGTTGAGCAAACCCCGAAACAACAAATCATTCAGTCACCCTTATTACGGGCACACACTCGTATCGAGCAAAGTTACTACACTTAGCAAAAATAAAAACAGATAAAGCCATGCGCAAATGTAAATCATACAAAATTGGCCAGAATGGCCGGAAACATTGATCAGTGCATTTTAATGCACATTCTCTTATGTTTGTAATTAGGCATTTCCTTAGTTTGAATCGTTTATTTTAGTGTTTTATTATGTTTTTACAATTAAGTCTTTGTTTGCCGTTAATTTATTTTCGTAGCTTAATTTCAGCTTTAGCGGTTATTTGATACATGTCCACTGTTTGGATCATAACTGGAGGAGCTATGAGAATCGGATTTGCACGTTCTACCAATCGTTGGAAATCTGAGACAAAGAGCTACAACTTTCATGTTTTACGCAGAAGTTTATTCGGAGTGTAGCAGGCTCGAATAACTCGTTGAAGTCAGGACCCGAATTCTGCCTTAAGGAATATTTAGTTTTGGGTCAGGTCTTTTATGTTTTTCGACCCAGTTGGGTTAGAACCGGATTTTGTGTGCTTCCCTATACCTAGTAGCAGCCGTGCTACTGTTCATAACGTTCTTTTCACTATTCACAATTTTCCTTTTGCTTTTTACGATTGTCATGGAGAACTAATTTCAATTGTTGATTTGCTGTATTCGGTTACGACACCTTGAGGTTATAATAATTTCAATTCAGTTTTTATTTCTTTCAATCTTATTCTATGATTCTTGCTTGCTTAATCCAATTTTCATAGAGTAAGTTGATTTAATTTGATTGGTGTATGATCCTTAATCGTAATCATGTTAGTGTTTGCTTAATTCATTATCATGATTGATCAAATCGTGTTTGCTTAATTCACGAGGGCTTAATTCCGTTTACTTAATTCGGATAATAGGAACCTACATCACACAATACAAATTGCGCTTGTCAATGAGTTTGTAATCGAATACGAATAGATAATTCGTTCGGAGATTGGAATTATAATAACCGATGATAGGTAGGAACCAAAACAGCAGATTAACCGTTTCAGCTTATTTTAATAATCACTTTTCTTTATATCACTTATTTTCATTATTTTTTCTAAATCAAAACCAAATCCCCCCATAAACCGTTATTGTGTTGGTTAATAACATTACAAGAATCCTTGTGAGAACGATACTCGAGTTGTCGTTACCGTTACTACTGTTTTTCAAAATACTCGTTTTTGATCTGTGCGCGACAGCGGATCAAACATACATATCACGGTAATAAGTGGTCACGAGGACTACAATTGTACTTGTTACAACAAAAAGGGGCCATGCCCCATACAAAACAATAAATTACATTAATACGACACACAGGCCAAAGGCACATCAAAAATATATCATTCTTCCATCTGCTGAGACTCCTCGGGGATAGTATGCGTCTGCTGAGGCTCCTCTTGGAGAGTTCGGGCGTACTCCTTGTTGATCTGGAGAAAGTCAGGGATAACGATCTTTCCTTCCTTAACATGGTATAGGAAACTGGTCCCCTCGGTGGATAGTTAGACCCCGAAGTTCACAAGTTTCAGCTGTGCCACAACATTGTTGAAAGAATCCTCGCCAATGGCACTGAAGTCATCCTCCGCCTGTACAATACGGGCAACCAATTCAGCCCGAGTCTTCAGCTCCTTCAGACTCTCGTGCTCGCCTTCAGTAGGGGTAGCAGTAATTTTCTCGACCAAATCCTCTGCGGAGGATTTCTTCTCCGCGGCCAGGGTGTCTTTCTCCCCTTGGATCTTGGTCAGCTCCTCCTGAGACTTTTTCCTCGCCTCCTCGGAAGCCTTAGCCTTCTTCACCTTCTCCTCCAGGGCCGATATCGCGGCCTGGGCCTTCTTCAGCTCAGACTCATGAGGGGAATCTTCTTCGGCGTAGACCGTCGCCATCTCCAGGACCCTAATTAGGGCAGAAGCATCCCGCGCCAACATCTTCCTCTTGCTTGGGCGGTCCATTCCCTCGAGCTTCAGAGACTTTGCCCGAGGAACCATCAAGGAGGAGCCTTCGAAGAATTTTTTGTTGTGAAGGCTTGGAGGTAGCTCAAACTTGCTCTTCTCCCCCGCCTGGCTGAGGCCCACTAACTCGTTCTGCTGAAAGCGCTTGAACCTCGAGGTTCCGGGCACCGGGGAACCCTGGACAGGAGGCGGCGGCAGCGAGGAGCTCCCCGATCACGTCTATGGAGGTGGCACTCGTTGGGTAAGTCGGCCTTTCATAGTTGCGGCACCGCCCTTGCCCTTCACCTGGGAATTTTTTACCATCCGCTCATGCGCTGAAGGCATTTCACCTGCAAAAACAAAATGGGCACGTTAGCAAATGGGGAAGACAATAATCTAAACAAGCTAAAAATAAAGACTACCCAACCGTTTAAGAGCGTCAGCGTGAGTCTTGCACTCAAGGAGCCCCTTCGTGTTGATGTAACGGCTCTCCACCTTCTGCCTGCCATCTTCCTCAAAGATCGGATCCCCGCTCTTAGTCCAGCACTCCGCAGGGGAAAAACTGTTGACAAAATTCACCAGCTTTGCGTAGTCGGATTTGTCATCAACTTCCAGCATCTTCGGCTGGGGAAGATACTGGTCAGTTCCCTGGGAAAAATAGACTCACTCCAGCAGAAGGGGGACTTCAGCAACCTATCCGCCACTACTTTGCCCTGCTCGTCATTAAGATCCTCCCCGTTTTCATCCGTCGGCACCTCCCAGACGTACGTAGAATCCTGGGCCTTCTTCGACACGGGCTCGATGACGTAAAACCTCTCTTTAAAAGTCCTTATGGACTCAAAGAACAGTTTTAACAACTTTCTCGCCTGCTTTAATGAGACTCAACCAAACTTCCTTCCCGAGACTTACCGTTGGAGATGGAAGATGGTAAATAACAAAGGGAGAGTATCTTCTATCTTCAGGAACTCACACGTCACTTCGAACGCGCAGATGAATGCTAAGGAATTGGGATGCAGCTGTGAGGGGGCCAGGTCCAAATGCACGAAGACAGATCTCTAGAAGGCAGTAAAGGGAAGCCTCAGCCCAATGTCCTTGAAGACGTACTCATACATCGGAAACCTCTCCCCGTAATCTGTGCAAATATGGTCTTCTTCACTAGGAAAATGCACCTTCCATTCCCCTTCAACCCCCATGGTCGTGAAGGCATCCCCGGGAAATGAGGCAAAAACGGAGGCATGCTCCACGGGCTCTGCAACTATCCACTCCTCCGCGGAGGTCCTCTCAGGTGGAGTCTCGCCGACATCGTTGGGAGTGGCTGTGACTTCTGTGTCGCTACTTTCCGAGGAGCTCTCCTTGGACGAGTCTATGAGAATTTCATCTTCAGGTTCACAGGCCATTTTCTTCACCTAAAAAGCAGAGTACAAAAGTGAATTCGATGACAAAATCAAATCCACCCTTCCACCGCTAGTCAAGTGAAAGGGCGCGTGAAGGCCGGAGGACGACGTCCCTGGCATAAGCCCTACTCAAATGGCATAAGTGTGGCGCGAGGAGATGCCCGGGGCAACCCCTCCAACGCACACAGGGAGATTCTCCTCGGTTCGCTACCCAGAATTCCGTTTGAAGGCCTACCGAAAAACTCATGAACTTGCCGAAAAACTCATAGGTACACCAGAGAATTCACGAGCTCCGCCGGAGACAAACTCGTCTGTCGTCGCAACGACGCTAGAAACGACCTAAACCCCTAAGCTCCTAAAGGTCCGGCGACTACGACAACAGCAAAAAGTGGCCAAACCACCATATGCCGCCAACAGTCGCCGAAAACTGCTACTGTACTACCTAGAATCAACCTAACCGCATGTATTCTAGAAAAACAGAAAGCAAAAAAGCTTGAAACTAGAGTAAATTTGAGCAACTTACATGGTCGAAGAAGTATTCGAGGGTCGAAGACTGTGGTCGGAGCTGTTACGACGGCTGGACGGCGGTTGACGGCGGCTTGAACGACAACGAACGGAAGAGCTCAGACAGAGAAGCGAAGGAGGAGAGAGAAGCGAAAAGTGCAAATAAGCAGCTTCTCCCTCTATTTATAGGCATTCTGAAGGCACGTGCATTAACACGCGTGGCTAGGGGCATCATCATGACCCTAGCCTAGCCATCATGCCGCATTTAATGCACACAGGGCTTGAGGCACACGTGGCATCCCACCTCTTCAGGTTACATAAACCGTTGGGCTCCCCGTACACGGGCATGCCAGACAACGTTACGTATTCCGCGGGCACCAACTCCCTCGGGCATCGTAAAATAACTCCATCTCATCGACAAGCGACGACCCTTTCTAGATCTCCCCGGGACTGCGAGTTACCCTTAAGTCATCACTCCCATGCTCAGGAACAACGATTTGGGGGACTCTTGTTCCGGATTGGACTAATGACTAGGCATGACCCAATCCACTTCTGCTCCCAGAACGGCCCAATTGCCTAAGTCCAGCCAATTGGGGGTAACATTTACCTTTCTGCCCCCCACTGGGCAAATATGGTCAGATGACCCCAAGGGTCACCTGCTCCTCCTCGGTATTTCCTGCCCGTTACGCACGGCTCCACCATCCAGAAACAATCACGACGCTCGTGCCCGGAACTGCGTCTTTGCCCGTCAGCATCGGAGTGCCTTGCAGGTACACACCCCTCCTCATCTCACACACTCAGCATCGCAGACGTCATCCTTGACCCACTTCAGGTTCTGATCAGCCGTCAAGATCATATATATATATATATATATATATATATATATATATATATATATATATATATATATATATATATATATATATATATGGGTTATGCTAATGCACACCTATGTAAGTGTGCATTAGCAACATACAACTTAGTGTATTTTTGTGTGGGATCCACCAATTTTGGATGAGACCCACATTAAAAAGATGAAGAAAAAAAATAGAAAGAAAATAGATGTAATGTATTTTTGTGTGGGATCCACTAATTTTTGGTGTATGTTAGCATTTCCCTATATATATATATATATATATATATATATATATATATATATATATATATAAACCACAAGGCATATTCATATAACGCTTGAAACAAATGCAGCTATATATTTATTCAAAGAACACGACACAATAGTGCTAAATGCTACATCAAAAAACGAAAAAGCAAATGTAACTAAAAATACATACTATTTATAACACTAATTAATCTAAAAAGAACAAGAAATAAATAATCAGAAGATATTTTGGTTTTCAATATATTCTTAAAAAAATGTAAAATAAATAGTATTGAAATAGAAAAAAAAATGAAATAAAATAAAGAAATAACAGTAACTTATTAAAATATAAAACTCAAAAAAATTTCAACATGTATATACCTAAAAAAAATGTAAAACCTATATACTATAAAAAATTAATCGTACCTTATATACACTTTATTATAGAACTAGTGGGTTGCCGCGCGTTTGTTTCAGAATGTATTTGTTGTCATATTATTGATTTGTAAAAAAAATGTAAAAATACAAAAAAATTACAATTAGTGAAATATTTATAAATTAATTAACGTAAATTAATTAATTTTAAAGAGTTGTTGTAATATTTGAATAAACATAATTAAAATAGAAAGTTATAAATTTAATTTGAATTTAAATATCATTAATAGAATATATCAATTAATTAAATGGGAAATGAATTAATTAAAAAATGGTATACAAACTAATAATTATTTGAAGTAAATAAAGACTAAAAAAAATGTAATCGAAAATTAAATAAATTATTCAAAATTTAATTTGAATTAAAACATCATTAATAGAATATATCAATTAATTAATTGTATTTTTAGGGAAAAATAATAAAAAGTATTTTTCCATCGAAAAAAGGAAAATCAATGAAATTAAAGACTAAGTAAATGTTATTTGTGTTGAAGGACACGATTAGTATTCCCGCACGTGTGGTTAATGAGTAAAAGCAGTGTTACCAAAACCAATTACCCTTGACATTTATTCATTTAGAAACGAAGCAGACGGATTGCAGTATGGAAGGAGGAAACGACAACCATTTCTCCCAGGATTGTGGCGGTGTTGATCGCGAAAAGAGGTAAGGGTAATTGTCGTGTATGATCGTTATGGGTAAATGTTGTAGTGTGATGAAGTCGGAGTAAGATACGTTCATAATGCATGCGACCTAAATTGTGGAAAAATGTGGAGTTGAAGTGAAGAAATAAGTTTGTATCAGTTATAGGTTAATTTGAAAGATGTTTGTTAAACACATAATATTGTTTTGATGATCTGATAAGAATGATTGATTTGCATGGATATAGTGTAGTCATAGTTTGTTTTGACTTTTGTTATGCAGAGGTAAGAAATCACGCCAAGATAAGTATTTTGATATGTTGGAGGTTGAGGAGAAAATGTTGGAACGGAAAGGGAAATTGAAGCTTGCATCTGCGAGAGACTATATTTATAGCAAGAAAAAAGAGAAGTTATCCGAATTCAATGCACCGAAGTCGTCGATTGTCACTGGGAGGTATGAAAAAACACATTTAGAATGGCTATGGGTTGATTGTTGTTATTTTCTCTAAATAATTATTCCCTTACAAGTTATATTAAATGCTATGTAATGTGTAAATGTAAAAATGATAGGGATAAAGGAACAGTCCAGCTGGGCGAGAAGAGTGTTGCAATGGTGGGTTCATCAGATTTGTCAAGGTAATAGCAGTGTTCATCTTACAAAGAAGATGACACATTTGTGTTGCTTAAATGAAATGTGTTGTTGTATATATTTTTACTGCACTTAAGTAAGAGTAGGTTCGATGTACTGAGTTTATGAATTGAATGAATTAATTAGAATGAATAGGTTAATAGGTTAGTGTAGGAAGTGACAAACTGTTGGAATTAACATGTTTTGTATAACTTGAGTACCATAACAATCTGTCAAGTTTGAACTTTAGTAAAAATATCCGTAAATTATGATTGGATTGTTTCAGCTGTGAAGATGAAGACGATGGTTCCGGTGGTGGTCATGTTGGACAACGTGAGGGTACAAATTACATTGCGTGGGAGAAGATGATAACAAATGGAAAAACCGCAAAGAACAATGTACTTGTAAGTTTCATATACCTACATTAGTATAAACTTTTGTAAGTGTTGTAGTTTTTCTGATTGAATAATGAATTAGATGATTAATCATAACTGAATTATGCATCAACTTCCACAACGCGTTATCAGGACCGGTTGTTTTGAAGGTGTCAAGCACATTGAGATGCATGACATTGACATGGTTGAGACATATGCTGCTGTGGTTACAACTTGGGAAAGGGATCATTGTGTTGAGCAGCATATAGGTCAAGGATGGTATACATTTGCGAAGGACAGATGGCTCACCAATGGCGACATCCTTCAGTTTAGACTAAGTTACCCGCCGGCGTGATGCATCAATGTTAAGTTGTACAAAGCTTTAAAGAAGGCATAGGTAGCAGTTTGAATGCAACGGTTGAATGTAGAAGAAAGAGTTATATGTTGATGTTTTGAAAGAAACTGTATGGAAGCTTGGTGTGTTTGGATGTAGGTAGTAAATAGGTTCTTAAGACCAGGAATTTAAATTAACTTATCAGTAATACTATTTTTACGTTGGTTTGCACACAGCTGTATAACTTATTGATATTTGTATTTTGTTATTATACATGTGTTGACGTAGATTGTATGGCCGTTAAAAATGCATGGGACATGAATATAAATATGTATAGTAGAATGCCATTATTGTTGGATAACACATGATGTGGTGTTGATAGAATATGTTGGCAGGTTTTTATTTGTCTTGATGTGTTTTAACATTTACCAAATGGAATCTATTTCTTTCAAAAGGTGGAACAACAAATCCAAAAGGGATTTTAATATCACATGCACATACATGGTAAAGTTTGTCCTTAATAGAAATATTTGGTGGTACAAGCCAAAGATTAATAATGACCCGATGTGAATAAAGCCTTGGTAGGTGGGTTGTAATTGGTATTAAATATCAGGCAGTGTAGTGTTTGGGTGTTCAACGCAAAAGAAGAAGTTAAAAGTATCAGCTACTGAGAATTCTTTCATTGTCCTCTCTCCTACAAATAGTGAAGATTAAGCATGGAGAATTGTGGACCTTTGAAAGACTTAGAAGTCCTGATATGATGGAACATGCTTATAGGTTTGAATCTCTTTTTATTTACAACTATTGTTGTTGCTGTTGTTAACATTTTGTATTACACAGTTTTGTGATTTGGCTTATGGTAGAAAGTCTCTCAACCTGACCAGTTTGTAGATTGGAGAATAATTAAAGTTAAGCCGTTTGATTTTTCCTTTGATTTTAGTTTGGACAAGTTGGAGTTGGTGACAATGTTGATCGTTATTTTCATTTAAAGATTGGTTAAGGGCTTTGAGAAGCAGGCCATTTCGGTTGTTCTTGTTTGTCAACGCTACTAAGGACGTATGGGTTCTTGTGTGTCAAATCGATTTCTAAGTTGTTAAGGAAGACATTTGTACTTTCATTGTGCAGGTTTGGTTAGCTTGGTACTTACAAGGATTGAGGCTGCTAGAGTTTGGCAGCAGGTTCCAAGGCAGTTACTGCAAGATCAGGTTTGTTCAAAATTTCCTTGCTTCTCCAAACGAAAGTGTAGTTTTGAATCTTGGTTGAATTAACATGGAAGATGTTGAATTGATATGAACGAATATTGACATATGCTTGCAATGGATGAAAATTGAATGGAAGTAATTGTCTCTATTAGAGTATTACAGTATATTGAATCAATTTATTTTATGTAATGAAGATTCTATCAACGTAGAATGCTTGAGTTAACATATAAAGTTTATTTATTTGCCATTTTCTATGTTAGTTAAAACATAGATGGCAGGCTATATTGCTAGGCCAAGGCTAAGAAGGGAACAACTCAAAAATCGACATTCAGTGTTGAGGATTATACATGTACATTGTTGCTTATATATTACTGACTTTTAGGTTGCTTGGGGCTAGGTTGAACAACTACACAACATCTTTAAGTTGTGTGGCTCTCCAGCTGAGGAATATTGGAGGAAGTATAAATTGTCAAACGCTACTATCTGTAAGCTGCAGCAGCCATATAAACGATGAAGTAAGTGATCCCTGTGTACTATCATTACATCTGAGAATTTAGATGCAACACATTTCACATCTATTTTCCATCTGCAGTTTTTTACCACTGAGCCTTATGCTTGTTATTATGAGCCTTGTTCCATTACACAAACCTTCTGATTGATCAATATTGCGCATAAGCATGATAGGTGTACCAATCTTTAATTTAATGTGATCATTAGGCAATCCTGAGGTTGCAAGGGAAGTTAGAAACTCGGGTGTTAGGATATCGATCACTCCCCCGTCATGAATTTCAGACTGATCAACAGTGTTGGAACTGTAATAATCTCGTATGTCCCCTGTGAGATAAGCCGAATGGAAACATAAATAGAATAAACCGAAAAAGGAAAAATCAAAACCAAAATTTAGCAAAAATGCAAACCTGGCATCAATGTAAGGATCCGATTATTAATTTGATCAACAACTTCCAAAGTCGAAGCTAGTATAGCCCTATTCTTTAGGTAGTCATTTGATTGATAGTTTGATAGAAAATTTAGGTATGTGCTTTCAATAATTGCATCAATTGGGTCAGCATAGCCAGTAATCAAAAGGTCTTCTGGAATTTCAATGCTGGAATATCCATCATTAGGTTCGAAAACTTTCCCTTCGCCAATTTTCAAAATCCAATTGGATAAATCACGTATTTCAGCTTGTTCAAGTTCATTTTTGTAACACCCCAATTCCCATCGCGAATAAATAATACATAAATAAAATCAGAGTAACTAAAAATTTATTTTTCCGACAGGAAACAGGGATGTCACACTTAAAGAAAGAAAATACAAACCCTGCTCAATTATTTTGATACATAACACAAAATAGGATAACCCCATAGGGAACCTTTTTCCATATAAAATGAATGTCAATTATGGATTAAAGCGGAAAGATCCATAATCGACTTGTTTTACAAAATGAATCATTTTATAACAACAAAATATACATACAAAGGTCATACAAAACATATTCAACAATTGCAAACAAATAACTTAAAGCGTTCCCCGACTCCCGTGCTACGTATCAGAGCAGACACCAAGACCTAAGCAAACGAAGATCTAACTCTTCCACTTGCCTCCACGCCTCTAAAGCTGACAATCTGCACTATGCCATAAAAAGCATATTCCAGCAGAAGGGTGAGAAATAACAACTAAACCAAGATTGCATAATAATATACAAAAACACATAAAAATCACATACACAGTTATTCTCACTTTACACATCACATACCAATGCATATAGCAAGCCACAGATGTATAACATATTTCTAACAATCCAGCCACATAGCATATAACAATTATACTAACATAATCACACATTTGCACCTAAGGCATACCAAGTCATAGCATTTATCGCATATGCACGTCAATTACCAATGTTATCACAATCTCAACACATAACAAATCAATGCACAATTTCCACACATAATCAATCAAATCATGATTTTTCCACACATAATCACATAATCAATCAAACATATACCATTCAATACAATTGCACATATTTTATCTCATCAATCCCAATCACATTTCCATGCACAATTAATTCATGATTTATGCAAATGCACATAGATCGACACAACGACTCTATGCACATGCCATGCGGTACCGACTTCTAATGTCACATGTTTCATCATCAATTCACTCAGGAACTACTGGAACCATCGCTCGTTACTGAGAATCTCAAGTAACACCCCGTCGGGCCTACGATGTTCACCCGTCGCTTTAGGTCCTCAGGCATCGCCTCATATTTTCGAGGCACACGACGTTATGGATTGCTTTAGGTCTCCAAAGGAGCACACAATCGTCTATAACCATCGCTTTCAGTCCTCAGGCATCGCCTCATATTTTCGAGGCACATGATGTTATAGCAGATTCATCGCTTTCAGTCCTCAGGCATCGCCTCATATTTTCGAGGCACACGATGATATAACAGATTCCCTCTGGAATCAAACCGCCTCTCAGGACGTTTCAACAATGCACATTATGATGCTTGGCATACAGTGACTCATGACATTCACATTGCACCCACATACACATCCATAATCATGCATATATAATCAAATATCACACATTGCATATTCTTTCCCTTAGGCCACAAATCAACAACCACAACAATTACAAGAACTTATCACATGCTTCAACATCATCACATTCATGCATTGCAAAGCAATTCAAACAATGCATTTCAAACCCTAAATGCCACCACACAACATACATTGAAATTTCACATAAACAATGCACTTCCTCACAAGCCATAAATACCACAATCATATCACATACCACAAATCACAACAACATCATAGTTCCTCACACAAGGGATTTACATATCAAATGCTACTCACAACACATCATTATCGCACATTGAAATCAAAACCCAAAACACACATTTATTCCTCCATAACACCACAAACCATCATCACCAACACTTATCATATATATATTCACATTATATACCAGCACACAAGCCATACGATACATATTAAAAGCATATAGCATGATAACACTTCATTCGCACGCCAATACGACGGTGAAAATCCGACAAACCAACACTTTTTCAAAATCACGACTTACATAATTCATCTACTTCCCCCCAAACCATTTTTAAAAGAAAGAGCATTTCATTAGCTTTCTAACGCTTCGAACGGCGACCAAAACGGACTTACGGTTTGAAAATTACGACGAAAACAAAATTGGAAAATATCACGTTCGCTCCAGTATTCGCTAGGCGAACCCTAGCGAACCAAGGCAGTGGAAAACAGTCATAAAGTTCGCTAGGCGAACCATCTAGCGAACGTTCGCCCGTTCCTTCGCTGGGGTTTGCTAGGCGAACCAGCGAAACCCAGAATTCGCAGCAGCGTCAACCTAGGTCATATGGGACCAAAATACATCATTTTTACCACCTAAACACTTCTAATTCATACCAGAACAACTAAAACATGTTTAGACATAATCAACGAGTATTCTACGTGGTTTATATCGAATTTCATCTGTGAAAACGTCGATTTCTATCAATCGCTCCTAATTCCAATCGATACGAAAAGTCACGAAACAATCAAAACAATTACAACAAAGAACACATATACATACACAAGCAAGATATAATTGAAACTTCTCACCCTTACCCGATTATTCGCGCTCGAAACGGAGTTCCCGCGATTTTCCTCTTTTCTCCTCTTTTCTCTCCTCTTCCTTTCCTTCCCTTCTCTTTCTTTCCTTTTTCTTTCCTTTCTCTCTTTTTCTTTCCACTTACTATTTATATAAAATACCTAAACCCCTAAAAGACTATTTTACCCCTCAAACTCAAATATCTCGCAAACGCTCTCAAAACGCGATAAAACTTAAACATCGATGAAATATATTTCGGGAAATAAAAGTTGAAAAGAAATTATAATTTATTGAAAATATTTTACCTATCAGAGAAATTAACCAATTAACTCAATTAGCAGGTAAAATGCAATAAATTCACACATTTCACAAAATTCAAATAAATGAAATAAATAAATAGAATTAAACAAATCGGGGCGTTACAATTCTCCCCCACTTAGACATTTTCGTCCTCGAAAATCTAACGGATACGAACAACTCCGGATACGACTCTCGCATCCGACTAACAAACCAACATGCCAACAAAAGGCACACCACGAATAACACAACTGACAAACCACCTTGCTAACTACCACAACGACACGACAACGACGACAACTACAACGACAAGATGCAAAGCCCATACAATGCACTTGACGACAAACTCATGACACAAAGAAAAGCCAAGATACCAACACACAGGTTCACTCTAGAACCGAAACACAACAAGATCGTTACCCTCACCATAGGTAACCCACCTATAATTCCTCACACAGGAATTAGCTACACGAACTCGAACCAACACAATGGAAACGAGACAACAACACAAACAAGAACATAAAGTTCCACGACACCACAAGGTCTCCACAACATCAACAAAACCAGAACACCAACATCCTTGTCACACAACCATACTACAACAATGCTATAATTCACCAATCGAACATATAACCAAAACACCCAACTACATAGCAACCCACGGATAACAGTTAAACTTTTCACATATGACTTCCATCCTGAAACGTTCAATGGTCTCAACACTCCTACATGTTCCCAATGTTCAACCTATGAACTCTTACCAGTCCCACACGTATATACGAAATGTGCCATATCACGCTTCCGCTGCGCACTCTGATTACTCGTAACCATCAAAATTACCAATTTCACGTCCAAAGTCTAACTCTTTCCCATTTTCACCAAAAATCACTGTTCACTGTTAATATACCCAATCGCACACTATCAGACGTCAATTCACACACCAACCCAAATCTCTAAATCCTCCCAAAAGTTCCCACTCTTTAACCATCAAAGCAGACATAAGTAAAACTCTCGACTTAACTCATCACGCACGACATAAACTTTACCAATAGGATAATTCGAGCCAAAGTCATAACTAATCAGGAATTCCAATCATCCGACCGTGCCTCAATCCGAGTCGCCAATCAAAAGTTATAAAGGAAACAAAATGGGACAACCTGCCATGTTCGCTAGGCGAACCTTCTAGCAAGCATTCGCTAACACCTTCGCTAGGCGAATGTCCAGCGAACCCACTATCAGCTGAAAAACAGATACAAAGTTCTCCAGGCGAACTCCTTGGCGAACCCTCGCCTTGCTGTTCGCTCCGCGAATCCCTTGGCGAACCAAGTCAGAACCAAACAGAGCCAAAAACACCCAAAGTTCGCTAGGCGAACAACTCAGCGAACCTTCGTTGACCTTCGCTAACTGGTTCGCTAGGCGAACCCGCGAAAACTCAGAATTCCAGCAGTCTCGTTACTCATCCAAAACCATCATTTCCTCCATCCAAACACCTTGAACCTAAAACCCGTAAAATAATACCTCCAGGTTCTCCAACACAATACAATCGCGTCCAATTTCCAAATCCTGAATAGTATCGATCCTTCTATGAATCCTCAATTGTCGTAAAGCATAAGCCACGACTTTACCCCTTTGCAGTAACACACTGACTAAACTCATTAAAGACGCATCCCAATATCCTCACAAACGGTTCATCAGGATCACACAGAATCAAAACTGAAGCCGTAGACAAATCCTACTTCAGCTCTCTCAAACTTCTCCCACAAAGAACATCCAAAGCAAACGACTTACCCTTTTTGCGAGTCAACTGAGATAACATATCCAAGAAAACTAACCTTTTTCAACCCAAATTCTCACTCGAATAACTTAGTATAAAACTCCGTCTCTTTTTGACACTTGTAATTCAAATCCCAAACACTCTACCTGTTCTTCCTCTGAGTTTATAACAGATCTGAATATCCTCAATCCAAGCCATTACGAACTTATCCACATAAATATGAAAGATGCGATTCCTCTACTCCACAAATATTACAGACGCATTACTAACACCAAGCAACATCACCGTACGTTGGAATGCCCAACCAAATTCCAAAAGATATAAATTCTCAAAGCTTTTGCAAAACCTTGCACTGGGTAACTGGCTACTCACACACAAGCTTAACCGAGTAATTAACAGCCTATTCCGATGATAACAACATAACCAGTCACATCAAATCGATCAAAGCCTTAACTCACACCATCCACCACTTTTATCATACATTCCATCCAATTACGATTTCACTCAAACTCAACCAAACCATTCCAGTTATCTATTCATGAAAGTGGACACTTATTCTCAATCGTTACCTTATTCAACTGTTAGCAATCCATACACAATTTCTTCTCTTTGCAGTCAAAATTCCATAAATCCCCACGTGTAGCAACAACCATCCCAAAAGAACTCTCAAATAGCACATTCACACTTAAGGTTTTCTCAAAATTTCCATTAACGCTTTATAATTCCAAAGACTCCAAACCTCACCAGAACTCTAAGTTTCGCTTTCCATAGTCTCAAAACCAATACCATCATATGCATCATACTTGTTATTCCATTCAACCATCCTTCCTTTTTGTTACCAACAATACTGGAGCTCTCCAAGACGACACACTTGGCCTCACAATTCTCCTTTCCAATAAATCTTCCAACTGCTCTATCAGTCCGGGTACTTCAAATGCTAACATCCAATATTCCATCTGAAAATCACGCACCACTGGCAGCCCATCACTGTGGCCTTTCTTGCAATCTCTAGAAAACTATCATCACAAACATAACAACATCTTAGTTTCACGTCCTAAAAGTTCTTCTACTTACTTAGCAGACCCAAACCTCAAATCTTCACCTTCGTCAAATTCGAGTTCACACTCTTCTCTCTGAGAACCACCTTTGACAATACCCAATCTTCCTCCCTCAATGACTTCCCACTAGACCAACATACCAAAACCTCCAATCCGTCTCACCTTCAGATATAAGAATCTTCCTCAACTCATCGAAATAATCCGTAACCATTTTCTTAAATTCCAAACAATTCATTGCACACACTATCAAAGCCGGAAAGACACGTCTATTCCATCCAACATAATTTCCGTCTGCTATCAACAAGAGATTAAGGGTGATCAGTTCCTCAATTTGTCAATAGACAGCCGACAATCATGATGGGGCATAAACCGTCTTTACCAAACTATAATAGCATTTCTTGCATCCTGTGCGCAAGACTACCTAAGGCACAAATCCTTAGTTGACATAAACCTTACCTCCGCATTTCTTACGGAATCAGGGACAACACTGTCCAAACAACACTTACAATCTTGCAATTCACAACACACTGAGCCAGCGCTCCACACCTGAAGCAACATGGGGAAGTACAAGCTCCTCCCCCACTTATCTCATTCTAACCCCTGCAGACAAAGGATTAGAAAACCAGAAAGTACTGACAGTGCTCCACACACATATCACGTACTAAGGGACAACCAACATCGACAGTATTCAACTGTCACACAAACTGACTCAACAACTTGGCCGGACGGACCGACCTGCTCTGATACCACTAATGTAACACCCCAATTCCCATCGCGAATAAATAATACATAAATAAAATCAGAGTAACTAAAAATTTATTTTTCCGACAGGAAACAGGGATGTCACACTTAAAGAAAGAAAATACAAACCCTGCTCAATTATTTTGATACATAGCACAAAATAGGATAACCCCATAGGGAACCTTTTTCCATATAAAATGAATGTCAATTATGGAATAAAGCGGAAAGATCCATAATCGACTTGTTTTACAAAATGAATCGTTTTATAACAACAAAATATACATACAAAGGTCATACAAAACATATTCAACAATTGCAAACAAATAACTTAAAGCGTTCCCCGACTCCCGTGCTACGTATCAGAGCAGACACCAAGACCTAAGCAAACTAATATCTAACTCTTCCACTTGCCTCCACGCCTCTAAAGCTGACAATCTGCACTATGCCATAAAAAGCATATTCCAGCAGAAGGGTGAGAAATAACAACTAAACCAAGATTGCATAATAATATGCAAAAACACATAAAAATCACATACACAGTTATTCTCACTTTACACATCACATACCAATGCATATAGCAAGCCACAGATGTATAACATATTTCTAACAATCCAACCACATAGCATATAACAATTATACTAACATAATCACACATTTGCACCTAAGGCATACCAAGTCATAGCATTTATCGCATATGCACGTCAATTACCAATGCTATCAGAATCTCAACACATAACAAATCAATGCACAATTTCCACACATAATCAATCAAATCATGATTTTTCCACACATAATCACATAATCAATCAAACATATACCATTCAATACAATTGCACATATTTGATCTCATCAATCCCAATCACATTTTCATGCACAATTAATTCATGATTTATGCAAATGCACATAGATCGACACAATGACTCTATGCACATGCCATGCGGTACCGACTTCCAATGTCACATGTTTCATCATCAGTTCACTCAGGAACTACTGGAACCATCGCTCGTTACTGAGAATCTCAAGTAACACCCCGTCGGGCCTACGATGTTCACCCGTCGCTTTAGGTCCTCAGGCATCGCCTCATATTTTCGAGGCACACGACGTTATGGATTGCTTTAGGTCTCCAAAGGAGCACACAATCGTCTATAACCATCGCTTTCGGTCCTCAGGCATCGCCTCATATTTTCGAGGCACACGATGTTATAGCAGATTCATCGCTTTCAGTCCTCAGGCATCGCCTCATATTTTCGAGGCACACGATGATATAACAGATTCCCTCTGGAATCAAACCGCCTCTCAGGACGTTTCAACAATGCACATTATGATGCTTGGCATACAGTGACTCATGACATTCACATTGCACCCACATACACATCCATAATCATGCATATATAATCAAATATCACACATTGCATATTCTTTCCCTTAGGCCACAAATCAACAACCACAACAATTACAACAACTTATCACATGCTTCAACATCATCACATTCATGCATTGCAAAGCAATTCAAACAATGCATTTCAAACCCTAAATGCCACCACACAACATACATTGAAATTTCACATAAACAATGCACTTCCTCACAAGCCATAAATACCACAATCATATCACATACCACAAATCACAACAACATCATAGTTCCTCACACAAGGGATTTACATATCAAATGCTACTCACAACACATCATTATCGCACATTGAAATCAAAACCCAAAACACACATTTATTCCTCCATAACACCACAAACCATCATCACCAACACTTATCATATATATATTCACATCATATACCAGCACACAAGCCATACGATACATATTAAAAGCATATAGCATGATAACACTTCATTCGCACACCAATACGACGGTGAAAATCCGACAAACCAACACTTTTTCAAAATCACGACTTACATAATTCATCTACTGCCCCCCCCCCCCCCCTAACCATTTTTAAAAGAAAGAGCATTTCATTAGCTTTCTAACGCTTCGAACGGCGACCAAAACGGACTTACGGTTTGAAAATTACGACGAAAACAAAATTGGAAAATATCACGTTCGCTCCAGTATTCGCTAGGCGAACCCTAGCGAACCAAGGCAGTGGAAAACAGTCATAAAGTTCGCTAGGCGAACCATCTAGCGAACGTTCGCCCGTTCCTTCGCTGGGGTTCGCTAGGCGAACCCGCGAAACCCAGAATTCGCAGCAGCGTCAACCTAGGTCATATGGGACCAAAATACATCATTTTTACCACCCAAACACTTCTAATTCATACCAGAACAACTAAAACATGTTTAGACATAATCAACGAGTATTCTACGTGGTTTATATTGAATTTCATCCGTGAAAACGTCAATTTCTATCAATCGCTCCTAATTCCAATCGATACGAAAAGTCACGAAACAATCAAAACAATTACAACAAAGAACACATATACATACACAAGCAAGATATAATTGAAACTTCTCACCCTTACCCGATTATTCGCGCTCGAAATGGAGTTCCCACGATATTCCTCTTTTCTCCTCTTTTCTCTCCTCTTCCTTTCCTTCCCTTCTCTTTCTTTCCTTTTTCTTTCCTTTCTCTCTTTTTCTTTCCACTTACTATTTATATAAAATACCTAAACCCCTAAAAGACTATTTTACCCCTCAAACTCAAATATCTCGCAAACGCTCTCAAAACGCGATAAAACTTAAACATCGATGAAATATATTTCGGGAAATAAAAGTTGAAAAGAAATTATAATTTATTGAAAATATTTTACCTATCAGAGAAATTAACCAATTAACTCAATTAGCAGGTAAAATGCAATAAATTCACACATTTCACAAAATTCAAATAAATGAAATAAATAAATAGAATTAAACAAATCGGGGCGTTACAATTTTCACCACACTGCAGGCGTATATTTTAGGTCAAAGTTAAGACCTCCACAGAATGCCATATATACGATGCATTTATTGTAGAATGAATTATATCCGAACGGCTACCCCTTGGTACCACCGGAAAAATTTGTCTAAATCCCCACCTAATACAACAACCTTGCCACCGAAAACACGATCAGAATTACTAAAACTACTCATGACATCTTTTAATGTTCTGTCCAGTGCTTCAAAGGTATGTCTGTGTGCCATTGGGGTCTCATCCCAAATGATCAATTTTGTTTGCCTTAGCAACTCAGCAATGTCATCACCGTAATCAATCTTACAAGTTGAATTTTCCAAAGTAGGCATAAGTATTTTGAATTTTGAATGTGCAGTTCTTCTGCCGGGCAATAATAGAGATGTTATACTGCTAGTTGCAACTGTCAAACAAATATCATGCTTCAATCTCAAAGCACTTGCAAGTGTTCGCCAAATATATGTTTTTCCTGTACCGCCATACCCATGCAAAGAGAAAATTCCACCTGTTTGATCCGAGACAACCTTCATGATTTTTTCATAAATCAGACCCTGGTCATCTAAACGAAATACGGAGGTTTAAAATTGGACATGAATAGAATAATTCAATGAAAATGCATTGAGACATTTATACAGACCTGCCAGACCAAGAAACAGAATAGCGAATTCTGCTTTCAGTGCTGTGATATCATAATTTCTTTCATCGTATATAAACCTATTACCTAACTGCTGCAGAACATAATCATTCGGATACGGCATTGGTCCAAAACGTTTAAGGCTACTTCGATTCGCTTGGAGTAGTTTTTCAATTTCGGTTAATGTTAAAGTCTGTAACTTGCATTCTGATAATATTAAATCTGTTATATAAATCAGAAAAGGTGTTAAGCACAATCATCCATGTGTGAGAAAATATGTGTAAGGGAAAACAAATTATACAAACAATGAGTAATGAATTGAAAACCAAGCAATATATACCTGAATTATAAGCCAAACGTCTCTGTTGATGCAAGATACCATCAGATAAGAACTTAAATGACTCGTTCCAAACATATTCCGGTCTATTGACGGCTCCGGACAGCAGCATGACAACAAATAGTCTCCTAAGAAAATCCCCAGAACCTCATTCACTTGCTTCTTGAATAGCACCAATATACTCCTTATCGTCTCCGATAAAGCCCATTGCAAAGCAGGCATCTCTGAAAGTATCATATTGAACATCTCCAATTCTGCGTATTTGTTCATAAGAGGTTGGTTCAGTAACCATCGTCAACATCATTCGCAAGTAAAACAATTCTCCCGTGGTCGGTGGAACCCATATTAAGCGGCCAATTGTGAATCCCTTTTTCCTAGGCCGCCACAAACGTTTTTTCTTCACATAAACAAATTTGGATACAAATTGTCCATATGTCAATGACTTTGCCTCATCATATTTAGCATTAGCTACCAACCATGCAGTAAACATTGATTCGGTCACACTTGCTTTTTCCAAAATATTTTCCATGCGTGCAAAATCAGTATAGTAAACAGGTTTTTCGCCTATCAAATGATAAAACATTCTTTCCACAGCTGGTTTCCGACCATGTATATCATAAGAAAATATTCGCCAACATGCCTCACTTGGGGAAACATATCGGCAATCCAAATACTGTTTTATTTCGTCCACCGGTTCTGTCGTATTTCGTGCATTTGATTTTGAATTAACAATTGTAGCTGTTATTCTATCATATCCCTTATGTATATATTTAAAAAGATATTTTATTAATGTACTCTGGTTACACCATTCTATGTTGATTAGAGCTCGATATTTTAGTAGCAATCTCGCATTGTATGGAACAACATGTCGGTTGTCCAATGAAACTCTGTATTTTAAGATGGTGTGAATGTGTGATCTTCTCCTATATAGCGGATAACCTTCTGCATCAATCACTGTGTTTTCATTGTTTTTTTTTTGGGAAAAACTTTGAACATCTTTGATTTTTCATGCAGGGAGATTTGGGTCGGGCTAGACCACATGGACCATGCATCATGATCAGTGCAACCAAATTATACAAAGCAGGATGGAGAACTGGGTCTGGAATCTCAGCACATATTATGGCATTGATAACAGCTGGTGTCGGAAATTTTCTCTGAGGATGTAAGAATAATAATATATGAGCGTGCAGAAGTCCTCGCTTTTGGAATTCAATTGTGTACATAACTGGGAAAAACCATATAAACGCATAGTTAAGAAAGGACTAAATGAACTGTGTACAAGACACACGAAAACATAAAAATAATTCTAAAAACGCGTACATGCCAAGACTTTGCCCAGGATATGATTCTTCGTTAAATCTATCATTAATTCGTCAAATTTGATTTTGAAAACCCTAGAAATTATATCTGGTCTGTCATGTGCCTTAAGAGTAGTATCGGCTAAGAACAGCGAGATTTCAGGCCAAGCTGGATTGCAGGTAAACGTCACAAACAAATTGGGAAATCCTAACTTGCTTGAAATGGCCATGCCATCAAAATACAGTTGGTCCATATATCTCTTGCTACCCACATACGATGATGGAAGTACAACTCTTTTGCCTTTCTTGCTAGGTTCTTGCTGGGAACCATCACCATATTGGTCATTTAATTGTCTATATTTCCCTACTCATAATTTGGATTGATTGTTACGCAACCAATTTAGTCTTTGGGATTCCATCATTACATAACCGTCTACCAAAAATTGCTAAAAAAGTCGGCGTGAGTGGAGCAGAGTCACAGCCTCATTCTTCCTGTGTTGTAATCTGAAACATAACCAATCTTTAATTGTTTGTCTATTTTTCTTTGTAACCAAATATTCATAGCGGTATTTGTGAAGTATATCATCTCTAACACCGTCCTCACCGTACGCAAAAATTAGAGGGTACTGGTATGCAAGGTATGCCGGATGAAATTTATCTTTTCTTTGCAGTTTGCCATCCTTTGACTGCACAATAATGTCTCTCTGAGATGTTGAATCTATATCACCGACAATGAGTGCAGCAGATTCTGAAATAGTAGGTGTGTTGTATAGTCGACCATCTTGCTGACGATCATGAATCAGTTGTAACTTTACATCTAAAATGAATTACCTTCCAATAGATCTCTTGCCACTCTAAAAGCTTTTGCATGAACGTTACAACCATCTAACATAATCTTCAACTTCGCAACTATTTCCCTCGTTATAACTTTATTATCCCTTTTTAATGGAGAATAACATTATGTTAGGAGAAATCACACAATGTGAAATAAATATTCAAATTAGAATGAGCAGAAATACCTGAAACAATTCATTCTGTTTTCAATTTCATTAGCGGTATCATAAATATACAACTGAGCATATTGAGGGGGTTTGCCGCTTTCTGGTAGTAAGCCACCAATTCTATGACATGTTTGTCCATGAAGCCTCAACGTCGGTGGGCCTCTACCATTTGAGTGGGTTTTGTCAAATTGCATACCCGGGGACGTGAAGGAAAACATAGCATTGCATGTCCTAATGTTATCTTGGTAGTTCATACTCTTCGGAGATATTTCATATAACAGTGATCGCAAAAGAAGCGGCGGTTCTTTAAGGATAGGCAGGACAATCTTGCCTCCTCCACAGCAGACAGTGAACTTAGGGACAGTGGTATGCCTTGATTTTGTTTTACGTTCCTGGTACCACATACAAGCATGACAAAACTGACATTCCCATACCTGTTCTCCAATATCCGAATAGCCTGCATAAAATAAAATTTCAGGTGATAATACGGAAAATCCATGAGTTAGTTAAAAGTGGTGAATTCTAATAAGTACACATACATTCTAAATTTGAATCAATCATTGGTTCATGATTGGTCTCTTCATTGGAATCTGAATTGTCCATTGTTGTTCAATCATCATCGAAATCAGATTGATGTTCATCAGTTGAATATGTAGAAACATCTACAGAAGAAGTTATATGATTTGCATTCATAGGAGTAGATGATTGATGATCATGATTTATGGGAGCATGAATAGTTACATTCACAGCCTTTGATGATTGGGGATCATGCGAATTACGTGTCCCAGTAAGCATCGTTGCATTAAATATATTGCGACCTCCCATCACACTTTTGGCCTTTGATGTTGATATAGTTCTGGTTTGGCCAGAGTCACGTGAACGGGACCTGGCATTTAATATTAGTCTTCTTCTTTTTCTTGCAACCCAATCAGGTTTGGCATTAGAACCAGAAACACGTACATCAGCTTCAGGGGCATGAGAAAAACCCAGGCCAGGAAAATTTGCATTGTTTAGATTTCTCAGGGCACTATTGCACTGCCATGATGTCAGAGTTTTTGACTGGTCGCAGGTATGTGAGGCTAACTTGTCATTTATTATTAGTCTTCTTCTTGTTCCGACAACTAAATTAGCTTGAGGACTGTGATTAGTAACAGGTGTGTAATCGTTAACATGATCTGGGAGCCGAACTGGGCGATTAAAAATGGGAAGGAGGTTGATTCGCGGAGCAACATGAAACCCTTGACGTGGAAAACTGTTCTTGTCCTGGTAATGTTGCTGCATCGGCGGAGTGCAACAGATGTTTTGAGGATCATCCAGAGTGCATGAAACAGGAGGATGCAAGACATCTCCAAGTTCATTATCAGTCTGTCTATTTTTTCTCAAATTAATTATCAGTCTACTTCTTTTTCTTGCAACAGAACTATTCTTTTGACGGATGAATGATCAAAGGCCATCCATAGCATGTAGTAGATTTGCCAAGGAGTTTAAATAAATTTATCAAAGGTCAAGAAAGATATTTAAACCTCTGGTTGAAGGTTTCACATGATTCGCAAATATGGGGAGTATTCAGAAAAATTGCAACCATATGATTATAAAATGAATATCTGTGTAGATAGGTGAGTTTCATGGTGTTTATGTGGCGAAAGTGCAGGCAAGTAAATGGATATCATCATCCTCAAGTTCCCAAAACCAATGCATGTTAAATATCTAAAAAGTGAATTATTAAAATATTTGTTTAACCTGTCAAATCGGGATACATATAAACATTTAAGTTTAGAATGGTTGTATATTGAGTAGGTTTTATATTTAGAATGGTTGTATATTTATGTATAAGTATATACATTTTTTAAATTATATAGATAAATATATATTGATCAATGATGAACTTGACTCGTTAACATTTATGTTTATTAATTTTGTTTAAATAATGTTATATATTATGTTAAGATTCTTTATAAGTTATTACATTTTAGTTATTATTATTAATTACTGAAATGAGTGTTACAATATTTTAAAAGTTATTAAATTTTAGTTAATAATACAAAATAATGAAATATAATTAAAGTTGATTATACTACATAATGAAAAATGGTTAAAAACAATTAAATATAGAACACAATGAAATAATGCAATATACATGTCCATTTATTTGTGTAATGTGTTTACAAATTTTGTAATATTTATCAATGATAAGAAAATGAATTAGAGTAAAAAATTTAAAAAATTTGTATTGTATTGTTATTGACTTTAAATTTATAATGTTTAACTAATGAACTTAAAATTGAAGAAGACAATGTAAAAATAAAATGTAATAATGCACACCAAGTTGTAGAAGTCTAAAAGTTGATTTCCATAAACATTGCAAAGATAGAATACATGGTAAAGGACTGTATTGAAATTGAAATCTAAGTAAGAGATTTAATCAGTAAATCTAAATCTCCTTGCAGACATATAGTTCTCCCACGTATAGTCCCGGTCATCGTCATCATCCGAATCAACTGGATTCGTCAGATTTTTTGCTGCTTTCGTATTTCTTTTCCTCTTTCTTCTTTGTTGTAGTGCAGGAGCGTCACATACCTTAAGAAGAAACCCAGTTAATCAAATATGACAACATGAAAAAATAAGCCACTGTCTATTAAGATCCACATAATACATAAATATACAGGCTACATGTAGTTATATACGGGCTAAAACATGCAGGGGAAATGAAATTGTACCGGGGGGAGCTGCAGCATTGGTTGAAACCGGCTAGCCTGTTGTTGGGGTTCAGCGAGGTCAAAAACTGTAGGTGGTTGCATGACCGTAGCTGGGTGGTTGTCAGCACGGGGTTGATTGCGAACAGGAGGTTGGAGTTGTTGTTGGGTCTGTTGATGTTATGTAGATTATAGTTGTTAATCACAATGAAATAATAAGGCAGACAAATATTTACTGAATAACAAAAGCAGCAGTAATTGTAAATAGCAAACCTGTACAACCAGTTGCCTGTCAACAGGGTGATGGTGACCGGCTGGTAGTTGTGATTCCGCAGAATGTTGCATGTCAGGCAGAGTGCGGTATTCAGTAGGGTCTGCAACATTGGTATTTTCGTTGGATGCCATAATTGATATTTTGTGTGTTTGAAGTTTGGTGTGTGTTGTAGAGAATATGAGGCATGAATAAATAATAAGGTTATGACTCTGCAGCTTCCCCCTACATTGGAATTGGAAATGCAATTATAGTTTAGAAACTATAAAGTTGGAATATTGACAGACAAAATTATAAAGTGGTGATGGTTAAGTGTACCATCTAGTTGCAAATACAATGTATGAACTTATTGCTCAGTAAAGGCAATGAAAAGTATCAATGAGACATAATTTGGAAACAAAATATGAGATATAGATAACAATTGAAAAAACAAAAGTTGCGGATTGTAGGTCAACTATCAGGAAGGAAAAGTTGCGGATTATATAGAAAAGCTGTGAATATTAGACATTAGACATATACATAAAATAAAAAGACTGAATGAAAGAGGTCTTACAAAATTTTCCAAGGCTTTAAAATTTCCAAAAGTGGGAGGGAGAAATCGTTGAAGATCATTATCCTCTAACTTCCTACAAAAATTGGATCATAGACATGATTAAACCAGTAAGAGGATCAGTTAATGTGAGAGTTTATCCTTAAAAGATCCTCACGAAATTGCAAAAAATATAAGAAAAGTTACTATGGTCTTGTCAGTTTGATAGCTTATTCTGTACAATTTGTGTATCTGAAAAGGGCAAAGTGCAAAAATCTGGTAATGTCAGTCATACTTGTGGAATATCCATAAAAAAATTAACAATATAAATGAAAAGGAAGCATACCAGAAAGTATTATATTGAACATATCCAATTCTGCAAATATTGACTTTGACATTTGAATAGTCAGAGGTGTTAATTATTGAAATAAAAGCAAAGAATAGAACACAAGATAATAGATAGCATGATCAAAACAGGATCTGGGAATACTTCAAAAGATAATATACAATAGGCATCGTAGCCAGAGAGAATCACATTGTTTGTAATTTACATGTGGCATCCTAGATGACCACCAAAATTTTAAAACAAACTACAAATCAGTTAGACAGCATCACATGAGCTGTAATTTACATACACCGTTCTAGATTGGTACCAAAATGGAAATATCAGTTCCAAATACACCTTGACGATAAAAAACCTAAAATCAACATCTAGTCCAGCTTCTCCAACTTAATAATTTTTTTGAGTTTCTTGTCAGTTTTGGTCGAAGAAATATCTGAGTCACAGGCATTCTGCCTCTTTGAGGTTGCTGTGAGAGGTCCAGGTTCACAAATGGATGTAATTTCTATGACCTAGGACCATAAAAAAAGTTAGCATCAAAGAAACCTTGTTGCAATAATTGTTTACAAATTGTATGAGTCCAGTTTATATGCATACCACATCCATGGCCGAGTCCTCCGCAGAATCAGAACCAACCTCATCAACATAATCTGCATTATCACTCTTTGAAATGGGCAGCATAGCTCCATGGTGAAAAACAATATAAATAAAAAGGAAAATACAGTAGATAAAAATACAGACATGCATACCAGAGATATAGCAGAATCCTCCAAGGAATCGGATCCAACCTCATCAATAGGATCAACGCTCTTCATCTTTGGAATCAACACTTTGGGTTCAGCACAACAAACAGACTGTATTTCCACTTCCTGGGACCATAGAAACATTGAGAAGAAATTGGAAATGTAACTGAGAATAAGTAAATTAATAGAAATCTGTAGCGTAATTGGCATGCATACCGCAGAATCATATTCGGACGCATTTTGTATGTTCTACGACCACAGAAAAAGCGATAACAATTAAAAAATCAGCACCAATCGATTAGCAATATATTTAAGAAACCGAATAATATAAGAAATTCATCTAAGGGATTATACTCAACCTTATCAATAACAGCAGCATGCGTCTTCCTTGAAACTGGGAGCTCAGGTTCCGTGGCACAAACCGATTGAATCTCAACATCCTGCCTCTTTGAAGTTGGTGTAACAGGTTCAGCATCAGTCTTGGACGTAACAGGTCCAAGATCAATCTGGAATATAAAAAAGGCAGCAATAAGGAGGGTTATAAATTTTCAAACGCTGGCTGACATGGATATGATAAAAACAGCAGCAATAACCACACCAAACTTGTGCAGCCAGGTTGAGATGCATACCACAGCCAGAGGCGAGACAACAACTTTGACTGAGATGGCATCATCAAGAGTCTTTATAATCTGCACAAGAAAACTGATATTAGCGGGGAAAGGTCACTTCTTTGAAGGCAACATAAATTAAATATAATGATACAAAGCAAAGGAAAAATAACCTGCAATGCCTTGGACGGAGTTGTCGGACAAGAAGTTGTAGATAACTGTGATGGAGTCGTCAGCTGAGACGCTGAAGCTGGCTGAGATGCTGTTGCCTTCACATTGAAAGAAAAGGAAAATGTCGAAAACGGGTGAAGTGAAGAAACATTGACGATGAAATGAAATGTATGGTACCTGAGTTCCTTCCCAAGGAGATTTGAGTTGTTTCACATAAGTGGGATCCTGAAGAAGCATGACAACCGAGCAACTCTTCCAATACAGCTGCCACTTAACCTTAAAAGCAATTTCTAAATCCAACATTTCATCAAGCGCCAATGGGAAATCCAGTGGATCCACAACTCCTTTCTACAGAATGGAATCTAAATATCAGGACCAATAATAGTACGCTATGACATTTATGCAGAATGAACTTTAACCAAAGATGAAAACCTTCACAAGGTCGTCATGCATTTGAGCAGCTGACACTCCCAACAGCTGCATACATTCTCTGTCCCAGAAAACAAATTTACAGCACTGGCCATCATAAGCAACCTCTATTTCAATCTTGTACCTAACATACAGAAAGGGAAAAATGAACACCAGATCAAAGGACTGCCATACATTATAATTTACGAAACCTTAAAGGAATAGACCTATAAATCGCAGTCTCAGTGGAATGTCCATCGTCACACATAAAAGGTGCGTTATCCCCGCGCGCAGTCTTTGGGCATTCATGGCACGCCAGATAATACCAGCCATGCTGAGAGACAAGAATTTTTCCCGTTGTTGCGACAGTTGCACAAAAGGTATCCTACAATAGAATAAAAAAAACTATTAATGTTAAAAACTATCAAGGGAGTGTCAACGAAACTGGCTAAGCGATTTAGATTATTAGGCGAGACACACCATACCCTAGAAAGTTTACAGATTTCATTCAGAGGCAGCACAATAGCCCTGGAACACAATTTTTTTTAAGGGAGTGTCTTGGGAACTGTCTGCATTTTGGGAACCCTGGGAAGATGTCTGTTCAGAAAGCATGACAATAGAATCAGAAGGGACACTGCAGGAAAAGACAAAGAAAAATAAGATTCATGCAATACGAATAAAGCATCATTGAATACAAACATGTGGCAGAGAATAACCTTTTAATAAAGCTGTTGATAGGGGAAACATCAGCATTGATCAACATTTTTGTCACATTAAAAGTATTAGAAACAGCCAATGGATATTTTCCTGCATCACACGCAGGGAACAAAAATTAAAAAAAAACTAGAAAAATGTTATTTAACTGAACATTCACCACACAATATAAGAACACAATAACCAAGTGAACAACCTTCTTCTTTGACTTTTATGTACTGCAATAGAACAACAGTCGGTCCAGACACACCAGTATGGTCCTTGTTAAATTTCATGAACTGAACCGCATATGTCTGCCACAAAGTACAGTTAATTGTGTTGTTCCTGGAAGAAGCAAAAATATCTAATAAGAAACACCGCGGGCAGGAAAAAGGGAAAACAAACATAAAAGGCTGTGACAACAACAAAACCCACGCATTGTCCCTAAGCATCATATTAATCTGCTGTTTCCTTCCCCCATTATGCGCATGAGTGAATCCTATGCTCTCCACCATACCGACAATATCTGAAACAGGAAACACCAGAAAATGAATAGGCATAAAAGTAATGCGCTGGTAAATCGATAACAACATGTATTGAGTGAAAGATCATAAATGATGAGCATATCTCTTTTATAGTTTCGACTCATTATATCCGCAAAACTCGTAAGACAGATCAGGATCGGCGGGATTTGATGTTTGCCTACATCAGTGACACAGGTCCCTCCAGTGAATTTAACCATAAATCGGTGTGAGGTCGGCTTGAAGACCAAAGCATTCGGTACAACTTGAAAATTGGATATAGTATACGTCACATCCACCCTCAAGATGGCATCAAACATCTCCTCCACGACCGGTGGCACGACAACATGAATTTCGGTTGCCTTGCAAATAAACAAACACAGAAAACAACATCAAAACACGTTCGCAAAACACAAGTTAAAAGACCATCAACCGGCTAAAGAACACCAAATCATAATTAACTTAACTAACTAAAGAAAGAGCAAAAATAAGGAAGCAAAATAGAACAAACAACAACAACACTAAACCAAAACAACCATCCCAAGTCACCGACAACCAAGCTTATCAAAAACAACCATGAACCGGATAAAGGACACAAAATAACAATCAAGTCACCCAGCAAAAATAAGGCAGAAATGAAATCAGATATATCAAATAGGATAAACAACACCAAGAATAAACCAAAGAACTCGCAAAGTCACATCCTTATCAACCACAACCATTTCAAGTCACCCACAACCATTCCTATACACCACAACCATGAATAAAGGGACAAAATAACAACAAAGTTGCTCAGCAAAAACAACTCAGAAATTCAATCAGAAAATGCAAATAGTATAAACCACACAAAGAATATACCAACAAAATAATGAGAATCAAACGACGATTGAAATAACGAAATAGCTAACGGTGCTAGTAAAGCAAAGAAAGAACCAGAGAAAGCAACTCACATTCTCATCAACCATAACCATTTCAAAATGTTTTATGCCGTTTGTCACAACCGACCATCGATGATGAACGCGGACCGCAACCTTCCATAAATCTTTGGAGTCATCAAGGTCAGCAAGAGCAGCGAACGAATGAGACATCGGTGGCAGAGGCACGGCGGAGAAAACGGAGGGGCGACGGAGGAAAATAAGGAGCAGAGAAGGAGGTAAAAGGTGGAAAATGAATGTGTCTTGTTGAGTGGATAAGAAGGAAGGGAAGATAATCCATATGTGTGGATGATGATGGGAAATCGTCGGACTGGACAGACGGGGATAGGGAGCATGAGGAACACAGCTGTGAATAGTACAGCATTCAATGCAGCTTCAGAAGCGACAACGCAACAGATGCTCCGTGGCGAAGAGAGAAAGCAACGACGTGGAAGCTTATTGGACCAGAGGGGAAAAATGGGTATTTCCACAGCCATCTAAATTCTTATATGTTAGATTTAAAACTTTAATTAATAATTTTAAAAAAAGAGAAGGTAACAAATGAATAGAAAAATAGAAACATACTACTAACAGTGGGAAGGAAAAAGAGGATATCGATTGGTGTAGCACGGTTTCAAGAAGACTCTACCTTGCCTACGATGAAAGCTTCTTGTCGAAACCGTTACGATTTCAAGTGAAGAGCGAATCGCTGAGTTTTACTGCTACAGGTTGTTGCTGTAAAAAAATAACTTTGTTGTTCGTCGAAAAAGTGAAGCTAGCCGGAAATAGAAGCCGATAATGGTTGCCGATAACGGATTATTTACAATTATTTTTATTTTAAAATAAAATAAAACAGTAAAAATAAATAATTGGTCTTGTATTAAAATGCTCAAAAAAATAAAATGAATACACCAAAGTGATTAGCAAAAAAAATATACGATTCAGAAAAATACAGTATTTGGTCAAATTTTGAAATAAATTTTACCCGCTAAAATGGCTTGAACTGTCCAAAAACGAGACCGAAAAGTAGTCGAAAAATTAAATGAGCACGCTATGTTAGACTACGCGAAACGTAGATTAATATGACTGACGTTTGCAGACTCGATTTTTTAAAATTTTCCGTCCACTGATTGTTCACACTGTTGACTTTTGATTTGGCCGATTCGACTGTAAATTCAACAAGTTTATTCTGGCTAATAAATTGGGTATTATGCAAGATAAAATATGTGATAAAATATGCAGACGATGCAAAAAGTCATGAGATCTTAAGTCAAAAATTAGGGTATGACATATGAGTTGGAAGGACCGTCGAGCATGATGAGAATGACAAATCGGAAGGTCACATGCCTACTTATAAGTCAGATTCTGGTTAACAGTAACTAGACAAAACAAGTCTGAGCCGACCTCATATGAACCAAGAACTATCTCGATCATACAAGTCGGGGGTGATGACAAGGCTCAGATGTCACGCGCAGCGACACAAGAGACGATTATGAAATAAGGAATTATGATTGGAGAGTTACAATCATTAAAGAGATGGGCGTTATGAGTGTTCGCCTTGAAATTTAGCAAACAACCTCTGGTCTTCTAATTTGTGAAATTAGCTTACTAACAGGATCAACCACACAAATCCTAGGACACACTGCGTTTAGAAATGTTGACAATTTGAGTAAAACTCTAACCTTTTCATTATTGTTTTATTATTGTTTTCACAATTTGTAATTTTCGACTAACTAAGGTAAATGGAACTTGGAATTGGTAAATGACTGGTGAAATGAAAGTAACGTGACAAGAATAAAATTTGCAGAATTTTAAAGAGTATTGTAAACAAACTGAAATTTCATAAAGAATTGCAAGTAATAAACTGGTGTTTTTCTCAAACGTACATTTTTTTCCATAATGACTCGTTTCTCTCACACGGTTACTTTGAGTAATTTGAATAACTTGTACAATTTTGAAATGCACACCCTTTTTTCGTCCTATGACTACCTATTTATATACAAACAAAACAACTGTCACTAACAGTTATTTCCCCTAAATGTGACAAATGGCATCTTACATGCTTCCTTCGCCTTGGATATGCTCCACGCGTCTGTTCTCTCAAACTGCATCTCCCTCTCAATTTTGAATTTCAAATCATCTGTCGAGATAGTCCTCCAAACTTAACTGTCGAAAATGAACTTCTTTATTACTTAGAAAAAATTCAAAACAACTTGTTCTTGCTTCCGCACCACCTTCGACTAACTTTTTAGTTTAGCACTAATTCCTGAGTCGAAATATTTCAACCAGCTCCTACTGTTCTTGTTCTCTGATCAATCCACTGTGCGTCGAAAATAGCAGTCTACAAATTGTCCCCCAATAAATGCGTTTTCGATTGACAATGAGAAAAGCATTTTTTGCTGATATAATTCAACGCCTTTATTAATTCGTCAAATTGATTGTTCATGTGATTAGACACTTATGACGTTAGGATCATCATTACTCTTTTCTGAAATGTCTCTTCAGCCCACGTTTTAACCATTTTCATCATCACTACTCTAACCCCTAGTAGTTCGTGGGTGACAAACTCAACTGCCGCCATTTCAATCCATCCACTCACAACTGCCACGTGCCCCATGATCTCTTCTTTTAATGAAAAGATTTCTAAATCTCAAACGCTTGAGTCACTTCTCCTCATCATCTATAAATAACTCAAAAACTTTTCTTTCCACTTTTTACACTTCTTCTTCTTGAGTAGAAACCTTTCCACCTCTCCCCTTCTTCACTGATTTTCTCTGCAACTTTTCCCTTCAATCATGGCATCTTCCACAGCTCCAACCACCTCCAAAAAAGCCTCAAAAAACTCAAAAGAATTATCACCGGTCCACAAAATCTTTGGCCTAATGGTGGTAGGAAACCAACAATATGTGCCTGAACCTCCTAATGAAGAAGAAAAAAGACGCATCTTTCAATCCCAGGTACTTATCCCCGTTCTTATTTCTGGTAAATCATATGCAATGCTAGGGCCTTTGCCTGATTTAAAATTAGATCCGGTGAAGGTAAAAGAATTTTTCCCAGCCTATCACCGTTATAAACCCATAGCTAATGGGGTTAAACCTAGAACTGATAAAGAAAAGGCCATAGACGAGAAATCCACTGTTGATGGTCAAGGCTCAGCCTCTGAAGAACCCATAAGTTTAGAATATCTGAACCATGCTAGAATTTTTAGATCTTGTCCCTTGTCGAAAGATCCTTCTGATTATTTAGCTTGGCTGGCGAAGATTGAAAAAGTTAAAGCTAGCTTTTGGAAAGACATAGGAATTTTTGGCTTAATTCAACTGTCGAAAGTGGGACCAGGTTACTGCCCAAATATGCTCTTGGCTTCCCTCTACTTCTAGGACAGCACTTATAACAATTTTCATCTTCCTTGTGGGATGGTTACCCCTACCCTATTCGACGTAGCTGCCATCACTGGCCTTAGCTCGTTAGGAGTAGACTATGACCCCAACATTTTATCTGATGATTCTATAGGATTCGACACGAACAAGGCCACCTTCACAACTTACATTGCCAATTATCATGATCAAGAGACTAAGTAAATTTCTGATCAGGAACATGTAGCTTTTCTGGCCCTCTGGCTGTCAAGATGTGTCTTTTGCTCCAGGTCTCTCCAAGTAGCCAAGCATTACATCACTATGGCTAATCAGCTTCACTCTGGGCGCCGATTATGCCTGAGTGAAATGATCTTAGCCAATATTTACGAATCTATGGGCGAAGGTGTTACTTTCCTTAAGACCATCAAGGATAAAGGCAACCTTCTTTTGTCAGGGCCGTTTTGGCTTCTGCAATTATGGCTAAATGCCACTTTTGAAACCTCTCTCCCTATCAAAAATACTGTGAATGAGGACGCCTTGAGGGACATGAGGGTCGAAGGGACTAAATTGGCGCAACTGACAACCACTGACAAATGACTAAGCCTCCAACAAGCTTTTGCTAGTTACGTCATGATGGTCGCCAAACGCTACAACTTTACTCCCAGTATGGCCCCTTTCGCCAATAAGGTGATTGGACCAAAATGGTTCACTAGAAAACTGCCTGTGGAATCGAAGACGGAAGAAGATGATTTCCTCAATGTTTGGGAATCCTTCCTGACACCTAGACTTCCAGCTTCCAAAATTAGCCCCGGGAAGTCAAAGATCTCTTTGGTTGCTTACCAGGCCAACTTTGTCTCTCGACAGTTTGGGTTAATTCAGATACAACCTAAACCCCTCTTTTCCAGAAAAAGTTCTCTCATTCACTACAACATGTTCCACAATGAAGATAAGTGCTCAGAATTGTTGGAGAAGTATTCTAACCTGGTGGAGATTCAACCAGTGGTCTTTCGACCATCCTTCCTTTGTACCCAGGAATTCAACGAATGGTGGAAAGATTACTACACCACCCAGTTTTTCGACGTGCCTTCCTTCAACATCCATCTAACTAAAGCTTTTACACTTGTGCAGGATAAGACCAAAAAAGGTATTTCGACACACGTCAAGGAAATCCAAGCATTCCAGAAATACTTTGAAACTGCCTATAGGCCCAATGAACTTAGTCGAACCATAAGCGAAGCAGCAGTTACTTTGAAACACAAATTTATGGGCAAATTGGATGATTTTGAACTACCTCCATACGTTCGACCAGATCAACGTTATGAGTTGCCTTTCAATCTTTATCCACCAAAGTTTCCCCCTCTACCCTCTGCTGAATTTGGTGTGGCTTTTAGCCCTCCATTTCCAGATTGGTTCACTTGCGGGGATTCGATGAAAATTCTTTGCCAAAATTACCAAAAACGCGCTAAGCGAGTGGTTTCGACTAAGTACACCTTGGACAATTTCAAAGGTCACCTTCATATTGGCATAGAACACGTTCGCGTGGAAACTCCAATACTTGAAGGTGTGGAATAAGGAGACCTTCGACATCCTTTACTTATTATTCACGCATATTCCTTCAAACTTTATCTCTAATTTATTCTTTTTTCTTTTAGCTTTGAATATAACTGCCAAGAAACCAGCTGTTGAAGGTTCGACTGCAAGAGTTGAGGAAGGTCCTCAAACCACAGCTAAAAAACCTCTGGCGAGAGTATAACTCTATTTCTTATTTGGCAAACATTATTATTATTTTGTTTTAAATGCCAATTAAGCTTTGTTTCCATTTTCAGGGAATCCGAAAACCTCCTCCGACGCCGAAGAAAAGGAAGGAGCAAGAAACTGAAACTCCTGCTGTTGAATCTGGCGACGAGTCTCTCGACCAAGTTCAACCTTTAAAGAAAAAGAAAAAGGTATCAAAACCTCCCCCAAAAAGTCCTCTACTGTCAGAACACTGGAGAAAACTCCCCCAACAAGTCCAGTTGTGCAAGTTCCACCCATTACTGAAGAAAGTGAAAATTCCAGCTTTAAAACTATTGTCCCCCAGGTACACTCTGATATTCGATAGATAAACTCTTTCCTTATGGTCATACTTATTTTTCCTTAACTTGATTTATCTTTTCAGGTCCAAGTTGATACCCATGGACAGCCTCTTGTCCAAGTACTTCCAAAGACCAGCAGTGATCCCACCTACAAACCCACCAGTCTTTCAAAGCAGTCTCCAAAAGGTTCGATGAAGGAATCTGCGACAGAGGTCAACCAACCAGTTGCTACTTTCCAACAACAACATACTGCTCAAGACAGGATAAGAGAAGAAACCAGCCCCAAGAACGACATCTTAGTCGAAACTGGTGGGGAAACTGAAATGGCCAATGAAACCTTGATCACAAAAAACCATCCTGATGATAATTCTCCCATTCACTCAAAGCATGACGATGAAGATAAAGATGAGGAGACTGGCTCTGATGTCGAAAAAGAAGAAGAGAAAACTGAAGATGACAGAGAAGTTACTCCAGGCCTTGCTGTTGATGAGAAAAAAGAACATGACACACAGAACTCCCCCAAACATATTAAGACTGGTTCACCACATTCTACTTCGACCCACTTCTCTCACGAAGAACTTGAGAACATGAAGGTACAGCGACCCTTAGAATATCTAAAAGTTGTGCTCAGCGCATGTCACACCTTCTATGACTTTTCTCATAGTAGTTCGACCACCTCAGGGGCTGTTTCTGGTGCCAAATCTATGAATGCTATACTAGCCAGAATTAGAGAACAAATCCTTGACGTGGACATGTTTCAGCTTTTGGAGAATGATTCGTCTGCTCAGTTCAACCTTAAGAAAATCCTGAAGCAAGTCAAAGTTTTGGAAGCCCCTGCTGAAATAATTGACGTCGTGGTGGACTTAACCACACTAATTGATCTGGTAGTACAGACTTCAACCGACTATGAGATTATTCGAAAAAGATAGAAAACAAGTCGGAAACTCAACTTACTGAATGGGATGTCGTTGCAGCCTCCACTAACAGAGTGACTGAACTGGGAGAACTTTCTGAAAAGAACAAGAAGGAAGCTGCCAGTTGTGACGAAAACATTCTGAAGTGGGAGAAACAAATAGCTGCACTCCAAAAGAAAATTTCCCAGGCAAAAAAACGCAAGGAGGAACTGCAACAGGTCAAGCAAGATGAAATTGTCCAAGAACTAGAAGTGGGAGTACACCATGCCGACAAAGCTCAAACATTAGGCAAAGAAATCGAAGAGCTTTCGACCAGCAAAGCTCTTTGTGAATGTCGAATTCGGATCCAACGGTCGAAGCTCACCAAGCTGAAGAAATATTTTTCTAATTTAAAGTTGTAATGTTACTTAGCCCTTTGAGGCCTATTGTTTTATCTGTAATGACAATTAAGCCATTTGCATGGCAAATTTCACCAACTTGTATTATTTCTTTTTGCAATATTATTCCATCATTATTTTAATTTCCTGCAACATGGGTCTATATTTCTTCAAATATTTCCCATTTATTTTCAGTACTCTTTTGTTCTTCTCTAGTTCCTCAACTTCATACGCGCCATTCAAAAATATTTTAACAATCTGAAAAGGTCCTTCCCACTTAGGGGACCATTTCCCCTTTAATCTATCTTTTCGATCCATGGGAAGAATAACTTTCCAGACGAGATCACCAATCGAAAAGGCTTTATTTTTTACCTTTTTATTGTAAGATTTTTCTACTCTTTCCTTTTGCCTTTTCAACAAATCTAGCGCTTCTAACCTTTCTTCATCCAAATCGACTAACTCATCTATCATTATGTTCTAATATGAATCTGATGGAATCTCATGATGTCTTTGAATTCGGGTCGATTGCAAATATATCTCAACTGGCAAGACTGCGTCATGGCCATACGTTAGTCGAAAAGGGGTTGCATTTGTAGCTTCCTTAGGGGATGTTCGACAAGCCCATAGAATTTGATCCAAAGTCTTGTGCCAATTTTTAGGCTTTCTCCCTACATGCTTCTTTATCAAACTGATTATGACTTTGTTTGCTGCTTTGACCTGTCCATTGGCCTGAGTGTAATAAGGTGTTGATGTGAGAAGCTTGAACCTCGTTTCCTTCGCAAATGCTTGCATATTCTTACCAGTGAACATAGATCCCTGATCTGTGGTTATTTTTTCTGGGATTCCAAACCTATAAATGATATGTTTCTGGATAAATTCAATTACTGCTTCCTGATCCACATTCACCAAAGGTATGGCTTCGATCCACTTCGTAAAATAATCGACCCCAACCAAAATATACTTCTGGCTTTTTGAAGACGCCGGTCGAATTTCTCCAATTAAGTCCAAATCTCAACCTCTAAATGGCCATGGCTTTATTATAGAATGTAATTCGCTCGCAGGAACATGTGGTATCCCTGCGTGTACGTGACATTCTTGGTAACCTTTGGCAAATTCGACACAATCTTTTAACATAGTTGGACAATATACTCCTTGCATGAATAATAGCCATTTCATCATATGCCCAGCTTGATGCGCACCACATGCCCCGCTATGTACATTCGACAAAGCTATGTATGCCTCAGATTCACCTAAACATTTCAGCAATATCCCCTCTGGAGTTTTCTTGAACAACTCATTTTCAAAAAGCACATAACTCAAAGCTCGATACTTTATTTTTCGTTCAACCGGTCTACTTGGGTTTTGTAAGTATTCCCTGATAGGTTTTCTCCAATCTTCAACCCTTGAATCATCCACATTAAAAATCTCAAAGTTTTCTTCGTCAGCGTATCCTAGCTTTATTGTCTCCGGATCTGATGGGGATAACCTAGTTGACACGACTCTTCCTCTTACTTTGATGGCTTTCTGCAATTTCTCTTTGGACACTTTGTATCCGGAGGCTATTTCTGCTAAATCGTTTGCCTCCTGGTTTTCTATTCGAGGAATATGTCGAACTGTAACCATATCGAACTTCTTCAAAAGTCGATTAGCTATTACGAAGTACATGATCAAATTTTCTTTGACACACTTGTACTCCTTGGTTATTTGCTTTACTACCAACTCAGAGTCTCCCATTATTTCGACTCTAGTTGCCCCCATTTCCAATAAAATTTCAAGTCCTACTATTAAAGCTTCGTATTCAGCTTCGTTATTTGAACACAGTCCTTCGACTTTATACTTGAATTTTGTTGGAATTCTTTTAGGAGAAATAATCAAAACTCCTACACCAGTTCCATTCTTATGACTAGAACCATCGAAATATAACTTCCAAGGCTCTATTTCGACATAGTCCACAGATTCTTCGTTTATGGCATAGTCGACTATAAAATCAACCACCACTTGTCCTTTGACAGCTTTTAATGGTAAGTATGTCAAGGAATATTGAGTTAATGCTAAAGCCCATTTTCCAATTCGACTACGCAAAATAGGTTTAGATAACATATGTTTTATTACGTCGAAATGGGAAGAAACATAAACATCAACTGGCTTTATATAGTCCTTTAACTTCATACATGAAAAGTATGCACATAAACACAACTTTTCGATCATACTATATCTAGTTTCTACATTATTTAAGACTCTACTGAGGTAATAAATGGCTCTTTCGACACCATTTTCATCCTCTTGGGCTAACATACTCCCTATTGTCTTATCTGACGCGGCTATGTACAACCTCATACTTCTACTTCTACAAGGTGACATTAAAATAGGGGGATGTGTCAAGTACTCCTTGATTTTGTCGAAAGAATCTTGTTGTTCTTGCCCCCATGCAAAGCTTTCCTTTTTTAGTCGAAGTAGAGGAGAGAAGGCTCGAGTCTTCCTACTAAGGTTGGAGATGAACCTTCTGAGAAAATTAATCTTCCCAAGTAGAGACTGCAATTCCTTCTTCGTTGATGGCGCTTTCGCCTCCATTGTTGCTTTGGCCTTGTTTTGGTTTATTTCGATCCCCTTCTTGTGGACCATAAAGCCTAGGAAGTCTCATGCCTACACACCAAATGCACATTTGAGAGGATTCATTTTTGGACCATACTTCCTCATCCTTACAAAGGACTGTCGAAGATGGTCATTGTGACTTTCTCCTGAAACATACTTAATAACAATATCATCAATATAAATCTGCATAAAAGTCTCAATGAAATTGTGAAAAATTGAATTCATTGCTCGCTGATAAGTGGCACCAGCATTTTTCAAGCCAAAAGGCATTACCACCCATTCGTAGGTGCCTAGGGCTCCGGGGCATCGAAACGCCGTTTTTGGAACATCTTCCTCAGAAATAAAAATTTGGTTATAGCCAGAGTACCCATCAAGCATATTGAGGTACTCATGGCCTGTGGCAGAATCGACAAGCATTTCCGCCACTGGCATAGGATACTCATCATTTGGGGTAGCTGAATTTAAGTCTCGAAAATTAATGCATACGCTTAACTTGCCATTCTTCTTTATTACTGGCACTATGTTAGCAATCCATTCAATATACCTGGTCGTACTGATGAATTTACATTTGAGAAGCCTTTCGACTTCCTCTTTGATCTTCGACAGGATCTCTAGGGCAAAACGCCTTGGGGTTTACTTTACGGGCTTCCTCCCAGGCATTATGGGCAGCTGCAATTCGACCAAACTCCTGTTCAGGCCAGACATCTCGTCATAGTCCCACGTAAAACAATCTTTAAACTCTTTCAGCAGCCGGACTATTTTGACTTTGAACTGGGGATCAACTTTTACACTTATGTAGGTTGGCCTTTTTTCTTCCCCCAATCCCAAGTCGATTTCTTCAAGCGGATCCTGTGCCACCATCTTCATATATATTGACAATGGATCCTTCTCGAAACCCAGAGGCTCATTGTCGTAAATGGCATCAAGACTTTGATTCTGCCATTCGCCCAATTCTCCATCGAGCGGATTTTCGTCCAAATCCTTGTGAGGATATTATTGGTCATCTTCGACCTAATTGGCTTCGACAGCCATGTACTTTACTTCGGCCTCTAGAGCCGGTTTGAGTTTGTTCTCGGCTACATAAGCCGCGATCCTTTCGAGCGCTAGTGGCTCACTCATTTTCACTGAACTCACTACCCCAGCCAATTGGCTGTATGTGTGCAGTGCCGAAGATGTAATTCGCCTCACCAACAACCTCCCTATCCCATTGGAACCCATGTGTGGGATGAAGTTATAACGAACAAAAAACATTATCAGTTACCGTCATGTCGAATGTGGATGGACTGCAAGGAGGAATGTGGGCCAAGTTTCTGTCGAAACTTCGGCGATCAACGTGGTTTACATCAGCTAGAAAATAGCTCTGATCAGCCTCTATGTTCTCCACTATTCCATCAGCGTGCCAGATTGTTATCCTCTGATGCATTGACAAAGGAACGACACCTATGCCGTGTATCCATTATCTCCCCAAGAGGAGATTGTAATTTGCCTTTGAAGCTATCACCATGAACATCGTTGGCCTAGTAATTGTTCCGACTATCAAATCTACCTGTATCACACCCATTGTTGTTCCTACTTTTCCCTCATAGTTCGACAAAACCATGTTGTGGAGCTTGGTGTCTGAATCGTCTTTGCCAATCTTTTTCAGCATGTAGTGCGACATCATATTTACTGTCGCTCCTCCATCGACTAGGATTTTATTTACCCCCACATTTCCCACCTTTCCTTTTATGAATAGAGGTTTAAGGTGGCTTCCCATGGAGTCGTCTGGCCTTTCAAAAAATGCGTTCTTCTCTTCGACGCATCCGTTATTCATTATATAGTAGCACACTGGTATGTGCCTTGTGGTTTCACATTCCATGACTTCCTTTTCCTCCTCGACCTCCATCACCTAATCGTACTCCCTAGGGAGCACTGAGACTACGTTACACATGACGTCGAATGACGCCTCTGATTCTGATTTAAAGTCATTAGTCATTTCGTCATTTCTGTTTGTATCTTCTTTCGATGACACTTGTTCAGGGACAATGCGTTTTTCATTGTCTATGGACTCCTCTCTCTGACTCACAGTTTCGGTGTTGCTGCTAGTTTCTGCCTTGCTTTTTTCTGCAGCCTCTCTCTCCGCCTTCTTTCGCCTTTGAAACCTCCTCAATTGAGATTTCGACATTGGGTTCTTACCCTTATAATTCTCTAAAGGGTAAGGCATTCTCCTGAGCTTCTCATTTTCTTTCTTCCCTGTTAAAGAGGAGCCCCTTTGCACCTCAAAGTTCTTCCATTTCTTCTGGCCCTGAGCCTGGCGAATTGGTTGAACCAACTTATCATCTGGGACTTTGTTTGTGGGTTTGAAGGTGTTTGGATACCTTCCTCCCAGCCTTTGCTTATTCTGATCTCCCCTTCTAGGGTCGAATCTCTCCTTTCTCGAAGATGGTACTTCCCCCCAATTTCCTCTCCTTTTAGCCCTCTCTACTCCTTCCAAGTTTTCTGCTGCCTTCTTGTCGAAAACAGCACTACAGCGAGGGCATAACATCACCTCAGATCTTTTCTTCTGGCATCTTTGAATAAACTCTACCAAGTTCTCTTCTTTTTTTGGGTATGCCACCTTCTGATACTCTTCTCGTCGACGCTCTTCGTCGATTCGCATTGGGACTTTCTGGGATACTTCCACCATGTTCACATTGGCGGTTGGCTCAGTCGTAATGTTCAATTTGTTCATTCTCATGCTGAGGCCTTCATCAAACTCATGTCTCTTCTTAGCCAGGTCGAAATCTTCATGATCACCTTTTGTGTGAATCTTCACAGGCAAGCCTTTGACATCATGTTGGCAGCAAAACTTGACCGCTTTTTCCTTAGGGTCTTCCATTATCCGTCGAAGAATCCCTACAGCCACTGGTTTGCAAGAACCTCCAGCAGTCCCTTTGTTGGTTTGGGTGAAGCTATCAACAGCTTCAACTTTGACTTTGTAAAAAACTTCCGTAATTTCCGTATTAATGTTGTTGAGGCCCTCAGTGGCCTTGTTGTTAATGTCACTGAAGCCTTCAGTAGCTTCATTGTTGATGCAGTTTTCTATGACTCCTTCATCAAGGTGTTCAGTAACCTTGATCATCACTGGCTGGTTCATAAAGGCATTGGAGACCTCTTCGACATCACTTTCATCAGTGGGGATCTCAGTGATCTCCACCATATTCACATTGTTGTCGAAGCCTTCAGTAGCCTCGATCATCTCAAAGCTGTAGTCGAAACCTTCTTCAACCTCCACCATATTCACTGTGAATGGCTCAGCATAATGGGCTTCCGCCACCTGCATTGGACTGGAATCAATTTTCATCTGCAACTTTGATTTATCACCGAATTTGAGTCTTCCATCGCGAATTGCATTCTGCACGAAATCCCTGAAAAGGAAACATTGAGACGTTTTATGACCTAAGAAATTATGGTACTTACAGAAACCTCTCTTCTTTTGTTGTTCTAGAGGAGGCGCTTTAGTACCAGGTGGCACTATCAGTTGGCCATCCTTGACTAATAAATCGAATATTTCGTCACACTTGGTAACGTCAAATGTATAAGTCCTTTTGGGGAACTTATCATTCTTTTCAGACTCGACTGGGTCCTTCCCGTTTGACGGGGCCAAAACTTTACAAGCATATGGCGGACCCTGTTTCAGTTCTGCCAAATTAATTTCCTATTCGTCGAAATTTGATGATTCACTTTCGTCCTCATCTTGACACATTCCAACATAAGCCACTATCTCTTTTTTATTCTTATTTGCTCTAGCTTTTTCAGCCTTTAGCCGTTCGACCTGTCTAACTCTATCGGCCAATTGGGCCATGTCTCTCAAATATTGTGTGTCTAATTTCTTTCGGATCGAATAATCAAGGCCACCAGCGGCCATTTCGACCAACTCATGTTCAGGCACTTGTGTAAAACATCTTGCTTTAAGCAACCTAAACCTATTCAAGTAATCATCAATTGGCTCAGAGAATTTTCTCTTGACGCTAGCCAATTCCTTCAAACTTATCTTTGTTTGTCCCATATAAAACTGTTCATGGAACAATCTCTCCAGCTGGGTCCATGTATGGACCGAACCTGCAGGAAAAGATGTGAACCAAGTAAAAGCATTTTTCGTCAGAGAACTCGGAAAATATTTTATCTTCAAGTTCTCATTGTGCGCTATTTCGCCTGCTTCTATCAAGTAACGGGCCACATGTTCGACTGTCGATTCACTCGTGTCTCCTGAAAACTTAGTGAACTTGGGGACTTTCCATCTTGGGGGTAAATCTTCCTGCAATATATATTCAGATAATGGTGATGTGTAACTAGGTCTCTATAGTCCTACATTTACTCCATTTCGAGCCATTATTCTTTCGACCATGGCTGCTAAATTGTTTTCTGCTGGTATGTTATTACAACGTATTCGTTGCACAACATCGTCAGCATTTTGATCCCTATTTACTATCACTCTCACAGGTTCTTGCTGAACAGGCATTTCGACCCTGGGTGGTTCGACCATTGCTTCTTGGTCTCTAGGTTTTGCCGGAGGAACATTTATTTGTCTTTGGTTTATAGTAGGTTCCTCTTCGACGACTATCCTTGGATTCTGGGCTACCTGCTCTCTTTGAGTGGGTTGGGGAACACCAAAAAAATCGGCTATACGCGCCATTTACGCTGCCAATTGTTGGTTCGTTTGAGTGGTATTTTGAATCAATGGGTTAAATACAACCCCCATTTATTGAGTCAACATCTGAACTATGTCATGGTTACTTTCATCAATTTGTTGCCTAATCACTTCCGCATAATTGTTTATGATACTTGGCATATAGGTTTGATACCATGTTGCCAAAGGCTGAGTCATTCTCCCTATATGGTTTGCGCCAGATCCTGATCCTTGCAAAGGCGAAGTTACGTTAATCATAGGATCTGAATATATTGGTGGCGCATTATGTAAACTTGCCATCACCGTAGTTGGCATTCCATATGGTTTATCTCGGTTTGATAGAGGCATCGTAAAACTAGACAAAAAAGGCATGTACGTGCTTCCTGGAGGAGCGGGTGTCATTTGTTGCATTTGAGACCCCATAATAGAAAAACTTGGAGCATTTTAGGGAATCGAATGTGCAGGCGTCGAAACCGCTCTTGATGGCATAGCCTCTGACACGGATATTGAGGTCGTATTGCCCCCAGTTGAAGGATTAGGGGGTGGCACTTTGTCATTCGCAGGATTCTGGTTGTTAGGGGGATTTGGATTCGCCATTCTGCATACTCGTCTCCTTCTGGGTCTCTCTTCGTTATTTTCGGCAATCTTACTGCTCCTTAATTTCATACAACAAAACGAAGACGACTACAAACGAAAGGAAAATTTAAAAATAAAGGTCTAAAAAATCGTCAAAACGCACAAGAGTCCCACTGGGCGTGCCAATTTGTTCGCCTTGAAATTCATCAAACAACCTCTGGTCTTCTAAATTATGAAATTAGCTTACTAACAGGATCGACCACACAAATCCTAGGGCACAGTGCGTTTAGAAATGTTGACAATTTGAGTAAATCTCTAACCTTTTCATTATTGTTTTATTATTGTTTTCATAATTTGTAATTTTCAACTAACTAAGGTAAATGGAACTTGGAATTGGTAAATGACTGGTGAAATGAAAGTAACGTGGCAAGAATAAAATTTGCAGAATTTTAAAGAGTATTGTAAACAAACTGAAATTTCATAAAGAATTGCAAGGAATAAACTGGTGTTTTTCTCAAACGTACATTTTTTCCATAATGACTCGTTTCTCTCACACAGTTACTTTGTGTAATTTGAATAACTTGTACAATTTTGAAATGCACACCCCTTTTTCGTCCTATGACTACCTATTTATATACAAACAAAACGACTGTCACTAACAGCTATTTCCCCTAAATGTGACAAATGGCATCTTGCATGCTTCCTTTGCCTTGGATATGCTCCACGCGTCTGTTCTCTTAAACTGCATCTCCCTCTCAATTTTGAATTTCAAATCATCTGTCGAGATAGTCCTCCAAACTTAACTATCGAAAATGAACTTCTTTATTACTTAGAAAAAATTCAAAACAACTTGTTCTTGCTTCTGCACCTCCTTCGACTGACTTTTAGTTTATCACCAATTCCTGAGTCGAAATATTTCGACCAGCTCCTACTGTTCTTGTTCTCTAATCAATCCACTGTGCGTCAAAAATAGTAGTCTACAATGAGATAATTATGGAGTGCGACAGATGTTACAGGAAGATGAATTAGCAAAGAAAGACCTATAAATAAGGTATATTTGAAAGACAATGGGGGAACGAATCTACGATAAACATACATAAAACAGACACCTTAACCATCCATCTAAGACTATCCTTGAGGTATTACGGGGAAGTCAACCTTTTATTGTTTTAGCAAGAACAAATCCCACTCCTTTAGCTCATCTATGATCACGTCTCTGTTGATCAAAACTTGCTTGTTCAAGGGATCGAATAGTTTGTATCCACCAGTCAAATGATATCCTATCAGGATCATCTGGCTCGATTTGTCATCAAATTTCCTTCTCAACTGATCAGGAACATGTCTATGTGCTATGGATCCAAACACTTTTAGATGACTTAAGCTAGGGTTGACACCAGACCAACATTCTTCAGGTGTGATTCCTTCTAGCTTCTTTGTTGGACATCTGTTTAAGATGTATCTTGCATTCAACATAACTTCACCCTATAACTCATTTGGTAAATGCTTCCCTTTTAACATACTTCTTACCATATTCATGATGGTTCTGTTTTTCCTTTTAGTAGTATCATATTATTGTGGAGTGTAGGGTGGCACCACCTCATGCACAATCCCTTCTCTTTCACATAATGCATCAAAGTATTTCGACAGATATTCTCCACCACCATTAGTCCTTAAAGTCTTGATCTTGTGGTCACTTTGTCTCTCCATCATTGTTTTGAACTTGGAAAATACCTCAATCACGACACTTTTCTTCTTGATTAAGTATGTCCATAATTTTTTATTGAAATCATCCATGGATGTAACAAAGTACTTGTTGCCTCCAATTGAGTCTACCTGAAAAGGACCACACACATTTGACTATATGATCTCAAGGGTTGCGTTTGACTTACTTCATGCATCTTTGCTGAATTTCTTCTTGTGTTGCTTTGCCTGAACACATTTTTCACATACATAATTTGGAATGTCAATTTATGGTAAACCTAAAACCACATTTCTTGTCATCAGATTTCTGATGTCTTTGAAGTTGAGATGGCTAAGTCTATAATGCCATAACCATTGATCCTTGCTAGCTACAGTTTCCTAACACTTGTGCTCCATCACATCGAGTTCAATCTTGAAGGTTTGGTTTTTAGACATAGGTGCCTTCAAGGTTAACTTGCCACCTGAGTCGAGTACTCTCATCGACTTATCTTCGATCAATACTTTTTTATTCTTCTCTATCAGTTGCCCTATTTTGAGAAAATTGCTTTTCCTACTTAAAATGTATAATACATTAGATATTACTGATATTTTCCATCTTTCCTTATGATTAGAACATCACCAATATCTTTAGAAGATAGGGTATTATCATTTGAAAATTGCACCTTGTTCTTCATCAAGGGACTGATGTTGATAAACCAAACTCTTTTTCCAGTCATGTGTGATGAGTTTCCTGAGTCTAAGTACCATTGGTCTTTGAATATTTCTTCTTCTTTTGTTGTGACAATCAGTAACACTTCTTCTTCTTCATGTTTTGCAAGTCTTGCATCACCTTCTCAATTATTTCTTTTGATTTTTGGACAATAACTAGAATAATGACCATGTTTCTGACAATTGAAACACTAAATACGACTCTTATTAGGATTCCTTCTACCACATTTTCCTCTACATGCAGCACGACCTCTGTGATTGCTTGGTTTATGGATTGTCATTGATTCGACAGGTTTCCTTCTTGTTGGTCACTTCTACCAATTGAATTTGTGTAGCCTCCTTTACCTTTGTTATTGTTCTAGCTTCCTTTGGCTTTCTTTTCTTTTGCTGATTGTGCCTACAGAGCTACATCACCTTTCGTCTTGCTTGCAGATATTTCAGAAATTATTTGTTCATGAGATTCAAGCGTCCCTTGAAGCTCTTCTTTTCTCATACTTGACAGGTCCTTCGATTCTCCTACGGCTACTACCACATGATTGAATTTTGGAAGTAATGACCTCAAGATTATTGCAACTATCGATCTTGTTGTCAACACTTCTCCATACATCTTTGTTAGACTATGGCTATGGATCTAGAAGGGGGGTTGAATAGATCCTTCGAGTTTTACACGCGAAATTGAATTTTAAAAATTGTTTGATTAGAAGCTACCACTGGATTAAAAGTCTACAACGAACCTTCTACCAAAAGGATCAGATATGCGCGAATATATATTGCAAAAGAGTATGGAAGAGAAAAATTCAGTTCTATTAATGTGATCAAACGCAATCAACAAATTATAGTGTGTTTATGTATAACCCAAATCAATGAGGCAAACAATGAAACACTAACGGTGTTTGAGTTTGCTTTGCGACAAATTATCAAACACTTGGTGTGTACACACACACTAAGTGCAGAATTTCTATGGTTAGTAATTTCAAGCTGCTCTTAGAAACAATTCAACGAATTGTATCACTTTAACCAAAACGATTTTTCAGCTTTAGATTACGACACCTCAGAAATTTAGACAACTTGAAAACTTGGCAAATTCAAACAATGCAGAAAAAATGTAAAGAGTTAAAGGAGAAAGAGAACGAACACGATTTGATTAGGCAGTTCCCCAATCGTCCTCGCTATGGGTACATCTGCCCCCAATTCCGAACATGGAATTGAGATATATATATTATCGTTGTAATTGAGAGTTTATACAAGAGAAAACTTCTGAACAAACAAATCTTCGAACGTCTTCGAATTGTTGATGTAGAGCCTTCTCTTCCCTTGATTCAAGATGAATTAAGTGCTTTGAATATGGTTGATTCAATTATCATCCCGCGCTACTAAACCAAAAGAAAACACCGTTCTTCGATTACCTTCACTCCATCAATTGCAATCTACCAAAGATTCGAACCCAGGCCTCTCTTCTACGATCCTCTGATTACAGCTACTAAACCGATCTCTTCGGTTACCTTCGCCCAGCTGAATCCTTCTAGAACGAAGCGACTTGTGCAAAACCCCCAAAATCCCTTTGATTCTTGGAGGAGAAAACCCTAAGGTTTTATTCAAGAAACACCTACCACAAATCTCAACTCAGAATCGAAGATAGCACTTCCTGAAATCTGAACCTTATCACTTCAAATCAATGAACACAACAAACAAAAATTGGTTATGTGTAGTTGTTTGAATGCTCAAGGAAGAAGATGAAATTGATGAGAGAAATGGCATAAAATCTTTCACGTTTCTTGTTACTCAAAAATGAAAAAATGAACTAACAAGATATATATATTATGCTATGTAATAATGTGGAAATAACAGAATTTTAAGATGAAAATACAAGTGATAAAATTGGCAGGAATCAGCGAGCGGTCGACCAATACAGAAGGTATAGGCGACCTGTGCAAGCCCGCGCACACAACTACGCAAAAATGCATACTGTGCATCGACCGGAACAGGGAGTGCGTCGACGCATACCTCCCAGTTTTCTACACTATCAAACGCAGACTGCATAGGTCGACCTATGCAGGGTGATGAGTCGACGCATACCCTAGAAACATGCAAAAAATTAGGATTTTGAGATTCCTAAGGTGTTGGGACATCTCGAGATCATTTCTAATCATAATCAAACATATGTGCAATACTTAACTACTTGAGTTTTTCATATAGACCACTATGTTCTAATCATGAAGGTTTTGACATCATTAAAAATAAAGTACATAGAGAGAATCTTCCCTCACATACTCCCCCTTTTTTATGATGGCAAAACACTCGATGTGAGATGGTATCCCCCCCCCTGACTTTATGCATCCACTAATGTTTGATTATCTCAGTACCTGTTATTCTTTCCAATGTTCTCTCCCCCTTTGACAACATCAAAAAGAGAGGGAGAGAAAATAGCATGAATAGAAAATATCAACTGAAAGTGCATTTTAACAAATTACAACGATAAGCATTAACAAACATTCACACATAATGGATATTAACGAAACATAGTGAATATTAAATTAAAAACAGTTAATGGATATGCAAAACATGCAACATAACAGCCACACAGTTAAAATTGAAACATTGTCACGAGAACTAAAAATCAGGCTAAAGTTACTTAGAATCATAAACAGAACATGAGATAGCAAGTGAAACGTAAAATGACATGATGCAAAATGAGATGGTGTTCCTCATGGCCTCCTTCCCCTAAATGAATGGCCTCGGCCGCAAAACGGTTGAGGATGATGAGGTGGTGGAGGTTGCACATCCAGCTGCTCGGTCATCTCCAACACTGTACGATTCAGAATGTTGAAGCTGTTTGTAAGAGCCCGGTGCTGATTCGCAGAAGTTTTGGTCATTGTGTTGAATCTTCCCATCACATTTGTGGCAAAAGCTTCAAAGTTGTTGGCATGAGTGTGAATTTCTTCTTGCAGAGACTTGAATCGTTCCTCTTGAGCTGTGGCAAACTGCTGTTGATCAAGTTGCATCGTCCTCATAAGTTCAAGAATGTCTTCATTGTTTTGTTGAGGACGCGGAGGTGAAGGAGGAGTGTAATATGACTCTTGGTAGTTCAGCTCTTGTGTTGGTGGCCTATAATTGGAACCAAGATGGGTCCAACAATTATATTGCCATTGACCCCATCCTTGGTCAACTTCAGTTTCCATTGGAGATTGCCATCCTTGATTTTCTTCAGATGCTTGATACATCCATGCAGCATTATCATCAGCCCCCGTATCCATTTGGTACCATTGAGCATTGTCATTTTGATTCTCGTCATCATCATTCTGTTCATTTTCACCTTCTTCATTTTCCCTTTCTGCTTCTTCGTCTTCGTCATCTTCTTCACTAGAATCTTCCAGAACAGTCGTGTTGGCTTTCACAATATACTTATATTTTCTCTCTACAGCATCCCACATGTGGCCCATCATAGTCATGGTTTTCTGGCAGAACTCTTGATTTGTTGAGATGGACTTATAGGGAATACCAGGAACAACTATTGTAGCATTATTGAAGAACTTTTGAATCACGGATGCATACCCAAGTGCAGTCCCTCTACCGGATCCACGAAGAGCATACATTCTACTCGCAAAGTAATAAGGCCAACTGATTTTTATCTTATTCATCAGAATATAGATTAACTGAATCTCAGGTTGATCTACCCTAGAATAACCGCCTTGCTTGGGTCTAAGAATATGAGCAACGATCCACTGTAGAATTCTAGGGATAGGAGCCAGTTCTCCCGTTGTCACTGCCTTAGGAAGAGATTACTTGCCACAATGTCATCAGTGTATGGTCTCCTGAGCATAGAATTTAAAGCCTTCTTATACTCATAATCATTTACATGCGTAGTATCAGTGATGTGCTGGACAGGCGTCTCATTTGTTACAGACAGACCAAATAAATCTTGCCATGTGGTGTTTTGGACAGTAAGAACCTTATTTCCTAGTTTGCAGTTGAACATAAAATCATCAAATTGTCCAACGAGACCCGTATAGAAAAGCCTTACCAGATCCTCATTATATTTGACGTCACATTCCAAAAAGCCATTTAGATTCTGAAAATCCAATAACTCTATGATTTCGTCCAAGTGCATGCGTTGAACCGTAAGCCGATAATACACATATTGTTTGATTACAGTTCTTTTCTTCATACTCTTAAACAAGTCAAGATTTTCAGGAGAAAGTAGAGAGGGAAGAGTTACCGGCGAATCTTGTGGAGGTTGAGAAGTACCGGCTTGAGCAGAGGTTTCTCTTGAGACCCTTTTACGGGTGACTCTCCGTGTAGCCATTTGATGCTTGATGTTGAAAGAGGATGAGTAATGAAGAACTTTCCAAGATAGTTATGGAGCCCAAGCTTTGTGGGTGAAATTGATGAATTTAGGGTTTTTGGTGGAGATACGATTAGGGAAGAGGAGGAGATGATGTAATGAAGTAATGTGCAAAGAAAACCTAGAATGTTTTATCAGCAACAAAAAAAACAAACATTTATAGCAGAAGTCGAGCGAACGGTCGACCTAAGACCCTTACGCGTCAACGCATACTGAAGAAAAATGTGTAATTTTAAAAATTGAAGCTATGCGTCGACCTACTTAGTCGACCTGTTCAGACCTGTGCTTACTAATGGAATAATGCATCAACCATGGGTCGACCTACAGACTGTATGAGTCGACGCAAATTATGAATTTGCTGAAAAAAAACATAAAAATTAAATTTTGTGACATTTAAACTGTAGTGTTGGCTAAATAGAAAGCTAACATGCACACCAAACATACAAATGAAGAAAGTGAGCATACTATAGGCAATAAACAATAACAATATTACTCAATCATGGTACACTTAATTTCTAATGAAAGAGAACGATATTACCTTGATCGTTTTTGATGATACGATACCTTACATATGTGGTAATAGCTTTTGAAATTGTTAGTGACAACAGTATAAATCTGCATATAGATGAAGTAAGAATATGACATTTTATAGAGAAATTAAGCACGATCCGAAATGTCGAGAACGCCAAGTTCCCTACGGATATGAAAGAAAGGCTCAGTGGCTAAAGGTTTTGTGAAAATGTCAGCAAGTTGATTTTTTGAATCAACATGCTCAAAAATCACATCACCTTTCTCAACATGATCCCTAAGGAAGTGATGACGTATTTCGATATGCTTGGTACGTGAATGTAATACAGGGTTCTTAGTTAGATTTATTGCACTAGTGTTATTGCACAAAATTGGAATCCGCTCAAGTTTTAGATTGAAATCAAGAAATTATTGTTTAAGCCATAGGACTTGAGCACAACAACTACCGGCGGCAACGTATTCTGCCTTGGCTGTTGACAAAGCAACGTAAACCTGTTTCTTGCTATGCCAACTCACCAAGGAATTTGCGAAAAGATGACATGTGCCACTAGTACTTTTCCTATCCAACTTGCACCCGGCAAAGTCAGAATCGGAATAACCAACTAAGGAACAAGCACTACCTTTGGAATACCACAGACCATACTTTGGAGTACCAGAGAGATACCTAAGTATGCGTTTAACAGCTTTTAGGTGGGATTCCTTGGGATGTGCTTGATACCTCGCACACATGCACACACTAAACATTATATCGGGACGTGATGCAGTAAGATAAAGAAGAGACCCTATCATACCTCGATACCTTTTTACCTCAACATCCTTATCTTTTTCGTCACGATCAAGATTAACACTCGTAGGCATAGGAGTATCTATAGCTTTGCAGTTCAGCATATCAAAACGCTTTAGTAACTCAAGACAATATTTCGTTTGACTCACGAATGTGCCCTCTTCAAGTTGTTTGATTTGCAATCCGAGGAAATAGTTAAGCTCCCCTATCATGCTCATCTCAAACTCCCCCTGCATCAAACTAGAAAACACCTTGACCAAGGTCATATTAGTAGACCCAAATATAATATCGTCAACATAAATTTGTACCAAAATTAAGTGTTTTCCTTGACGTTTAATAAAGAGGGTTGTGTCAACCTTTCCTCTTGAATACCCTTGATCAAGTAGAAATTTGCTTAGACGTTCATACCAAGCCCTAGGGGCCTGTTTAAGTCCGTGCAAAGCTCGCTTAAGTTTATAGACATGATCAGGATATTCGTGTGATTCAAAACCTGGAGGTTGGGCTACATAAACCTCTTCATTTATATATCCGTTAAGGAATGCACTTTTGACATCCATTTGGAATAATTTAAAGTTCTTTGTGCAAGCGTAGGCAAGTAGAAGACGTATGGCCTCGAGTCGAGCAACCGGCGCATAAGTTTCCTCATAGTCGATTCCTTCCTCTTGGTTATAGCCTTGTGCTACAAGCCTAGCTTTGTTACGCGTTATTACTCCATTTTCATCAAGTTTATTCCTAAGCACCCATCGGGTGCCTATTACTCGATGGTCTCGCGGAGGGGGGACAAGGTCCCAAACCTCATTTCTCCCAAATTGATTTAGTTCATCTTGCGTTGATAGATACCAATGCTCATCGAGTAACGCTTCCTTAGAGCTTTTAGGTTCAACTTGGGAAACAAAAGTAGAGTAATAACAAAAGTTACTAAGTTTAGAGCGAGTAGTTACTCCCTTAGAGATATCACCGAGAATGTTGTCAATTGGATGGTCTTTCGAAGACTTCCAAGCTGGAGGAAGTTCATCTTTCTTAGCATGATGATCATCCTCACTTTTCACTGGTTGGTGCTCCTTTTCCTCCTCAATACGCACTGCTTCAGGCTGATCAATTCCCTTATCAGTGTCCTTGAGTATGTCTTCATTAGGTATACCTGCACCATGAAAAGAACTACCTTCTCCGACATTTCTCGGATAAGACTCGTCAAAAGAAACATGAACTGACTCTTCAACTACACGTAACCTTTTATTATAGATTCTATAAGCTTTACTTGTCTAGAGTATCCAAGAAAAATACCCTCGTCAGCCTTGGCGTCAAATTTGCCTAGAGTCTCTTTTCCATTATTTAACACAAAGCATTTGCAACCAAATACATGAAGGTGAGAGATGTTTGGCTTACGCCCTTTTAAAAGCTCATACGGTGTCTTGTTTAGAATAGGCCGGATGAGCACCCTATTCAAAACATAACAAGTCGTACTTATGGCGTCGGCCCAAAAGTATTTTGGTAATCCACTATCATTGATCATAGCCCTTCCAAGTTCTTCCAAAACTCTGTTTTTACGTTCCGCTACCCCATTTTGTTGAGGGGTACGTGGTGCGGAAAAATTATGATCAATTTCGTTGGAATCACAAAATGCTTCAAATAAATGATTTTCAAACTCACCCCATGGTCACTTCTGATTGACCCAATGTTTGTGTTTAACTTGTTTTGAGATAATTTAGCAAATCGTTCAAAGGCCGAGAAGGTATCACTCTTATTTGCTAAGAAGATTGTCCAGCAAAACCTAGAAAAATCATCGACTATAACAAATCCATAATAGTTACCACCTAGGCTTTTAACCCTAGATGGTCCAAAGAGATCCATATGGAGGAGCTCAAGGGGTCTCATAGTAAAAACAATGTTTTTAGATTTAAAAGAGATCCTTGTTTGCTTCCCCATTTGGCACGCATCGCAAAGATGATCCTTTGTAAATTTAATTCTAGGAAAACCGATGATTAGGTCTTTAGAGACAATTTTGTTAAGCAAATCAAAGTTGATATGAGGCAAGCGTCTATGCCACAACCACGAATCTTCATTCATAGTGACTAAACACTTGTCTCCATCCAGTGATACCTCGTTTAAGTCTAGCATATAGACGTTATTCACCCTCAAGCCCTTAAACACATTCTTTTTATCGCAATCTTCAACTACGCAACAATCCTTTGAAAAAGAGACTTTATAATTTTTGTCGCATAGTTGACTAATGCTTAAGAGATTGTGTCTAAGGCCTTCCACAAGAAGCACATCAGAGATAGTAGTAGATGAGGGGTTACCTATACTACCTTTGCCGAGAATCTGTCCGTTGTTGTTATCTCCGTAGGTGACAAACCCCTTTTTCTTCGCCATAAAGTCGATGAAAAGGGATATGTCTCCGGTCATATGTCTTGAGCACCCACTATCTAGAACCCATCTTCCTTCGGTGGTCTCAAGACTTTGTACCTACAAGAATAATCAAGGGAGAGTAGGTACCCAATTCTCATTGGGTCCTTTATGGTGAGTGAAACCAAAATTGCCTTTGGGCAACCATTGATAAATGCCCTTCGGAACAAGAAATCTCCGAAAGCGGCACTTAGCAATAGTGTGACCGGGCTTACAACAATATAAGCAATCACGATTAGCTTGGAGTTTACCTTTGCTATCACTATCTCGAATCACATACGTGTATTGTTGATATGGATTATTCATTGTTTCACGATAATGTGATCGATCAATAGCAAACGTAATCTTAGGCTTGAGAGCCTTGTCTAACTTGGCTTTGAGGGTTCTCACCTCTCTTTGCCAAATGTGACTAGTACCACAGCCCCCAAGATCAAATCATGTATGTTTATTCTCATCGATCTTAGTTTTTGATACATTCACCATGGAGTTTTTAAGATCTTCCAATTCCTTTTGGGAATCGGAAACTTTTTTCTCTAAATAGGAAAAAATCTTTTTATTCGAAGCTAAGCGTTGAAATGCTTCCTTAGCTTCGTGGTGTAATGTATCAAAAGCTCTTTTTAATTCAGCATGAGACATATTTTGACAGTTTTCATATTTAGAGTGTTTTACCTCTCTTCCTTTGTTGTGACGTGCCATGAGACAAAGGTTGACGGATTCACTTTCGTCACTTGAGGAGTCATCTTTCTCCGATTCGCTATCACTTTCCCAAGCGATGTATGCTCGTCGAGACTTGTTGGAATTTTTGTTTGAGCGACTCTTGTCTTTATCCTTATCTTTGTCTTTCTTTAGGGATGGACAATTCGGCTTGTAGTGCCCGGACTTTCCACAGTTGTAGCACGTCCCCTTTACCTTGCCATTTTTATTTCCTTCACTTCTAGATTGTTTCCGGAACTTGACAAGATTTCTGTCCGATTGCTGAATATCATTCTTACGAATATATCTATTATATCTTTTCACAAATAAGCTCATATCATCACCGGATTCTTCATCTTTGTCGTTTTTGGCTTCATCATCACTTAGCTCTTGATGTGTGGACTTTGAACAAGAAGCCTTAAGAGCTATCGACTTCTTCTCCGTATCTTTTGGCTTCTCTTTCTTTATACTCTTCTCATGTTTATCCAGACTAATGAGCACTTGCTCATGCTCATCGAGTTTACCAAAGAGTGTTGTGAGGTCTAGAGTAGCAAGATCATTGGCCTCCTTGATAGCGGTAACCTTCGGTTGCCATTCCCTGCTAAGACATCTCAGAATTTTATTAGTAGAAACCTCATTTGGAATTGGTTTACCAAGAACATGCAATTTGTTGATAATGTGAGTGAATCATTTTTGCATATCCGCAATGGTTTCCCCTTGCTTCATGTAAAACAAATCAAACTCTTACGTTAGAGTATTAATACGAGCCAATTTAACGTTATTAGTGCCTTCGTGGGCTACTTGTAAGGCATCCCACATAGCTTTGGTTGTTTCACAATGGGAGACTCGATAATACTCATCAACTCCCAAAGAGGAAATGATCATATTACGAGCCTTCCAATCATAACTGTACTTTTTCTCGTCCTCCTCATTCCATTGGTCTTCGGGTTTAGGAACGACAACGCCTTCCGCGTTAGTCATAGTGATTTCCATGAGACCGTTTAAAATAACGTTCCAAACCTTCCGATCTAAGGAGTTAATATGAACGCGCATACAATCCTTCCAGTAGCTGTAGTTTTCACCTGTAAAAACTGGAGCTCTATTATAAGCCCCCTTAGGTTCGTTCGCCATGATCCAAGAAGTTTTACCGAAGCACCAGAATGAACCGGAGCTCGTGCTACCACTTGTTAGACTATGGCTATAGATCTAGAAGGGCGGGTTGAATAGATCCTTCGAGTTTTACACGCGAAATTGAATTTTAAAAATTGTTTGATTGGAAGCTACCACAGGATTAAAAGTGTACAACCAACCTTCTACCAAAAGGATCTGATATGCACGAATATATATTGCAAAAGAGTATGGAAGAGAAAAATTCAGTTCTATTAATGTGATCAAACGCAATCAACAAATTATAGCGTGTTTATGTATAACCCAAACCAATGAGGCAAACAATGAAACACTAACGGTGTTTGAGTTTGCTTTGCGACAAATTATCAAACACTTGGTGTGTACATACACACTAAGTGCAGAATTTCTATGGTTAGTAATTTCAAGCTGCTCTTAGAAACAATTCAACGAATTGTATCACTTTAACCAAAACGATTTTTCAGCTTTAGATTACGACACCTCAGAAATTTAGACAACTTGAAAACTTGGCAAATTCAAACAATGCAGAAAAAATGTAAAGAGTTAAAGGAGAAAGAGAACGAACGCGATTTGATTAGGCAGTTCCCCAATCGTCCTCGCTTTGGGTACATCTGCCCCCAATTCCGAACATGGAATTGAGATATATATATTATCGTTGTAATTGAGAGTTTATACAAGAGAAAACTTCTGAACAAACAAATCTTCGAACGTCTTCGAATTGTTGATGTAGAGCCTTCTCTTCCCTTGATTCAAGATGAATCAAGTGCTTCGAATATGGTTGATTCAATTATCGTCCCGCGCTACTAAACCGAAAGAAAACACCGTTCTTCGATTACCTTCACTCCATCAATTGCAATCTACCAAAGATTCGAACCCAAGCCTCTCTTCTACGATCCTCTGATTACAGCTACTAAACCGATCTCTTCGGTTACCTTCGCCCAGCTGAATCCTTGTAGAACGAAGCGACTTGTGCAAAACCCCCAAAATCCCTTTGATTCTTGGAGGAGAAAACCCTAAGGTTTTATTCAAGAAACACCTACCACAAATCTCAACTCAGAATCGAAGATAGCACTTCCTGAAATCTGAACCTTATCACTTCAAATCAATGAACACAACAAACAAAAATTGGTTATGTGTAGTTGTTTGAATGCTCAAGGAAGAAGATGAAATTGATGAGAGAAATGGCATAAAATCTTTCACGTTTCTTGTTACTCAAAAATGAAAAAATGAACTAACAAGATATATATATTATGCTATGTAATAATGTGGAAATAACAGAATTTTAAGATGAAAATACAAGTGATAAAATTGGTAGGAATCAGCGAGCGGTCGACCTATACAGAAGGTATAGGCGACCTGTGCAAGCCCGCGCACACAACTACGCAAAAATGCATACTGTGCGTCGACCGGAACAGGGAGTGCGTCGACGCATACCTCCCAGTTTTCTACACTATCAAACGCAGACTGCATAGGTCGACCTATGCAGGGTGATGAGTCGACGCATACCCTAGAAACATGCAAAAAATTAGGATTTTGAGATTCCTAAGGTGTTGGGACATCTCTAGATCATTTCTAATCATAATCAAACATATGTGCAATACTTAACTACTTGAGTTTTTCATATAAACCACTATGTTCTAATCATGAAGGTTTTGACATCATTAAAAATAAAGTACATAGAGAGAATCTTCCCTCACAATCTTGATTTGATTTTCCAGTCTTGTTACTCTAGTGAAAAAAATCAGCCACACTTTCACTTTCTTCTATATGAAGCAACTCATACGTTCTTTTCTGAGTTTGTAACCTCACCTGTGGCATTCTCGCCAATAGGCATTACTCCATTCTTTCCAAGATCCCAAACATCTTGATAGCAGAAAACAAACTTCATCTTCTTACACCAATTATCATAATTCTTTCCATTCAAGATGGGAAGATTTACTAGAAAATACCCATTCGGATGAGAAGTCATTGTTTTATGCTTACCAAGAATCGCATCCAATCCTCTAGATACCAGATGTTGAAACCGATCTTGATGGAACAAGATTCAATCATTTTCTCGATTGATTCAAGATTCTTGTTCTTCACTCTTATCTCAGTTATTCAACCACACCTTGGTTGCAAGATGATTTCGTTGTACAAAAATTTGAAGTGAGGAGATAATTTGAGAGAGAAAAGGGGAGAGAGAAAATTAGGGTTTTGGAGAAGGAAGAAGAAAGTTTATTGAAAAAAATTATGTGCGTACAAATGTAGGGTAACTCCCTATTTATAATGAGAATGTTTACACATCAAGCAATCTCAACATGACTAACTAACTGCAACAAGTTATTATCCAACTCCGCCGAATACTGGCAACTCCGACTTTAACTAGCTTTATTCGACACTCAGTCAAATATGTGCACCTCATTCTCCTATAAGTTGTATTTAACCTTCTGTCGAATACATGCATATTCAACTACTACTCTATAGAACATATTTGACTCCGAATCCATCAAATTCTATACTTTACAAACATGCTTAACCCAAATAATTACACATTTAACATTAATAACATATACAAATATAATAATTCAGTTGATTAGAAGATTAATTCAATTCATGTTAAAAATTAACTACAAATCTATTTAGTTTTAAACAAATTACATATATACTATCCTTTTCCTATTGGTTTACAATTCTGGTGTTATCCACTTATATAGATGACTAACATATATATATAGGGAACATATCATATGAGAATGCCATTTTTATGTGAGAACATGAGAATGAATCTGAACCATTAGATTTTAAAATAAATGATGGAGATTATATGTCAGTTTTTTTTCTCTCTCCTCCATCATTTATTTTAATAATGGAGGAGAGAGAAAAACAAAAACCACACATAATCTCCACCATTTATTTTAAAATCTAATGATCTAGATTCATTCTCATGTTCTTATATAAAAAATGCATTCTCATAGGATATGAACCATATATATATATAGAATTTTTTACGTAAATACTCCTAATTTTAGAAAAATTCCCTAAATAACCCATGTTTCAAAAATATTCCCAAAATGCCCCCATTAGGGTTTTGGTTTGAACTATGTCGCCATTGGAATTGGCGACTCCCTTGTAGAGGTCTAACCATGTCGCCAATGCAACTGGAGACACCCTTCCAAGTCGCTAGTGCAATTGGCGACACAGTGTAATGGTTAAACCAAGTCGCCAATCCAAGTGGAGACACCCTTCAAACTGAAATTTTTCACTATAAATAGGGGTGTTAAGCTTGGTTTGTTCCACATCTCTTCTCACAACTTTGTTTTACTCATAAAATGTATCGTCGTCGTTGGGGTAAATTTATTTTTTCGCGAGACAAGCCACCGATCGACATGATGTTTTGGAACATACAAGGTATCAATCAACTTATTGTTGTATGTTGTTTAAATTGTTATAACAAAGAGAAATGCATTAATGAAAACATTTGGTTACAACAAACGAAAAGATAAGATAAATTATGATGCAGATGTTCCTCCAACATTGGGACAATGTTTTTTGTTGTGGCCGGGCTGACGACAGATACTGCATAGTCGTATCATTTTATCACCGATATCCATTTCGGTTCTTATACGCTTGCTGTTTGGGCGCCCTTTTTTCTTTCTTCTCATCTCATCGTTGTGCCAAACTATTTCATCTTGGTATGTAGGCCAATAATCCTCCACTGGTAGCACTGCGAAGCCTTTGCTGTATACATTCATAACATTAACCACCCTGTAAACATCAGATAGATAAACATAAGCATCTTGACGAGCATGTGTGCATGCTGCAATGGCATGTGAGCTAGGTACACGGAGGGTCTGAAACTTGCCACAATCACACCAACCTCTGTTTAGCCTGACAGCATACGATAAATTGGGCCTCTCCTCATTAAAATCCATTCTTTCTTGTACACTGAATGATTATCTATGTCGGTCAAAGATTGTAACTGCATGTGTGCTGGCTTTGATAGCATCCTCCTTCATCAATTTCATAACGCTCTCACTGTATAATTGACCAGATGCTAACAATGTACTCCATCTTTCGCCTCTTGTTGCGAACAGTGATGCCAACCTATAATAGGTTGATCTCACCAAAGCAGTGATTGGAAGGTTTCTTATTCCTTTGAATACCCCATTCATGGACTCCACAAGGTTTGTTGTCATGTGACCCCATCGACAGCCACCATCAAAAGATCTTGTCCACTTTTCTAGTGGAATGTTATCCAACCAACTTCCGGCATCTGCATTTGACATCCTTATTTCATTAAGGTAGTATTAAAATGTTGGTTGAGTTAGCGCATAACCAGCACTCATAACCTGTTTGCTAAGGTACTTGTCTTTGATTGCACGCATGAAGTTTTGTTGAATATGTCTAATGCAACATACATGAGTAGAAGGAGGATTGTGCCACCCGTTATCATGGTTATTGTAAGCACTCTCTATAGCAGCATGTCTGTCTGAAATCAAACAGAGGTTGGATTGTGGAGCGACATGTGTTCTCAAATTCTTAAGGAAGAAACCCCAAGCAGAAGCGGGTTCACCCTCAACCAAAGCAAATGCAATAGGAAAGACATTACTATTGCCGTCTTGTGCAACAGCCATAAGCAAGGTGCCCTTGTATTTTCTGTATAGCCATGTTCCATCAATTTGAATAATAGGTTTGCAGAATGCAAAACCTCTTATGCATGGATGAAACGACCAAAAGAGACGGTGGAGGATGACATTTCTGTCAACAATGCTACCATCTGGCCTGCATGCCGGCACTATCTGCATGATTGCAATAGTTCCCGGTACGTATGTCTTAAGGGCAACCAAAAATCGGGGTAATTCCTTGTACGAATCCTCCCAGTTGCCAAAGACCCTTTCAAAAGCCTTTGTCCTTGCAATCCACGCTTTCTTATAAGAGGGAGTATAATTATACCTCGTCACAAAGTGAGATATGATTATACTCACTTTGACGGACGAATCCTTACTAACCATGGGCAAAATGTCTTGACATATCAAATTTGCGCTTAACTGTCAATGATCTTGGACAATATTTGTCGCAGTGCAATTATGAATTGGCTGTATGGAAGTTATCTTCCAATAATCGCTTCTCTTTGTGTAAGTAGCTGAAAGTCGAAACTTGCAAAGAGGATTACGACAAATAATTACATACCTTCTCGAATCTGTTTTATGGACATTATAATCAACAGAGTTATCCATGTGAAATTTTTTTATGGCTCGTACACAATCTTCTTTGGTGCGAAACATGTCAACTTCTTTTAATTCGTTCTCTGACCGCATATAAAGATTGTGAAAAATATCTGCAGAAGGTGCATCATTTTGCAATTCCATGTCTGTCATATGTTGAGGCGGACGATGGACATGATATGGATGTACGGACAGTTCTTTGTCACCCTCATCGTTGTCGTTCAATATCTGATCGAGTATTTCCTCGCTTCCTTCTTCCTCTTCATCAATGATGTCGACCTCTGCTTCAGATTCGTCTAAGTATTCTTATTCGCTTTCATCTGAGACTACACATGGTGACTGATTTATTATCTGAGACTGTTGAGATGCAATGTTTTGTTGGAGATATGTATACAACTCAATGTAGTTGAAACCTGAATGTTCGTGACTGACGAACATATTTTCAACATCTTCGTCATCTCGCAATTTTAATGGATAAAACTTTACTTGGTTGGTTTAAAAAAAACAGAATTTCTATATATTATTTGTCAGATAGGTCCAAGGCCTAACTCGGACTCCAAACTTTGGTGAAAATGGAAAAAATTTGTGTTTCTAGTGACAACGAATTGGACAAAAGTCGTGTTTTGAAAACCAAAACCAGATACATCGGAGACATATGTTTCTCCGTTGTAATGTACCTTAATAACGTAGCTCATTGCAGATGACATTTTTACTTGTTTTGGGACAGACTAAGAACTTGCTTTGTTTTGAAAATAATTTGTTTTGGGACAGACTAAGAACTTGTTTGTGTTGGAAATAATTTGTTTTGGGACACACTAAAAATATGCATGCAAGGACATGTAAATAACATAAAAATATTCGTATAGGGGTCGCCACCTTGATTGGCGACAGCATGCAAGGCATTGAATGAAGTCGCCATTGGATTTGGCGACATGGGACAGGCTCTTAATACTGTTTCGCCAGCTTTCCTACATGCATGAGGCATGCATCAATCTAGGGCACAGGCTACGAACTAGGGACAGTCGCCCTTGTGACTGGCGGAGGGATGTGGAACTGGTGGCCGGTTGGATGCACCCGGTCACGAAGATTAATTAATGTAATATTTTATTGAATTAATGAAAATTTTATACCATTGTTCAAACAAAATCAATATAATATTCCAATATTTAAAAAAAAACACAAAACACACCATGTCTCCACTTGGATTGGCGACTTGGTTTAACCATTACACTGTGTCGCCAATTGCACTGGCGACTTGGAAGGGTGTCTCCAGTTGTATTGGCGACATGGTTAGACCTCTACAAGGGAGTCGCCAATTCCAATGGCGACATAGTTCAAACCAAAACCCTAATGGAGGCATTTTGGGAATATTTTTTAAACATGGGTTATTTAGGGAATTTTTTCCAAAATTAGGGGTATTTACGTAAAAAATTATATATATATATATATGCTAAGCATGCAATTCAATTAGCATTTTTACTCAATAGAAATCTCTATTCACCCTATTCGTTTATATCTCTGTTTCTGTTCATTTTCTTTTGTCTTTCATTACCTTGAAAAGAAAATTATTCCAACAAATTGGTATTTTAAATCCTGGTTTGACCAAACTTTCCTCAATGAAAAATGGAAGCACGACCTTAAACCTCTTCTTTGAAAATCTATCAGTCTTCAAAGGATAACGAAAGATTGTACACAAAAGAGGGTCATATTCATATTTTAAGATGTTCTTAAAATCGTAAATGATGGATTACCTTCATTGGAAGTCAACGCAACTTATGCGTAAAAGGTTGCTCATTGTGAGTTGAGCAAGAAGGATGAGAATTGTAATGCTCTTGATCCATCAATTTGTGGATTCAAACATCTTTGGAGAAAATTATTGAGGAAGAAACAACTAAGGGTGCATGAGATACACTCAAGATGTTGTACGCTGGTTATGAAAAATTGAAAAAGGTAAAGTTGCCATCTTTGAGGAAGAAAATTGAGAACACACAATTGAATAATAGTAAAGCAGTTGCAAATTTATTCTCAATATTGGTGTTGGTGACTGTTTGCTTAGAAAATTTGCAAACAACCGCTGATCTCCTAATTTATGAAAAATTAGTTTGCTTACAGGACCGATCAAACAAATCCTAGGACAATGTGCTTTAACAATCTTGACAATTTGTGTTAAAAAACCTTTTGTTTATTGGATTCATCATTGTTTTCATCAACTAGTGTTTTTCGACTAAAAATAAAGACTTTGGTTCTTGAAAGAAATGGAAAAATGTAAGTAAATTGCAAGAATAAAAGTACGAAAATGAAAAGGAATTGTAAATGAATAACTTAAGATTTCATTAAAATGCAAAGAATAAAACTGGTGTTTCTCAAACGTACATTTTCTCAGTAACTACTCTTTTCTCTCACACGGTTACTTTGAGTATTTCTTGAGTGACTTGTACAAATTTTGAACACACCCGGAAATCTAAACGCATTTATATACAATCGAAATAACTGTCAATAACAGTTATTTCTCCTAATGATGACACATGGCGTTCTGCATGCCTTTTCGCCCTGGATGTGCTCCACGCGTATGGTTTTCAAAACGAGTCTCCCTCCTAAATTCGAATTTCAAAACATCCGTCGAAAATGGCTTTATCACCAATATGTCGAAGCATTTCTACTACTTAGAAAAATCTCCAAATATGCTTCCTCAATTAACATTGATCTTCGACTGACCCACTTCAAAACAATCTCCTGTCGAAATAATCCTGGCAAATCTTCAAAACTTACTTTCTGAATAAAATCCAGGCGTCGAAATTAGCAGCCTACAAATTTCCTCCCAGAAAATTCATTTTCGACAAAGGGAGAAAAGTATTTTTTGCCAATAACATTTGACGGCTTCAAAAATTCGACATATGACTGTTCATATGACTAGACATTTGTAACATCAGAGTCATCATTTCACTTTTCCTAAAACGTCTCTTCAGCCCATGTTTTAAGAATTTTCATCATCACTACCCTAGTCCCTAGCAGATCATGGGTCAAAAATTTAACTGCCACCGCCTGAAACATCCACTCATAACTGCCACGTGTCCTATACTTTTTCCACTATCTTTACATTAAATGGAAAGAAATTTTGAATCTCAACCGCTTCAGTATCTTTTCCTCCTATAAATAAGTTGAAAAAACTCCTTTTTTCACTTTTCACGCACTCTTTCTTTAGGCACGAACTCTCTTCAACGCATCTTCATCTTCTCCATTTTTTCTGCATTTTCTTCTGAAATCACCATGGCATCTTCTGCAACTCCTCAAATCACGAATAAAGATTCCAAAAAATCTAAAAACTTACCACCTGTCCACAAGATCCTTGGGCCAAAGGTGTTGGGGAACCAACAGTATGTACTAGAGCCTCCAAATGAAGAGGAGAAACGACGTATTTACCAGTCTCAGGTACTAATTCCTATTTTAATTTCTGGTAAACCTCACGCAATACTAGGGCCTTTATCTGATTTATCTTTAGATTCTGTAAAAGTAAGAGAATTCTTTCCAGCTTACCACCGTTACAAACCCATAGCTAACGGGGTTATGCCTAGAACCAATAAGGAGAAAATCATAGACGAAAAATCCAAAGTCGATTGCTAAGGATCTCCCTCTGAGGAAGTCATAAACTTAGAGTACATGAACAACTTTAGAATTTTTAGGTCTTGTCCTTTGTCGAAAGAACCATCTGATTATCTGGCTTGGCTAAAGAAAATAGAGGCAGTCAAAGCTGATACTTGGAAATCTATGGGCATTTTCGACCTCATCCAGTTGTCGAAAGTAGGACCAGGATATTGCCCCTCTATGTTTTTAGCTTCCCATTACTTTTGGGATAGTACCTATAACAATTTCCACCTTCCTTGTGGAATGATCACCCCCACTCTTTTCGACGTAGCTGCCATAACTGGCCTTAGCCCACTAGGAGTAAATTATGATCCTACCCTACTGTCTGACGACTCCATAGGCTTTGACACAAATAAGGCCACCTTCACAGCCTATATTTCCAATTACCATGACAAAGAAACTAAAAAAGTCTCTGATCAAGAGCATGTAGCCTTCTTAGCCCTCTGGCTGTCGAGATGTGTTTTCTGCGCTAGATCCCTTAAAGTGGCGAAACGCTATATTACCATAGCAAATCAGCTTCATGCTGGACATCAACTGTGCCTCAGTGAGATGACCTTGATGAATCTATACGAATCTCTTGGCGAAGGGGTTACTTTCCTGAAGAATATCAAGGGCAAAGGGAGTCTACTGTTGTCAGGATCATTTTGGCTCTTACAACTGTGGCTCAATGCCACCTTTGAAGCTTTCTTACCCAATAAACAAACTGTGGACGAAACTGCTCTGAAGGACAGAAGAGTCGAAGGGACCAGACTGGCACAGTTAACACCCAACGACGAAGGTCTGAGCCTTCAACAAACCTTTACTGGTTATGTTATGATGTTTGCCAAACGTCATAACTTTACTCCCAATATGGCTCCTTTCGCTGATAGAAAAATTGGGCTAGAGTGGTTCACTGGGAAACTTCCATTAGAGTCGAAAGCTCTAGAAGATGAATTCCTTAATGTGTGGGAATCGTTTCTCACTCCTAGGCTTTTAGTTTCCAGAATCAATCCCTCAAAGCTGAAGATCTCCCTGGTTAATTACCAACCCAATCTGGTCTCTCGACAGTTTGGGTTAATACAAATAAAACCAAAACCCCTCTTCTCAAGGAAAGGTTCTTTGATTCACTACAACATGACCCACACCAAAGATGAGTGTTCTGGGTTTCTGGCGAAGTATTCAAACCTGGTCAAAATTTAACCAGTGCCCTTTAAACCCAGCTTCCTCTGTACTCAAGAGTTTGACGAATGGTGGAGGGCTTATTATGACTCTCAATTTTTCGACGTGCCTTCTTTCACCATCCAACTGACAAGAGCTTTTGCCCTTGTGCAGGATAAAACGAAGAAAGGTACTTCAAGACACGTCAAAGAAATCTAAGCATTCCAGAAATACTTTGAAAATGCCTACAGGCCCAATGAACTTAGTCAAACCATAAGTGAAGCAGCTGTTACTTTGAAAGAAAAATTTACCAGAAAACTGGATGAGTTAAAACTACCTTCATACGTTCAACCAAAACAACGTTATGAGATAGCTTTTAACCTCTATCCACCAAAATTTCCTCCTCTACCATCTGCTGAATTTAGTGTGGCTTTTAGTCCTCCATTTCCATATTGGTTCACTTGTGGGGATTCCATGAAACTTCTTCGCCAGGAATATCAAAAACGTGCTAAGCGAGTGGTTCCGACTAAGTATACCTTGGACAATTTCAAAGGCCATCTTCATATTGGCATAGAACATGTTCGCATGGAAACTCCTATATATGAAGGTGTGGAATGGGAAGATACTCGACACCACTTCTTTTTATTTGCACATATATGTATCTTTCGACTTGTATTTAACTTTTTTCTTTTTTCGTAGCCACAAAAATTCCTGCCAAGAAGCCAGCTTCCGTCGAAACGTCAATTGCGGAGGACGTGGAAACCCCAAAAAATACTACCCAGAAACCTTTGGCGAAGGTACGATTTTGCCTTGTTTTTTGATCAATACTTCTTTACTATTATTTTCTCAAAATATTAATAAAATCTTTTGCTATTTTTCAAGGCAGTCGAAGACCTCCTTCAACGCCAAATAAAAGAAAGGAAAAAAACATGAAGCTCCTGTCATTGAATCTGGTGACGAATCCCCTGATCAAGTTAAACCTTCAAGAAAAAAGAAAAAACCAACGAAGCCTCAACAACAAAAAACCTATGCTTCCCGGATATTGGAGATAACTCCTCGCAAAACTCCTGTCGAGTAAGCGACCACAGCTCCAGCAGAAAGTGAGAGTTCTAGTCTTAAGACTGAAATTCCCAAGGTAGGTTTTCTCTTCAAATTCGACAGTTAAGACATTTTTTCTCATGATAAGTTTGTTGACTTCTTTATCTTCCAGGTCCTTGTCGACACCCATGGACATCCTATTGTTCAAGTTCTTCCGAAAACTAGCAACGATCCCACTTATAAGCCCACAAGTGCCTCAAAACCTTCCCCTAAAGATTCGACTAAGGAATCAGCCACTGAAGTAAATCAGCCCACCGTCGTCTCTGAAAAACTTCAAGACGTAATTGCAGAAGAAACTGGTCCTGAGGATGACAACTTGGTTGATGGTGGTGGAGATACTGCGATGCCCACTGCAGCGCTCACAATAGCAAGTGATCCTGAAGATAATTCCCCCATCAACTTAAAGGATGCTGACAAAGATAAAGATGGGGAGGTCGAAACGGATGACGAAGAGGGAGAAAAGAGTGAAGGCGAAAAGGAAACTACTCCAAAGACTGCTGCTTATGAAGAGAAAGAAAGTGACAAGCAAAATCCTAATGATCATCCCATAGCTGGTTCAGCCAACACAACTTCGACCAACCTTTCTCATGAAGAACTCGAGAATCTAAAGGTTCAAAGACCCCTGGAATACCTGAAGGCCATGCTCAGTACCCGTTATAACTTTGCTGACACCACCACCAGTAGTTTGACTATTTCAGGGACCATTTCTGGCGCAAAATCGTGGACGAAGTGATGGCCTAGATTCGGCAGAAAATCCTCAATATTGATTTGTTTCAACTTCTAGAGAAAGATTCATCTGCCCACTTTGACCTGAAAAAACTCTTGAAACAAATCAACATCCTGGAGGCTCCCCCCGAAGTGACTGATGTTGTCGTGGACTTAACTACTCTTATTGACCTTGTAGCAGCATATTTTAACCGTCTTAGAGACTATTCGAAAAAGCTTGAGAACAAGTCGGAAACACAACTTACTGAATGGGATGCTGCTATAAGTTCTACCAACAAGGTAACTGAACTGGAAAAGGCTTCTGAACAAAATCAAAAAGAGGTTGCCAGCTGTGACGAAAACATCCTCAAATGGGAGAAACAAATTGCTTCTCTTCAAAACAAAATTTCTCAAGCTAAGAAACGCAAAGAAGAACTCCAACAAGTCAATCAAGATGAAATAGCCAAAGAGATTGAATTTGGAGTGCATCATGTTGAACGGGCTCAGAAGTTAGGCAAGGAGATTGAACAGATTTCGACCAGCAAGGCCCTCTGCGAGCGTCGACTTCAAATTCAACGATCCAAGTTTGACAAGTTGAAGAAATCTTTCCCTGTTTGATTTTGTAATGTTGCTTGGTCCTTTGAGGCCTACTTCTTTTGTAATGACATTTAAGCCATTTGTTTGGCAAATTTTTACCAATTTAGTTATTTCTTTTGTAAGATTGTTCGATTTCTACTTTAACTTCCTGCAATATGGGTCTATATTTTTTCAAATATTTCCCATTTATTTTCAGTATTCTCTTATCTTTATCTAATTCTTCGACTTCATACGCGCCATTGGAAAACACGTTGGTGATTTGAAAAGGTCCTTCTCACTTAGGGGACCATTTTCCCATAAGTCTATCTTTTCAATCCATGGGAAGAATCACTTTCCACACAAGTCACCAATTGAAAAGGCTTTACTTTTTACTCTTTTATTGTAGGATTTCTCCACCCTTTCCTTTTGCCTTTTCAATAAATCTAACGTGTTTACTCTCTCTTCGTCTAAATCAACTAGTTCGTCTATCATCATATTCCAATATGCATCCGATGGAATTTCATGATGTCTTTGAACTCTTGTTGACTGCAAGTATATCTCGACCGGTAAGACCGCATCATGGCCATACGTTAGTCGAACGGGTGTAGCATTTGTAGTTTCCTTAGGAGAGGTTCGACAAGCCCATAGAATTCGGTCCAAAGTTTTGTGCCAATTCTTTGGTTTTCTTCCCACGTGCTTCTTTATTAAACCAATTATAACCTTGTTTGCTGCTTCGACCCGGCCGTTGGCTTGAGTGTAGTAAGGCATTGATGTGAGAAGTTTGAAACCCATTTCCTTCGCGAATGCTTGCATATTTTTATCAGTGAAAATAGATCCTTGATCCGTTGCTATTGTCTCTGGGATGCCAAACCTGTAAATGATGTGCTTTCGAATGAATTCGATTACTGCTTCTTGATCCATATTTACCAAGGGTATGGCTTCGATCCATTTTGTAAAATAATCGATCCCAACCAAAATAAACTTCTGGATTTTTGAAGAGGTCGGTCGAATTTCTCTAATCAAATCCAAAGCCCAACCTCTAAAGGGCCAAGGCTTTATTATAGAATGTAACTCACTTGCAGGAACATGTGGTATCCCTGCGTGTATCTGGCACTCTTGGCATCCTTTCACGAATTAGACGCAATCTTTTGACGTAGTTGGCCAATACATTCCCTGTCGGAATAATAACCACTTCATCTTATGGCCTGCTTGATGCGCACCACATGCCCCGCTGTGTACATTCGACAAAGCTATGTATGCCTCAGATTCCCCTAAACACTTAAGTAATATCACTTCCGGAGTTTTCTTAAATAGTTCATTCTCCAAAATCACGTAACTCAAAGCTCGATACCTAATTTTTCGTTCGACTGGTCCTATTGGATTTTGCAGGTATTCTATTATAGGCTTCCTCCAATCTCCAGTCATTGAATTATCTATGTTAAAAATTTCAAAATTTTCTTCGTCAGCGTATCCAAGCTTTATCGTCTCCAAATCTGATGGGGATAATCTAGATGACACGACTCTTCCTCTAACTTCAATGGCTTTCTGCAACTTTTCCTTCGACACTTTGTATCCAGAAGCTATCTATGCTAAATCATTTGCTTTCTGATTTTCTATTCGAGGGATATGTCAAATCGTAACCATATCGAACCTTTTCAAGAGTCGATTAGCTATCACAAAGTACATGATTAAATTCTTCTTAACACACTTGTACTCTTTAGTTATTTGCTTTATAACTAACTCAGAGTCGCCCATTATTTCGACCCTAGTTGCCCCCAATTCCAACAAAATTTCAAGTCCTGCAATCAAAGCCTCATATTCTGCCTCATTATTTGAACAAAGGCCTTCGACTTTGTACTTAAATTTTGTTACAATTTTGTTAGGAGAAATAATAAGAACTCCAATTCCAGTTCCATTTTTATGACTAGAACCGTCGAAGTTGTACAACTTCCATGGTTCTATTTCTATGTAGTCCAAAGACTTTTCATTTATGGTGTGGCCGACTATGAAATCAGCCACCACTTGTCCTTTGATAGCCTTTAAAGGTAGATATTTCAAAGAATACTCAGTTAATGCTAATGCCCACTTTCCAATTCGACTGTGCAAGATTGGTTTAGATAACATGTATTTGATAACATCGAAATGCGAAGAAACGTAAACATCAACTGGTTTTATATAGTGCTTTAATTTCATACATGAAAAGTATAAACATAAACACAACTTTTCAATTACACTATATCTAGTTTCCGCTTCGTTCAAGACCCTACTGAGGTAGTAAATGGCTCTTTCGACACCATTCTCATCCTCTTGAGCCAACATGCTCCCTAATGTCTTGTCCGACGTGGATATGTACAACCTCATACTCCTACTTCTTCAAGGTGACATTAAAATTGGAGGATGCATCAGGTATTCCTTGATCTTGTCGAAGGCATCCTGCTGCTCTTGCCCCCATTCGAAGTCTTCCTTCTTCAGTCGAAGTAGAGGGGAAAAGGCTTGCACTGAGGTTGGAGATGAACCTTCTGAGAAAGTTTATCTTGCCAAGTAGAGACTGCAATTCCTTCTTTGTAGATGGCACTTTCGCCTTCATTATTGCCTTGGCCTTGTTTTGGTTAATTTCAATCCATTTCTTGTGGATCACAAAGCCTAGGAAGTCTCCCTCCTGCACACAAAATGCACATTTGAGAGGATTCATCTTCAGACCAAACTTCCTCATCCGTTCAAAGGATTGTCGAAGGTGGTCTATATGACTTTTTCCTAAAACAGACTTAATAATAATATCGTCAATATAAATCTGCATAAAATACTCAATGAAATCGTGAAAAATCGAATTCATCGCTCGCTGGTACATTGCCCCAGCATTCTTTAAGCCAAAAGGAATTACCACCCATTCGTAGGTGCCTAATGCTCCAGGGCATCGAAACGCCGTTTTTGGAACATCCTCCTCAGCAATAAAAATTTGGTTATAACCAGCGTACCCATCAAGCATACTGAGGTACTCATGGCCTGCGGCAGAATCGATGAGCATTTCCGCCACTGGCATAGGATATTCATCCTTTGGGGTTGCTGAATTCAGATCTCGAAAATCAATACATACCCTCAATTTGCCATTTTTTTTTATTACAGGAACTATGTTAGCGATCCATTCGACATACCAGGTTGGACGGATGAACTTGCATCTGAGGAGCCTTTCGACTTCTTCTTTAATCTTCGAGAGGATTTCCGGGGCGAATCTCCTTGGAGTTTGCTTAACAGGTTTCCTCCCAGGTTTTATTGGCAACCTTAATTCGACCAGACTTCTATTCAGCCCGGGCATTTCGTCGAGTGGATCCTATGCCATCATCTTGATGTTTGCTGCTAATGGATCCTTCTCAAAGCCCAATGGTTCATCGTCATAAATTGCGTCGAGCCTCTGGTTTTGCAAATCTCTTAGATCTTTATCTGGTGGATCCATGTTAGAATCCTTTCTAAGACCTTGTTGATCTGCTTCGATCTGGTTGGCTTCAACAGCCATATACTTTACTTCGGCCTCTAAGGCCACTTTGAGTTTATTCTCGGCTATATAAGCCGCGATCTTTTCGAGAACTAGTGACTCACTCATTGTCAATGAATTCGCTGCCCCATCCAGTTGGCCAGATGTGTGAGGTTCCAAAAATGTAGTCTTCTTCGCCAACTACCTCTATATCCCACTAAAACTCGTGGGTGGGATAAAGGTACAGTGAGCAAAAAGCGTTGTCCGCTGGCGTCATGTCGAAGGTGGCTGGGCTACAAGGAGCTATGTGAGCTAGATTCCTGTCGAAGCTTCGCCTATCCACCTGGTTTACTTCAGCCAGAAAGTAACTCTGGTCAGCCTCTATATTTTCAATAATCCCATCTGCGCGCCAAATTGTTATTCGTTGATGCATTGGCGAAGGGACGACACCAATGCCGTGTATCCACTCCCTACCTAAGAGAAGGTTATAATTTGCTTTCGACGCAATCACCATAAACATTGTCGGCCTCGTGATGGTTTCAACAGTTAGATATACCTGTATCACACCCATAATGGTTCCTACTTTCCCCTCATAATTCGACAACACCATGTTATGAGGTTCGGTGTCGGAATCATCTTTTCCAATTTTCTTAAGCATATAATGCGGCATCAAATTGACAGTCGCTCCTCCATCGACCAAAATTTTATTCACCCCTATATTACCCACTTTTCCTTTTATAAATAAGGGTTTCAAGTGGTTCCTCATTGAGTCATCTGGCCTTTCGAAAAATGCGTTATGTTCTTCAACGCATCCATTGTTCATGATATAATAGCAAACGGGCCTGTGTATGGCCATTTCGACCTCCAAATCTTCCTCTTCCTCTTCGACTTCCATTATTTGATCATACTCCCTAAGGAGCACTGAAACAACGTTACATGTTACGTCGAATGATGCCTCTGACTCTGAGTTAAAATTATCTGTCATTTCATCATCCTTGGTTACTTCCTCCTTTTACGCTGCTTGTACTGGAGCAATAGGTGGCTTCTCAACCTTCACTTCTTCCTTCTGAGTCATAGTTTGAACATTGCTGCTGGTTTCTGGCTTGTCTTTTCCTGCAGCCTCCTTCTCAACCTTCTTTCGATGTTGGTACCTCCTCCATTGTGACTTTGTCATAGGATTCTTACCCTTATAATTCTCAGAAGGGTAAGTCACCTTTTTTGAATTTTGGAATTCTTTCCTGTATGATATGGAAGATCCTCGCTGCACTTCGAAATCCTTCCATTTTCCTCGCCCTTCGACTTATTGGATTGGATTCACCCACCTGTCGTCTGGAGCTTTATTTGTAGGTTTGAATGTGTTAGGGAATCTTCCCCCTAACCTCTCCGTGCTTTGGTCCCCTCTTCTGGGGTCGAATCTTTCTCTAAAAGGTCTCCAATTTCCCCTTCTTTTTGCTCTCTCCACTCCCTCTAAGTTTTGTGCAGCCTTTTTGTCGAAGACGGCACTGCAACGAGGGAAAAGTATTACCTCAGATCTTTTCCTCTGGCACCTACGTATGAAATCTGCCAGATTCTCTTCCTCCTTGGGATACACTATTTTATGGTACTCCTCACGTCGACGCTCTTCGTCGACTTGCATTGACATGTTCTGAGCCACTTCGACCATGTCTACATTGGCAGGTGTCTCTGTGTCCATGCTTAATTTATTCAACTTCAAACTGAGGCCTTCATTGACCTTATGTTCCTTCTTCATACGATTGAAGTTCTCAGAGATTTTCTTCGTTAGCACCTTTGGGAGTGGACTCCTGGTAACCTGTGGGCTGACGAATCCGACAGCTTTGCCTTTTGGATCCTCCATGGTCCTTCGGAGAATACCAACAGCAGTCTGTTTGTAAGAACCCTCAGTAGTTCCTTTGTTAATTTGGACGAAACCATCAGTGGTCTCATTGTTGATTCGGACATAACCGTCAGAAGTCTCGTTGTTGATTTGGACGAAACTGTCAGTAGTTTCGTTGTTAAATTGGACGAAACCGTCAGTAGTTTTATTGTTGACGCCCTCAGTGGCCTCAGCAATATAGTTCTCAATGATATTTGCGTCAAGGTCTTCAGTAACCCTAACCATCACAGCCTGGTTCACGAAGTCAGTTGTAACTTCGACCATGTCACCTTTGTTGGCGGGATCCTCAACAATCTCCACCATATTCACGTTGTTGTCGAAGCCATCAGTAGCCTCAATCATGTTCACATTGTCGTCGAAGCCTTCAGTAACCTCGACTATGTTCACTGTGGATGGCTCAGCATAGTGGGCCTCTACCACTTGTAAAGAGTTTGAATCCACCTTGGTCTGGGATTTCAACTTATCGCTGAATTTGAGTCTTCCATCTCTGATTGCATTCTGCACGAGATCCCTGAAAAGGAAACATTGAGACGTTTTATCACCAAAAAAATTATGGTACTTGCAAAAACCTCTCTTTTTCTGTTCTTCTAAAGGAGGCACTTTAGTACCAGGAGGCACTATTATTTGGCCATCTTTGACTAACAAATCAAATATTTCGTCACATTTTGTGACGTCGAACGTATAAGTTCTTTTGGGGAATTTGTCATTCTTTTTTTATTCGACTGGGTTTTTCCCATTCGATGGAGTTAAGACTTTACACGCATATGGTGGCCCCTGTTTTAGTTCTGCCAAATCAACCTCTTGTTCGTCGAAATTTGATGTTCCGTCTTCGTCATCATCCTCACAAATTCCGACATATGCTACCCTTTCTTTCTTATTTTCATTAGCCCTAACTTTTTTGACTTTTAATCGTTCGACCTATCTAACCCTATCAGCCAATTGGGCCACGTCTCTTAGGTACTGGGTATCTAATTTCTTTCTGATTGAATAGTCAAGGCCACCAGCGGCCATTTCGACTAACTCGTGTTCAGGCACTTGTGTGAAACACCTTGCCTTGAGCAACCTAAACCTATTCAAATAATCATCAATTGGCTCTGAGAATTTTCTCTTAACGCTAGCCAATTGTTTCAGACTTATCTTCGTCTGTCCCATGTAGAATTGTTCATGGAATAATCTCTCCAACTGGGTCCAGGTATGTATCGAATTCGCGGGCAATGTGGTGAACCAAGTGAACGCATTCTTCGTTAGGGAACTAGGGAAATATTTTATTCACAAATTCTCATTGTGTGCTATTTCGCCTGCTTCAATTAAGTATCGCGCCACATGTTCGACCGTCGATTCACTGGTATCCCCTGAAAATTTTGTGAACTTGGGAACTTTCCATCTATGGGGTAATTCTTGCTGCAAAATATATTTCGACAAAGGGGAGGTATAATTGGGCCTTTGTAATCCCACATTCATACCATTTCGCGCCATAATCCTTTCGACCATGGCAGCCAAATTGTTCTCTGCCGGCATATCATTACAACGCATTTGTTGTATAATATTGTCAGCATTTTGGTTTCGGTTTACTAGCAACACTCTTGGTTCTTGTTGAACAGGGATTTCGACCCTAGGTGGTTCGACTGCCCCTCATTGGTTCAAAACTTCCGCCTGAGGGATGTTTGGTTGCCTTTGGTTTTTGGTAGGTTCTTCTTCGACAGCTACCCTTGGGTTCTGAACTACCTGTTCCCTTGGGGAGGTTGTGGGAAACCAGAGAAATCAGCAATGCGCGTCATCTGTGTTGCCAATTGTTGATTCGTTTGTGTCGTGTTTTGGATCAAAGGGTTAAATATAACCCCCATCTGTTGGGCTAACATCTGGACCATATCATGGTTACTCTCATCCATTTGTTGCCTAATCACTTGTGCAGAATTATTGGTAATGTTTGGCATATAAGTTTGATATCCCGTTCCTAAAGGCTAGCTAATTCTACACATATGGTTCACACCAGAACCAGACTCTTGAAAAGGCGAAGTTACGTTCATCATTGGATCTGTAAACGCTGATGGCGCATTTTGTAAACTTGCCATTACTGAAGTTGGCATTCCATATGGTTGTTCTCGATTTAGAGCCATCGGAAAACCAGATATAAAGGGTATGTACATACTCCCTGAAGGGGGAGGAGTCATTTGAGGCATTTGGGGTCCCATAGTTGAAAAGCTAGGCGCACTCTGGGGAATTGAATGCGCAGGTGTCGAACCCGCTGTTGATGGCATAACCTCTGATACTGATATAGAAGTCGTATTTCCCCCAGTCGAAGGATTAGGGGGTGGTACTTCATTATTCGTAGGATTCTGATTGTTAGGCGTATTTGGATTCGCAATTCTGCGTACTCGTCTCCTTCTGGGTCTTTCTTCGTTATTTATGGCTATCTTACCACTTCTTAGTCTCATGCAACAAAAACGAAGAAAATTTCGTACGAGTAAAGTGTAAAATAAAGGTTTTCAAATGTTAATAGCACAAGGTCCCACTAGGCGTGCCAATTTGTTTGCTTAGAAAATTTGCAAACAACCGCTGATCTCCTAATTTATGAAAAATTAGTTTGCTTACTGGACCGATCAAACAAATCCTAGGACAATGTGCTTTAACAATCTTGACAATTTGTGTTAAAAAAACCTTTTGTTTATTGGATTCATCATTGTTTTCATCAACTATTGTTTTTCGACTAAAAATAAAGACTTTGGTTCTTGAAAGAAATGGCGAAATGTAAGGAAATTGCAAGAATAAAAGTACGGAAATGAAAAGGAATTGTAAATGAATAACTTAAGATTTCATTAAAATGCAAAGAATAAAACTGGTATTTCTCAAACGTACATTTTCTCAGTAACTACTCTTTTCTCTCACATGGTTACTTTGAGTATTTCTTGAGTGACTTGTAAAAATTTTGAACACACCCGAAAATCTAAACGCTAGGACTCCCTATTTATATACAATCAAAATAACGGTCAATAACAATTATTTCTCCTAATGATGACACATGGCGTTCTGCATGCCTTTTCGCCCTGGATGTGCTTCACGCGTCTGGTTTTCAAAACGAGTCTCCCTCCTAAATTCAAATTTCAAAACATCCGTCGAAAATGGCCTTATCACCAATATGTCGAAGCATTTCTACTACTTAGAAAAATCTCCAAATATGCTTCCCCAATTAACATTGATCTTCGACTGACCCACTTCAAAACAATCTCCTGTCGAAATAATCCTGGCAAATCTTCAAAACTTACTTTCTGAACAAAATCTAGGCGTCGAAATTAGCAGCTTACGGTGACCAAATTAAATAAAATCATGTGGTGATGAGATCATTAAATTGTTGAATTTTGAGAAGGTTTTAGAGCCTTAACTCCCAAGTTTGATTACATAGTTGTGGGTACTGAAGAATCCAATAACCTGTCTGGGATGAATCTTGAAGAATTGAAAGCGTTATTATAATTTCATGAGATAAGGTTGAAGTAGAGAAATTATGATAAAGTAACAGAACAAGCCCTTCAAGCTAAGTTCTTTAAAAATTTGGGAAAAAATACCTCAAAGATCAAGAAGGGAAAAACGGAAAAATAAGAAGTGAAGTGATTAAGGTGTTAGCAAGAACATAAGAAAATATAAGCAAGAATGATGTCTCTCACAACAAGAAGTTCAAAAAGAAGGTTGATATTAAGTAAGTACAATGTTATTGTTAGAACTTTGGCCACTATGCAAGATATTGCTATTTAAAAAAAGAATATAATATAAATGATAAAGAAGAAGCACAATTTGCACATTCAGGAAATAATGATGAAGTTATGATAATGAATAATACACATTTGGAAAAAGACAAGACATATGTTTTGGTATCTTGATATAAGCTGTACTAATCACATGACATGGAATAAAGAGTAGTTTATCAGGCTTAACAAATCAATAAGAACCATTAGATTTGCTGATAATAATAAAGTTTCATCTAAGGTCACGTGGAACATTTTTGCGAAGAGGAAGGATGGACAATAAGCAATAATTAATTATGTGCGATATGTTCCTCTTATGTAAAGTAACTTGGTTAGTTTGGGTCACTTGTTTGATAAAAACTACACCATAAAGCTTGAAAACAAGGAACTGAAGATGTTTTATTCGAATTCTAAACTAATTTTGGAAGCAACACTATCAAACAACATTAATGTCAAAATTATGGCAAACTTATTTTACAATCAATGTCGAGCATCAACAATTATTGATGATCAAAATTGGATATGGCATCAAAGATATGGACATCTAAATTTTAAGAGCATGAGCCTGATGCATATCAAGAAATGGTGTATGGTCTTGCTACAACTGTGTATCCAAGTAGTAAATGAAGTCATTCAAGCATGACTTGCCTATAAAGTCAAAGCACAAATTGGAGACTATTTATTAAAATGTTTGTGGACCATTTGAAGTAAAATCAATGTGAGGTAAGTACTATTTTATAACCTTCATAGATGAATCCACTAAGTACATATGGATTTACTTGATGTAGAAGAAAAGTGAACTATTCACCCGGTTCAAGAAATTTAAGTTGCTGGTTGAAAAATAGGCTGACTGTAGCATCGAGAAATTAAGAACTGGTGGTGGGGGTGAATATACTTCAATTGTATTTCCACAATTCAGTGAGAAAGAAGGTATTTATCACGAAGTTATATCTCCTTATACACTCATGATATCTTGAACATGGCAAGAAGTATCCTCAAGGTTAGGCAAATGCCAAATTATTTATGGGGAGAAGAAACCTCAATTATAGTGCATTCATGAACACATATCAAATAAAAAATACGGTGAACAGGACACTATATAAAGCATGGGCACGCATGATGTCAAGTGTTGGCTATTTCGAAATCTTTGGATCATTTTACTTTAGACATGTTCTTGAACAATTAAGAAGAAAGTCAGACGATACAAGTGAGACCGTGATTCTCATAGGCTATCACTAAAAAAGTGCATACAAATTATTCTCACCTAATGAGAATAAGACAGTAATAAGTAGGTATGTGAAATTTGATGAAAGAAAAGGATGGATCTAGCCGAAAGTTTCAAATAATCCAAAGTAGAATGGTGAAAGCTCAAGCACTACTAGATAATTTTTCAAAAATATCAAGTAGAGGAATTTGCACAAGAACAAGAGGTAATGAGGCCAACTAGAGCAATAACTCAATCAATTAGGTTAACTAACTATGAGAGATTCCATGATTAATTAGTAAATGAAGATGGTGGCTTGATAGAGGAAGCAATGATGACCAAATTTGAACCAACTCACCTCAATCAAGCCCTCAAAGATGAGAGTTGGAAACAAATTTATGAAGAATGGACTTAGGGAAATTGAGAATAACCACACCTTGGAGTTAGTCAATCACTCAAGCAATAAAGCCATACATGTGAAGTCGGTCTACAAACTGAAGCTTAGACCAAATGGTGGGATAACTAAGTACAAAGCAATGCTAGTTCCAAAAGGATTCCTTCAAAGGCCTAGAATTTATTTCAATGAGGTTTATGCAACAATTATGAGGCTTATAAACATAAGAATATGGATTTCAATTGCAACATACAAAGGGTGAAAGATGCATTAATTATACGTAAAGCTACATTTCTTAATGGACCACTATAGGAGGAGGTTTATGTCAAGCAACCACTAGACTATGAGATAAAAGGGAAAGAAGAAAAGGTGTATATGCTGAGAAAAGCTCGACATATATTAAAACAGGAACCTAGAGAATGGAACAAAAGAGTCAACTCATCAAGTTAGGATTCAACAAATGCACATCTGAACATGGAGTACATGTAAAGGATTTAAATGAGCAGGATTAAATTATACTATTCCTATATGCATATGATTGATTGGTCCGATTATCAAATGAAAGTGAACTAACAAGATTCAACGCTAGCATGAATAATGAGTTTGAGATGTTTGACCTATGGAACTTGTCTTGCTTCCTATGAATGGTATTTGTGAATATAAAATGTGGAGTTTTCTTGCATCAGAAAAAAATATGCATAATACATTTTGAAGAAATTAAAAATGAACAATTTCAATCATTCAATCACTCCAATGGAAACATGCATAAAAGTGAAGAATGATACAAATGACGAGCTTACAGATGCAACATAATACAAGAAAATCATTGACTTACTGAGGTCACATTTGTCACAGTGTTGGCTTGGTAAGTAGGTTCATGGAGAAGTCGAGATCAGGTCATTTACTAGCAGCTAAAATACTTCTAAGGTACATTAGAAGCACTACAGACCTTGGTGTATTCATGCCTATCTAGAAGAATACTACAAAGAATTCAATGGCATATGGATACTCTATTTCATATTGGGGAGGAGACCAAGATGACATGAAGAGTACCAAAAGATACTTGTTCATGATAATATCCTTATCATTCTGTAAAGCAAAGTATTTAGTCGCCTCATATGCAGCATGCCAAGCAATATGGATGGAAATCATATTGGAAGAGATGAAAATCACTAATGATGAGAAAATTAAGCTATTAGCTGATAACATATCAGCAGTCAATTTAGCTAATCCTCAATTGAGCCATGATAGAAGCAAAAAACAAGAGAGAGAGAGAGAGAGAGAGAGAGAGAGAGAGAGAGAGAGAGCGAGAGAGAGAGAGAGAGAGAGAGAGAGTATCATATTCTGAGAGAGCAAGTAAGCAAAAATAAATTGAATATTGAGTATTATTAGAACAAGGTTTGGTTCTGCAATAATACCTCTGAGTTTTGATGATAACAAACAAGTATGTTTGTATGAACAATTTTGGTATTCTAATGTTTATTATTTTTGAGAATTTAACAAACAAGTTCTGCTTCTGATAAATAGTGTGACTAAGTTATTAGAAGATAATTGTTCCGCTTCTACGCTACATATTGTTCTGCTGAACGGTAGCATTTACTTTAGAAGACTCTGAAGTTGCATGACTCAGATACAATGACTTAAGAAAACAAGTTCTGAAGATCTGAAGACAGAAGTTCTGATGGACAAGTCCAGATGCCGAATACTTAAGAAAACAAGTTCTGAAGATCTGAAGACAGAAGTTCTAATGAACAAGTCCAGATGCTGAAGACTTATGAGTGTGAAGACAACGGGTTCTGAAGACCAAGTGCTGAAGACTCTGAAGATGTAGCTCTACAGACTCTGAAGACTTGAAGCTCTTAAGACCCAAGTTATGTTTTCCCTTCTTCTAACTCATGCTCTCAGAAGCCTCTGAAGTCTGGAAGTTGAGAAGACTAAGCAACGTGGTACAACAGTACAACAGTACAAGGACACACTGCTCCACTCTGGATAGGACGGACATAAATGTATTATTTATCCCCCACGATCCTTCAAGCCACCATAAATCTGAAATGTCAGAAATATCCTTCAAGGGTCATATTATACATAGCTATATAAAGGCGTGAAGACTTCAAGAATGGTTACTGTAATTTTCACTTTTCATACGCTGTATAGTTAATATCATTCTTAAGTCAATACTGTTCTGAAAATCTGTTTACTCATCTGCTTGTGTAGAAGCATCACTATTGTAAACAAATCTTTGTAACAAACAGTTGTTTGTGTTCCCTAAAGGACCAGTTGGGTCAGAATTTTTAGGAAGACTAAGATAGTGTGTCTTAGTGTTGTTAGTCACTTGCAGTTGGCTTGTGCATTGTATTCCTTAAGGGACCGGGTAGGTCAGAATTCTTAAGAAGTCTAGGACTAGTGTGTCTTAGAGGTTGTTAGTCACCAGCAGTTGGATAGTGCAATTGTAATTAGTTTAGTTATAGTGGATTAAGTCCTCGTTGAGAGAGGAGAAATCACCTTTGCGGGTGGACTAGACTAGCTTGAGGATTTCTCAAGTGAACTAGTATAAACATACTATGTTCTTTCTTTTCAAAATTTCTTCCTTTATTATCAAGAAGTGAAGTCTGTTTGTAAAGGGGATTGTTTTTAACAGATAGTTTTTATTGTTAAAAACCCAATTCAAACCCCTCTTTCTGTTGTTTTTCACACCTTCAATTGGCATCAGAGCTCCGGTTCTGAGTAGATAAAAAGATTGAATTTTTATCAAGCACCTAACAGTGTTCAGTACCGATCCAAAGTGTGAAAAACAATGGCTGCCCCAGCTGGTACTTCTGATAATAATGAAAGAGACTCATATAGTGCAAAACCTCCTATCTTTGATGGCGAGAAATTTGATAATTGGAAAGACAGAATCGAAAGTTACTTTCTGGGATTTGATTTAGATCTATGGGATTTGGAAGTTGATGGCTACAAACATCCAGTCAGTGCTGAAGGCAAAAAGATTGCCAGAAGCCCATTTACAAAGGCTCAAAAGAAAACCTACAAGAATCATCACAGAGCGAGAACGATTCTACTAAATGCTATTTCATACACAGAGTATGAAAAGATTACAAATAGAGAGACTGCGAAATCTATCTTTGACTCTCTTCAAATGACTCATGAAGGTAACGCTCAAGTCAAGGAGACAAAAGCTCTGGCTCTAATCCAGAAGTATGAGGCCTTTAGAATGGAAGATGACGAATATGTGGAAACTATGTTTTCAAGATTCCAGATGCTTGTTGCAGGACTCAGAGTTCTGGACAAAGGTTATTCTACTGCTGATCATGTCAAGAAGATTATCAGGAGAATGCCTGTAAAATGGAGACCAATGGTAACTGCTTTGAAAATGGCAACAGATCTGAACAACACAAGTCTAGAGGAACTGATTAGTTCTTTAAGAAGTCATGAGATAGAACTTCAAGAAGATGAACCTCAGAAAAGAGGTAAGTCTATTGCTCTGAAGTCTAAGTCTGAAATGACAAAGGCTTACCAAACAAAGGAGAACTCAAAAGAATCAGAAGAAGATTCAGACGAAGATGAACTGTCTCTCATATCAAGAAAGATAAACCAATTATGGAAACATAGAAAGAGCAAGTTCAGAAGAAGAGGTAGATCTGAATCTACATCTGGTCAAAGGAAAGTGTAGCGAGCGATTTTGGACGCGGTTCTTAAGCACTGGTCGCTCTCTGCGGTTGAGCTTTAACTACAGGTTGATTCATTTTTTATCCTATTGTGAGCTGAATAAGGAAGGGAAATAGATGTCTCCAATTAACCCTGCTTGCATACTGAGTTTAAACAGCGGTCTGTTAGGTTACGGATGCGATCAATGTGGGGGGCCTTTGTACTGGTTATTTATATTTTCGCCAATACGAGTTTCTTTCTTTTTATCTGGGCAGAAGGTTTCTGGCGGGGAACAAGGATTAGGATGTTAGGACTGATGCTTTTGAATGTGAGAGTATGGGATTTGGGTTTTTTGTTGATTGTGCTCGCTAAGATCTTTTCTTTCGATCTTATGCCTACGTATTCCCATTTACCGAAACAGCGAAATCAGAGCGTTCGTAGTTCCTCCTATTCTATGGGAGGAAATGGGTGTTTTGGTGTCTTGTTCAAAGCCCAAGACGTGAAGCAAAAGGTGATTTGTATCTTGTTCAAAGCCCAAGATGTGAAGCTGAAAAGTCTATTTGTATCTTGTTCAAAGCCCAAGACGTGAAGCTAAAAGACCTCGACATTAGAGAGAATTTGTCATCTCTAAAGAAGGGTTTGTCTGTCACAACTGTTGGGTGACTGGTTATAAAGGAGAATTACTTTAACCGGGATATGCGAATCCGAAAATGCCATAATTTCCTTTATAGGGGATTTTAACCTGAAGGAGAAGACTTTAACTCAGTGTAGAGCAATGCTATCTTTCCTTAGGAATTTCTCATGCTAAAAGAGGGATAGTGGCATGGATGTAGATGATCCAGAGGCTTGCCGCTTACAGCGATTAGATGAAGGGGAAGGAGTTGTTGATGTTTGTGTACTGTGAACGAGGCACAGCTTTGATTCTAAAAGGTTGATTGGATCAACCAATGGTTTTCTTATACAAAGCCTAAGAGGAGGCTATTGGCCCAACAAGAGGGAGTTTTTATGTGTCTTGTACAAAGCCCGAGAGAGAGGCTAAAAGGGGTTGATCCTACAAGAGGACCTTTTATACTCAACAAGAGAATGTTTTTGTATCTCGTACAAAGCCTGAGATGGAGGCGAAAGGGGTGATTGACTCAACGAGGGAGTCTCTTATGTGTCTCGTACAAAGCCCGAGAGAGAGGCTAAACGTTGTTTGACTCCGCTGGGGAGAATCTTGGTATCTCGTACGAAGCCTGAGATGGAGGTTAAACGTTTGCTTCGCTGGGAAGAATCATTGAACAAAGCCCAAGAGGAGGCTATGGTAACTGTTTCCGTTAAGTGACAGGTCCAGTATACTGATTTTAAAGAGAAAATCAGTTCTTATATGAGTAATACTGTACTCAAGGATTTGATGCGAGGATCAGGGATATTTCTTGTTCTTTAAGGAAGCGGGAAATCCAAAGGGTATTGAGACTGTCCGAGTCTACGGGTTTCCTTCCTATTTAACGAATGGGTCACTTGAGAATGTCTTTGAGACTCAAGGAGTTTAGACTGTCTGTGTCTAGAGTTTCATCTTTTGTACTATGCTTTGAGAAACAGTAGTAGACTCTATGAAATGACTGTTCTATGAGGATGACTAGGTTCTGTTCCTATACCTCTAGGAGGTCGTCGGGACAATTTGTACGAAGCCCAAGAGGAGGCTGGAAGCTTTTAAGAAGCTGACGGGTCCTTGTACTAAGCCCAAAAGGAGGTTATCATTCCCGGAGGAAGAGATCATTATATGAAGCCTAAGAGGAGGCTGTGAATACTTCTAAGAAGCCGTAGGGTCCGTGTACGAAGCCCAAGAGAAGGCGGGGTTGCTTTTAGGAAGCCTGTGGGTCCTTGTACGATGCCCAAGAGGAGGCCGATGCTTTTAGGAAGCCGATGGGTCCCCAAACCTCGAGAAATTCAAGCCAAGCTATTCACAAGGAATAGATCAAGTCAGGAAAGTTCGAGAATTTGGAAGAAACTCAAAGATGCCATTCACGGAGAATACATTCATCTCTGGGAGTAGAGTTTCTTGACGATTCCTAATGAGGACAGCCGAAGAGAAGACTATATCTGGTGATCCTATTGGGGATCTAGTTGTCTATTTCTACGAATAAACGAAACGGCGTCACCTAGTTCTAGACGCAGTTGCCGGGGAAACTCTAAATATCTATACTATTATTACACAGTTGAGATGAGTTTATGAAAGAAGACTTACAGCGAAACAGCCCCATAATACAGTTATATATATATGAGTTTGTGAAAGGAGACTTACAGTGAAACAGCCCCACAATACAGTTATATACATATGAAAGCGGTAAATGAAAGCGGGTAAACACTTACTCGGTTGTAGAGCTTCCATGCTGTTTGGTTAGTTGTTCAACAAAGAAAGATTGAAAACAACAGTATATTCAAAATCAAAGGAGAAAGTGCTTTGAAAAAGAAAGATTTGGGGCTTACAGCTCAAGGAGAGGCCCAAAGTTTTATCAGTGAGCGCACTGTTGAATTTGTACAGAGGGACTTATACAAGTGACTGAGGCCCAAGAAAGGTTTTCTGTACAAAGGGATGGGTCTTACACTCTATCAAGAGGCCCAAGTGAGTTTTAAGAAAAGAAATGGGTCTTACTACTCGAGGGTAGGCCCAATGGTTAATTTTGAAAAGGGCGACGGTCGCGTCGCTTATTTGAAAATGTACAGAGGGACTTATACAACGAATGAGGCCCAAAAAGTTTTCTGTACACAAGGGGTTGGATCTTACACTCTAATAGAGGCCCAAAAGTTTTAAATGGGTCTTATAGCTCAAGGAGAGGCCCAAGGTTATTTTTCAAAAGGCGATGATCGTGCCGTTTGTTTTTTACGGTATCGGGACTTATACAATACACTGAGGCCCAAAAATGATTTGGTCAAAAAAAGGATTGGGTTTTACACTCTATTAGAGGCCCAAAAGTTTTGAATGGGTCTTATAGCTCGAGGATAGGCCCAGGGTTATTTTTCAAAAGGTGACGATCGTGCCGTTTGTTTTTTATGGTATCGGGACTTATACAATACACTGAGGCCCAAAAATGGTTTGGTCAAAAAAAAGGATTGGGTCTTACACTCTATTAGAGGCCCAAAAATTTTGAATGGGTCTTATAGCTAGAGGAGATGCCCAAGGTTTGTTTTTCAACGGATGATGATCGCGTCGAACTTTTTGAAATACAACGGGACTTATACAATAAGTGAGGCCCAAAGTGGGTTGTATTTACAAAGGGTTGGGTCTTACACTCTATTAGAGGCCCAAGTGTGTTTGAAAAAGTTTGATGAGGGTTGAATTAATCAAAAACCCTAATTTCATTTTTTAAAGGCATTTTTCAAAGAAAAATCAAGTAAAAAATGATAAAAAAATATCAAATAAAATCATTAATCATGTTATAAACAGTGATTAAGGTTTATGAAAAAGTATTTTATCCACATGAATATTTAAAATCATTTTGGTTTTAAAAATCAAGAAAAAGAAATCATTTTAAAAGCATTTAAAACAATTTAAAACAATATTTTTGAATATATTAAAAATATATCAAATAATAATATTTTTTGTGATTTTTTGGTGGATTAAAATATTATGGAGTATGAATAAGAAGTGTGTAAAACAGATTTTAAAAATGATAATTTTTGCTATGTGAAAGAATTGGTTGAGTTTTGAAGATAAACTAAGAAAAAAAAGAATGTGATGTCACAACATCACTCATGAGACATCACTCATGAGTTTTCAACATCTTTTTTATCAAACTTCCAACACCCATAACTTTCTCAAATCTCAATGGGTTGAGACAAAATTTATATGCATTTGGCCCAGAATTTCACAAGGAATCCAATGGTGATGGTAGTTTTTTCAGAACACACTCCCTCCTCAAAACCCGATAGTGGTTTTGAAAAGGACCTATAATTGCATTTTCTGTGCTACACTTTGATACAGGCATGGATTACATGGTGAATTAGCCCAAACACAACATATACAACATGTATGAGATGTGTATGATCAGTGGACTTCAAAGCAATGCATGATTTCAAGGATTCCAAGTTGTGATGCTTACCTCTTTTTGAGCTTTTTGGAGTTTTTGTGCACTCTGTCAAGCCTCTTGTTCCAGAAATGATTTGCTGCTTTAGACACACTCAAATGATCCCTTAGAAGCTTTTAGGATGATTGGAATCAACTGGTACCTGCAAAAACACAAATTGTCCCTTTCTTGCAAAAGGGGTTAAAAGTGACCAAAATAGCAACTCTCTCAAATGGTGTTCCAGATGTTGGGAACCATTTGGGAAAGTTCAAGGATGATATTTGGAGTGTGTTTGACGTTTTATCTGGTTTGGAAAGTGACTGAATCAAGACATGGCTTGAAAAATGCAAAAAAGTGTCATTTTGAGGTTTTGAGAAGTGACTTTGTGATTTTGTGATTACAGGTCACTTGTGATAGTTTGCACAGCTTACATATGATATATATGAGGTGTGTGTGTGTGATTAGTTTGAGTGGAATTGCTCTCTAACTCAAAAACTCAGAATTACTTGCTTTGGAAGGCAAATTTGAGGTGAAAGAAGAGATTTTGAGGAAAGCATCTGTTTGATGGCTTTGGTGTACTTAAACTGAACACAAAGGAGCTCTATTTATAGTAGAGCAAGTTTGTTTTCGCAGCAACAGTGAATGGTGGCTGCAGCAGAGGTTTGGCCAATGTTGGCCAATGAAAATCCAAGTCTCCTCTAGCCATTGACTAGAGGTTTGGGCACAGAGGTTTGGATCCATACTTGTTGGAGGAATCTTGACGAAATTCAGTTGCAAATGTTTCAGTCCATGGCACCTCTAAGCATCTATTAAATGCTCCAATCCAAAATTGGAGTCTTGTCCCTCTTTTAGGGATTTTTAGGAATAGCATGCTACTTCATGTTCCAAGGACTTTGGAGGCTTGGCTCAGTGATTGTCCCCTTTAGATTTAATCCTCAGAGGTGTCCAAAGTGATGACAAGGCTTGGAAATTCGTGTGGCACAAGAAATGTGCAAATCTGCCCCATGAAAAATTCAGCTGCAGCAAGCCCTGTTGAAAAATTCATAACTCCCTGCTCGAGTATGCTACATGGACGTTCTAGGACTTTCTGGAAAGCTTAGATGACGTACTTCAACTTTGATGTTTGACTTTGGTCTTGGTTCAGCTTGCAAAGTCATCAAAAATGGTCTTGAACTTGTGTAGTCAAATCTGTCCTAAAAGCTGTCATGAAAATTCTGCTTTATCACTGCTTCTTGCGAAAATCATATATCCCTGCTCGAGTATCCTACAAGGACGTTCTACACCTTTCTGGAAAGCTGATACAACGTACTTCAACTTTGATGTTCAAGGTTTGGCTTGAATCAACTTGGATCATGGAGAAAAACATCCTTGAAGTTGGGACATTCTTGCTGGAAAAATATTAATGATGTCCCTATGCAATGTTGAAACATTAGACATTGAACATTAATAATTCCAAAATTTAATCACTTGTATCTTTTAATCCACTATGATATTTTGAATTGAAGTGAATTGCATCTTTGATGCTTGTCTTGCATGGTGACAAAGCTTGAAAATTGGGTGGCACAAGAAAAGTGCGCAAAATCTGTCCTAAAAAATCAGCTCGAGCAAGGCCTGTTATGAGGTTCATAACTCCTTGCTCAAGTTGAATTAATGGGAGTTCATATACATTTTGGAAATCCCTAATGACATACTTTAACTTTGATGTTTGACTTTGGTCTTGGTTCAGCTTGCAAAGTCATCAAAAATGGTCTTGAACTTGTGTAGTCAAATCTGTCCTAAAAGCTGTCATGAAAATTCTGCTTTATCAATGCTTCTTGCGAAAATCATATTTCCCTGCTCGAGTATGCTACAAGGACGTTCTACACCTTTCTGGAAAGCTGAGACAACGTACTTCAAATTTCATGTTTGACTCCAGACCTGGTTCAACTTGGATCATGGAGAAAAACGTCCTTGAAGTTGGGGCATTCTTGCTGAAAAAATATTAATGATGTCCCTATGTAATGTCAGAACATTGGACATTAAGAATTCCCAACTTTGATCACTTATATCTTTCAATCCTTATGATATTTTGAGTTGATTCCCTATACAATGTTGAAGTATCAAATACCCTCTTTAAAAGTAGCTCTTACTCAAAATCAATGGATGTTTGGATCAATAGTTACAACCTTGAAAAGTTGTGCACTTGAACATGATTTTAACTTAGAAAAAATTTCTAAGTTTCTTTCAATTTGATCAATTTTGCAATTTTGCGTGATTTCTTGATTTAAATTTAATCAAATTAAATCATCCATCATATTTTCTTGAGTAATTGCTCGTGAAGGTCAAAGTTGACCAAAAGTCAAACTTTGACTTTCTGCGTCAGTTGACTTTGTATTAGATGAACTTAAGGCTTGATCCACTTGAAATGTTGCACTCTTGTGCTTGATTCTTGAGGTGGGAGTCCTCTTGATCCTTTATGGATGTTTAAGAGGTTAGACAAGTTGAAGATCATGTCATTCCTTGATTGATCCTTTGTCTAAGGCTCTGAGAGGGCTTGAAACCCTAATTTTGATTGTAGTGGATGCTCACCCATCTTTGGGGAGACTGATGCAGTATGATGGTTCCTCCATATTGTGATGATGATTTGCACAATGATGAGAAATCTTAGTGGTCAAAATTTGGGGTATGACAGATGCCCCTATTTAATCTTCTTGGACCCGAAGGTGTGAATGACGAAGGTATTCGGGCATTCGGGGTGCAAGAGGATTAAATATCAGAATACCCAAAATTTTGATGGCTATGAATGGCAGCTTGCACATTCATCTTCTTTTGCTATGCATTGATGCTTAGAAAAGGTAGACTTCCCCTCGATCCTGGTTTCCTACCAAGGAACCGGTCTCAATTTTCTTTTGAAATAAACCTCCCCTCGATACTGGTTTCCTACCAAGGAGTTGGTCTAGGTTTCTGATTTAAACTTCCCCTCGATCCTGGTTTCCTACCAAGGAACTGGTCTTAGTTTCTCTTGTTTAAACTTCCCCTCGATCCTGGTTTCCTACCAAGGAACTGGTCTTAGTTTCTTTTGTCAATAAACTTTATTGACAAGGGACGCTATTCGTAGCGATTTTCCTCAAACTTCTCGCCGAATTTTCCTGGGGAGATGCCATTTGACGGAAAAAGTTTTGATGTCAAACTTGCTGGGGAACCCATTCGTCTGCATTGTAGAGGTGTACAAACTTCTCTGTTTGGAGACGCCATTTGTCGACTCTATCTGGGGAAAACGAGTCTTTTGAGAGACTGCTTTCGTTTGGGATCTTACATCATACTTTTCTCGGGATCTTCTCGGAGAAATGCCATATGATGGGGTCTAATTTTGAGGTGCCGATGACCTTTTCATCAGCAGATTTTCGGAGAAATACTGATGTACTGCCGAACCTTTGCTTAAGAGGCTTTCTCTGTGGATTTTCCTTAATCCGGGAAAGCAAGGATATCATCTTCAATGGCGAAGAGTGACATCTGTTGAAGGTTCTCTGGCCTTTCAGAGGTTCAAGTTATCAAAGTGGTCTAGTGCCGACTCTGATCTAAAGATACACTGGTGGCGAGATTGTTCAGACACAACGTTTCCCGACGAGGAAAGAACTGACAACTCGATTTAGAGGACTTTTATCACTAGGGGATAAGACCGACTAGAGTGATAGCGATGCAATATGAATGTGAATGCAAATCAATAATGCATGATGTATGTATCTATATGTGGACAAAACTGACGCAACATACAACTTGACGGATGAACATGACTAGATACTCGGCCATCGCGGGGCGTGTAGAAATATCGCTGATTCAAGATAGCAACTCCACCTTGCTTAGGAGAAATAGTCCCTGTCGGGAGCTATGTTGGTCGGGCTTATGAGGTAAGAACTCGGCCGTGGATGTCAGACGAAACAAGGTCTCTGACACAGTTGATCCCTTTATTCAGGTGTACTGGGCCTAGAAGGAGTACTTTGATTCTGCAATTTAAAGTTCGCTTACTTCTGGAGAAGCGACCGACGTTCTTTTGATGTTTAACAGTCAAAAGAAATTGCCATCTTTATTTTAAAAGCGGAAAAAATTTTAACAAGTAAATTCATTTTTGTTTCATTTCAAGAATCGTTAGTCATGTTAACAACGTCGTTCTGTAAAGCTAAAACAAGCAAGAATTACAAACAAAAGCACAAGGCTCAAATTTTATTGATAAGATGGAGATCAGCCAAACGCGTGATTCCATTGAGTATTTACAAAGTTTGAAAATGGTAATTTACAGGGAAAAGGGCTACGTTGAAACATAACGACCACTATCCTTCTACCAACTTTGAATTCGGGACATCCTGAGCTTCTGTCGAAGATGACCTTGACTGGAGTTTTCCTCCGATGGATGATGTAACTGCTGCTGCTGCTGAGGGATTTACCTCTGTTGAACATAGTTACTTGCCATTATCCCTAATTTTTGCCTGGATTGTACTATGATGTTTCCAATCCACCGGGATGATTTTTTTTATTTTGTCTCTAACTTTTGCCTGGACCGCCCTTTCGGGTTTTCAATCCACCGAGACGTTTTTTTTAGGCGAAGTATTTCTTGACTACATCAACATTCGTGGGATAGGCAAATTCCTCTCCGTCCATGGTTGCAAGTCTCAAGGCGCCGCCTGAGAAAGCTTTCGCGACCACATAGGGGCCATCATAATTCGGAGTCCATTTGCCTCGCGAATCAGTGAGAAATGATTATATCTTCTTGAGCAGTTTGAAGATTGGCGCGCATGTCGCGGTCATGGGGAATATGAATCTGGAGATGTAGTTCAAACGTCCCAAGAATCCTCTGACTTGTTTTTCAGTTTTCAGAGAAGGCATTTCTTGAATGGCCTTGACCTTGTCAGGATCAACTTCAATTCCTTTCTGGCTGACGATGAACCCTAGTAGTTTCCCTGAACAGACACCGAAGGTGTACTTGTTGGGATTCAAGCGGAGCTTGAATTTTCTCAAACGTTCGAACAATTTTGACAGATGTTCAACGTGCTCACTCTCTGTTTTTGATTTTGCAATCATATCATCAACATATACCTCAATTTCCTTATGTATCATGTCATGAAACAGAGTAGTCATGGCCCTTTGATAGGTTGTCCCGGCGTTCTTCAAACCGAACGACATTACCTTGTAACAAAAGGTACCCCATGGGGTAATGAACGAAGTTTTCTCCATGTCTTTCGGCGCCATTTTGATCTGGTTATAGCCCGAGAATCCATCCATGAAGGAGAATACTTTGAACTTTGTTGTGCTGTCAACCAACATGTCAATGTGTGGTAAAGGAAAGTCGTCCTTTGGACTTGCCTTGTTCAGATCCCTATAATCAACACACATTCTGACCTTTCCGTCCTTTTTGGGAACGGGTACGATGTTGGCTAACCATTGAGGATATTCAGATGTAGCGAGGAAACCTGCGTCGATCTGTTTCTGTACCTCCTCTTTGATTTTGATGGCCATGTCCGGGTGAGTCCGTCTCAACCTTTGCTTTACTGGCGGACATTCCGATCTCAACGGTAAGTGATGTTCCACGATGCTGGTATCCAACCCTGGCATATCCTGATAGGACCAAGCGAATACATCGGGGAATTCTTTGAGAAGCTTTATCAAACTTTCTTTGACAGTTGGATTGAGCAGTGCCCCAATCCTGATTTCTTTTCTCTCTTGCTCTGAACCCAAGTTTACCGTTTCCAACGGTTCTTTATGAGGTTCAATGGACCTTTCCTCTTGTCTGAGTAGTCGGGAGATCTCTTCTGGAATTTCGTTGTCATTTTCTTCTTTAGCCTCGAATACCGGGAACTCAAAGTTGGGAGAAGGCATTGGATCGTATGTTTCAACGGGGTGTAAAACAAGCAATCTGCATGACGTGATGATTCGTGTTTAGAAGAGATAGAGAAAATGCAAGTGTGTGCAGTGTTTTATTTTACTGCTTGTTTTTATTTTTGAATTGTTTTTTAGGATTACCATTTTCTGAAAAAGCAAAAAGAGAAAATAACAATTAATGCGGAAATTACAGAACAACGTTATTTTATTTATGAACAAGTCTACTCTTGAAACTACAGCCCTATAAAACAAAACTCTGTCGCTTTGGGCGAAGCGAAGAGGGAAAATTTATAGAAAGCGAGCCCTATCAAAACATTCATTCCACCTGGGCAGGGTGAAAGGTTTAAAGATGGCAATTACTTTGACTGACGGACGACCTTTGGAACCTCGACGGCAACCCATTGGCGGCGAACTCCTCGGTGAATCACAAAGTTTGGCACCTTCCTCGATTTGTCTTCAGAAATGACGCTGATTTCTGGTGGAGCAGGATCATTGGAATCTGTCTCCCAGGCAGATTTGTCGTAGGAGGATTCCTCTGTTGCATTTTGCAGAGCATTGATGCTCTCAGCTGTATCTCCCAATCCAGTTGGCTGGATATCTTCGAGCCTGATACGAGAGCTTTCGGGAGCGGTGTACTTGACCATAAAGTCGAATTTTCCACTCGATTGTCCCAAGGTGTCCCACACTTCTTTGAAACTGGAGGAGTCATCTCTCTCGATGATGTTGACCTCAGGGAAAGCATAGTTGATGAATTCTAGTCCTGCAAATGTTGTAAATTCATCGTCATGTTGATTAGTTTCTGAATGACCCGAGTGTTGATCCCATGACATGGTGGGGACACAGGTATTCTGTTCAATGATGCTCAACTGAGTTTCATTACCCGACTGACTTTCTTGCCCCAAGTTTCCTGGGTAAGGCTGCCACATTGGCAGGCCATCCATTGGGCCATAGTAGGTGTAGTCAAAATTTTCTTTCATCGGAGTGTCTTCCTCTAATGAATTTGGCGGAGCACGACATCCTTGCGGATCACAATCTCCATATATCATTTCGACATCTGATCTTGGTATAAATCTCAGATTTTCTGTAGGAAAGCAAAAAGGCATAGGCACCTCTTCCTGAGACATATAACCGTCCTTGTTAAGATATGACTTCCACTCTTCCTCTGTGTCAGAGGGATCTTCCTCATTGATAGCATGGACTGCTTGAGGGACTGGGTGAAGAAAACCTCCACTGTGGAAGAAGTTTTGAAGGGGATGAAGACTTTCGCCGTTGGCAGCTGTCTGGGTACAGGTTGCAGAAAAACCAAGACCCTTCTTTGTTTTATTGTCAATAGGAATGACAAGCTGTCCCCATCCGGTTGTATCGGTACTCTCGACAGCTTTGATAGCATCTTTGTATGAGGAAATCGAGGTTCCTCCTCGGTATTGATCGTCCTTGCTCACCGACAGTGCTTGGAATTGAGTTCCAATAACCTCCTCGGGTTCTATACCAGTAGATGATGATAAGTTGCTTACAAGCAAGGCTTGTTCCCCACAAACCGTGACAAGTTGATCGTTCTTGACGAACTTTAGCTTTTGGTGGAGGTTTGAAGTGACCGCTCCAGCCTGGTGTATCCAAGGTCTTCCTAATAAACAACTGTACGTTGCCCGTATGTCCATGACCTGGAAAGTGACTTGGAAAGTGTGAGGACCAATAGTTATGGGAAGATCAACTTCGCCGATAACCGTTTTTCTGGATTCGTCGAATGCTTTGACGACAACCTCGCTGATTCTCATCGGAGGGCCTTTGAATGATAATTGCATCAAAGTGGACTTCGGCATAACATTCAGGGCTGACCCTGTGTCTACCAGTACGCTGGCCAATGCATCGCCCTGGCAGTTACCTATGATATTGAGCGCCATGTTATGACGACGACCCTCTTCAGGTAATTCCTCATCACTAAATCCCAAATTATTGCAGGAAGTGATGTTAGAGACAATGCTATCGAACTGTCTGATTGTTACATCCTGTTCCACAAAGGCTTACTCCAAGACTTTCTGTAGAGCCTCCCTATGCGCTTCTGAACTGAGTAACAGTGATAATACCGAGATCTTTGAAGGAGTTTGTAACAATTGATCGACAATGTTGTATTCACTCCTTTGGATGAGCTTCAACATCTCATCATTGTTTTTTGAAAGGTCGGGATTACTGGATTTGCCGATTGGTGGATCGGGAGCTTCTGTCTGAAGTTCCTTTTCTTTGTTAACTTCCCCAACCCCTCGGTTAAAGATTCTACCACTCCGTGTTACTCGACTGATGTCTGCAATGTTCACAACGGAGGGTAATGGAACTTCCTTTCCATTTTCAATTGTTGTTGTACCGTATTTGTAAGGGATAACCTTAGTTGATTCATACGGTAGTGGTCCCGGTAGATAGATGACTATGGGAACTTTCTGATTTTTCTGACCATCGTAAGTAATCTCGATCCGTTCCCGGTTGGGAACTTTAGATTCGTCAAGTAGAGGGATGATGGCAAAAACATCCCTGGTCTGGTGAAGACCAGAGATCGTGACAACATCCTCAACTTGCTCGGCAAGGTAGTTCGGCGTCCAGTCGATGGGTCCAGAACCCGGATATGGGCGAATCTCTCCACGGTCCAACTGACCCTGAAGAGCTACTCTCACAAGGTAACACCCTTGGTTACTTTCCGAACAGACGCTACAACGGTCGTAATTGTGTGGTGGCACCTGGCCACGCCCACTTTGAATGCAATGTAACCTTACTAGGTTAGCTTCCACAGATCGGACGTCCTGACTTTGACGCCGAGTAGGATTCCTGTTACTGATACTAATTTGCTGAGTATCTTCGTCCATGTAGATTGGCATCCACCAATGATTTAACAAGTGCTGAAGTGCCTCCTGGACAAGGGTACAACCCTTATCGTTTTCGCAACCCGCTTTACAGCTTTGATAGTCGTGTGATATTAAGAATCCGAGTCGGACCTGCTCAACATGTAACTCTACCAGGTTGGTATTCATCACGCGAATATCGAAGATCTGAACCATATTGATCTGATAAGGGTTCCTATCATGGTAGTCTTGGATCCATCCAAGATCCATCTGACGCTGGAGGGCCTCTTGTATGAAAGAGCATCCATGTTTGTTTACCGAGCAAGTCAGACAAGAACTGTAATCATGTCGCGGCAGATTATGATACTGGCTTTGCCTCGAGTGCATTGCCACCAAGTTAACATTCATTGCGCAGATGCCGTGGTTCTGAATGACGTTAGAATTTGTGTAGACCATGTTAACTCCATGAACTCGGTGCTCTTGGATCCATCCGAGATCCATCTGTTCCTGTAGGGCTGCTTGCACCACAGAACATCCCTGGTTGTCTTTAGAGCAGATATCACACTAGTGATAGTTATGAGGTGGCACATGGCCATATCCGCTCTGTCTATAATGCATCTTGACCAGATTGGTCTTTAACAAGAGTACATCATGAATTTGATAGACATTGTTAGACTCTCTCTCAATCAGATTGACTGCAGCTTTCTCATGTTGAGGCAGCGGGTTCGTGAGAACATTGGGATTCGTATCTTTGAAAGATAAGAGCCCGCTCCTAACAAGCTTTTGCACGTCGGACTTGAAATTGAGGCAAGTCTCTATGTTATGCCCTGATCCTCCTTGATGATAAGGGCATGTCTGTTCCACCTTAAACCAAAAAGGCGGATTTTCCGGTACTGTAAGAGGAGACTTAGTCTGGATGTACCCCTTAGCCAGTAGTAACGGAAATAATTCTACGTACAACATGGGTATAGGATCAAATCCTGGTGGTCGTGTTGTACGGTTGTTGTTATATGGAGGACGAGCCTGCTGAAGAGGTTGTTGTGTCCTTTGCTGATCAGGTTGGCTCTGCGCAACCTGAGGTTGATATGTAGGAATAGGCGTAGGTCTGATAGCCGGAATTACATCTGCTACTGGCTGATAACGTCGCCTTTGCTTTCCGAGAGAGATATCCCCAATATCTTGCTCTTTTTTCTTAGGGAGAGCACTACAGTATTTTTTAGTACCGCTCGTCGATCCAGTGTCTTTTACCAGACATCCTTCTCGAACGGCTTCCTCAAGACGTACGCCCATGCCGACCATCTCGATGAAATCACTGGGTGCACTGGCAACCATTCGGTCATAGTAAAATGAGCTTAAGGTCTTTAAGAAGATCTTTGTCATCTCTTTTTCCTCAAGAGGTGGACAAATTTGAGCGGAAATTTCACGCCACCTTTGAGCATATTCCTTAAAGGTTTCCTTGTCCTTTTGTGACATTGATCTGAGTTGATCTCTGTCGGGTGCCATGTCCAAATTGTATTTGTATTGTTGGACGAAGGCAGTGCCAAGATCTCTGAAAGTGCTGATCGTAGCACGGTTTAAACCCATGTACCATTTGAGTGCGGCACCAGTTAAACTATCCTGAAAGTAGTGAATCAGTAGGTCCTGATTCTCCGTCTGAGCTGACATTCGCCGAGCGTACATCACCAGATGGCTTTGAGGGCAAGAGTTACCCTTGTATTTTTCAAAGTCGGGCACTTGGAACTTGTGCGGGACTTTCACATTGGGGACCAAGCAGAGGTCTGCGGCGTCCTTTCCAAATAAATCCTGACCACGAATGGCTTGCAGCTCTTTCTGTATTTCCAGGAACTGCTCCTGGAATTCATCCATTCGGTCAAACAAAGTTTCCTTTTTACCAGCAGGTATTGGTGAAATCTGTCCTTCCGGGACAGTGTGTACCACAGGGGGTGGTACCGTGACTACGGTAGTGAATCTTGGCATCTCCCAAAGTTTGTAACCTTCAAGAGTCTTCAGTATGCCCCTGGAATCTTCGCTTTCCCGAAGTTTGTAACCTTCAGGCCCAGCGGCTTCTGTTGTGATTCCCTGATCTTCAGTGATCGGCGGAACATATCCTCCCGTGATATAGTTAATAGGCATGCCCCGAGGACGATCTTTCGGCATCTGATACCTAGGATCATACCTCTCTACTACGGGCGTTGAAGTGATCTCTGAGATCACAGTTCTTTGTAGCTGAGCTTCTTCCATGGCTTGCATGTCGTTACGAAGTTTTCTCATATCCTCTCTCAGAGCGTCAATCTCTTCTTTCAACTCTCTGTTTTCTTCCTCAAGATCATCCATCTTTTTCTGACGATTAGCCCGAGTATTATACGAATGAGACAGTTTGACTCTAGAACCGAGACACAAACGTGAGATTCGTAGGTAAGAAGAATGCGTTACGTGAGAATGATGAATGCAATGATTATATTAATTGTTTTTTTTTGTTTAATCAAAATAAACTTCGACAATTAGATTGCAAATATCAAACAGTGTGGAAACCCCTTTTTATTGAAATTCAAAGGATTACAGAAACGGAAATACAGTAGATTACAAAGTGCAGAAACAGAAACCCAAGCTAAAGGGTCCCGAGTCCTCTCTGAAGAGAAATCGGGTGCTGATTCTGGTATCTTCCTTTTCTTTGACCGGGGCTCTTGGGCCGTTGTCGGGTTGTCATTCCTTTGCCAAGTGAAAGGAGTGAGCAAATTCCTTTGGTCGTCTTGATTCTCTACAGCATGTTGCTCTAAAATTTCAATCAGAGCATCCTTCTCTTTCAGTAATTGCTGTATTTTAATGCACTCTACGTCGAGGGTGCGGTACTTGTTCTTCCAAGACCTTCTCTCCCGTTGAACTTTGTTGAGAGTAACCTGAAGCTTTTCAGTTTCTGTCATGACGTACATGACAGATTCCCTCGGCGGAAGAATTCCGTAACGAGGATAAGGCATCTTTAGCTTGAGAGCTCTAGTTTGTACCCAGTGGAGATAAGGCTCCACCGAGACACAGTCCGGTTTTCCCAGAGACTCCCGTCCTTTCTTATGAACGTGTTTCCAAGTGTGCACTATTTCCGTCTTTAGTGCTCTGTCACTTTTTCCTTCCTTGAAGAAAAGACCTTCCAGATGAACACCCAATGGGATGTGTCTCATCGGGTAACCAAATTGACGAAGAACCAATACCGGATGGTAGTTGATTCCTCCTTTAGTTCCTATGAGGGGTACATTGGGGAAGTTTCCATAAAGGTCAATGATTCTGATTCCATCATAAGTCCTATTACACCAATCTATATTAGAGTTGGTAAGAGACATGTTTTTCTGCGACCAACGTAAGGCACTCTTACAATCCCAAAAAGCAGTAGACTTGGGCAAGTAGGAAATAAACCATTTATAAAGCAGAGGTACACAGCATGTGATCTCCCCTCCACTGTACAAATTCCCCAAGTGTACAGAATGATACGCATCTGCGAGCAAAGTCGGCACAGGGTTTCCAATAAGAAAAACCTTAATGGAGTTGATATCGACGAAGTTATTGATGTTGGGAAACAAAAATAACCCGTAGGTGAGCAAGACAAAGATGCTTTCAAAAGCAGTCACGTTCCCTATACTGGAAAAATACAGGGCTTTCTTTGTTAAGAACTGGGCTGGAAAACCTTGGATGCCACCCCTAGTGGTCAGGTGAGTCTTGACCTCAGACTCGTCCAAATGAATTACTCTTGCAATGGTTGATTCTTTGGAATTTCTTCCAGTCCAGAAAATGGAGCTCGATCCGTAATGTGTAGATTAGTCAGATGAGAATATTCCTCCAGTGTTGGTGCTAGCTGGTAATCCAGGAATGTGAAACAGTGATAAACCAGATCGTAGAATTGAACGAGTGCGTCCATGATTCCATCAATCACATGGACTCTTAACAGTGGTAGCAAACCTCCGTGCTTGGCTCTGAAAGCCTCTCGGTTAGTGATCATCCCTGCTAACCTTCTCAAATCCTCTAGCTTTGGAACCTTGAAGGTGTACGTATGAGTTCTCCTTCTACCGAAATCCATTAGCGTAATCCTCTTCTCTGATATTTGCAATCATAGTCTTAGTTTAATTTGAAAAACAGAGAGACTAGAAGAGAAGTTTTTTGAATGTTTTAATGTTTTATTAAATGAATGCATGAATGCATCACACAAAAACATAGAAAAAACATGGGGTCAAAGGGTCGTTGTCATGAAGTCAAGGCTCTACCCATCCCTAAAGGTTTATACTAAGGTGATTTTTGTACCTGTACTCATTATCCTCAGCTCCTCCCAGGAAAGCAAAACAACAAGCGGATCGCCAGCGAGTTGTAGTGCAATCTTAGAGTAAGTGCCATTCACCGAGAATAGATCACCAGCCTCAAATGAGGGTAGTATCGCGTAACAACTATTTCCGATAGTTTCCGCACTACGAAAGGGTTTGGCTCTTCAGCTTCTCAGGCATCACAACCGACCCATTGTCTAGGTGAGAGAATGGTTACATTAGTCAGCCTCCACTGAGGTTGATGGTCGACCTCGTCGCCATCACTTATCTTAAGTGTATACTCAATCTTTCCACATACGGCATCACCCGTATTCCCATTAACAGAAAAATAAACATGTATAGCAATTAGGAAAAGCAGTATATATTTGTCCTAAACATCCTAGACCTTTAAAGCTATGAATCCTAAGTTCCTGATAGAAATGGGTTCCCCGGCGGAAGCCCCAATCTGTGGTATTCTCACAAGAGATGAGAAGGAAAAAGAAAAACAGAGACAGGCCCCACGGTGGGCGCCATTTTTCTGTACCGAGCGATTTTGGATGCGTTTCTTAAGCGTTGGTCGCTCTCTGCGGTTGAGCTTTAACTACAGGTCGATTCATTTTTTATCCTATTGTGAGCTGAATAAGGAAGGGAAATAGATGTCTCCAATTAACCCTGCTTGCATACTGAGTTTAAACAGCGGTCTGTTAGGTTACGGATGCGATCAATGTGGGGGGCCTTTGTACTGGTTATTTGTATTTTCGCCAATACGGGTTTCTTTCTTTTTATCTGGGCATAAGGTTTCTGGCGGAGAACAAGGATTAGGATGTTAGGACTGATGCTTTTGAATGTGAGAGTATGGGATTTGGGTTTTTTGTTGATTGTGCTCGCTAAGATCTTTTCTTTCGATCTTATGCCTACGTATTCTCGTTTACCGAAACAGGGAAATCAGAGCGTTCGTAGTTCCTCCTATTCTATGAGAGGAAATGGGTGTTTTGGTGTCTTGTTCAAAGCCCAAGACGTGAAGCAAAAGGTGATTTGTATCTTGTTCAAAGCCCAAGATGTGAAGCTGAAAAGTCTATTTGTGTCTTGTTCAAAGCCCAAGACGTGAAGCTAAAAGACCTCGACTTTAGAGAGAATTTGTCATCTCTAAAGAAGGGTTTGTCTGTCACAACTGTTGGGTGACTGGTTATAAAGGAGAATTACTTTAACCGGGATATGCGAATCCGGCAATACCATAATTTCCTTTATAGGGGATTTTAAACTGAAGGTGAAGACTTTAACTCAGTGTAGAGCAATGCTATCTTTCCTTAGGAATTTCTCATGCTAAAAGAGGGACAGTGGCATGGATGTAGATGATCCAGAGGCTTGCCGCTTACAGCGATTAGATGAAGGGGAAGGAGTTGTTGATGTTTGTGTACTGTGAACGAGGCACAACTTTGATGCTAAAAGGTTGATTGGATCAACCAGTGGTTTTCTTATACAAAGCCTAAGAGGAGGCTATTGGCCCAACAAGAGGGAGTTTTTATGTGTCTTGTACAAAGCCCGAGAGAGAGGCTAAAAGGGGTTGATCCTACAAGAGGACCTTTTATACTCAACAAGAGAGTGTTTTTGTATCTCGTACAAAGCCCGAGATGGAGGCGAAAGGGGTGATTGACTCAATCAGGGAGTCTCTTATGTGTCTCGTACAAAGCCCGAGAGAGAGGCTAAACGTTGTTTGACTCCGCTGGGGAGAATCTTGGTATCTCGTACGAAGCCCAAGATGGAGGCTAAACGTTTGCTTCGCTGGGAAGAATCATTGAACAAAGCCCAAGAGGAGGCTATGGTAACTGTTTCCGTTAAGTGACAGGTCAAGTATACTGATTTTAAAGAGAAAATCAGTTCTTATATGAGTAACACTGTACTCAAGGATTTGATGCGAGGATCAGGGATATTTCCTATTCTTTAAGGAAGCGGGAAATCCAAAGGGTATTAAGACTGTCCGAGTCTACGGGTTTCCTTCCTATTTAACAAAGGGGTCACTTGAGAATGTCTTTGAGACTCAAGGAGTTTAGACTGTCTGTGTCTAGAGTTTCATCTTTTGTACTATGCTTTGAGAAACAGTAGTAGACTCTATGAAAGGACTGTTCTATGAGGATGACTAGGTTCTATTCCTATACCTCTAGGAGGTCGTCGGGACAATTTTTACGAAGCCCAAGAGGAGGCTGGAAGCTTTTAAGAAGCCGACGGGTCCTTGTACTAAGCCCAAGAGGAGGCTATCATTCCCGGAGGAAGAGATCATTATACGAAGCCTAAGAGGAGGCTGTGAATACTTCTAAGAAGTCGTAGGGTCCTTGTACGAAGCCTAAGAGAAGGCGGGGTTGCTTTTAGGAAGCTTGTGGGTCCTTGTACGATGCCCAAGAGGAGGCCGATGCTTTTAGGAAGCCGATGGGTCCCCAAACCCTGAGAAATTCAAGGCAAGCTATTCACAAGGAATAGATCAAGTCAGGAAAGTTCGAGAATTTGGAAGAAACTCAAAGATGCCATTCACGGAGAATACATTCATCTCTGGGAGTAGAGTTTCTTGACGATTCCTAATGAGGACAGCCGAAGAGAAGACTGTATCTGGTGATCCTATTGGGGATCTAGTTGTCTATTTCTACGAATAAACGAAACGGCATCACCTAGTTCTAGACGTAGTTGCCGGGGAAACTCTAAATATCTATACTATTATTACACAGTTGATATGAGTTTATGAAATAAGACTTACAGCGAAACAGCCCCACAATACAGTTATATATATATGAGTTTGTGAAAGGAGACTTACAGTGAAACAGCCCCACAATACAGTTATATACATATGAAAGCGGTAAATGAAAGCAGGTAAACACTTACTCGGTTGTAGAGCTTCCATGCTGTTTGGTTAGTTGTTCAACAAAGAAAGATTGAAAACAACAGTATATTCAAAATCAAAGGAGAAAGTGCTTTGAAAAAGAAAGATTTGGGGCTTACAGCTCAAGGAGAGGCCCAGAGTTTTATCAGTGAGCACACTGTTGAATTTGTACAGAGGGACTTATACAAGTGACTGAGGCCCAAGAAAGGTTTTCTGTACAAAGGGATGGGTCTTACACTCTATCAAGAGGCCCAAGTGAGTTTTAAGAAAAGAAATGGGTCTTACTACTCGAGGGTAGGCCCAATGGTTAATTTTGAAAAGGGCGACGGTCGCGTCGTTTATTTGAAAATGTACAGAGGGACTTATACAACGAATGAGGCCCAAAAAGTTTTTTGTACACAAGGGGTTGGGTCTTACACTCTAATAGAGGCCCAAAAGTTTTGAATGGGTCTTATAGCTCAAGGAGAGGCCCAAGGTTATTTTTCAAAAGGTGATGATCGTGCCGTTTGTTTTTTACGATATCGGGACTTATACAATACACTGAGGCCCAAAAATGATTTGGTCAAAAAAAGGATTGGGTCTTACACTCTATTAGAGGCCCAAAAGTTTTGAATGGGTCTTATAGCTCGAGGAGAGGCCCAGGGTTATTTTTCAAAAGGCGACGATCGTGCCGTTTGTTTTTTACGGTATCGGGACTTATTCAATACACTGAGGCCAAAAAATGGTTTGGTCAAAAAAAGGATTGGGTCTTACACTCTATTAGAGGTCCAAAAGTTTTGAATGGTTCTTATAGCTCAAGGAGAGGCCCAAGGTTTGTTTTTCAACGGATGATGATCGCGTCGAAATTTTTGAAATACAACGGGACTTATACAATAAGTGAGGCCCAAAGTGGGTTGTATTTACAAAGGGTTGGGTCTTACACTCTATTAGAGGCCCAAGTGTGTTTGAAAAAGTTTGATGAGGGTTGAATTAATCAAAAACCCTAATTTCATTTTTTAAAGGCATTTTTCAAAGAAAAATCAAGTAAAAAATGATAAAAAATATCAAATAAAATCATTAATCATGTTATAAACAGTGATTAAGGTTTATGAAAAAGTATTTTATCCACATGAATATTTAAAATCATTTTGGTTTTAAAAATCAAGAAAAAGAAATCATTTTAAAAGCATTTAAAACAATTTAAAACAATATTTTTGAATATATTAAAAATATATCAAATAATAATATTTTTTGTGATTTTTTGGTGGATTAAAATATTATGGAGTATGAATAAGAAGTGTGTAAAACAGATTTTAAAAATGATAATTTTTCCTATGTGAAAGAATTGGTTGAGTTTTGAAGATAAACTAAGAAAAAAAAGAATGTGATGTCACAACATCACTCATGAGTTTTCAACATCTTTTTTATCAAACTTCCAACACCCATAACTTTCTCAAATCTCAATGGTTTGAGACAAAATTTATATGCATCTGGCCCAGAATTTCACAAGGAATCCAATGGTGATGGTAGTTTTTTCAGAACACACTCCCTCCTCAAAACCCGATAGTGGTTTTGAAAAGGACCTATAATTGCATTTTCTGTGCTACACTTTGATACAGGCATGGATTACATGGTGAATTAGCCCAAACACAACATATACAACATGTATGAGATGTGTATGATCAGTGGACTTCAAAGCAATGCATGATTTCAAGGATTCCAAGTTGTGATGCTTACCTCTTTTTGAGATTTTTGGAGTTTTTGTGCACTCTGTCAAGCCTCTTGTTCCAGAAATGATTTGATGCTTTAGACACACTCAAATGATCCCTTAGAAGCTTTTAGGATGATTGGAATCAAATGGTACCTGCAAAAACACAAATTGTCCCTTTCTTGCAAAAGGGGTTAAAAGTGACCAAAATAGCAACTCTCTCAAATGGTGTTCCAGATGTTGGGAACCATTTGGGACAGTTCAAGGATGATATTTGGAGTGTGTTTGAGGTTTTATCTGGTTTGGAAAGTGACTGAATCAAGACATGGCTTGAAAAATGCAAAAAAGTGCCATTTTGAGGTTTTGAGAAGTGACTTTGTGATTTTGTGATTACAGGTCACTTGTGATAGTTTACACAGCTTACATATGATATATATATGAGGTGTGTGTGTGATTAGTTTGAGTGGAATTGCTCTCTAACTCAAAAACTCAGAATTACTTGCTTTGGAAGGCAAATTTGAGGTGAAAGAAGATATTTTGAGGAAAGCATATGTTTGATGGCTTTGGTGTACTTAAACTGAACACAAAGGAGCTCTATTTATAGTAGAGCAAGTTTGTTTTCACAGCAACAGTGAATGGTGGCTGCAGTAGAGGTTTGGCCAATGTTGGCCAATGAAAATCCAAGTCTCCTCTAGCCATTGACTAGAGGTTAGGGCACAGAGCTTTGGTTCCCTACTTGTTGGAGGAATCTTGACTGAATTCAGTTGCAAATGTGTCAGTCCATGCCACCTCTAAGCATCTATTAAATGCTCCAATCCAAAATTGGAGTCTTGTCCCTCTTTTAGGGATTTTTAGGAATAGCATGCTACTTCTTGTTCCAAGGACTTTGGAGGCTTGGCTCAGTGATTGTCCCCTTTAGATTTGATCCTCAGAGGTGTCCAAAGTGATGACAAGGCTTGGAAATTCATGTGGCACAAGAAATGTGCAAATCTGCCCCATGAAAAATTCAGCTGCAGCAAACCCTGTTGAAAAATTCATAACTCCCTGCTCGAGTATGCTACATGGACGTTCTAGGACTTTCTGGAAAGCTTAGATGACGTACTTCAACTTTGATGTTTGACTTTGGTCTTGGTTCAGCTTGCAAAGTCATCAAAAATGGTCTTGAACTTGTGTAGTCAAATCTGTCCTAAAAGCTGTCATGAAAATTCTGCTTTATCACTACTTCTTGCGAAAATCATATCTCCCTGCTCGAGTATGCTACAAGGACGTTCTACACCTTTCTGGAAAGCTGAGACAACGTACTTCAACTTTGATGTTCAAGGTTTGGCTTGAATCAACTTGGATCATGGAGAAAAACATCCTTGAAGTTGGGACATTCTTGCTGGAAAAATATTAATGATGTCCCTATGCAATGTTGAAACATTATACATTGAACATTAATAATTCCAAACTTTAATCACTTGTATCTTTTAATCCACTATGATATTTTGAATTGAAGTGAATTGCATCTTTGATGCTTGTCTTGCATGGTGACAAAGCTTGAAAATTGGGTGGCACAAGAAAAGTGCGCAAAATCTGTCCTAAAAAATCAGCTCGAGCAAGGCTTGTTGTGAGGTTCATAACTCCTTGCTCAAGTTGAATTAATGGGAGTTCTTATACATTTTGGAAATCCCTAATGACATACTTTAACTTTCATGTTTGACTTTGGTCTTGATTCAGCTTGCAAAATCATCAAAAATGGTCTTGAACTTGTGTAGTCAAATCTGTCCTAAAAGCTGTCATGAAAATTCTGCTTTATCAATGCTTCTTGCGAAAATCATATCTCCCTGCTCGAGTATGCTACAAGGACGTTCTACACCTTTCTGGAAATCTGAGACAACGTACTTCAACTTTCATGTTTGACTCCAGACCTGGTTCAACTTGGATCATGGAGAAAAACGTCCTTGAAGTTGGGGCATTCTTGCTGAAAAAATATTAATGATGTCCCTATCTAATGTCAGAACATTGGACATTAAGAATTCCCAACTTTGATCACTTATATCTTTCAATCCTTATGATATTTTGAGTTGATTCCCTCTACAATGTTGAAGTATCAAATACCCTCTTTAAAAGTAGCTCTTACTCAAAATCAATGGATGTTTGGATCAATAGTTACAACCTTGAAAAGTTGTGCACTTGAACATGATGTTAACTTAGAAAAAATTTCTAAGTTTCTTTCAATTTGATCAATTTTGCAATTTTGCGTGATTTCTTGATTTAAATTTAATCAAATTAAATCATCCATCATATTTTCTTGAGTAATTGCTTGTGAAGGTCAAAGTTGACCAAAAGTCAAACTTTGACTTTCTGCGTCAGTTGACTTTGTATTAGATGAACTTAAGGCTTGATCCACTTGAAATGTTGCACTCTTGTGCTTGATTCTTGAGGTGGGAGTCCTCTTGATCCTTTATGGATGTTTAAGAGGTTAGACAAGTTGAAGATCATGTCATTCCTTGATTGATCCTTTGTCTAAGGCTCTGAGAGGGCTTGAAACCCTAATTTTGATTGTAGTGGATGCTCACCCATCTTTGGGGAGACTGGTGCAGTATGATGGTTCCTCCATATTGTGATGATGATTTGCACAATGATGAGAAATCTTAGTGGTCAAAATTTGGGGTATGACAGAAAGCTTCTGAAAAAAAGCTACTTGTTACGAATGCAAGGAGCTTGGACATTCCAGGAGCGAGTGTCCAAAGCTCAAGAACGATAGAGAACCTAAGAAGGTTTTCAAAGCCAAAAAGGGTCTTATGGCAACTTGGGACGATTCAGAGTCAGAAGAAGAAGATTCTGAAGAAGAACATGCCAACGTGGCACTTATGACAAAGACCAGCATGAGTGGAGCCTTATCAGAGGGTCAGCTGACACTTGATGAAGAGTCAGACTCGGATGATGACAAAGAGGTACTTTCTTCCTTATCTCGTTCTGAACTTGAATTAGGTTGATCAGAGCTTATGAAAAGGTATCAACTTCTTCTAAGTAAACACAAAACTCTGAAAAAGATTTTTATGGTTGCCTCTAATAACTCTACTAAGAGCGAACCAAATACTCCTGATTTAAATGAAAAAATAAAATTCTTTAGAAAAGTCCAATGCTGCTCTAAAAAGTAAAGTTTCTAAACTAGAAGAAGAAATTATTTCTAACATATCTGCTACCAATGAAGTAATCAAATATGATAGAGCTTTTCAGCACTTCCTTGCTAAAAGCATAGATAGAAGCAAGATGGCTTCAATGATCTATGGAGTTAGCAAAAACGGAAGTAGAGGTCTAGGATATTCAGGACCATCAAAACCAATTGATGAGACTATGAGTGTTAAACTAAAACCTCTGTATGAACATTTTGTGCCTGCTGGCACCGTACTGAAATGCTCTAAACTAGAAGGTTATGAGTCTATTGCACCACAATCACAGACACAGAAGAAAACTTCTAAGTCTAAATATCATGCACAAATTTCACTTGATTATCCCGTTGCACAGAAATCCAAAGGTGTCAGAACCTCTGGAAAGACTAACAAGAAAGGACCCAGAAAATGGGTACCTAAGTGTGAGATAATCTATGTTTCAGACAACCTTGATGGCGCCACTGAAACACCAGTCATGGTACCTGGACAGTGGATGCTCACGACATATGATGGGGGAAAGGCGTATGTTCCAAGATTTGGAACTTAAGTCTGGAGACGTTGTTGGTTTCGGAGGAAACCAGAAGGGAAAGATCATTGGCTCTAGAACTGTTGGTAATGGTAAACTTCCTTCCATCAACAACGTTCTTTTAGTTGAGGGTCTAATGCATAACTTATTGTCAATTAGTCAACTTAGTGACAATGGTTATGACGTTATATTTAATCAAATGTCCTGTAAGGCTGTTAGTCAGAAGGATGGGTCATTCCTGTTCAATGGTAAGAGGAAAAACAATACTTACAAAATTAAACTATCAGATTTGAAAAATTAGAATGCAAAATGTCTTATGTCCGTTAATGTAGAGCAATGGATCTGGAACAGACGTCTGGGTCATGTTAGCTTGAAAAGAATTTCTCAGCTGAACAAGCTAGGACTTGTTAGGGGCTTGCCCAATCTGAAGTATTCTTCAGATGCTCTTTGTGAAGCATGTCAGAAAGGCAAGTTTTCAAAAAATTCCTTTAAAGCAACAACGATTATTTCTACCGCTAAACCATTAGAACTTCTTCACATTGATTTATTTGGACCAGTGAAAACTGCTTTAGTCAATGGAAAGAAATATGGACTAGTCATCGTTGATGATTACAGTCGTTGGACATGGGTAAAATTCTTAAGACACAAGGATGAGTTACATTATGTGTTTGCTTCCTTCTATACCCAAGTGCAAAATGAAAAGAATTGCAAAATCATCAGAGTCAGAAGTGATCATGGTGGAGAATTTGAAAACAAAGATTTTGAAAAACTTTTTTATTTTTATGGCATATCCCATGATTTCTCTTGTCCTAGAACTCCACAACAGAATGGGGTTGTAGAAAGAAAGAATAGGACATTGCAAGAAATGGCTCGCACCATGATCCAAGAAACTGACATGGCTAAGCACTTTTGGGCATAAGCAATTAACACAACATGTTATATTCAAAATAGAATCTCAATAAGACCTATTTTAGGTAAGACTCCTTATGAATTATGGAAGAATAGAAAGCCCAACATTTCTTACTTTCATCCTTTTAGAAGTGTCTGTTTTATGTTGAACACTAAAGAGAATCTGGGCAAGTTTGATTCCAAAGCACAGAAGTGTCTGTTGTTAGGATATTCTGAATGCTAAAAAGGCTACAGAGTCTATAACACAGAATCACGAATTGTGGAAGAATCAATTCATGTCAGATTCGATGATAAGCTTGACTCTGAAAAGTCAAAGCTAGTTGAAAAGTTTGCAGATTTGGAGATCAATTTTTCAGAACCTAAGGAAATGGCAGAAGGACCCAAAGATTCAGAAGCTCCTACTTCTGATATTGATATTACTCCCTCTGATCCTCCACAACAAAAGAAAAACAGAGTTGCAACTTTACACCCTGAAGAATTGATTCTGGGAAATAAGGACGCTCCTATCAGAACCAGACCAGCCTTTAAACCTTCTGAAGAAACACTTCTGGGTTTAGTGTCTTTGATCGAGCCAATATTTATTGATGAAGCTCTTTTAGATAAAGACTAGATTCTGGCGATGGAAGAAGAACTTAACCAGTTTTTAAAGAACGATGTTTGGGATCTTGTTCAGAAGCCTAAAGGTGTCCACATTATTGGAACTAAATGGGTATTCAGAAACAAGCTCAATGAGAAGGGTGAGGTTGTCAGAAATAAGGCACAACTGGTTGCACAAGGTTATAGTCAACAAGAAGGAATAGACTATACAGAAACCTTTGCTCTAGTCGCCAGGTTAGAAGTCATACGTCTATTAATTTCCTTTTCTGTAAATCATAACATCATATTATATTAGATGGATGTTAAGAGTGCATTTTTGAATGGCTATATTACAGAAAAAGTATATGTCAAACAACCTCCTAGTTTTGAAAATTCAGACAAATTAGATTTTTTTTTAAACTTAAAAAATCTCTCTCTCTCTCTCTCTCTCTCTCTCTCTATGGTCTGAAACAAGCTCCCAGAGCTTGGTATGACAGATTGAGTAGTTTTCTGTTAGAAAATAACTTCACCAGAGGCAAGGTTGACACCACTATCTTCTGTAAAATGTTCAAAAATGACATACTTATAGTTCATATTTACGTTGATGACATTATTTTTGGTTCTGCTAATCCCTCTCTTTGTGAAGAGTTTTCTAAGCTAATGCAGGCAGAATTTGAGATGAGTCTGATGAGTGAATTAAAGTTCTTTCTGGGAATTCAAATTGACCAAAGATCAGAGGCTACTTACATTCATCAAAGTAAGTATACCAAAGAACTTCTGAAGAAATTCAACATGATGGATTGTACACCGGCTAAGACTCCAATGCATCCAACATGTATTCTGGAAAAGGAAGAGGTAAGTGGTAAGGTTTGTCAGAAGCTCTATCATGGTATGATAGGCTCTCTTCTGTACTTAACTTCTTCTAGACCTGCAATTCTTTTTAGTGTTCATTTGTGTGCTAGATTTCAATCAGATCCTAGAGAATCTCATTTAACTGCTGTTAAAAGAATTCTAAGGTATCTGAAAGGAACTATTAACCTTGGCCTAATGTATGAGAAAACATCATAGTACTCTCTTTCTGGTTACTGTGATGCAGATTACGCAGGAGACAGATTGGAAAGAAAAAACACCTCTGGAAACTGTCAGTTTCTCAGGAAGAACCTGATCTCAAGGGCAAGCAAGAGGCAATCAACAATTGCTCTCTCAACAGTAGAAGCTGAGTACATATCCGCGTCTCTGTGCAGTACGCAGATGTTGTGGATGAAGAACCAATTGGAAGATTATCAGATACATGAGAGTAACATCCCTATCTTTTGTGATAATACTGCTGCTATCTGTTTAAGTAAGAATCCAATCTTACATTCTAGGGCTAAGCACATATAAATTAAACATCATTTTATTAGAGACTATGTTAAAAATGGAATTTTATGTTTAAAATTTATAGATTCAGACCATCAGAGGGCTGATATTTTTACAAAACCCTTGAGATCAGATGTGTTTAGTCAGAGTCTGAAGATGTCAGATTTTCATTTAAACTCAGAAGCATTTGTTTTAACCTCAGTTATCAGAAGATGCTTTGTCAGAAGTATCTCTGATCATAAGGAAACCTTTTGGTTTTCCAGACTCTGAGGATATCAATACGTGTCACTTAATTAAAGGGTGATTAACCGTGAGCAGTACTTTTCTTGGAATTGGTTAAAACATGATTACGTTCATTTATTAATCCCCATTATTATGTTTAATTTTTCACGTCCACTCAAATTCTCTCCACTTACACATTATATACTCGCTCACACCACTTCATTCCACACTTTATTCTTAGAAACCTTAAACCCCCTTCAGTTCTCTACAACTCCATCATCTTCATCAATGGCGGAATCATCTCAAACTATCTCCAAAGCTAAGTTACTTGAATATCAGTGTACTATTCCTGAAGAATGTCATATCTCTCTCAACACGCCTGTTGATGAACTTCAAGTTCTTAGTGAATCCATGGTTTACTTCAAAAACCTCAGGGATAATGGATGCGATCTTACTCATACTCTCAATTCTCAAGGATGGGATGGTTACTTTAAGAGATTGCAAGGATCCTCACTTCCAAACTTGGTCAAAGACTTCTGGATTCATGCAATCACTAGTAGACATGTCATTGTTTCTACTGTGCTTGGAAGACGAATCATCATCACCGAAAAGACAATCAGTGACCTAATCTCTCATGATGGAAAGGGACTAAGAATCGTCAAAGTCCAACCAAATAAGCATAGGGAAGCTGAGGTCACAGCTGCTATTTTCAAAGAAGGAACTGATTAGAATCTAAAAAGGATCCATCATCATCACTCTTGAAAGATACTTTAAGAGTTTGGTTTAAAATCATGTTGGGAACTATGTATCATCGTCTTTCTTCTCATTCATCAGACTATATTAATGTGTCACAGAAGTATGTTTTATACTCTCTATTGAAAGGAAAGAAAATACATATTCCTTGCATTTTGTTCAACTTTTTGAGAGAGTCCATAATTAACTCAAGAATTGGTTCCACCAAGAAGGGAAATCAAATCCCCTATGGCAGACTATTGTCTGATATTTTCATTGAATCAGGCTTAGTTGAAGATTTATTGGTTGCTGGGTTCACTGAAGAATTACACAAATCTTCTGGATGGCCATTTTGGGCAAAGAACTTAAAGAATACGGGGCTTTTTACGAAGATCACTCGTCAACCTGCTTTTCCAAACCAGTTTGATCTTGACTTTGTTCGATTTCAAATCTCTGGATTCCCACCTTTTTCAAATGACTATAATCCAGAAGAACTAGCAAACTATTTTTCTAAATATGAAGAGGAGGAATCACTAGATGCATGGATTGATCTGGAAAGTCTACCAGATGCTCTCCCTGAAATTGTTCAGAAAAGAGGGAAAGGCAAGAAAAAGGAAAATGATGATGAAGGACCATCGACAAAGAAGATGAAGATAGCATCTACATATCAAAGTAAGTCCTTTGAATCGTCCTCTGACATTGCATCTGGTTCATTCATTCCCATCTCATCAACCCAACCATTTTTATCCACTAGTCCACCAATATTCTCTACTGTTGTCACCACCTCTCCAACACCTGTGTCTGAAATAATCACTACTTCACCGCAACTATTACAGTTGACTCCACCAAGGTTTGAAACTACCTCATCTCAACCAACTTCCACCATTTTTATCCGACCAACACTTGTCTCATCTGTTTCACCTTCTCCATTTATTCAAATCACTAAAGAAAGTCTCACTAAACATCCAGAAATAACCATCTCTCCTTCACCAACTTCAAAACCTACTCCACAATCCATAAATAATAATCCTGAAATTTCTCTAGACAATGATATCATCATTATTGATGACTCTGTTGAGGATGATCTCGCACCGCCTGAAAATCAAACTTCTGACCTCCCTCTCAACCTAGATGAGGAAATATATGTTTTTAAGAACAGTGTGGTTACAAGGTTTAAGGCACTCTCTGATGAATCAAATTCTAGTGAAAACCCCTCTGATTTGGGTGCTTCATGGGATATGTTCAATCAGTGGATGGCTGAAGAATTTCAGAAGTTTCAAGATCGTTGTGTTCAGACAAAGGGTTATTTCGTTCAAGAAGCTGAGAAGAGGTTGCAAGAAAAGAAGGAAGCTGAAGCTAAGCTAGCTGTAGAAAAGGAACTGGCTGAAAGATTAGCTACAGAAGCTAATAATCAAGCAGAAGAAGCCACAATTGTCACAACTGTCAACACCTCTGCACATGCTTTCTCTTCTGAATCTGCCTTTGAGCATTTGGCACGAGCAATTGATGGACTCAAAAAGGATCAACAGACAATACAGGACAAACAGACGATTTTCAGAGAAAGTTTGTCTGAGCAGAAAATTGTCAATAACTCTCTACAGAATATGCTTCGACAAATTCTGAACAAATTGTCTCCAAACCCTTCATCCTTTGGAACCTAGGAACTTAGGCACTTAGGCTCTTTTCACGATTGCTCTGGACATTAGGATCCTGCCTTATTTTAATCTTGTTTTGATCTTTTTAATGTTAATGAAATTTCTTTTTGATTATGACAAAAAGGGGGAGAAATATAATATGAACTTAATATTTTGATTCACATAATCAAATTCTGAAAAACAAGCTGCTTACGTTCTAACCAATAAACTTCTGTTTCTGTTAGATTTGCTTTCTTGTTTTCTTTTTTCAGGAAATTTGAAATCTGAATACTTTTGGCATACAATGTGTTTGACTCTGAGATATCAAGATTTCAATTGGCACAGTTGGCTTCTGAAAACTGAGTAAAGACTCTAAAGATTTCAATATCTGACCTATTGCAACCAGGGGGAGTTCACCCAGAAGGTTCGCAAGTCAGGATATTTGATCTTCATCCAGTCTGAGACTCAGGGGGAGATTTTCATCGGAAGGATAAGTATTCCTTAACCTTCTTACTCTGATTACTTTTTATGTTATGTACAAAATTGTGTCATCAAAATACATAGTTTTGTCATCATAAAAAAAGGGGGAAATTATTAGAACAAGGTTTGGTTCTGTAATAATACCTCTGAGTTTTGATGATAACAAACAAGTATGTTTGTATGAACAATTTTGGTATTCTAATGTTTGTTATTTTTGAGAATTTAACAAACAGGTTCTGCTTCTAATAAATAGTGTGGCTAAGTTATTAGAAGAGAATTGTTCTGCTTCTACGCTACATATTGTTTTGCTGAACGGTAACATTTACTTCAGAAGACTCTGAAGTTGCATGACTCTGATACAATGACTTGAGAAAACAAGTTCTGAAGATCTGATGACAGAAGTTCTGATGGACAAGTCCAGATGCTGAAGACTTAAGAAAACAAGTTCTGAAGATCTGAAGACAGAAGTTCTGATGAACAAGTCCAGATGCTGAAGACTTATGAGTGTGAAGACAGCGGGTTCTGAAGACCAAGTGCTGGAGACTCTGAAGATGTAGCTCTGCAGACTCTTAAGACTTGAAGCTCTTAAGACCCAAGTTATGTTTTCCCTTCTTCTAACTCATGCTCTCAGAAGCCTCTGAAGTCTGGAAGTTGAGAAGACTAAGCAATGTGGTACAACAATATAATAGTACAAGGACACACTCCTCCACTCCGGATAGGACAGATGCAAATGTACTATTTGTCCCCCACGATCCTTCAAGCCGCCATAATTCTGAAATGTCAGAAATATCCTTCAACTGTCATATTATACATGGCTATATAAAGGCGTGAAGACTTCAAGAATGATTACTGTCATTTTCACTGTTCATACGTTGTATAGTTAATATCATTCTTAAGTCAATATTGTTCTGAAAATCTGTTTACTCATCTGCTTGTGTAGAAGCATCACTATTGTAAACAAATCTTTGTAACAAACAGTTATTTGTGTTCCCTAAAGGACCAGTCGGGTCAGAATTTTTAGGAAAACTAAGACAATGTGTCTTAGTGTTGTTAGTCACTTGAAGTTGGCTTGTGCATTGTATTCCTTAAGGGACTGGGTAGGTCAGAATTCTTAAGAAGTCTAGGACTAGTGTGTCTTAGAGGTTGTTAGTCACCAGCAGTTGGCTAGTGCAATTGTAATCAGTTTGGTTATAGTGGATTAAGTCCTCGTTGAGAGAGGCGAAATCACCTTGGCGGGTGGACTAAACTAGCTTGAGGATTTCTCAAGTGAACTAGTATAAACCTACTGTGTTATTTCTTTTCAATTTTTTTTCCTTTATTATTAAGAAGTGAAGTCTGTTTGTAAAGGGGATTATTTTTAACAGATAGTTTTTATTGTTAAAAACCCAATTCAAGTATTACAATACAAAGTTGCAACTTGCAAATATCTTAACCAGAACATTGAAGAGAGTAAGATTTAATTGTCTAAAGAAATTGATTGAAATGAGAGAATTAGCTAATATGAATTAAGATGAGTATTATGAATGTAATTCATCATTAGTTTGTTTGCGTTGCAAGTAAGTGACTTACAACACTAGTCAACTAAAATAGTTGGTAGTCTATGCAGTTAGTTAATTTTGTTGGTTTTCTAATTACATATGTATGTGTCAAGGATGTAATTCAATTAACACAAATCTCTCTTCATTCAATTTGGTTTATATCTCTTTATTTTTTATTTTTGTTCATGTTCTTTTGTTTTTCATTACCTTGAGAAACAAGTTTCCCCAACAGTGTGGAATTAAAAAAAAAATTAGTGTGGGTTTTGTGGAGTATCTTAGTTGGACAGTCACATCACTAATGGTTAACACTTTTTTCCATTTGCATTCGAGACTTATTAATGGGCAAAACCATCACAAATTTTATTAGTTGTGGGCGATTTAGAACCACAATGTATATATATGTATTTTTTTTTTTTTTGTATTTTCAGTATTTTTATATAAAACAGATTTATAGTATTACAAATTTTTGTTTAAAAAAATATTTTTTTTATTAAAATCTTTAAATAAATAATTAGTTTAAATAATAATTCTTGAAATGTTCGTTTAATTATTTCTTCATTTCATTATTACTTTTATTAAATATCTAAATTTTAATAAATCACTTAAATTTGAACTATTTTAAGTTATTTTTTTAATAAAACATATTTTTTAGATAATTTTTTTAAAAAAATTGTGATTTCAAATATGTTTTAGTTTCTATAATGTATATTTATATTAAAATATGCCAAAATTAATCTTTTAATTTATAAAAAATATATTTTTTAATATTTTAAAAAAATATTTTAAGAAAAATATTTTTAAAAATTAAAATAAAAAATTTATTTTTTAAAATTTAAAATAAACGGCCCATAATCACACTCCAATACCAAATTTTCCCTTTGCATAATTATTTATTTATTTTATATAAGTCATTGGCATTAATTTAAATTGAGAATATTTAATAGTTTAATTGATGATTTAGTTATTCTGAATAAGAAAAGAGGGTAATAATTTTAAACTGTCATTCATTAAAAAAAACCAATAAATTGTTAAATTATTAAAATACTTTAAAAATTTAAGTATAGTTTGTCAAAATATAAGTCTTTGATTGATTAACAGTGTAAATAATTTTACATATTTTTTTTCTCATAAGAAAATGTAATTTATTAAAATGAAGCCTTATTATCAATTAATGAATACTGTTGAAAATGGTGAACAAGCCATAGTATTGTTAACCAATTATTATATGAATCTCGAAAGGTTACACAATAGTGGAAGATATTCTTAGCAGATATTTATGCAGAATCGACATGTGGACTGGGAATACGATAGCAACTTTGGGACAAACGTTGTGTTCTATTGTCCACAAAAAGGATATATATGCCATTGATGATTAATATCATTATAGACTTATACAGCTAATGTGGATTATGAAGCAAGTATATTTCAAACCCTTTTCCGATGTGTCATGAAAAAGGATAGAGTGCAATCTTCTTCACATAGCAATCAAAAGAAAGATGAGAAAAGGTAGTGATAAAAAGTAGAAACTTGAGTGTGGGATGAGTGAAAAGATAATGAAGTTTACATTTCTCGTCATATTCAAATTCACATCATTCACTATGATGTTGGACTTTGGTTGGTCTCTTGCTGGGGACGAAATGGGAGCTTTAAGATCCACCTTATGTTGAAATACTTTTTTAAGTATGAGTTTTATTCATATTAGTAATAAGTATCTTAAGATTTTAATTAAAATTTATGATTTTTAAATATAACATTTGATTATCGGTGTAAAAGTTTACAGAATCAACAAATCTGTTTAACTATCAAAAATAATTTTTTTTCTTTTGATTTTTAACACTAATATTTGTTCCACTAAACCGATTAATCTGGTTCGAAAATTAACTTTAACATCAAATATTTTCAACCATCTCTCAATCGCAGTTATAGAAAATCAAAAACAACTTTTAAAATGAGACATTTAATATTAATAATGTTACAGAGCAAGTAAAGTTATATAATCAAGCATAGGAAAAAGAGTCATATTGCCATCGTCATATGTCGGAAGTAGGAGATTTATGGATCAAGTATATTATGATGGCATAGCAATTTGTAGTAAGGTGGGATTTCCAGATCTATTCATAACATTCACCTGCAACCCAAGTTGGCTTGAGATTCAAAGAGTACTTGGTCCTTTAAATTTGAAGCCATAAGATATACCAGATATTATTGCAAGAATATTTAAGATGAAGTTTGATAGGCTTCTGGCTGATGTGACCAAGAAGGGTGTCTTAGGGAAAGTTCTTGTATGTAAGTATTGCATTCCTACTTTACTATTCATGTTATTTTAATGATTACACATACTGTATTAGTAGTTCTGAATACTAAGTAAAAAAATATACATATATTAATACTTTTGAATACCAAAATAGGTTTTTAAGACATATATTATTATAGGTTTTTAATTATATTATTAATAGGATATGTGGATATGTATCAATTCAATTCTCATTTCTATGGTTTTAGTTAACAATAATTCTTATTTTTATATATGTACACAATTGAGTTTCAAAAGAGAGGGCTGCCACATGCACACATTTTTATTTTCTTGCATTCATCCAATAAATATCCTGGTCCAGAAGACATTGACAAAATCATATCAACTGAAATACCAGATCCGGTGAAACAACCAAGATTGTATAACCTGGTTAAGAACCACATGGTTCATGGATCTTGTGGGTTGGCAAACCCAAAGTGCCCTTATATGAAGGATGGTAAGTGCCCAAAATACTATCCTAAAAAATTTCAAGATGTTACAATTGTTGATCAAGATGGATAGTTTATAGGAGAAGAGATCAAGGGAATACAGTTGACAAAAATGGTGTCACACTTCATAGTGGTCATGTTGTCCCCCACAACTCAAGTTTGTTGATGAAATATGAGGCACGCATTAATATGAAGTGGTGCAATCAAAGTACTTCAATAAAATATCTTTTCAAGTACATCACAAGGGTTCTGATAGGATCTCAGCAGTGATCGTTCCAAATAACTCTGATACAAATGGAAATATTGACGAAATTAAATAGTACCTTGACTGTCGATATGTATCACCAAGCGAAGCATGCTGGAAAATCTTCTCTTACTTAATTCATGGTCGAAAACCAGCAGTTGAAAGGTTGTTTTTTCACATGGAGGGAGAGAATTCTATATACTACAAAGATTATGAGCAAATTGGAAATGTCCTTCTTAAACCAAGTGTCACAGAATCAATGTTTACATCTTGGTTTGTAGCAAATAGTGAGTATGAAGAAGCAAGGCAATTAACGTATGGTCAATTTGTGTCCAAATTTGTTTATGATAGGCGGAAGAGGTGTTGGGAACCACGAAAGAGAGGATACACAATTGGCCGACTAATTTAGGTCCCACCAACAACCGGAGAATTGTATTATATGAGGGTGTTGTTGACTATAAAGAAAGGACCAACTTGCTATAAAGATTTAAAGACAATTGATGGCTTCAAACACAATACATTTAGAGACGCAAGTTTTGCGATGAGTTTTCTACAAGATGACAAAGAGTTCATCGAGGCAATAAAAGAGGCATACAACTGGGGTTCTGGACTATTTTTGCGCAAGCTTTTTGTTACAATGTTGTTATCAACTTCAATGAATCGACCTGAACATGTTTGGCGCAACACTTGGATATACTTATCAGATGGCATTCTTAATGAACAAAGAAGATTGACATAAAATCCAGGTTATAACAATTTTTTACTATTCCCTTCAATGTTAGTGATTTGTCAAAATTTTCAATATATCACGGTTGTTCCCGTTTGCATAAATAAATAGAATATAAGTTTACATAACTTTGCTTCAGAATTTCCTAAAAATATTTAATTTACATGGGTATACTCTATTTAGTTTAGGGACTTACTTAGATTTTGATATTTTTTGTAGAATTAAATTTGTCCGATGAAGATATCCAACAACTCACGTTGATGGAAATTGAGAAGCAACTTCAAAAAAATAGAAGAAATTTGAAAGAATTTAAGCCAATACCATATCCATCAAATCATGTTCTTGACTTTCTTGAAAATAGATTGATATATGATGAAAGACAATATGATATTTCAGCTCAAGAAGAAATTTACCAAAATCTGTTTCAATCCTTAACAGGTATTCATATTTCCTATTTATGCATTGTTCAAATAAGTTTTTATTTCATTTTCTTAACAAGTGTTGTTGGAGTATCCTTATGTTTACCAAATCCAATGCTCATGTTTTACATGAATTCTATTTCTATGTCTTTGAACGCGTATATTGCATACACATTTTTATGCCTTGTGCATAATTCCACTAAAAACATGTTGTTTCTTATTGTAGATGAACAACTTGGTATTTTCAGAGAAATTATGCAAGCCGTTATAAATAAAAAAAGGTGGAGTCTTTTTTTATATGGTTATGGGGGCACCGGGAAAACTTTCATGTGGAACACATTTTCTACAGCTCTTCGCTGCAAAGGAGATATCGTGTTGAATGTGGCATCGAGCGGAATAACAAGTATATTGTTGCCTGGAGGGAGAACTGCACATTCTAAATTCAAAATTCCAGTACCATGTCTAGAATCTTCTTTATGTAACATTGAGAAGAAATCTGATTTAGCTAATCTCTTGAAAGTAACAAAACTCATTATATAGGACGAATCACCTATGACAAATAAATTTTGTTTTGAAGCTCTTGACAAGTCTCTGAAGGATATAATGAGTGATGACAGTGGTGAATGTAACCAAATTTTTGGAGGTAAAGTTGTCATTTTTTGGGGAGACTTCAGACAAATTTTACCTGTTATACCAAGAGGAACTAGGTCTGAAATTGTTCATGCTACAATAAATGCCTCATATATTTGGGGTCATTGCAAAGTTCTTAGTCTAACAAAAAATATGCGGTTGCAAAGTGGCTCTAATTTAGTCAATTCTGAAGAAATTCGACTATTCTCAAAATGGATTTTACAAGTAGGGAATGGAAAAATATCCGAACCCAATGATGGATTTGCTGAGATACTTATTCCAGAAGAGTTACTCATTTGAGATTGTGTGGACCCAATTGAAGCTATTGTTACAAGTACTTATCCAAATCTCATTCAAAACTACACAAATTCAGATTTTCTTCAATGTAGAGCTATTCTTGCATCTACTATTGAAATAGTCGATGATATTAATAACTACATTACGAATCTTCTTCCAGGTATATCTTCATTCCTATTAATGAAGATTTTTAAAGTGCATTTAAAGCTTGAATATAATTTAGTGTCATTCATTTTTCAATTGGAATAAAAGACTTTAACTCTTACTGCATGTATTACAGATAAGGGCAACATTTATTTTAACATTTATATTTTAAATATAAATTACTCATTAATTTTAAAACATGTAGATTTGGTAACATAAATTGCATGTATATACATTTTGCCGTGCGATACATACAATAGCATATTTTAATACACTTTGCTATAGCAGCTGCATATACATGTTACTTTAATACTTTAATAGTACATTCTGCAGGTGTATAGTAGCATATTTTAATACTATAATATTATACATGTATAATAGCATATTTTAATACTTTAAAATATTTTAATACTATTTTTTTAACAATCCGATACAAACAGCGGCATAAATGAAATAGTGCAACAGCAGCCGCATATAGTTTTCATATTGATTTACATTTTTACTACACATTAACTAATTCAAAATTCAATAGCACATATACATGATACTTCACATTAACTATTTATAAATGCAACAGCAGCCACATTGTAGCGTCAATTTTTGTCGGTGATGCGACCACCTTATCGCCATTGGTTAGACTTGGGTGCTACTTTCTGATTTCTTATTTATCATATGAAGCTGGAAAGGAAAGAGAAGTTATCTAAAACTAACCTTGCACGCAAATGTTTTCTTCAACAAATGCTTAAGAGATTTGGGAGTTTGGGGTCAGGTTATACAATGAGGAGTTGTCAATTACCCATCCTATATGTGGTTATCCACAGATTATTAGCAATTTCTACTGTTTTCTATTTAGTGATGTTTATCTGTCGATTGGGAAAGTTTCTTCTTTGGGAATGTTTGAGAGAGAGTTTTTGTTGATGTCGGTTTTTTCCGATGTTTTTTGGTAAGGTACTGGACCTAAGGTTTTTGATTTGTGTGTGCTCGCTAAGATTTCGTAATCTTATGCCTATGTATTCCCGTAAAGATAACAGGGAAATCGGAGCAATCGTAGTTCCTCCTATTCTATGGGAGGAAAAAGATGTTTGATGTCTTGTTCAAAGCCCAAGATTGAAGCTAAAGGGTATTTGTGTCTTGTTCAAAGCCCAAGATTGAAGCTAAAAGGTTTGACTGAGAGAGAATTTGTTATCTCTAAAGAGAGATATCTCATCTATTTATCATGATTATTGGGTGATTGATTATAAAAGAAAATTACTTTAAATGGAATGTATGGAATCCAACAATGCCATCATTTCCTTTATGAGGGATTTGTCCTGAAGGAGAAAACTTTAACTCAGTGTTGAGCAATGCCATTTTTCCTTAGGATCTTTCATGCTAAGAGAGGGACATTGGCTTGGATGTAAATAATCCAGAGGCTTGCCACTTACAACAATTAGATGAAAGAGAGGATTTACCAGGATAAGAGATGAACTGCAGCTTGGATTTCTGAATCAACAAGTGCGCCATTTATAGCAGTTATCTGGGATTAAGGTTTGTTTGATTATTTGTTTTGATGTGTGATATACAGAGAAATATCTTCCTATAGAGACTTTTTTGATTTAGTCTGAAAGGATGTTGATTTTTGTGTGCCTTGATCAAAGCCCAAGGTTGAAGCTAAAAGGTTGACTCTACTAGGGAGTTTTATATCTGTCTTGTACAAAGCCCAAGATTGAGGCTGAAAAGAAAATGGCTCTTTCGGGGAGATCATTATACAAAGTCTAAGAGGAGACTAAAAGTTGACTTTTCCGGGGAAATATTTTATCTGTCTTGTACAAAGCCCAAGATTGAGGCTAAAAAAGGGTTTTTGACTCCACTGGGGAATATTTGTATGTATCTTGTACAAGGCCCAAGATTGAGGCTAAAATGGGAAACTGACTCTACGGGTGAGAGGTTTTATCTGTCCTGTACAAAGCCCAAGATTGAGGCTAAAGAAGATTGACTCTGCTAGAGAGTATGATTTGTCTTGTACAAAGACCAAGATTGAGGCTGAAAAGAGGATTGGTTCTGCTTAGGGAGATTTTATATGTGTCTTGTACAAAGCCCAAGATTGAGGCTGAAAAGAGACTGACTCAATAAGAGAGTGGTTTTTATCTGTCTTGTACAAAGCCCAAGATTGAGGCTGAAAAAGGATTTTACTGACTCAGCTGAGGATATTTATAGGTGTCTTATACAAAGCCCAAGATTGAGGCTAAAGAAGGGCTGAGGGAAAATCATTATACAAATCCTAAGAGGAGACTGGTTGGGGAATTTCTTATATAAAGCCTAAGAGGAGGCTAGCTTCTGCTGAGGATTATTGAGATCCAGAGACAGGTCCAAATTGGGGAATCAACTCTTGCTGGGGAATGAAGAAGAGTTGAAATATAAGATGCCTTGAGGTTCTGATAAAGGGTTTATTGATAGCATTTTGACCCTAGCTGGGGAAAATTTAAAGTGAGAGTTTAAAGATTGAGTTTTAAAACCTATGGAGGTTTTAACTCTGCTAGTGATTGATGGAATGATCAGGGTTTCTCTTTTTTCCTTGAGGATATGAGACTATCCAATTCTACTAGTATGATAGGGTTTATCTTTGTATGATGCCCAAAAGGAGGCAGGTGTTTTAAGGGATGTGAATCAATCCTAACGTGACTCTTTGGAAAGACTGCTCTAACAAAGGATGACTAAGTTATGTCCTATACCTGTAAGAGGTCTTTGGGTCCTTGTACTAAGCCCAAGAGAAGGCATGGGAACTTTTAAGAAGCCTGAGGGTCCTTGTACAAAGCCCAAGAGGAGGCTGGGGATGCTTTTAGGAAGCCTGTAGGTCTAAACCTAAGAAACGTTCAAGAAAGGTTTAACTGGGAATAATCCTTTCTTTAGTGAACAGTTCTAGGGTTTGAAGAAATTCAAGAGAGGTTTCACCAGGAATTAATCCTCTCTGGGGGAAATGAATTTCTTAGATAAATTTCTAATAGTGATAGTCTTGAGAAAAGTTTCACCGGGAATAATGCATTTCTCTGTTCCATATTGTATAAGCCCAAAAGGAGGTAAGACTGTATCTAGAAATTCCTATTGGGAACTAGTTTTGACTGTGTTGAAAGAGTGACCACTGGTTTGATCTATTCCTAGACCTAATTGTCGGGGAAAACTCTAAGCAGTTGATATACAGGCATATATATATAGATGAAATATATAAAAGTATGTAAAAGAGGGTAGGAGGACTTATAGGTGAGCAAGCTTCCAGCATTACAAACAAATATATATATACAAGTATGTAAAAGAAAGTTGTTTTAAAACTTTCAGGTGAGCAAGCTTCCATTGTAACAGTTGTATGGTTAGTTTTTTTCAAGAAATTAAAGAAAGTTTTGATAAAAACTATGAATTTGAATCTAAATCAAAGGGAAAATTTGTTTTTGAAAAGAAGATTGGGGCTTATACTCAAAGAGAGGCCCGGATGAAAAACAATAATCGTACCGTTGATCTGAAAATTGTATCGGGACTTATACAATGATTAAGGCCCAAATTATTGTATTTACAAAGAGTTTGGGTCTTACACTCTATTAGAGGCCCAAAGTTTATTTTTGTACAAAAAATGGGGCTTACAACTCAAGGAGAGGCCCATTGAAAGACAGTGGTCGCACCGTCGTTTTAAGAATAACAGAGGGACTTATACAATAACTGAGGCCCAAAAAGGTTTTCTGAACAAAGGGATGAGACTTACACTCTATTAGAGGCCCAAAGTGTTTGAAAATAATAAATATGGGACATACAACACAAGGGGAGGCCCAGATGAAAATTGTTTGAAAATGGCGATCGCGCCGAGATTTTTAAAATCGTATCGGGACTTATACAATGACTGAGGCCCAAATTATTTTATTTACAAAGGGATGGGACTTAAACTCTACCAAGAGGCCCAAAGTTGTGTATGTGAAGTTTGAAAAATCAAAATTTAGAGAAAACCCTAATTTTGAATTTAAAATATAATTTTCAAAGGAAATTAAATAATAAATGATATAAAATACTAAATATATTCAAAAACAAGTTGTATACTTTGAAAAATATTTTGAAAAATCATGTTTAATCACATGAAAGCTTGAAATTCATTTGAAGTTGAAAAATCAAGAGAAAGAAATATTTTTAAATGTTTAAAAACAACTAAAAACATAATTCTTTACAAAAATACCAACTATGTGAAATAAATAATATTTTTTGTGAAATTTTTGTAGAATAAAATATTTTAATATTTTTGTAAATTTTCAAAAAAAGAACCAATAAAAAATAATTAAAATTGAGAGAGAAATTAATTTTGGAATTAATTAATAAAAACCATGAAAAATGTGAAAAATAGCAAAATAGGGGAAAATGGCAAAATGGTCTGGGTGGGTCTTGAACCCCCGACCTCCCAATCAAACACACATGCGCACTACCACTAGCGTGGTGATAGATCTGTGTATGGAAACCACCCCATATGTATATGGGGATGGCAAGATTTTAGGTCTGGCCAAGGCGCCCTGGCCCTGGCCCTTGCCCAAGGCATGGCCTGATTTTTGCCTTCTAGCATGAAGGCTCTAACTCCCTCAATTCTTCATGGATTTTGACAAAATTTAGATGGATCCTACCTAGAATTTCATGAGGAATCCAATGGTGCTTTTATATTTTTTCTAAAGATGTTCCTATTTTAAAACCCGATAGTGGTTTCAAAATAGGCCTAGATTTACTTGTTCTATGCTATCTCATCATACACGCAACAACAACATGGAAAATTGGTTCAAACGCGACATATATGATATGTATGAGATATCCATGATCAATGGACATCAAAGCAATGCATGATTTAAAGAGTTCAAGTTGTGATGCACTTACCTCTTGAAGCTCCTTGTGATATCTTTCAAGATGCTTATTCCAGAAGTGATCCAATGCTTTAGACACCTTTGATTGATCCCTTAGATGCTTTTAGAATGATCAAGACCAGCTGGAATCCTAAGGAACAAGAATTGGCTCTTTCTTGCAAAAGTGGCAAAAGTGACCAAAATGGAATCTCACTCAAATGATGTTACAGTTGAGGGAAACTTGTTGGGACAGTTTGAGGATGATATTTGGAGTGTGTTTGAGGCTTTGTTTGGCTTTGAAAGTGACTGAATTAAGACATGGCTTGAAAATTCAAAAAAAGCCAAAATTTGAGGTTTTGGAGGTTGACTTTCTGATTTTGGTGTTTCAAAAACAAGGATGAGTGTTTGAACAGCTTATATATGATACATTGGGTGTGTTTGGATCATGAGCTATGGTGGAATTGCTCTCTAACTCAAAAATTCAGCGGTGACTTGCAAAAGAAGGCATTTCTGCATAATGAGAGAGATTTTGAGGAAACCAGTTGCTGTTGTGCTTTGGGGTACTCAAGCTGGTCATAAATGAGCTCTATTTATAGTAGAGCAAGTTTGTTTTGGAAGGAATAGTGAATGGCAGCTTGGACAGTCCTTTGGCCAATGGTTTCATAAAGGAATTCCAGTCTTCCATGATTATTGACTTGAGGTTAGAGCACAGGCTTATGGTCTTCTGTTATAGGGATAAGGCTTGACTCATTTAGTTAGGTTTGCTTCAGTCCATGCCACTTTGATGTATCCATTAAATGCTTGATGACAAATTTGAATTTCAAGGTCCCTTTCATGATGATTTTGCACATGGAAGGCTAGGTTCTTGGCATTTTGTGTTATGGATCAGATCATTCATTCATTTATGTTGTAATTGGACAGAAATGAAATGATCAAAGTGTCCAAAATCAGTCTAAGGAATCGTGGGGTGCAAGTTTGTACCAAAATCTATCTTGAAAACAGTTGCAACAAGGCAACTTGGGAGATCCATAACTCCTAGCTCAAATGGAGTTTGATTGAGTTCTTGGACAATTTGGAAAGCTCTCATGACATACTTTAACTTTGTTGTTCACCAATGGACCTGGTTCAACTTGGATCAAGGTGAAAAATGTCCTCAAAGTTGGTGAAAAACTAAGACATATTTTGACTTGAAAATTTCACTAAGTGTTGGAAAAGTGGTCATTTTCACTTTTTTTTTTTGTGATTTTTATCAATCTATAACTCAAAATCCAGAAGGATTTGGAATTGCTTGTAGTTGACACTTTTAAAGTATGTAAGACGAACTTTCATTTGAGCTTTGGATGGAAGAAAAAGGCCTTATGGTTTAGGAGTTATGACCTTGCAAAGTTGGTACAAAACCACTTTTGTTCCATAACTTAGAAAAATTTAAGTTACCTATGGTTGCCCCTTTTGCAAGAAACCTCACTTTTCATGATTTTTCTTGATGGATGATGATCAAAATCATACATTAACATTGTTTTTGACTAAGGGGAACCATATTTGTGAAAAATTCCAAAAAGTCAAACTTAATTTTGTGTACAGTTGACTTTTTTGTCAGATGAAATCCAAAATGTGTGATTCTTTGTGTAATCAAGTTCTTGACATAATTCAGACCTAATGGATGGATTCCATAGGTGTTTTAGGGTGTATTGAATCATGTCCCAAGGTTTGGGAGCATGTCTTGGTCAAAAGTCAAAGATACAGTTGACTTTTCCTTCAAAACCCTAATTGTGGTCCAGATGAAATTGAAACTTGTCAATCAAGCTTCTTGGATCAATCCATTGTTTCAAATGAATAAATGTGGTGTATTTGAGGTCCTCAAATAATGTCTTGAAGTCTTGGCTCATGCTTTGCTCCAAAAGTCAACTTAGGGGTGAATTAGGTCAAGAAACCCTAATTCCTGGTTTTTTATGAATGCATCCCCTGAGGCTAATTTGACTTGATGATTGGGCCCATGAGGTCCCTTAGAGTATATTGGGTTATGATTTGAAGTATTGGCTCATGCCCAGAAGAAAAATTTCATCTGGAGGCCTTGGTCAACCAAAACCCTAATTTGGTGACACTGGCGATCTTGAGGCTTGATCCACTTGGAATGTTGCAACTTTGTGCTTGATTCTTTATATGGAAGTCCTCTTGATCCTTTATGGGTGTTTGAGAGGTTAGACAAGTTGAAGATCATGTCATTTCTTGATTGATCCTTTATCTAAGTGCTCTGAGAGGGCTCAAAACCCTAATTCTTGGTTGTAGTGAAAGCTCGACAATCCTTGTGAAAATTAATGAGGCATGATGGCACATCCATATTGTGGCAATGATTTGCATAATGATGGGAAATATTGGTGGTCAAAATTTGGGGTATGACAGATGCCCCTATTTAATCTTCTTGGACCCGAAGTTGTGAATGGCGAAGATATTCGGACATTCAGGGTGCAAAAGGATTAAATATCGAAATACCCGAAATTTTGACGGTGGTTATGAATGGTAATTTGCTCATCCATCTTCTTTTGCTAAGCAATGATACTCAGAAAAGGTAAAAGCTTCCCCTCGATCCTGGTCTTCAGCCAAGGATTTGGTCTCAGTTTCTTTTGAAATAAACCTTCCCTCGATCCTGGTCTTCAGCCACGGAATTGGTCTCAGTTTTAGAAGAAAAAAACCTCCCCTCGATCCTGGTCTTCAGCCAAGGAACTGGTCTCAGTTTCTGAAATAAACTTCCCCTCGATCCTGGTCTTCAACCAAGGAACTGATCTTAGTTTCTTCTTGTCGAGTTTCTTCCTTGACAAGGGACGCTATGTGTAGCGGTCTTCATCAAACTTCTCACCAAGTTTTCTACTAGGGAGACGCCATTTGATGGAAAATTTTTGAGGTCAGACTTGTTGGGGGTACCCATTTGTCTAAGTTGTAGAGGTGTACAAACTTCTCTGTTGGAGATGCCATTTGTTGACTTTACTGGGGAAAATGAGTCTCTTGAGAGACTATTTTTTGCTTGGGGATATTTCATCATACTTTTCTTCGAGATCTTCTCGGAGAAACGCCATGTGATGTGATCCAAATTTTGAGGTGCTGATGACCTTTTTAACATCGACTTTCTTGGGAGAAAAACTGATGTATTGCTGAGAGTCTTCGGTTGAGAGGCTTTCTCTGGGGATTTTCCTTAATCCGAGAAAGCGAAAATATCATCTTCAATGGTGAAGAGTGATGTTCCAGAAGTGTCTGCCAAACGTCTTCTTGCCTTTCAGAGGTTCAAGTTATCAAAGTGGTCGAGGACAGTTTCTAATCCAGAAATAAACTGGGGAGAAATTGCTCAGACAATACATTTTCTGACGAGGTAAGAACTCAAACCGGGATTTTGTCTTATCCAACACAGAAAGGACAACTGACAACTTGATTGACAAAAGGGTTTTATCACTTGGGGAAATGAGACCGACCAGAGTGATAGTAATGCAATATGATTATGAATGTGGATCAATTATGCATGATGTATGCATGGTTATGCTGATAAAACTGATGCGACATACAGACTAGTGGATGAACATGACTGGATACTCGGCCACTGCGGGGGATGAAAAGTACCATTGGTTCATGATAGTAATTGTATCTTGCTTAGGATAGGTGGTCCCTGTGGGGGAGAAAGATTCGTCAATCGGTTTTAAGAGGTAAGAACTCTGTCAGGGATATCAGATGGGACATTTGCATCTGACATAGTTGATCCTTCATTCAAGCGTACTAGTTTAGAAGGAGTACTTTGATTCTGCACTTTGAGGTTCAATTACCTTCGGAGAAACCCTCGATGTTCCTTTTGCATTCATCAGTCAAAAGGAATTGCCATCTTTATTTAAAAAGTAGAAAAGTTTTTGACAATTAAATTCATTTTTGTTTTATTTCAAGAATCGTTGATCATGTTAAAAAATGTCATTCTGAAAAGCTAAAACAAATGACCTTGAGTTAAAGTTTTTCGACGGATGGTACTACCGTTATCCTTCTACCAACTTTGAATTCTGGACATCCTGAGCCTCTGTCGAAGATGACCTTGAGTTGAAGTTTTCCGACGGATGGTACTACCATTGGGGATTTAACCTTGTCGGACATAGTTACTTGCCATGAATCACTAATTTTTGCCTGGATTGTACTTTGAGATTTCCAATCCATTGGGATGATTTTTGATTATGTCTCTAATTTTTGTCTGGACCGCCCTTTCGGGTTTTCAATCCACCGAGACATTTTTTTTAATTTAGGTGAAGTATTTCTCTACTACGTCAACATTTGTGGGGTAGACAAACTCTTCTTCATCCATGGTAGCGAGTCTCAAGGCGCCGCCTGAGAAGGCTTTCTTGACCACATAGGGGCCTTCATAATTCAGAGTCCATTTTCCCCTGGAATCAGTGATGACTGATTGTATCTTCTTGAGCACAAGGTCTCCTTTTCTGAAGACACGAGGTCAGGCCTTTTTGTTAAACGCTTTCTTCATCCTTTGCTGATACAACTGATTATGGTATAGAGCCATTATTCGCTTTTCTTCAATTAGGTTCAGTTCGTCGTGTCGACCTTAACACTATTCAGACTCTGTTAGCTTGGCTTCCATCAATACCCTTATTGATGGTATCTCTACTTCTATGGGGAGCACTGCTTCTATGCCATATACTAGAGAGAAAGGGGTTGCCCCTGTTGAAGTGCAGACAGATGTCCGATAACCGTGAAGAGCAAAGGGCAGCATTTCATGCCAGTCTTTGTAGGTTACAACCATCTTTTGAACAATCTTCTTGATGTTTTAGTTAGCCGCTTCTACCGCTCCATTCATCTTAGGCCGGTAGGGAGATGAGTTATAGTGTTCGATTTTAAATTCAGCACACAACTCCTTCATCATCTTATTGTTCAAGTTGGATCCATTATCAGTGATGATCTAGCTTGGAACACCATATTGGCAGATGAGGTTGTTCTTGATAAATCGGACCATGACTTGTCGGGTTACATTGGTGTATGACGCTGCTTCGACCCATTTGGTGAAGTAGTCAATGGATACCAGGATGGACTAATGTCCGTTTGAAGCTTTGGGTTCGATCATGCCAATCATGTCGATTCCCCATATAGAAAAAGGTCATGGAGAAGAAAGAACATTGAGATGCGTTGGCGGTACATGGATTTTGTCAGCATATATCTTACACTTATGACACTTCCTCATGTACTTGTAGCAATCGGATTCCATTGCCAACCAATAGTATCCGGCTCTCAGAATTTTTCTAGCCATTGTGTGTCCATTGGCATTAGTGCCAAAGGATCCTTCGTGAATTTATTTCATCAGCATGTTTACTTTTGGTCTGTCTACGCATTAGAGCAAGACTATGTCGAAGTTTCTCTTATAGAGTGTATCACTGCTCAAGAAGAAGCTGTCTGCCAGTCTTCTGAGGGTTTTTCTGTCTTTTCTTGATGCCCCAGGCGGGTACTCTTGTTTTTGAAGGAAGCATTTGATATCGTGATACCAAGGATTGTCATTTAGGACTGCTTCAATCGTGAAAATGTAAACGGGCCATTCTAGGCGCATTATGTCAATCTTAGGTACGTCGTTCCATTGACCTACACTAATCATGGAAGAGAGAGTGGCTAGTGCATCAGCCATGTGATTCTCTTCACGAGGGATATGGTGAAATTTGATTCTTTTGAAGAATGGTAACAACCTTCTCGCGTAATCTTTGTAAGGAATCAGTCCTGATTGGTATGTGTTCCATTCTCCTTTGATCTGATTGATAACCAGGGCTGAGTCTCCATACACATCCAAGTTTTTAATCTTCAAATCAATTGCTTCTTTGAGACCCATGATACAAGCTTCGTATTCGGCCTCTTTATTTGTGCATTTGAAAGTTAGTCTGGCAGTGAAAGGAATATGGGTACCCCGAGGTGTTACTATGGTTGCCCTAATTCTGTTTCCATAATTGTTGACAGCTCCGTCAAAGATTAGTCCCCATTGGGGACCTGGTTCTGGCCCTTCACTGGGTAGCGGTTCATCACAATCTTTCATTTTCAAATACATGACATCTTCGTCTGGGAAGTCAAATCCGACTGATTCCTGATCGTCAATCAGTTGATGAGCCAAGTGATCGACTAAAATACTTCCTTTGACGGCTTTCTGAGCATGGTACTCGATGTCGTATTCTGATAACAACATCTGCCTTCTAGAAATCCTTCCCGTGAGAGCAGGCTTTTCAAAGACATACTTGATCGGATCCATTTCGGATATTAACCAAGTAGTGTGACAAATCATGTACTGCCGAAGACGTTTGGCTGCCCAAGCCAGAACACAACAAGTTTTCTCAAGCATAGTGTACCGAGTTTCACGATCGGTAAACTTCTTGCTTAAATAGTAAATGGCAGACTCTTTTCTTTTGGTTTCATCTTGTTGGCCAAGTACACAACCCATAGAGTCTTCCAAGACTGTTAGGTAGATGATCAGTGGTCTTCCCTCCACTGGAGGAGACAAAATAGGTCGATTCAACAGATATTCCTTGATACTGTCAAAAGCTTTTTGGCAATCCTCTGTCTATACGCAACTTTGATTCTTTCTGAGTAGTTTAAAGATCGGCACGCATGTCGCGGTCATGAGAGATTTGAATCTGGAAATGTAATTCAGACGTCCCAAAAATCCTCTGACTTGTTTCTCGGTCTTTGGCGAAGGCATTTCTTGAATGGCCTTTACCTTGTCAGGATCAACCTCAATTCCTTTCTGGTTGACAATGAACCCTAAAAGTTTCCCTGAGCGGACTGCGTTTGTTGGGATTCAAGCGGAGTTTGTACTTTCTCAGACGCTCAAATAGTTTTGACAGGTGGGTCACATGCTGCTCTTCTATTTTAGATTTGGCAATCATGTCATCGACGTACAATTTGATTTACTTATGCATCATGTCGTGAAACAGAGTAGTCATGGCCCTTTGATAGGTTACCCCGACGTTCTTCAAACCGAATGGCATTATCTTGTAACAAAAGGTGCCCCATGGGGTGATGAATGAAGTTTTCTCCATATCTTCTGGCGCCATTTTGATTTGATTATAGCCCGAGAATCCATCCATGAAGGAGAAGACTTTAAACTTTGTTGTACTGTCTACGAGCATGTCTATGTGCGGTATGGGAAAGTCATCCTTTGGACTGGCTTTGTTAAGATCCCTGTAATCTACACACATTCTAACTTTTCCATCCTTTTTCGGAACTGGCACTATGTTGGCTAACCATTGAGGATATTCTGAAGTGGCAAGGAAACCTGCGTCGATTTGTTTTTCCACTTCCTCCTTGATTTTGATAGCCATATCTGGATGAGTTCGTCTCAACCTTTGTTTTACCGGCGGAAATTCTGATTTCAATGGTAGATGATGTTCCACGATGCTGGTATTCAACCCTGGCATGTCCTGATAGGACCAAGCAAATATATCGAGAACCTCTTTGAGAAGTTTTATCAATCTTTCTTTGACAGTTGGACTGAGCAGTACTCCAATCTTAACTTCTTTCTTTTCTTCCTCTGATCCCAAATTGACCGTTTCCAACGGTTCTTCGTGAGGTTCAATATACCTTTCCTCTTGCCTGAGTAGTCGGGAGATCTCTTCTGGAATTTCTGGGTCATCTTCTTCTTCAGCTTCAAATAGCGGGAATTCAAAGTTGGGAGAAGGTATTGGATCGTATGTTTCAACGGGGTTTAAAACAAGCAATCTGCATGACGTGATGTTTTTTAGAAGAGATAGAGAGAATGCGAGAACGTGTGTAGTGTATTTTCTAAAAAATGCTCTTTTTTATTTATTTTTGGGCTGTTTTAGGATTTCCATTTTCTGAAAAACAAAAAGTGAAAACAACAATAAATACGGGAATGACAGAACGACATTATTTATTTATGATTTTTTCGATTCTTGAAATACATCCCTATAAAGCAAAACTCTCTCGCTTTGGACGAAGCGAAGAGGGACATTTACAGAAAGATGGGCCCTATAAAAACATCCGTTTCACCTGGGCAGGGTGAAAGGTTAAGACAAGGATGGCAATTACTTAGACTTATGGATGATTTTTGGGACATCGACATCAACCCATTGGCGAAGAACTCCTCGGTGAATCACAAAGTCTGGTACCTTCTTTCTTGGTTTGTCCTTAGAAACGACGCTGATTTCTGGCGGAGCAGGATCGTTGGAGTCTTCCTCCCATGCAGAGTTTTCGTAAATGAACTCTTCTGTTGTATCTTTCTTAGTGTTTTCACTCTCAAGAGGATCTCCCCATCCAGTTGGCTAGATGTCCTCGTATCTAATGCGAGAGCTTTCAGGAGCGGTGTACTTGACCAAGAAGTCGTACCTGCCACTCGGTTGTCCCAAGGTGTCCCATACTTCTGTGGGGATAGAGGAGTCATCCTTCTCAATGATGTTGACCTCAGGAAAAGCATAGTTGATGAACTCTTGTCCCGCAATCTTTGCAGATTCATCGTTGTGCTGGATATCTTTGGAATGCCCTGAGTAATGATCCCAAGAACCGGTGGGGACGTGGGTATTCCTTTCAATATTACTCAGCTGATAAGCATCGCTTGGCTGACTCTTTTACCCCAAGTCTTCTGGGTACGACTTCTAGATAGGCAAGTCATCCAGGGGATCATAATAGTCCTGATCAAAGTTGTTCTTCATTAGATCATCTTCTAACGAGTTAGGTGGAGCACGACATCCCTCAGGATCATAATCTCCATAGATCATTCGAACATTTGATCTTGGTATATATCTCGGGCCCTGCTTGGGAAAACAGAATGGCGTGTGCGCTTCTTCCAGAGACATATAACCGTTGTCGTTGAGATAAAATTTCCATTCCTCGTTCGTATTGGAGGAGTCACTCTTATTGATGGTGTGTACTTCTTGAGATTTTGGGTGGAGGAAGCCTCCACTGTGGAAGAAGTCCTGAATGGGATGAAAAATTTCATCTTTAGTAGTCTGGGTACAGGTTGAAGAGAAACCAAGACCTTTCTTTGTCTTGTTATCAGTAGGAATTACGAGTTGTCCCCATCCTTTTACGTCATTACTCTTGATCACTTCGAGAGCATATTTGTATGAGGAAATTGACGTCCCTCTTTCTGATCGATTCTCATTGCTCACCGAGAGTGCTTGGAACTGGGTTCCAATGACCTCCTCGGGTTCTACACAGGAAAATGAGGATAAGTTGCTCACTATTAAGGCCTGCTCTCCTCATACTGTGACTAACTTGTCATTTTTGATGAACTTCAGCTTTTGGTGAAGTGTCAAAGTGACTGCCCCAGCTTCGTGTATCCAAGGTCTTCCTAATAAACAGTTGTATGCTGCCCGGATGTCCATGACCTGGAAAGTGACTTGGAAAGTGTGAGGACTGATGGTTATGGGAAGATCAACTTCCCCGATAACTATTTTTCTGGATCCATCAAAGGCTTTGACGATGACCTCGCTGCCTCTCATCGGGGCTCCCTGAAATGATAGTCATACCAGAGTTAATTTTGAAATAACATTCAGAGCTGATCATGTATCTACCAGTACATTGGCTAGAGCATCGTCCTAGCAGTTAACTGTAATGTTAAGCGCCATATTATGATTTTTGCCTTTTTCCGCAGTTCTTCATCACTGAATCCTAAGTTGTTGCAAGAAGTGATGTTGGAAATGATGTTGTCAAACTGTCTTATCGTCACATCTTGTTCTATGAAAGCTTGCTCCAATACTTTCTGCAGAGCTTCCCTGTGAGCTTCGAAACTAAGCAGGAGAGATAGCACAGAGATTCTAGATGGAGTTTGCAACAGTTGGTCCATAATGTTGTACTCGCTTTTCTGGATGAGCTTCAGCATCTCATCATTGTTTTGTACCAGTTCTAGATTATTGGATTGTCCAACTGGTTGATTGGGAACTTCTGTTTGAGGTTCCTTTTCTTTGGGGGTTCTCCAACTCCTCTGTTGAAGATCCGGTCGCTCCGTGTTACTCGATTGATGTTGGCAATGTTTACGACGGAGGGTAATGGAGTTTTCTTTCCATTTTCGATGGTTGTTGCACCGTTTTTGTAAGGGATAGCCTTATCTGATTTGTACGATATTGGACCTGGCAAGTAGATAACCACTGGAGCTTTCTGATTTCCCTGACCATTATAGAAAGCCTCAATTGGTTCCAGGTTAATGATTCTTCTACTATTAAGGGAGACTTTTGACTCGTTGAGCAGAGGGATTATAGCGTAAACGTCTTTGGTACTCCCATGATCAGAGATTATGACAACATCTTTGCTTTGATCAGGAAGATAGTCTAGCATCACGTTGATCGACCCAGAATTTAAACATGGTCGAATCTCTTTTTGGTCCAACTGATTTTGAAGAGCTGCTCGTACGAAGTAGCATCATTGGTTGTTCTCTGAACAAACTCTACAGTGCTCGTAGTTATGGGGTGGCACCCGGCCATGTCCACTTTGTATGCAGTGCTACTTTACTAGATCTGTTTCCATCGAATGGACATCCTGACTTTAATGCCTACCAGGATTCCCTTCAGTCAAGCTAACCTGTTGTGTAGCTTCATCCAAGTAGATTAGAAGCCACCAGTGGTCCAACAAGTGTTGAAGTGTTCTTTGGACAAGTGCACACCCTTGATCGTCTTCACGACATTGTTCACAGTCCTGATAATCATGTGAAGCCAGAAAGCCGAGCCTGACTTGCTTAGCGTGTAATTCTACCAGACTGGTATTCATTAAGTGTATGTCAAAGATCTGAACCATATTGACTTGATGGTTATTTCTCTCACGATAGTCTTGGACCCATCTGAGATCCGTCTGATGCTGAAGGGCCTCTTGTACAAAAGAGCATCTCTGATTGCTTATTGAGCAGATCGGACAGGTATTGTAATCGTGTCGTGGCAGATTATGATATTGACTTTGCCTTAAATGTATCGCCACTAAGTTGACGTTCATTGTACGGACGTCATGGTTCTGAAAAATGTTGGGATGAACATGGGCCATGTTGACTTCACGAATTCGGTGATCTTAAATCCATCAGAGATCCATTTGTTCTTGTAGAGTTGATTGCAATACGGAACACCCCTGGTTATTCTTTGAAAAGATATCACACTGGTGATAATTGTGAGGTTGTACATGACTGTACCCGCTCTGTCTACAATCCATCCTGACCAGATTGGTTCCTCATAGGAGTACATCATGAATTTGATAACTGTGGATAAATTCTTCCTCTATTAAATTTACTGTAATCTTCTCATGTTGTGGCAACGGGTTTGTCTAAATATTCAGATTAGTATCTTTGAAAGATAAGATCCCATTCTTGAGAAGCTTCTGTACATCAAACTTGAAGCTGAGATAGTTCTCAATGTTATGCCCCGGTCCTCCTTGATGGTAAGGGCAAGTTTGATCCGCTTTGAACCAAAAAGGCATATTTTCCGGTACTGTAAGAGGAGACCTGGGTTGGACGTTCCCCTTGACCAGTAGAAGTGGAAATAGTTTTGCATACAACATCAGTATAGGGTCGAACCCTGATGGTCGTGTCGTACGATTGTTGCTGTTGTACTGTGGATGAGCCTGCTGAAGAGGTTGTTATGTCCTTAGTTGATATTGTTGTTGAATTGGTTGGCTCTGAGAAACCTGAGGTTGATACGTCGGAGCCGACGCTGAGTTGATAGTGGGAGTTACCACTGCTACTAGTTGATACCTTCGCCTTTGCTTTCCGAGAGAGATATTACCAATATCTTGCTCTTTTTTCTTTGGGAAAGTACTACCATGTCTTTTGGTACTGCTTGATGGCTCTGCATATTTGACCAATCGTCTTTCTCGGACTGCTTCTTCAAGGCGTACTCCCATGTTCACCATTTCAGTGAAGTCACTAGGCGCACTGGCAACCATTCGGTCGTAATAGAATGAGCTTAATGTTTCAAAAAGATCTTTGTCATCTCTTTTTCCTCAAGAGGGGGACAGATCTGGGCGGCAATTTCACGCCATCTCTGAGCATTTTCTTTGAAATTTTCTTTGTCCTTCTGCGACATTGCTCTGAGCTGATCCCTATCTGGTGCCATGTCCAGATTATATTTATATTGCTGAACAAAAGCAGTGCCGAGATCTCTGAAAGTACTGATCTTGGTGCGGTTTAAACCCATGTACCATTTGAGTGTGGCACCGGTTAAACTGTCTTGGAAGTAATGGATCAATAGCTGTTGATTTTCTGTCTGGGTTGACATCTTTCAAGCATACATCACCAAATGACTTTGAGGGCAAGAGTTGCCTTTGTATTTTTCAAAGTCAGACACCTTGAATTTGTGTGGGATTTTTACATTAGGGACAAAACAAAGGTCGGCGGCGTCTTTTTCGAATAAGCCTTGACCGCGAATGGCATGCAGTTCCTTCGGCATTTCCAAGAATTGTTACTGGAACTCATTCATTCTTTCGTACATGTCTTTGTTTCCACCAAATATTGCTTGTAGAATCTGTCATTCCAAGACAGTATGTACCATTGGTTGTGGTATAGACATTACAGCGGTGATTTTTGGATCTTCAGTGTCCTGAAGTTACAAACTTCAGGAGTTGCTGTTATAAACCTTGCATCTTCATTTTCCCGAAGTTTGTAACCTTCAGGCCCAATGGTTCCTGCTGCAGTTTCTTGGTCTTCACTGACCGGCGGGATGTATCCTTCAGGGACAAAGTTGAGAAGCATGCCCCAGGGGCACCCTTTAGGCATGTTGTACCGAGGATCATATGTCTCCACTACGGGCGAGATGTGATCTCTGAGATCACTGTCCTTTGTTATTGTCTCTGAGCTGGTGCCCGGGATTGCATGTCATTGTGAAGTTTTTCCAAACTTTCCTTTAGAGCGTCGACTTCTTCTCTCAGCTTTTTGTTCTCTTCCTCGAGATCGTCCATTTTCTTTTGTCGATTGGCCTGAGTATTGTATGAGTGAAACAGTTTGACTCTTGAATCGTGACACACACGTGAGACTCGAAGATAAGAAGACTCGTTATGTGAGAATGATGAATGATATGCAAAGTTATATATTTTTTTAGCTTTTAATCAAAAAGAAACTTCAACAAATAGATTGCAAATATCATACAGTGGAGGGTGGAGACCCTTTTTTATTGAATTTGAAAGATTGCAGTAAGGAAAAGTACAGTATTTTACAAAGTGCTATAAGGAAAATGGTTAAGCTTATGGATCCTGAGTCTTTCCTGAAGAGAGCTCAGATGTTGGTTATGGTATTTTCCTTTTCTTTAATCGGGGCTCTTCAAGCGTTGTTAGGTTGTCAGTCCTCTGCCAAGTGAAAGGAGCGAGCAAATTTCTTCGGTCTTCTTGACTCTCTATAGCATGTTGTTCTAATATTTTAATCAGAGCATCCTTCTCCTTTAACAGTTCCTAAATCTTGGTACATTCCACATTGAGGATTCAGTATTTGTTCTTCCAAGAGCTCTTCTCACGTTGAACTTTGTTGAGAGCTACTTGGAGTTTTTTTGTATCAGACATGAAATAAAGGATAGATTCCTTTAACGGAAAAAATTCTTGGCGAGGGTAAGGCATCCTCAGTTTGAGGGCTCTAGTTTGCACCCAGTGGAGATAAGGCTCCATGGAGGTACGGTTTGGTCTTCCTAGAGACTCTCTCCCTTTCTTGTGAATATGTTGCCAGGCATGTACTATTTATTTCTTTAGTGCCCTTTCATTTTCCCCTTCCTTGAAGAAAAGACCTTCAGATGAACATTATGCGGGATATTCTTCATCGGGTATCCGAGTTGACGGCGAACTAAAATTGGATGATAGTTGATTCCTCCTTTAGTTCCTATGAGGGGTACGTTAGGGAAATTTCCACAAATGTCGATGATCTCTATCCCCTTATAAATCCTATTATAACAATCTATGTCAAAGTTAGTAAGAGACATAATCCTTTATGACCAACGTAGAGTACTCTTGTGATCCCAAAAAATAGCAGACTTGGGTAAATGTGAAATTAACCATTTGTAAAGTAAGGGTACACAACATGTGATCATTCCTCTGCGGTACAAATTCCTTAAGTGTACAGAATGATAAGCATCTGCGAGAAAGGTTGGTATGGGGTTTCCAACCAGAAATATCTTAACAGCGTTGGTATCAACAAAGTTGTCAATGTTGGGAAAGAGGAATAACCCGTATGTGAGTAGGACAAAGATATCTTCGAAAGCAGTTACATTTCCTATACTAGCAAAGTACAGAGCTTTATCTATCAGGAATTTAGCTGGTAAACCCTGGATTCCTCTTTTAATGGTCATGTGAGTCCAAACTTCTGACTCGTCCAAAGAGATTCCTCTTGCAATGGCCTGATCCTTTGGAATTTCTTCCAGTCCAGAAAATGAGCTTGATCAGTGATAGGTAAATTAGTCAGATGAGAGTACTCTTCTAACGTTGGTGCCAGTCGATAATCCAGGATTGTGTAGCAGTGATAAACCGGATCGTAAAACTGAATTAACGTAGACAGGATTCCTTCAACTACGTGGACCCTTAACAGAGACAGCAGTCCTCCATGATTAGCTCTGAAAGCATCAGGGTTGGTGATCATCCTTGCCAACCTCCTTAAATTCTCTAGTTTCGGATCCTTGAAAGTGTACTTGTGCGTCTTTCTTCTACCGAAATCCATAACGCAATCTTTCTGATATTTGCAATTATTGTTTTAGTTTATTTTGAAAAAAGAAGAGAATTTTTTTCTTTGTTTAAGAGTTTTTTAAATAAATGCATGAATGCAACACACAAAAACATTGGAAAAACATTGGTTCAAGGGTTCAACGTCACGAGCATGGAGTCATGGCTCTACCAATCCCCAAAGGTTGTATTCTGGTCAATTTTTGTACCTGTAGAACGGATCCTAAGGTTCCCAAAATCATTGACCCCCCTAGGGATATCAACAGCAAACTGGTTTACCCAAGCGAGCTATAGCATCCTAGGGTAATCTCATTTGAGTGTAGTATCGCGTATCAACTATTCCCGATAGTCACCGCACTACCAAATGGTCATAGGGTTAATGTCTACTAAATCCCCAGGGTCACGGGTGTCGCACTGGGAAAAATCTGCTTTCACAACCATGGGTCGTTCAACAATCAGAATCCACACGGGCCCTTGCCTGATTTGGTGTTCTACCAGGATCGCTTATTCGGGATTCACTCCCTTTAACTCCACCCGTCTATGCCACCCCTTATCTTAGGGTTCTCTCAAACTTTCCACATGCGTATCAATCACATTCCCATTGACAGAAAAATAAACACGGATATCAAATAGGAATAGCAGTAAATATATATATATATATATATATTATGATTGCTAACAACCTAGACCTCTTAGGAATTTTTAAACAATACTTTAATTTTTCCCCAGCAGAGTCGCCATTTTTCTGTAGCGTGCGATTTTTGTCGGTGACGCGATCACCTTATCGCCATTGGTTGGAATTGGGTGCTACTTTCTGATTTCTTATTTATCCTATGAAGCTGGAAAGGAAAGGGAAGCTATCTAAAACTAACCTTTTACACAAATGTTTTCTTCAACAAATGCTTAAGAGATATGGGAGTTCGGGGTCAGGTTATACAATGGGGACTTGTCAATTCCCATCCTATATGTGGTTATCCACAGATCGTTAGCAATTTCTACTGTTTTCTATTTACTGGTGTTTATCTGTCGATTGGGAAAGTTTCTCCTTGGGAATGTTTGAGAGAGTTTTTGTTGATGTCGGTTTTTTCCGATGTTTTTTGGTAAGTTACTGGACCTAAGGTTTTTGATTTTTGTGTGCTCGCTAAGATTTCGCAATCTTATGCCTACGTATTCCCGTAAAGATAACAGGGAAACCAGAGCAATCGTAGTTCCTCCTATTCTATGGGAGGAAAAGATGTTTGGTGTCTTGTTCAAAGCCCAAGATTGAAGCTAAAGGGTATTTGTCTCTTGTTCAAAGCCCAAGATTGAAGCTAAAAGGTTTGACTGAGAGAGAATTTGTCATCTATAAAGAGAGATATCTCATCTGTTTATCACGATTGTTGGGTGATTGATTATAAAGGAGAATTACTTTAACTGGAATGTATGGAACCCAGCAATGCCATAATTTCCTTTATGAGAGATTTGTCCTGAAGGAGAAAACTTTAACTCAGTGTTGAGCAATGCCATTTTTCCTTAGGGATCTTTCATGCTAAGAGAGGGATATTAACTTGGATGTAAATAATCCAGAGGCTTGCCACTTACAGCAATTAGATGAAAGAGAGGATTTACCAGGATATGAGATGGACTACAACTTGGATTTTTGAATCAACAAGTGCGCCACTTACAGCAGTTATCTGGGAGGGTTAAATATGTTTTTAGTCCCAATAAATATCTCACACTTCATTTTTAGTCCCTATAAAAAAAAGAACATATTTGGATCCCTACAAAAATTTTATGCAAGCAGTTTTAGTCCTTGCTATTTTCTAAAATTTTGAAAACTATTTTATTACCCCTAAACTTATAAATTTTTTAATAATTTTTTTCATACGTGTTTAGATTACTATAAAATATTTCTTTACCAAATTATATAATTTTTTAAAATGAGAAGAATTAAATATGAATTTTTTAAATTTCAAAAGATAATGATAAAAGTAATGAAATTCTCGACTTATTAATCAAATTTTGAGTTCCTTTTTTTCCGAGGAACTTTTTATAACATTCTAAACATATCTGCAAAATAATCATTCAAAAATACACATTGGTTAAACAGTAGGGACTAATACTACGTGCATAATTATTTTGTAGGGACCAAAACACACTATTTTTTTAATAGAGACCAAAAACTAAATTTGGTAATTTTATAAGGACCAAAAACATATTTAACCCTATTTGGGATTAAGGTTTGTTTGATTATTTGTTTTGATGTGTGATATACAAAGAAGTATCTTCCTACAGAGAGTTTTTTGATTTCCTCTGAGGGGATGTTAATTTTTGTGTGCCTTGATCAAAGCCCAAGGTTGAAGCTAAAAGGTTGACTCTACTAGGGATTTTTATATCTGTCTTGTACAAAGCCCAAGATTGAGGCTGCAAAGAGACTGACTCTTTTGGGGAGATCATTATACAAAGCCTAAGAGGAGGCTAAAAGTTGACTTTTCTGGGGAAATATTTTGTCTGCCTTGTACAAAGCCTAAAATTGAGTCTAAAAAAGGGGTTTTTGACTCCCCTGAGGAATATTTGTATGTGTCTTGTACAAAGCCCAAGATTGAGGCTAAAATGGGAAACTGACTCTATGAGTGAGAAGTTTTATATGTCTTGTACAAAGCCCAAGATTGAGGCTAAAGAAGATTGACTCTGCTAGAGAGTATGATTTGTCTTGTACAAAGCCCGAGATTGAGGCTGAAAAGAGGATTGGTCCTGCTTAGGGAGATTTTATATGTGTCATGTACAAAGCCCAAGATTGAGGCTGAAAAGAGACTGACTCAATAAGAGAGTAGTTTTTATCTGTCTTGTACAAAGCCCAAGATTTAGGCTGAAAAATGATTTTACTGACTCAACTGAGGATATTTATAGGTGTCTTATAGAAAGCCCAAGATTGAGGCTAAAGAAGGGCTGAGGGAAAATCATTATACAAAGCCTAAGAGGAGGTTGGTTGGGGAATTTCTTATATAAAGCCTAAGAGGAGGCTAGCTTTTGCTGAGGATTATTGAGAACCAGAGACAGGTCCAAATTGGGGAATAAACTCTTGCTGGGGAATGAAGAAGAGTTGAAATATAAGATGCCTTGAGGTTTTGATAAAGGGTTTATTGATAGCATTTTGACCCTAGCTGGGGGAAAATTATTCTCTTTTTTCCTTGAGGATATGAGACTATCCAATTCTACTGGTATGAAAGGGTTTATCTTTGTATGATGCCCAAAAGGAGGCAGGTGTTTTAAGGGATGAGAATCAATCCTAAATTGACTCTTTGGAAAGACTGCTCTAACAAAGGATGACTAAGTTCTGTCCTATACATGTAAGAGGTCTTTGGGTCCTTGTACTAAGCCCAAGAAAAGGCATGAGAACTTTTAAAAAGCCTGAGGGTCCTTGTACAAAGCCCAAGCGGAGGTTGGGGATGCTTTTAGGAAGCCTGTGGGTCTAAACCTAAGAAAAGTTCAAGAAAGGTTTCACCAGGAATAATCATTTCTTTAGTGAACAGTTCTAGGGTTTGAAGAAATTCAAGAGAGGTTTCACCAGGAATTAATCCTCTCTAGGGGAAATGAATTTCTTAGACAAATTTCTAATAGTGACAGTCTTGAGAAAAGTTTCACCGGGAATAATTCCTTTCTCTGTTCTAAATTGTATAAGCCCAAGAGGAGGCAAGACTGTATCTGATTCCTATGGGGAACTAGTTTTGACTGTGTTGAAAGAGTGGTCACTGGTTTGATCTATTCCTAGACCTAATTGCTGGGGAAAACTCTAAGCAGTTGATATAAAAGCATATATATATATATATATATATATATATATATATATATATATATATATATATATATATATCTGTGTGTGTGTGTGTGTTAATTCTTGTAGTTGGCTAGAATTTTGGTAAAATAATGTTGATGTCATGGTTGATGTTTCAACATGAGTTTTTAACAGCCTTGTTATGTTTAGTTAACATTCTGGTTATATGAAGTTTTTAAGGGTTGCAGTTTTGTGCTGATGTCAAACCCGATGTCATGACATCAGATGACAGAACATCAGATTGGTAAATGTTAGGGTTGCGCGTGTGCAAGTTTGTTAAGGATAAGATCTGATTGAGAGATTGCAGGAGAATATCATGGAATAGATATATTCTGTTACAATCAAATATGGAGCGGATCTTGTTAATGTTTTTAAGGCTAAAAGATATGAAGATTTAATTGAAGATTTGATTGAAGATTTAATTGAAGATCTATTTAGTAGCAGAATCTTCTGCAGATTTGTAGCAGTTAATATGCTGAGATTTAAAGCCCAAATCAGTTGGAAAAAAGGTTATAAATAGAAGCATTGTAACCTAGTTTTAGGAGGCCAGCCATCATGTAAATTATAAGGGCTGTGTTGGTTGATGAACCACCCGGTTTGTGGGATGGTCATCGTGTTTATCTCGAAGCCTGTAGGTAAGAGATGTATTGTTCTTAGAGGAAGTTGTTAAGCAACTCTAAGTATTATTCTTAGTCATGTGTGTCATGTCTAGGTATTGTCATGGAAGTGTGTCTTCTACTTTTCTGTGGTTGAGAAGTTGTTGGTAATCAAGTTGTTGATGCAGTGGCGGAGTTGTTGACTGCTAGACATCATTGCGATGATTGGGAGTGAGATGGAGTCTCTTATCTAGGGAGGACTTAGATAGAAGGGTCATTGGGTAGTGATTAAATTAGGTAGATTGTCAACTGGTTTGTTGAGTCTGTAATTTGATACTACTAATAGTGGACTTCCTTCCTGGCTTGGTATGCCCCCAGATGTAGGTTGTTGAACCGAATTGGGTGAACAATTCTGTGTGTTGTTTACTGCTTATTACTATTATTGCCTTGTTCATACAACAGATATTGATGTTGTGACATTGCACAAAGACATCACACATCTGTACCAGAATTTCATTTGGTATCAGAGCAGGCATCCTGTCTGTTTCTGGATGAGATCTAGGAAAGATACTTTCTGGTTCATGAGCAAGGAAGATAGTTAGTTCATAGAGTATTTTGTATGATCCCTTGGAGTGAATAATGAAGTTATCAGGCCTGTTGCTGTGTGGTTTGACTTATTTTTAAACCTATGATGACCTAGTGCACTTGGAGTGTTGGGCAAGGGTTATTATGTTTTGCCTGAAGGTAGTAGAGGAGTTTTCTGGTGTATGTTCCGCTGCATATATATATATATATATATATATATATATATATATATATATATATATATATATATATATATATATATATATATATATATATATATCTGATGGAAAATTCCTGGTGGTTTTGAGTTAAGACTGCAACATTCTGCTCTCCTCTGAAGATGTGGTGATATGTGAGGACATCTTCAACTAGCTTGTCCCAAGTCCACTCATAAAGGAACTCTTATAAGCTTGTTGAAAAGAGGTCTGAAGAAAGGTAGAAGTAATTTATTCTTGCCTCCAACCTTACAAGGTCAATCTCTGGGTTGTGTTAAAGGATCTTTTGGTGTGAAGAGAACTTATTTCCTACCAGCAGATTGTGACATAACAGATGCTTGGGGGCTAAACAAATGTGTTAATCACATCTGTTTGGAACCTACTCCTGACTTGGAAGAGGAGGCATCTGGGTTGTGTGAAGATTCATCAAGAAAGAAGCTGAGCTTAATATGTCAAGCAACTTTTGGTCAATTGGAATTGATGTCTGCTTTAGACATCTGGCTGGAAGGATCAGAAGAAGAAGACCAATCTGTTCAGTACTGTGACTCCTTCATCCTTTTTGATGGTGAAAGAAGAAGGTGGAGCCAAAGCAAAAGAGTATCACTATCAAAGTTTTCATGCGGGAGTGAAGATCTTGATAAGTTATCTCTTAAGCTTAGTTGTGGTAACTTAATGAGGATGGCATCAAAAGTTTGAAGATTCTTGAAATATTAGAGGATGCTGGTTCATGTTTAGTGTGGTTGGTGATGTTGAAACATTATTTCAGTCTTTGCCTTCTCAGCCAAAGGAAGTTTGTTATGCTCACGTGAAGTATCAGGTCAAGCCACTTATCTAATCTAAAGTGATCAGTGGTGTGGATTAGCAAAAGAAGGATTAACCAGTGCCTCAAGTCTGCAGAATAAGGATGTCAGACCAGATAAAATGTTGTATCTTGGTTGACAATAGTTGAATATGTGTCTGCTTTGGTTAGTGTTGTGCATTCAACTGATGACAATATACATTGACGGCAGACTATGTATATGTCTGATGTAAAAGTGCAAGTAGTTTGAGAATATACTTTTCTCTGTGTGGCTGGTTGTTTCTCTTCATGGTGTGTTGGTGGGAGCATGGTGTTTGCTCTAAGTTGTGAAGGTCGAGGATAAGTGACAGTTATCTCTGGCTTTCTACTGACGGCTCTACTAAGGGAGGTGACTTTCTTTAGTATTGCTATGGGGTAGTCTGGGACTACTTATTCTCTGAAGATTCAGATGTGGTAGGTTTGAAGTCTTTGGATTTTCAAAGCAGGATGGAGGTTGTCTACTCAAACTTGATTGTTGAATCAAGTCTATGAGAGCATGGAAATCTGTTTCTGCAAAGGGAGGAGGTTATTCTGAGTGGCAGAAGAAAGTTCTGAATTCAACAGTTGGATGTCATAATGTTCTGACATCTAGCTTAACATCAGAAGTCTCAGTTGGTGATGTGGCACATCAGCTTATGATAGGATGATCTACAGGGATAAACAATAGGATGCTTCAAAAAGATCGTTCTCATGGCAGTTTGCGGGAGCTGCAGGAAGGAGAAGATGTTACATAACCATGGCTTAGGGAGTCTAAGTGTGTTTGCTTTTGAGCAAGTGGAACATGTGACTTGAAGATCAAGGTTCCTTGGTGGATCAAGATATCTTTGTGAGAGTTCTGACAAACATGAATGAGAGTTGTATTCTCTAGTTCTTTGGATTACTATGCAATAGTAAGTCCAGTTGGTGGAGCATATCAAGAATCATGGTGATGATGTCTTGGTGTGTGGCAAATGTTCTAACTTGGGTTGGGACATTATCTGGTTGGATATCCTTGGTGAAGGACGAGTATGCTCTGGTTCTGAAGCTTGGTACCTACATTATGCCTAAGGAGCGGCTACATAGTCATATGGGAGAATGATGAAGTAGAAAGTATGTCTTGGATGAAGAATGTAGAGAAGACTGAAGCAGATCAGGTATTGATTGCTTGGAAGTCTGAAGGTGAAGATACTCATCAACTGGTCAGGAGTATTCCAATTTATCATACGGGAGAATGATAGGGAATGACTACCTTTGGATAAGTCAGAAGAAAAGCCTGTGAAGGGGACCTGGACTTATGATCAAGACATGATAGATCAGTCTGGCAAGATGTGAAGTTTTGGAGCCTGTGAAGATAGCAAACCAAGAGGGAATTATGTCTGATGTTGGGACAACACTCCGCAGGTGTTGAGTTTACAGCCAAGAAAGCTAGTTGTGCTCATGATGGAATATCAGGACAATCCACTTACCTAATCTGTAGTGATCAGCGGTGTGAACTTATAAAAGTGGGATCAGCTAAGTGTGCACAAAAGTATGTCAGACCAAATGTCATACCTTGTGTGAAAAGGTAATCTTATTTGTGCATAAGGGTAAATACTTTGACGGGAGACTGAGTATTTGTCTAGAGAATTATGCAAATCTGTGTCTTGATATTTTGTTTGTGGCCATGATGGAGTAGCTTGATATTTGAAAAGGACAACCTGAGGTAGCCTTATCAGCTGACTGTAGTAGAAGATGTGTGCTGTTATCTAATGCTGATGTTCTACATGATGTTACAACATCTGTGAAGGCCTGGGACTGTATGTATGAAGTTGGAAGAAGCATTTTTAGTGTCTGACGTGGTATGATCTGATCAGAATGGCTGTAGATAAGGAGGGTTCTTCTAAAAGATGGTGGCAGCCCTTATCTTGTGTTGCAAGTATTACTTGAAGAGATTGGGTTTGTGAGCAGTATACTTGGATGTGTCCTCTAGGAGTGAGAGTAAAGTGTGTGAAGATCTGGTTCTCAAATGTTATTCTCCATCTAGAGCATTGGTTAACCATGACAGGGGTGTAATACCCCAAATTTTGACCACTTAGATTTCCCATCATTGTGAGAATCATCATCACAATATGGATGTACCTTTATGCTTCATTAGTTTCCCCAAGGATGGGTGAGCATCCACTACAATCAAAATTAGGGTTTCAAGCCCTCTCTGAGTGCTTAGACAAAGGATCAATCAAGAAATGACATGATCTTCAACTTGTCTAATCTCTTAAACATCCACAATGGATCAAAAAGGACTCCCACTTCAAGGATTAAGTATAAGGCTGCTCCCTTCTAGGTGGATCAAGTCTCAAGATCGACAGTGTCACCAAATTAGGGTTTTGGTCGACCAGGGCCTCCAGATGGAAATTTTCATCTGGGCACAAGGCAATGATCCAAAACATAACCTAATATACTTCATGGAACCTCATGAACCCATGCATCAAGTCAATTTTGCCTCAGGGGATGCATTCATCAAAAATCAGGAATTAGGGTTTCTTGACCTAATTCACCCCTAAGTTGACTTTTGGGACAAACCATGAGCCAAGACCTCAAGAGATGATTTGAGGGTCTCTAATATACCATATTGATCCATTTGGAACAATGGATTGATCCAAGAAGTTTGAGCAATAAGTCTCAATTTCATCTGCACCACAATTAGGGTTTTAAGGGAAAAGTCAACTGTAACTTTGACTTTTGACCAGGACATGCTCCCAAACCCTAATACATGATTGAATATACCCTATGACACCCATGGAACATGCCCATCAAGTTTGATTTAGGTCAAGGACATGATTTCCTGAAGAATTGCACAGTTTGGAATTCATCTAATAAAAAGTCAACTGTGCACAAAAGTCAACTTTGACTTTTTGAGATTTTTCACCAAAATGGATTTTTAACCCTAAAATGATGTTAATGTATGATTTGAATCATCATTCATCAATAAAAATCAAGAAAAGTGAGATAACTTGTAAAAGGGGTAACCATAAAACTTAGAAATTTTTCTAAGTTAAAAATAAAGTGGCAAAGGTACCAACTTTGAAGGACCATAACTCCTAAACCACAAGGCCATTTTTTCTCATCCAAAGATGGATTTGTAGCCCTCATTATCACCTACAAAAACTTAAACTACAAGTCATTCCAATTCATTAAGGATTTTGAGTTATGGAGTGATCAAAGTGGCTGAAAAGTGAAAATGTCACTTTTTCCAACACTTAGTGAAATTTTCACTAAGTCAGATTCTGCCTCACTTTTTGCCAAATGTAGGGGGATTTTTCACTTGGAATCAAAAGAGATCAAAACTAAACTTGTTCAAACAGTTGTTGTATCATGTAAGAGCTTTCCAAAATGGCCAAGAACATTGCCAAATTCAACCTACACCATGAGATACAACATTGCCAAGTTGCCTTGCTGAAATCTGTCAAGGCAAGGCAGAATTTGCAACTTTGGTCGATTTGCCAAAATCAGCCAAATTCAATTGCTCCTATCCACTTGGACACCTCAGAGGATTGAATCTAAAGGGGACAATCACTGAGCCAAGCCTCCAAAGTCCATGGAACAAGAAATAGCATGTTGAACCTAGAATGGCCAAAATAGGGACAAGACTTCAAATTTGGAATGAGGCATTCAATGGAACCATCAAGGTGGCATGGACTGAGCCATTCTCATCTGAAATCAGTCAAGACTTATCCAAGACCAAGGGGACCATAGCTCTGTGCCCTAACCTCTAGTCAATGGCTAGAGGAGACTTGCATTTCCATTGGCCAACATTGAGGAAACACCTGCTGCAGCTGCCATGCACTATTCCTCCCAAAACAAACTTGCTCTACTATAAATAGAGCTCAATTGTGGTCAGTTTGAGTACACCAAAGCCATCTAACAGATGCTTTCCTCAAAATCTCTTCTTTCACTCCAATTTTGCCTTCTAAGGCAAGTCACTATCGGGTTTTGAGTTTGAGAGCAATTCCAATCAAACCAATCACTCACACACCTCACATACATCACATATGAGCTGATCAAACACTTAGATTACTTCTGAAACATCAATTTCACAAAATCACCAGCTGGTTGCTCAAGGTTTTAACCAAAGTGCAGCTGAGGTACCACAAAATGATCCAGCCAATTTCAATCAAGTCCAACCATCCAAACACAATCCATAGGGTGTAGGGAAGCTGTTCAGATCATCACCACTCATCTGTAACACCTCCAAATCAAAAATCACTTTGAACTTGCTGTCACGACTTGGAGGTAAGCACATACTTGGTCATCTCTCAATCTATGCATATTTCCTCGCACAATAATTTGGCCATATGTTCATAATCATGCATGGAATGTTTTCCCTCAATTAATTGCATTGTTTGAATCGTGTATCAAAAATCCTAGCCTTCATGCAGAAATTAGGGTTCTTGAGGTTTCTTCGTGATTTCTTGTTGTATGTTTAATTTAAATGAAATTAAAGTACATAGACATGATCGTGAGGTTGAGACGAGCATAATGATATGTGGATTGCATGATATGATTACGTATTCATGGAGATTGGATAGAAAATGCAAATCTGAGAAACCAAGAACACGCGTGTGTTCTTCAGCTGTTCTTGGCGCCATTTTTCATAAATTCAAATATTTGAATTTTGTGATTTTGTTTAATTGATTCAAAAATTAATTTCTCTCTAAGTTTTAATGATTTTGAGTTGATTCTTTTTTTTAATAATTCACAAAAATGTTAAAATATTTTATTTTATCAAAAAATCCCAAAAATATTATTTATTTCATATAATTGATATTTTTACAAAGAATTAATATTTTAATTGTTTTTGGCATTTTAAATATTTTTTCTACATTGATTTTGCAACTTTTAATGCTTTCTAATTATTTTGTAGGTCAATACTTAATTTTTGAAGCATTAATCCAAGATCACAATTTGTTTTCCATGTGTTAAACAATTTTTGATCATTTTAATTGAATTTTTATTCAATTAAATACATTTTGAAAACAAATTAGGGTTTTGGATTAATTCAACCCTCATAAATCATTTTCAAAACTCTTTGGGCCTCTTGAGAGAGTGTAAGACCCATCCCCCTTGCACAAAAAACTTTTTGGGCCTCACTCATTGTATAAGTCCCTCTGTACAAGTAAACGGCGCGATCGTCGCCCGTTTAAAAATAAAAACCACCTGGGCCTACCCTCGAGTAGTAAGACCCATTTCTTTTTTTTTAAACTTTTTGGGCCTCTAATAGAGTGTAAGACCCAATCCTTTTTTTGACCAAATCATTTTTGGGCCTCAGTATATTGTATAAGTCCCGATACCGTCAAAAACAAACGGCGCGATCGTCGCCTTTTCAAAATAACCCTTGGGCCTCTCCTTGAGCTATAAGACTCATTCAAAACACTTTGGGCCTCTATTAGAGTGTAAGACCCAATCCCCCTTTTAACCAAAACATTTTGGGCCTCACTTATTGTATAAGTCCCTCTGCGTTAAAAGAAAACCTCGGAGCGATCGCCATTTTTTTAAACAAAAAATCATTTGGGCCTACCCTCGTGTTATAAGCCCCACTCTTTTCTTTAAACCTTTTTGGGCCTCTTGAGAGAGTGTAAGACCCATCCCTTTGTACAGAAAACCTTTTTGGGCCCCAGTCACTTGTATAAGTCCCGCTGTACAAAGTCAAACAGTGCGCTCACTGATAAAACCCTGGGCCTCTCCTTGAGCTATAAGCCCCAAATCTTTCTTTTCTAAAGCACTTTCTCCTTTGATTTTGAATATACTGTTGTTTTCAATCTTTCTTTGTTGAACAACTAACCAAACAGCATGGAAGCACTACAACCGAGTAAGTGGTTATCGCTTTCATTTACTGCTTTCATATTATAAACTGTATTGTGGGGCTGCTCACTGTAAGTCTCCTTTCATAAACTCATATCTACTGTGTAATAATAGTATAGATATTTCGAGTTTCCCCGGCTACTACGTCTAGAACTAGGTGACGCCGTTTCACTTATTCATAGAAATAGACGCCTAGATCCCCAATAGGAGCACCAGATACAGTCTTCTCTTCGGCTGTCCTCCTTAGGAATCGTCAAGAAGCTCCACTCCCCAAGATGAATGTATTCTCCGTGAATGGCATCTTTGAGTTTCTTCCAAATTCTCGAACTTTCCTGACTTGATCTATTCCTTGTGGATAGCTTACTTTGAATGTCTCGGGGTTTGGGTACCCACTACGGTCATAATCTTGGACCTTAACTAAGGAACCCTCTTTAAAAGCTAAAAGTCGCTGGATAGTAAACCTCGCACGTTTACCAGTGGTTTTTATCTTTAAAAGAGTTATCTCTCCTAATGGAAAGGAGATGATAGACCCACGGGCTTCTTAAAAGCATCGGCCTCCTCTTGGGCATTATTCAAGGACACTACGGCTTCTTAGAAGTATTCACAACCTCCTCTTAGGCTTCGTATAATGATCTCTTCCTCCGGGAATGATAGCCTCCTCTTGGGCTTCGTACAAGGACCCGTCGGCTTCTTAAAAGTTTCCAGCCTCCTCTTGGCCTTCGTACAAATTGTCCCGACGACCTCCTAGAGGTATAGGAACAGAACATAGTCATCCTCATAGAACAGTCCTTTCATAGAGTCTACTACTGTTTCTCAAAGCATAGTACAAAAGATAAAACTCTAGACACGGACAGTCTAACTTCCTTGAGTCTCAAAGACATTCTCAAGCACCCTTCGTTAAATAGGAAGGAAACCCGCAGACTCGGACAGTCTCAATACCCTTTGGATTTCCCGTTTCCTCAAAGAGAAGGAAATATCCCTGATCCTCAAATCAAATCCCTGAGTACAGTGATGCTCATATAAGAACTGATTTTCTCTTTTAAAATCAGTATATTGGATCTGTCACTCAACTGAAACAGTTACAATAGCCTCCATCTCGGGCTTCGTACGAGATACCAAAATTCTCCCTAGCGGAGTCAAAACAACCTTTTCGCCTCTCTCTCGGGCTTCGTACGAGACACATAAGAGACTCCCCCGTTGAGTCAATTACCCCTTTCGCCTCCATCTCGGGCTTCATATGAGATACAAAATCACTCTCTTGTTGAGTATAAAAGATTCTCCTGTTGAGTCAACCCTTTTAGCCTCTCTCTCGGGCTTTGTACGGGACACAAAATAGCCTCCTCTTAGGCTTTGTATAATGATTTTCCTAGCGGAAATTAGCCTCCTCTTAGGCTTTGTATAAGAAAACCACTGGTTGATCCAATCAACCTTTTAGCATCAAAGTTGTGCCTCGTTCACAGTACACAAACATCAACAACTCCTTTCCCTTCATCTAATCGCTGTAAGCGGCAAGCCTCTGGATCATCTACATCCATGCCACTGTCCCTCTTTTAGCATGAGAAATTCCTAAGGAAATATGGCATTGCTCTACACAGAGTTAAAGTCTTCTCCTTCAGGTTAAAACCCTTTCTTCGGAAAATATGGTATTGCTCGGATCCGCGTATCCCAGTTAAAGTAATTCTCCCTCTCCCCTCTTTAGAGATGACAAATTCTCTCTAAAACCGAGGTCTTTCAGCTTCACGTCTTGGGCTTTGAACGAGACACAAATAGACTTTCAGCTTCACATCTTGGGCTTTGAACAAGATACAAATCACCTTTCGCTTCACGTCTTGGGCTTTGAACAAGACACCAAAAACACCAATTTCCTCCCATAGAATAGGAGGAACTACGAACGCTCTGATTTTCCTGTTTCGGTAAACGGGAATACGTAGGCATAAGATCGAAAGAAAAGATCTTAGCGAGTGCAATCAACAAAAAACCCGAATCCCATATCTCCATCAATCAAAAGCAGTCATTCAAAAGCATCAGTCCTAACATCTTAATCCTTGTTCCCCGCCAGAAAACCTTCTGCCCAGATAAAAAGAAAGAAAACCGTATTGGCGAAAATACAAATAACCAGTACAAAGGCCCCCCACATTGATAACATCCGTAACCTAATAGACCGCTGTTTAAACTCAGTATGCAAGCAGGGTTAATTGGAGACATCTATTTCCCTTCCTTATTCAGCTCACAATAGGATAAAAAATGAATCGACCTGTAGTTTAAGCTCAAACCGCAGAGAGCGACCAGCGCTTAAGAACCGCGTCCAAAATCGCTCGCTACAAGGGGGAGTACTTGTCTATGGATTCTGCAGCAAAGGCTGTTGGTTGGCATTGGATGTTAGGACAATTGGGTCTAGCCATGTGAATCATGTGTGCACATGCTTCTGAGGAGAAGTTTGAAGACTGTGTCTGGATTCTCCATATGTTATGATGTACTGGTCAAGGAGCATCAAGTGTGAAATATAAGGGGAGAACCTCTGTCTGTACTAGTGTGCTACTTGGATTGTTTGAGGATTAAGCATTATGTGAATGTGTTCAGCAGGTGTGTTGAACAGAGGGTGCGCTCTTGAAGACATGAAGATGAGTCTTATGTTTTCTATTCATTTAAGGTGTTCTTCTTGCAAAGGAACACTGGTTATCTTAGATAGGGGGAGTTGAACTTTCGTTGTTGAAGTAGTGCAGTGAGTGTGTTATGTCAGACAAGATGTTGTAACATTGTGTTACTGGTGAAGTTAATGGTGGACATGACAGTTTAGCCCAATGCTTGTCCAATTGTGGCTAAAAAGGGGGAGAGTTAGCCCATGTGTTGCCTAGTTTTATTGGTATAGGCTGGAGGGGGAGTAATCGTGTTTGAACAGCTGATATGATGGTTCCTGCTTTGAGGGGGAATTTGTTTTGTGCTGAGTTACTAGTTGTTGCAGCTGAATGGTATTGCTGCAGGTTGTGCTGTGAATGTTAGTAAGTGTTTTCCGCTGTAAGTTGTTCTAGTGTAGGCTGAAATTGTTTTAGCCAAAATTAGTCAAAGGGGGAGATTGTTAATTCTTGTAGTTGGCTAGAATTTTGGTAAAACAATGTTGATGTCATGGTTAATGTTTCAACATGAGTTTTTAACAGCCTTGTTATGTTTAGTTAACATTCTGGTTATATGAAGTTTTTAAGGGTTGCAGTTTTGTGCTGATGTCAAACCCGATGTCATGACATCAGATGACAGAACATCAGTTTGGTAAATGTTAGGGCTGCGCGTGTGCAAGTTTGTTAAGGATAAGATCTGATTGAGAGATTGCAGGAGAATATCATGGAATAGATATATTCTGTTACGATCAAATATGGAGCAGATCTTGTTACTGTTTTTAAGGCTAAAAGATATGAAGATTTAATTGAAGATTTGATTGAAGATTTAATTGAAGATTTGATTGAAGATTTAATTGAAGATTTGATTGAAGATTTAATTGAAGATCTATTTAGTAGCAGAATCTTCTGCAGATTTGTAGCAGTTAATATGCTAAGATTTAAAGCCCAAATCAGTTGGGAAAAAGGTTATAAATAGAAGCATTGTAACCTAGTTTTAGGAGGCCAGCCATTATGTAAATTATAAGGGCTGTGTTGGTTGATGAACCACCCGGTTTGTGGGATGGTCATCGTGTTTATCTCGAAGCCTGTAGGTAAGAGATGTATTGTTCTTAGAGGAAGCTGTTAAGCAACTCTAAGTATTGTTCTTAGTCATGTGTGTCATGTCTAGGTATTGTCATGGAAGTGTGTCTTCTACTTTTCTGTGGTTGAGAAGTTGTTGGTAATCAAGCTGTTGATGCAGTGGCGGAGTTGTTGACTGCTAGACATCATTGTGATGATTGGGAGTGAGATGGAGTCTCTTATCTAGGGAGGACTTAGATAGAAGGGTCATTGGGTAGTGATTAAATTAGGTAGATTGTCAACTGGTTTGTTGAGTCTGTAATTTGATACTACTAATAGTGGACTTCCTTCCTGGCTTGGTATGCCCCCAGATGTAGGTTGTTGAACCGAACTGGGTGAACAATTCTGTGTGTTGTTTACTGCTGATTACTATTATTGCCTTGTTCATACAACAGATATTGATGTTGTGACATTGCACAAAGACATCAGACATCTGTACCAGAATTTCAATATATATATATATATATATATATATATATATATATATATATGGTTAAATATACAACACCCTCCTGTGATATTAGCGAGATTTGATTTTAGCCCCTGGTAAAGTTTTTTTTGTAAAACAACCCTCGCAATTTCCAGATTCCCTCGGATACCCCCCTATGCAGAAAAGATTCCAATTTTTAGTGACTTGGCTGTCCAACTGGATTTTTATTTTATTTTTAAATGCCACATAGACTTTCTTTATTTTTTAATTTAATTTATTTTATTTTTTAAATATTAAATTTTTTTATGTTATTTTTTTAACGTTTGCTTTTCTTAAATTATTTTAATTAATTAATATTTTTTATGAATTAATTTTTTAAAGTATCAAAATGTTATTATTGGGCCTTCTTAAACCTTCACAAGCCGATTTCCAACACTACTTTACTAACCCATTTATTCTTCTTTTAAATTTTAGTGTCCAAGAATAGTATATAAATAGTTACTTATCTACTTCCATTTCCGATGTGGGACAATATTAACACATGCAACCTACACAATTGGTTTACAAATTCAAACACACATCTACTTCTTTCTCCCTCAAACAACTAGACACACCATCCCTTATTATTTCCTGCCAAGTATCCCATGATGTTGATTGTCCTTCAGCACCGAAAAATCACAACCTCGCCAAAACAACACTGCTAATCCTTGCTCTCACTGGATCATTTGCTTCTGAAATCTGGTTTTGAGAAGTTTTCTTTTGAAATATGGTTTTGAGGAGTGGTGTATATTCATGGTTAAATTATAGTAAATCTAAATCGAATCTCCAAAGTCTTGAAATGACTCTAATTACTAGGATAATATAAAATGATAATATCTTGTAGTATCTTGTATATTCATGGTTAATTTTGATTTTGTCTTCACTTTCTGTATATAATAACAATGATAGATAATAGATAGATAAATTAGTTCATGTGACACCACTAACACTAACAAGCATTTCATCCTTGTAGTCCTGTTTTAGAATTGAATTTATCAAAAGTAAAACTGTATTCTATAGACACTAAATTCACGCATACAAAACTCTAGTAATTTATCAATAGTTTTGAAAGTATTGTCTGCCATTACTACCACAACTGTAAATTCAAGTAAGGGAATTTAATAACATTGTTTTCCTATATAGTTGGTATGACATGTTGAATGTTTTAATAACACTGTTAGAACACCAAGAGGAAATCCAATATATATTGAATGTTGAATGTTTTCCTATCTAGTTGTTACAACCAAGATCGCACAGTAGAATTATGAATTGTATTAGTATGAACACAAACATTGAAAATAGATACCAGAAGCACCATCTCCGACAACCAATACCATAGTAGCTATAAATACTGTTTAAACCATAAGCATAAAGACACCTTTCAGGTTCACCAATTGTTTTGAAGATGATTTCCTAAAGAGATTTGGTTGGTGTTCTTCAATAATAACTTGAGTTTGGATTTTCAGATGTTTCTACTACAATTCAATGGCTTATAAAAACCGCGTGGGAATTAATAGTGGGGCCGGAGAAATATATGATTGAGAGAAGATGAATAGTGGGGCTGTTAGAAGTGAGAGTTTATGGTTTTTTGGAATTGCTTTGTTGGAGAATGAAGTCCCACATCGAAATGTGTAAGAGAAAAATAAGTGTTTATATACCTCTTATGCATACCATAATATTGAATTTGAGTAATGGGTTGATCTGAAAATGTTATTGGGTCTAAAAAATTATGGGAAAGCCCAATTGAAATTTTTATATATTTTCATAAAAAAATATTAATAAAAATAATTAAAAAAAATAATACGGGAAAAAAATTTAAGAAGTAAATAATAAAGATTAAAAAATTAAAAATATAAGTACAAAAATCCACGTGGAATTTAAAATTAAATAAAAAATGCCACGTGGACTGCCACACAAGTAATAGGAAAGAATCTTTGCTGCAATGTGGCAATCAGGGGCCTAAGTGAGGGAATCTGGATATTAAGAGGGGGTGTTTAAAAAAAAAATTTTACAGGGGCTAAAATGAAAACTCGCTAACATTGCAGGGGGAGTTTGTATATTTAACCTATATATATATATATATATATATATACAAGTATGTAAAAGAAAGTTGTTTTAAAACTTACAGGTGAGCAAGCTTCCATTGTAACAGCTGTATGGTTAGTTGTTTTCAAGAAATTAAAGAAAGTTTTGATAACAACTATGAATTTGAATCTAAAACAAAGGGGAAAGTTGTTTTTGAAAAGAAGATTGGGGTTATACTCAAAGAAAGGTCCGTATGAAAAATAGTAATCATACTGTTGATCTGAAAATTGTATCAGGACTTATACAGTGACTGAGGCCCAAATTATTGATTTACAAAGAGGTTGGGTATTACACTCTATTAGAGGCCCAAAGTTTATTTTTGTACAAAAGATGGGGCTTATAACTCAAGGAGAGGCTCATTGAAAGACAGTGGTCGCACCGTTATTTTAAGAATCGCAGAGGGACTTATACAATAACTGAGGCCCAAAATGGTTTTTTGTACAAAGGGATGAAACTTACACTCTATTACAGACCCAAAGTGTTTGAAAAAAATAAAGACGGGACTTACAACACAAGGGGAGACCCAGATGAAAATTGTTTGAAAATGGCGATCGCGCCGAGATTTTTAAAATCGTATCGGGACTTATACAATGACTGAGGCCCAAATTATTTTATTTACAAAGGGATAGGACTTACACTCTACCTGGAGACCCAAAGTTGTGTATGTGAAGTTTGAAAAATAAAAATTTAGAGAAAATCCTAATTTTGAATTTTAAATATAATTTTTAAAGGAAATTAAATAATAAATGATATAAAATACCAAATATATTCAAAAACAAGTTGTATACTTTGAAAAATAGTTTGAAAAATCATGTTTAATCACATGAAAGCTTGAAATTCATTTGAAGTTGAAAAATCAAGAGAAAGAAATATTTTTAAATGTTTAAAAATAACTAAAAACATAATTCTTTACAAAAATACCAAATATGTGAAATAAATAATATTTTTGTGAAATTTTTGTAGAATAAAATATTTTAATATTTTTGTGAATTTGAAAAAAAGAACCAATAAAAAATAATTAAAATTGAGAGAGAAATTAATTTTGGAATTAATTAATAAAACCCATGAAAAATGTGAAAAATAGCAAAATAGGGGAAAATGGCAAAATGGTATGGGTGGGTCTTGAACCCACAACCTCCCAACCAAACACACATGTGTGCTACCGCTAGGGTGGTGATACATCCGTGTATCAAAACCACCCCATGTGTATATGAGGGTGACAAGATTTTAGGCCTAGCCAAGGCGCCCTGACCTGGCCCTTGCCCAAGGCATGGCCTGATTTTTGCCTTCTAGCATGAAGGCTCTAACTCCTTCAATTCTTCAAGGATTTTGAAAAAAATTTAGATGGATCCTACCTAGAATTTCATGAGGAATCCAATGGTGCTTTTATATTTTTCTAAAGATGTCCCTATCTTTAAACCTGAAAGTGTTTTCAAAATAGGCCTATATTTGCATGTTCTATGCTATCTCATCATACAGGCAACAATAGCATGGAAAATTGGTTCAAACACAACATATATGATTGATAAGGGCAAAATATACCTATTTTTGTATATAAGTTTTGTTGCACTTATCAATACTTTTTGGTTAATATCGTTCAAATAAACCCCGATTTGTTTATAATTACGTTTACTTTACGTTTAAGTGTATATATTGTGTATCGTGTAAATATCATTGAGTTTAATTGATTTTATCTCATTTTTGTAGGTATTCAAGTAAATATATTTTTCCATATTCATAAAGAGAATTGAATAAGCTTTCCAGCGCTTCCGACCGTGCGTCAATCCGAGTTACGGTTCAAAAGTTATGAAGAAAACAAGTTCTAGTTTGCTGTCATGTTCGCTGGGCGAACCGGAGGCGAGCGTAGTCGCTGGGGAGTTCGCAAGGCGAACTCGGGGGCGAATGGAAAGTGCCTGGAAGCATGAAAAACACAATTCTGGAAGTAGCTAAGGCGGTTTATGTTCGCTAGGCTAACCCTGGAACACAATTTTTCCTATAAACTTCATTTTTCAGCATTTTTTAGGTTATGGTTTAGGGGATTCTTGCTCCAACTCTATCAAACTAAATTTTTCAGTAGATTAGCTTAGAAAACAACATGGAAGCTTGTATACGGATGAATCGGGGTGGATTGATCGTCGACTGACGTTGACAAACCGCGAGATGTTTGGTTCATTTCTCTTCTTCTTTGTGTTTTTTTCTATGTTGGGTTGTTGTATATGTATTTGCTATGATCTCATGTATATTTGTCGCCCATGGCGTTGTATAAAACTTGCTTTACAAATCTTTATTGGTGATTGTCCCTGATTTTTGCTTTATGCGCGGGGTTTGGGTTGCGTTAGACATAACCCTCGCAAACTTCGATTAGGGATGATTATCTGTTAGTTTCTGGATTCTAGAGATAGATTTAAGAGCTAACAATCTTTAATAGGCATCGAAGCTTAATGCCTCTGTGGCTTGAGTCACGCGCGAGAGTGTCGGCGAGGGTAACACAGTTGTTCTCTTAACTTTGCGTTAGACATAACCTTTGTTGTGAGCGATGCTGGGTGATATTGAAGAGTATTGTAGGTCGAGTATAACTGGTTGGTAAGTTTAAGTTTGTGAGGAGTCGATTATGTGCATGCCGGATAAGTTTGTCTTGCTGAAAAATGAATTTATTTTATGTTTTAATGTTTACTTTTCTGTTTTTTACTTTCAAACCATTTTAAAACCAAACTCATAAACGTGAGAGACTATCAAACGACATTCTTTCCCTCGAACCGATCTCTGTGGACACGACATAAATCCCGGGGGGAATTTTTTCCGAAAATAAATATTTTTGCTGCTTGCCCTATTATGCATTCAACAAAATGGCTCCATTGCCGGGGATTGGTTTTGATATTGAATCGCATGGCGATAGTTTCTTTGTTTTTGAGTTTTATGTATATCGTATATATTGTCTATTTCCATTATGTTTATTCAAGTGTTGTATACATTTTGTCACCGTAACATTTGTTTAAGTGTTTGGTTAGGACACTTGCTTTTGGTTTGCGCGGTGAGGCATCACCATGGCATGAAGGAAGGAAGTTACTAGCTAAGCATTGTAAAGGCGTCAAGCTTACGACGTAAAACAAGCATGGTGTATTATTTTCTTTTGTTGTTGTTTAGTTTAGGTAGTGTGGTGAGTATTCATTAAACAAGTTGTACTCGGATTTTTCGTAAAATTCTCAAATCTTCACTTTACAACTTGTTTAATGAATTTTTGCCGGTTTTTCAGTTTGTGTATATTAATAGTTTTCGCATTTGTCAATGAGCTTGTTTTGAGTAGCTTGAGGAAATTTGGTGATTTTCCAAGTTTGATCGTTTCAACTTGCGGATGTATGGTAATGATCTTGTTAAGTTTTGTACACGTCCGAGGTATGTATTTATCGTTTTCTATACTTTAGCATATTCATGATACTTAGGCTTTTTACAAACTTTCATGCCATTCATTCTTTTGTATACTTGTTCTTGTGTGAATCACTTTAGTTCCCAACCTTTTTGTGAGGTAGCCTTCTATTGTTCATATATGCACGGAGTACCAACATTCTTTTTTAACTGGATTTTATTATGCTTAATCTTTTGTCTGTGTTGATTATATGAATGCATGAAAATGATCAAGGCAATTTTGTTTCATTTTGAGCACAACTACCTAGCCAAATAGTCAATTCACCTTATGAGTGTATGATCATTCGTAACCCCTTTGAGCTTTTTTATCCATGTTTTATTTGAACTTAATGCTTGTCTATGAGTATTTAGTTCAATTATTTTTGATTGGATTTTATTTTTTCTTGAACCCCCAATTTTTGTGTTATTGTATAAATTTTTGCCTTGCCTTAGAAAGTAGGGAGTATTCACATGATGATGTGGTTGAATTAACGTTGGGGAGAGAATGATTGTTTACTCATTGGTTGAATTCTATGAGGATTGAAAAAGAAAATAAAAAAGAGAAAAATATGACAAAGAAAAAGAATAGAAAAAGGTGAAAAAGAAAATCCTTGAAAGAGGAAACAAAAAGAGTTCAAATAATTGTGCTAAATAAGTATTGTGTTTTGTGTAACACTTGGGATTTTGGAAGAAGTTGATTGGAATTTTGTGTTTGAGTCTTTGTGAGTTGATCACTCCCTTAGGTTTAGGCAAGTTTTTGTTTCGACTAGCTTTAGGAATTGCCCCTTGTTTGTTTACCCGACCACGCTACAACCTTGAAAAGTCCTTGTGATTCTTGCCGGTGTATGTTCAATATGATTTTTGGATGGTTACATAATTTAGTCTATTGTTTGCATGATTATTGTGTGAGTGATAAGTACCTCATTTTGTGTTTTTCATCTACCGATGATTGTTTTTGCTAGGTGTGATTCACGTTGGAATTTGTGTTATTTTAGAATATTTGTCACGATTTTTGTATTTTGCATTTGTTTCGTGATTATGTTAACGTTGTAGTTTAGTGGTAAGTATTTACTTTGTGTGTATCGTTTTCATTTGAACCATTCATTTGTCCGATTTTCAAAACCTAATGATTCGTGATTCTTTGGTTTTCACTCTGTTTCGTTGAGTTGTTTGATTCTTGTTTGAGGACAAACAATTATGTAAGTTGGGGAGCGTTTGATAAAATGCAAAATGTACCTATTTTTGTATATAAGTTTTGTTTCACTTATCGATACTTTTTGGTTAATATCGTTCAAATAAACCCCGATTTGTTTATAATTATGTTTACTTTACGTTTAAGTGTATATATTGCGTATCGTGTAAATATCATTGAGTTTAATTGATTTTATCTCTTTTTTGTAGGTATTCAAGTAAAGATATATTTCCATATTAATAAAGAGCATTGAATAAGCTTTCCAGTGCTTCAGGCCGTGCGTCAATCCGAGTTATGGTTCAAAAGTTATGAAGAAAACAAGTTCTGGTTTGCTGTCATGTTCGTTGGGCGAACCGGAGGCGAGCGTACTCGCTGGGGAGTTCACTAGGCGAACTCGAGGGTGAACGAAAAGTGCCCGGAAGCGTGAAAAACACAATTCTAGAAGTACCTAAGGCGGTTTATGTTCGCTAGGCGAACGGGGGCTCGCTAGGCGAACCCTGGAACACAATTTTGCCTATAAACTTCAGCATTTTTTAGGTTATGGTTTTGGGGATTCTTGCTCCAACTCCATCAAACTGAATTTTTCAGTAGATTAGCTAAGAAAACAACATGGAAGCTTGCATACAGATGAACCAGGGTGGATTGATCATCGATCGGAGTTGACAAACCGCGAGATGTTTGGTTCATTTCTCTTCTTCTTTGTGTTTTTCTTCTATGTTGGGTTGTTGTATATGTATTTGCTATGATCTCATGAATATTTGTCGCCCATGGCATTGTATAAAACTTGCTTTACAAATCTTTATTGGTGATTGTCTCTGATTTTTGCTTTATGTGCGGGGTTTGGGTTGCGTTAGACATAACCCTCGCAAACTTCGATTAGGGATGATTATCTGTTAGTTTCTGGATTCTAGAGATAGATTTAAGAGCTAACAATCTTCAATAGGCATCGAAGCTTAATGCCTCTGTGGCTTGAGTCATGCGCGAGAGTGTCGGCGAGGGTAACACGGTTGTTCTTTTAACTTTGCGTTAGACATAACCTTTGTTGTGAGCGATGCTGAGTGATATTGAGGAGTATTGTAGGTCGAGTATAACTCGTCGGTAAGTTTAAGTTTGTGAGGAGTCAATTATGTGCATGCCGGATAAGTTTGTCTTGCTGAAAAATGAATTTATTTTATGTTTTAATGTTTACTTTTCTGCTTTTTACTTTCAAACCATTTTAAAACCAAACTCATAAGCGTGAGAGACTGTCGAATGATATTCTTTCCCTCGAACCGATCTCTGTGGACACGACATAAATCCCGGAGGGAATTCTTTCCGAAAATAAATATTTTTGCTGCTTGCCCTATTCCGCATTCAACAAAATGGCGCCGTTACCTGGGATTGGTTTTAATATTGAATCGTATTGCGATAGTTTCTTTGTTTTTGAGTTTTGTATATATCATATATATTGTCTATTTCCATTATGTTTGTTCAAGTGTTATATACATTTTGTCCCCGTAACGTTTGTTTAAGTGTTTGGTTAGGACACTTGCTTTTGGTTTGCGCGGTGAGGCATCACCATGGCATGAAGGAAGGAAGTTACTAGCTAAGCATTGTAAAGGCGTCGAGCTTACGACGTAAAACAAGCATGGTGTATTCTTTTCTTTTGTTGTTTTTTAGTTTAGGTAGTGTGGTGAGTATTCATTAAACAAGTTGTACTCAGATTTTTCGTAAAATTCTCAAATCTTCACTTTACAACTTGTTTAATGAATTTTTGTCGGTTTTTCAGTTTTTGTATATTAATAGTTTTTGCGTTTGTCAATGAGTTTGTTTTGAGTAGCTTGAGGAAATTTGGTGATTTTCCAAGTTTGATCATTTCAACTTGCGGATGTATGGTAATGATCTTGTTACGTTTTGTACACGTCCGAGGTATGTATTTATCGCTTTCTATACTTTAGCATATTCATGATACTTAGGCTTTTTACAAACTTTCATGTCATTCATTCTTTTGTATACTTGTTCTTGTGTGAATCACTTTAGTTCCCAGCCTTTTTGTGAGGTAGCCTTCTATTGTTCATATATGCACGGAGTACCAACATTCTTGTTTTAACTGGATTTTATTATGCTTAATCTTTTGTTTGTGTTGATTATATGAATGCATGAAAATGATCAAGGCAATTTTGTTTCATTTTGAGCACAACTACCTAGCCAAATAGTCAATTCACCTTGTGAGTGTGTGATCATTCGTAACCCCTTTGAGTTTTTTTATCCATGTTTTATTTGAACTTAATGTTTGTCTATGAGTATTTAGTTCACTTATTTTTTATTGGATTTTATTTTTTTCTTGAACCCTCAATTTTTGTGTTGTTGTATGAATTTTTGCCTTGCCTTAGAAAGTAGGGAGTATTCACATGATGATGTGGTTGAATTAAAGTTGGGGAGAGAATGATTGTTTACTCATTGGTTGAATTCTATGAGGATTGAAAAAGAAAAGAAAAAAGAGAAAAATATGACAAAGAAAAAGAATAGAAAAAAGTGAAAAAGAAAGAAAAAGAAAATCCTTGAAAAAGGAAACAAAAAAAGTTCAAATAATTGTGCTAAATAAGTATTGTGTTTTGTGTAACACTTGGGATTTTGGAAGAAGTTGATTGGAATTTTGTGTTTGAGTCTTTGTGAGTTGATCACTCCATTAGGTTTAGGCAAGTTTTTGTTTCGATTAGCTTTAGGAATTGCCCCTTGTTTGTTTACCCGACCACGCTACAACCTTGAAAAGTCCATGTGATTCTTGCCTTTGTATGTTCAATATGAATTTTGGATGGTTGCATAATTTAGTCTATTGTGTGTATGATTGTTGTGTGAGTGATAAGTACCTCATTTTGTGTTTTTCATCTACCGATGATTGTTTTTGCTAGGTGTGATTCACATTGGAATTTGTGTTGTTTTAGAATGTTTGTCATGATTTTTGTATTTTGCATTTGTTTCGTGACTATGTTATCGTCGTAGTTTAGTGGTAAGTATTTACTTTGTGTGTACCGTTTTCATTTGAACCATTCATTTGTCCGATTTTTAAAACCTATTGATTCGTGATTCTTTGGTTTTCACTCGGTTTCGTTGAGTTGTTTGATTCTTGTTTGAGAACAAACAATTATGTAAGTTGGGTAGAGTTTGATAAGTGCAAAATGTACCTATTTTTATATATAAGTTTTGTTGCACTTATCGATAATTTTTGGTTAATATCGTTCAAATAAACCCCGATTTGTTTATAATTACGTTTACTTTACGTTTAAGTGTATATATTGGGTATCGTGTAAATATCATTGAGTTTAATTGATTTTATCTCATTTTTGTAGGTATTGAAGTAAAGATATGTTTCCATATTCATAAAAAGCATTGAATAAGCTTTCCAGCGCTTCCGACCGTGCGTCAATCCGAGTTACAGTTCAAAAGTTATGACGAAAACAAGTTCTGGTTTGCTGTCATGTTCGCTGGGCGAACCGGAGGCGAGCGTACTCGCTGGGGAGTTCGCTAGGCGAACTCGGGGGCGAATGAAAAGGGCCCGGAAGCGTGAAAAACAAAATTCTGGAAGTAGCTAAGGCGGTTTATGTTCGCTAGGCGAACGGGGGCTCGCTAGGCGAACCCTGGAACACAATTTTTTCTATAAACTTCATTTTTCAGCTTTTTTTAGGTTATGGTTTTGGGGATTCCTGCTCCAACTCCATCAAACTTCATTTTTTCAGTAGATTAGCTTAGAAAACAACATGGAAGCTTGCATATGGATGAACTGGGATGGATTGATCGTCGACCGACGTTGACAAACCGCGAGATGTTTGGTTCATTTCTCTTCTTCTTTGTGTTTTTCTTCTATGTTAGGTTGTTGTATATGTATTTGCTATGATCTCATGTATATTTGTCTCCCATGGCATTGTATAAAACTTTCTTTACAAATCTTTATTAGTGATTGTCTCTGATTTTTGCTTTATGCGCGGGGTTTGGGTTGCGTTAGACATAACCCTCGCAAACTTTGATTAGGGATGATTAATTGTTAGTTTCTGGATTCTAGAGATAGATTTAAGAGCTAACAATCTTCAATAGGCATCGAAGCTTAATGCCTCTGTGGCTTGAGTCGCGTGCGAGAGTGTCGACGAGGGTAACACGTTTGTTCTCTTAACTTTCCGTTAGACATAACCTTTGTTGTGAGCGATGCTGGGCGATATTGAGGAGTATTGTAGGTCAAGTATAATTGGTCGGTAAATTTAAGTTTGTGAGTAGTCGATTATCTGCATGCCGGATAAGTTTGTCTTGCTGCAAAAAGGAATTTATTTTATGTTTTAATGTTTACTTTTCTGTTTTTTACTTTCAAACCATTTTAAAACCAAACTCATAAACGTGAGAGGCTGTCGAACGACATTCTTTCCCTCGAACCGATCTCTGTGGACACGACATAAATCCCTGAGGGAATTCTTTCCGAAAATAAATATTTTTGCTGCTTGCCCTATTCTGCATTCAACAATGATATGTATAAGATGTCCATGATCAATGGACACTAAAGCAATGCATGATTTAAAGAGTTCAAGTTGTGATGCACTTACCTCTTGAAGCTCCTTGTGCTATCTTTCAAGATGCTTGTGCCAAAAGTGATCCAATGCTTTAGACACCTTTGATTGATCCCCTAGAAGCTTTTAGAATGATCAAGACTAGCTGGAATCCTTAGGAACAAGAATGGGCTCTTTCTTGCCAAAGTGGCAAAAGTGACCAAAATGGTATCTCACTCAAATGATGTTACAGTTGAGGGAAACTTGTTGGGACAGTTTGGGAATGATATTTGGAGTGTGTTTGAGGCTTTGTTTGGTTTTGAAAGTGACTGAATCAAGACATGGCTTGAAAAATGAAAAAAAGCCAAAATTTGAGGTTTTGGAGGTTGACTTTCTTGTTTTAGTGTTTCAGATCAAGGATGAGTATTTGAACAACTTATATATGATTCATTGGATGTGTTTGGATCATGAGTTATGATGGAATTGCTCTCTAACTCAAAAATTCAGTGGTGACTTGCAAAAGAAGGCATTTCTGTATAATGAGAGAGATTCTGAGGAAAGCAATTGTTGTTGTCCTTTGGGGTACTCAAACTGATCACAAATGATCCCTATTTATAGTAGAGCAAGTTTGTTTTGCAAGGAATAGTGAATGGCAGCTTGGACAGTCATTTGGCCAATGGTTGCATAAAGGAATTCTAATCTTCCATGATCATTGACTTGAGGTTAGAGCACAGGCCTATGGTCTTTTGTTACAGGGATAAGGCTTGACTCATTCACTTAGGTTTGCTTCAGTCCATGCCACCTTGATGTATTCATTAAATGCTTGATGCCAAATTTGAATTTCAAGGTTCCTTTCATGATGATTTTGCACATGGAAGGCTAGGTTCTTGGCATTTTGTGCTATGGATCAGATCATTCATTCATTTGTGTTGTAATTGGATAGAAATGAAATGATCAAAGTGTTCAAAATCAGTCTAAGGAATCGTGGGGTGCAAGTTTGTACCAAAATCTATCTTGAAAACAGTTACAGCAAGGCAACTTGGGAGATCCATAACTCCTAGCTTAAATGGAGTTTGATTGAGTTCTTGGACAATTTGAAAAGCTCTCATGACATAATTTAACTTTGTTGTTCACCAATGAACCTGGTTCAACTTGGATCAAGGTGAAAAATGTCCTCAAAGTTGGTGAAAAACCAGGACAGATTCTGACTTGAAAATTTCACTAAGTGTTGGAAAAGTGGTCATTTTCACTTTTTGTGTGTGATTTTGATCAATCTATAACTCAAAATCCATAAGGATTTGGAATTGTTTGTAGTTGACACTTTTAAAGTATGTAAGATGAAATTTCATTTGAGCTTTGTATAGAAGAAAAAGGCCTTGTGGTTTAGGAGTTATGACCTTGCAAAGTTGGTACAAAACCACTTTTGTTCCATAACTTAGAAAATTTTAAGTTTCCTATGGTTGTCCCTTTTGCAAGAAACCTCACTTTTCTTGATTTTTTTGATGGATGATGATCAAAACCATACATTAACATTGTTTTTGACTTAAGGGAACCATATTTGTGAGAAATTCCAAAAAGTCAAACTTGATTTTGTGCATAGTTGACTTTTTTGTCAGATGAAATCCAAAATGTGTGATTCTTTGTGCAATCAAGTTCTTGACCTAATTCAAACCTAATGGATGGATTCCATAGGTGTTTTAGGGTGTATTGAATCATGTCCCAAGGTTTGGGAGCATGTCTTGGTCAAAAGTCAAAAATACAGTTGACTTTTCCTTCAAAACCTTAACTGTGGTCCAGATGAAATTAAAACTTGTGAATCAAGCTTCTTGGATCAATCCATTATTACAAATGGATCAATGTGGTGTATTTGAGGTCCTCAAATCATGTCTTGAGGTCTTGGCTCATGCTTTGCTCCAAAAGTCAACTTAGGGGTGAATTAGGTCAAGAAACCCTAATTCCTGATTTTTTATGAATGCATCCCCTAAGGGTAATTTGACTTGATGATTGGGCCCATGAGGTCCCTTGGAGTATCTTGGGTTATGCTTTGAAGTATTGGCTCATGCCCAGAAGAAAAATTTCATCTGGAGGCCTTGGTCAACCAAAACCCTAATTTGGTGACACTGGCGATCTTGAGGCTTGATCCACTTGGAATGTTGCAACTTTGTGCTTGATTCTTTATATAGGAGTCCTCTTGATCCTTTATGGGTGTTTGAGAGGTTATACAAGTTGAAGATCATGTCATTTCTTGATTGATCCTTTGTCTAAGTGCTCTGAGAGGGCTCAAAACCCTAATTCTTGGTTGTAGTGAAAGCTCAACAATCCTTGAGGAAATTGATGAGGCATGATGGGACATCTATATTGTGGCAATGATTTGCATAATGATGGGAAATCTTGGTGGTCAAAATTTGGGGTATGACACACATATACATGTTACTTCACATATTAAATTTTCAATAGTTTAACATCATGTCTTCATGCACCATTGACAAAAATTCTAAAACTATTTAAAATCATTAAAACATATGGTTTACATAGCATTAAATTAGGTATGTGTACTTAGTTTTCGGATATTAAACATTACTCTTTTTTTTTATGTAGGTGATTCCAAAGAATATTTGAGTAGTGATTCAATTGATAGATCAGATGTTAACGATAATCTTGCTTTTGAGCATTTAACACCAGAATTTTTGAGTTGTCTAAAAACTTCTGGATTGCCAAACCACTCTATTAAATTGAAAGTGGGCATAATCATCATGTTGATAAGGAATTTGGATCAATCATAGGGGCAATGGTACAAGGTTGAGAGTTACTAGGTTGGCTAACCATGTATTTGAATCAAAAATAATTTCAGGTACAAATATTGGAAACACTATTTACATCCCGAGGATGTCTCTGTCTCCTTCACAATCTCCATGGCCATTCAAACTTATCAGGTGACAATTTCCAATTATAGTGTCCTTTGCTATGACAATCAACAAATCTCAAGGTCAATCATTGGATTATGTGGGTTTATATTTGCCCAAGAATGTTTTCAGTCACGGACAACTATATGTCACTATTTCAAGAGTTAATGTTGAGTTGTAATTCCTTGTGTCGAAGCAGTTTAGCTCGACTAAAGCAAGGAGCAGAAGAATTATGATAATGTGTGTGTCAAGTTGTAATAGTGTGTCGAAGGAGGTTCCTTCACACAGGATTTCGACTCAGGCTTATTTTAGTAATGTTAACTATTTTTGGCTTTTATAGTTTTGGGTCTTGGCTTGGGATGTAAGCTAACCTAAATCTATAAATAGGGAGAAACCCTTATTTTTGTAACAGACTAAGAAGTGAAAACTTGTATAGACAGTTTGCAGTTGCAAGTGAAATAACAGAATTTCCACAGTTTGTGGGCAGAGAGTTCTCTGCAGAAAATTGTTCATCTTCTCCTCTAACGTTTCTCTGTCTTTTTTTCTCCACCCTTTTTTCATTGTCATTGCGTGTTAGTTAACAATCTTGAAATCAAGATTGAATAGGAATTCCTATAAGGTTTTGGGTTAATTTTAACATCTGGTATCCAGAGCTCCGGTTACGATTCAAGGAAGGAAAATCATGATGGCGATGAACTATCCGAACGGACACTTTCTGGCGAGCCTTCTGATTCTCAAGAAAGATAATTATGAGAATTGTGCAAGCAGATTAAGGTAGTTTTCTGTTATCAAGATCTTTGGGATCTTGTGAAGCAAGGACTAGCACCGCTTGTAGAGAACGCGACGGATTAAGAAAAATCTGCACACAAAGAATTGAAGAAGAAAGATTATAAAGCTCTCTTTATAATCCATCAGTGTGTCGAGCTGGATAACTTTGAAAAGGTTAGTTATGTAGAGTCAGTGAAGGAAGAGTGAGAGATTCTTGAAAAGTCGTTTAGAGGCGTAGAAAAGGTGAAAGAGGTGAGATTACAAACTCACAAGAGAACCTATGAGTTGCTTCAGATGGAAGACAATGAAAGTATAACAGATTTCTTCACCAGCATTACAAAGCTGGTGAATCAAATCAAGGTATGTGGAGAGGTGTTGACATAAAGATCAGTTGTTGCAAAGATCTTGAGGTCATTGGCTTCAAAGTTCGACCACGTGGTAGTAGCCATAGAAGAGTCAAAAGACTTATCAGTATTGACGAAGGAAAAGCTTCAAGGGACGCTTGAGTCTCATGAACAAAGGATGGCTGAAAGAGCTGCAGGAAAGTCGAAGAGTGATATGGCTTTGCAGGCGCAGTCAGAAAAGGAAAGGAAAGGAAAAGGAAGCGGGAATGGCAACAAACGTAGAGGAGGAAACTGGTCAAATCAGAGAAGACCCTGGAATCAAGGCAACCATAGAGGTGGTGCTGCAGGTAGAGGAAGAGGTGGTGGTCAAAAATCTGACAAAAGTCACATTCAGTGTTTCAATTCTCAGAAGTATGGCCACTATTTTAGTGACTGTCCAGAAAAAAAGAAAAATCAAGAAACTGATGCAAAGCTGGCAAAACATGAAGAAGAAGAGACGTTGCTGATGGTCACAACAAGAGATGAAGAAAGATTCCAAGATCAGTGGTACTTGGACTCAGGATGCTCATCACACATGACTGGAAGGAAAGATTGGTTTGTCAACATGAAGCCTTCATCGAAGAACACGGTGAAGTTTGCAAATGACAACACTCTAGCAGCTGAAGGTGTTGGTGATGTTCTGATTATGAGGAAACATGGCAAGAGGTCAACAATTTCCAATGTATTGTACATACCATGCATGAAGAACAATTTGCTCAGTATAGGGTAGCTGGTCGAAAAGAACTGCAAGGTAGTCGTCGAATACAATATGATGAGAGTCCTCGACGCAGGTGGTAGGTTGATCTTGAAGGCTCCAATGTCTCAGAATAGGACCTTCAAGATTGAACTCAATGTGATGGAGCACAAGTGCCTAGCAACTGCAGCCAGCAGAGATGAGTGGTTATGGCATTTTCGACTAGGCCATCTCAACTTCAATGACATCAGAGAGCTAAAGAGAAGAAATATGGTTTCAGGATTACCAGAAATCGACATTCCAAGTGAAGTCTGTGAAGAGTATGTTCAGTCGAAACAACACAAGAATAGCTTCAGCAAGGATGCAGAAGGAAGTCGAAGGCAATTCTGGAAGTCATATACTCTGATGTATGTGGTCCAATCCAGGTGGATTCGATTGGTGGCAACAGATACTTTGTTACGTTCATAGATAATTACAGTCAAAAGTTGTGGCCTTACCTCATCAAGAAGAAAAGAGATGTGATCGAGGTATTTTCCAGATTCAAATCTATGGTCGAAAGACAGAGTGGTCGAAAGTTGAAAATTCTGAGGACTGATGGTGGTGGAGAGTATGTTTCGAAAAAGTTCGACGCATTATGTGAAAAATAAGGGATTATACATGAGGTGGTGCCGCCCTACACGCCACAACAAAATGGAGTTGTAGAACGAAAGAACAGAACCACCATGAACATGGTGAGAAGTATGTTGAATAGAAAGCGTCTACCCAAAGAATTATGGGGAGAAGTTGTTTCGACAGCAACATATATTTTAAACAGATGTCCGACGAAGAAGATTGAAGGAATCACACCAGAAGAATGTTAGTCTGGTGTCAAGCCTAGCCTCAGTCACTTGAAGGTGTTTAGGTCTATAACACGTAGACATGTGCCTGATCAGTTGAGAAGGAAGCTTGATGACAAGTCGAATCAGATTATCTTGATAGGATATCATTCAACTAGAGGTTATAAGTTGTTCTACCCAGTGAATAAGCAGGTAATGATCAGCAGGGACGTGATCATAGATGAGCTTAAAGAATGGGATTGGAATGAGAATGTCAAGAAGGATTCAGTGAGAATCTCTTGTGAAGAACCAGCCACTGAAGTCGAAAGAGAAGTTCGACAGGAACAAATCAGAGATGAAGCATACCCAAGCAGACCTTGACGAATAAGACACATGCCTGCAAGGTTGCAAGAATGTGTAATTACATCAGATGATGTGGTTGATGAAGAGGGTGAGCCGGTGCATTATGTTTTCTACGCAGATGTCGAATCAGTCAATGCAGTTGAGGCATTGAAAGATTCGAAGTGGATGAAAGCAATGAATGAGGAGTTAGAGTCCATCAAAGTCAACAACATCTGGTCACTTGTTGAATTGCCTCAAGGCAAGAAGGCAATTGATGTGAAGTGGATTTACAAGGTAAAGTTGAATCCTAGAAGAGAAGTAACTCGACACTAGGCGAGACTTGTGGCGAAAGGATTTCTACAGAAGGAAGGAATCGACTTCGATGAAGTGTTCGCACCTGTTGCTAGGATCGAAACAATCAGGTTGGTTGTTGGTCTAGCAAATATGAACAATTGGCACACATGTCAGATGGAGGTGAAGTGTGCATTCCTTAATGGCCCCTTAGATGAAGAAGTTTATGTCGCACAACCAGTTGGGTATGTGAAACGAGGCAAAGAAGGAAAGGTGTACAGGCTTCATAAAGCCCTGTATGGACTTAAGCAAGCTCCAAGAGCTTGGAATAAAGAAATCGACAGCTTCTTAAAGGAGAAGGAATTTGTGAAGTGTACGACTGAGCATGGAGTGTATGTAAGGAGAAGCAATAATGAATTGCTTATACTATGTCTCTATGTCGATGACTTGTTGATAACAGGGAGTTGCAAGAAGGAGATCGAAGATTTCAAACATGACTTAAGTGAGGAGTTTAAAATGTCAGACTTGGGAAATATCTCATATTTCCTTGGCATCGAATTCTACAAGACTAGTAGATGTTTGATGATGCACCAAAGAAGATATGCAGGCGAAATACTCAAGAGATTTGAGATGCAAGATTGCAACCCAACTTCGACTCCAGCTGAGACCAGACTGCAGCTGTCGAAGAATTCAGATGAAGATGATGTCGACTCAACCCTATACAGAAGACTTATTGGGTCACTTAGATACCTTTGTCACACAAGGCCCGACTTAGCATACAGTGTGGGTATGGTAAGTAGATTCATGCACAAGCCAAAGGTATCACACCTAGCAACAACGAAGAGGATACAGAGGTATCTGAAAGGAACTCTTGACTACGACATTTTGTTTCCTACAGCTGATAAAGGGAAAAATGCAAGTTAGTGGGATACACTGACTCTAGCTGGTGTAGTGATGTTGAGGATAGAAAATCCACAGCTGGATATGTGTTTATGTTAGGTAATGCACCAGAAAGGAGCCAGTAGTGGCATTGTCATCATGCGAAGCAGAATATATAGCCGCTTCTCTTTGTGCATGTCAAGCAACCTGGATGGTGAACTTGGTCGAAGAGATTACAGGGAAGAGTCATGGAGTAATTACCATGAAGATCGACAGCATGTCAGCTATCAACTTGGCGAAGAATCCAATAGCACACGGTCGAAGCAAGCACATCAAAATGAGGTTCCATTATCTTCGAGAGCAGGTAGCAGAAGGGAAGATGAATTTGGAACACTGTAGAACTGAGAATCAGATTACAGATATCATGACGAAGGGAGTGCAGGTCGAAGTTTTCAGAAAACTAAGAGCCATGATGAATGTAGACAGCTTAGACACAATGAATTAGGTGGTGTGTTGAGTTGTAATTCCTTGTGTCAAAGCAGTTTAGCTCGACAAAAGCAAGGAGCAGACAAATTGTGATAATGTGTGTGTCAAGTTGTAATAGTATGTCGAAGTGTCGAAGGAGGTTCCTTCACACAGGATTTCGACTCATGCTTATTTTAGTAATGTTAACTATTTTGGGCTTTTATAGTTTTGGGTCTTGACTTGGGATGTAAGCTAACCTAAATCTATAAATAGGGAGAAACCCTTATTTTTGTAACAGACTAAGAAGTGAAAACTTGTATTCACGGTTTGCAGTTGCAAGTGAAATAACAGAATTTCCACAGTTTGTGGGCAGAGAGTTCTCTGCAGAAAATTGTTCATCTTCTCCTCCAACGTTTCTCTGTCTTTTCTTTCTCCATCCTTTTTTTCATTGCCATTGCGTGTTAGTTAACAATCTTGAAATCAAGATTGAATAGGAATTCCTAAAAGGTTTTGGGTTAATTCCAGCAGTTAAGAGTAAAGCTGGATTAAAAATCTTGATACACGACAAAGACAACAAATCCTTTACCTCAAACAACAAATGTTGTCTTTAAAGAAGTTTTTCATAACATCATTTAGGTACCATTTATGTTATGCTTCTAACTACCTCATTTTATTTATTTCTCATAATTAAATTTATTCTATCTATAACATTCATATATCACTAATTCACCATTCATTAAACATGTTTGTAGGTAATCATCGCTACAATTGGTCCTATCAATATCAAGTAACATTTATTTCTTCACAATTAATAGAATTTCAGTTTTTAATATTTTTTGTTGGACACTTTATGATTTTGTTACTCGGGTATTTGTATTATTATGAAGTTTCTTTCGACTACTATATTTTTTATTGTTGCAATTTGAGTAATGTTATTTTGGTAATCAAATAGTTATCGTCTCCTATTTTATACGTTTAGACTTACCCGTGCGGACGCACGAGTCTTCTACTAGTTTAAAATGAGACATTTAATATTAATAAAAAAAACTAATAAAAAATGAAGAAGATATGAAAGTGTAACATTTATTAGTTCAACTAAAAGAATATATAATTAGTACGTGATATTCTACATTTATAATTAAATTAAAATTCTTAAATTTTTTTACTGGCTCAAAATTTTGAACATTAAAATTCTAATTTAAAGGGCTTGAACTTTGGTTGATCCTAGTAATAAGTATGACTTTCAAGTTAATTAAAATAAAAATTAAATATTTTTAAAATTTTAATAATTGTGATTGAATATATCTTTAAAATAGATTCTAGGACATCTAAACTCTAAAATCTGACTATTAAGTTTAATAAACAATTCACACTCATTTACATATTATTCTAAATCTTAAACCTCACACTTATTTAAAAAGTTTTCATATAAAAGTTCTCAAGCTCATTTTGTTCTCACTAGCATGGCCATGATGGTAACGTCAAATTCTAAAAAAAGACTAAATGCTACACCTTTATCTCAAGAAGTACCAGTCTGTCCCCAACAACCAATGGTTCCTTCCAAGAACTCGAATGTTGCTAAGGTATTATTCAAATGACTTTAAATACAAGAGGGGGGAAGAGGTGATTTGAATTGTGTTATTTGGGCTTTAAAAAGTTTTCATAAAAGGATTGATTTTAAGGAAATAAAATCAGAGGAGATTTAACAGCGGAAAATAAATAACTGAAAAATAAAGAGATAAAGATAGAAAGATCACACTATGATTTATACTAGTTAGGCCTTAAACCACGTGGCATAATCCAATCCCCAAGAGTTTTTTCTTATATTTTCACTAACAACAACTCGGGCTTTTGCATCAACTCAAAAATCTTCCTTACATGAAGCATTTTACCAAGTTTACCTTGCAACTTCAAAGTTAGTTATAGATAAACAAGAGAACTAAGTTCTTGAATTACAATTTCACCACATCAATAGAGCTACACAACTCTTAACATAAGCCTTTCACTTTCTCAGAGATTATTTCTCTCAAATTGATTTGACTCTTCTTGCATAGCAAGAGACCAATATTCATTAATGAGAGCATTATAGATATCTGTTGGCTTAATTTGAGAAACGGAAGTCATAAAGTCACGTACCGTCTTAAGGGAGTGTCGAGTAGATACCCCCTTAGAAATATTCCATATGACATTCGAGATTAGATGGTATTTTGTTGTCCTATATTCCTTGGGTTGATCTTGATTGCATATGCTAATTTCATCAACGTGATCCTTTTTATCTTCAGTTTGATTTTTTTTTTTACTTTGATCTTTGTCTTGATTTTTGTCTTGATCTTGGTTTTGATTTTTGTCTTGATCTTGGTCTTCAAAGATAGTCTTATCCAGAATACATGCACAATCTAACACTTCTACATCTACTGATTTGGGGTTAATTTTATGAAAGATAACATATAAGATTCTTCTATAGTCAAGGTACGTTTATCAAAGTTTCTATAAGAATACCTAACACTTCTACATCTACTGATTTGGCTATTCACAAGATTTTACTTTGAGAATCAACTTAAGTTATTGGCAATCCCTATAGGAATTATATTCATACTTTTTATCACTTGCTACTATGGACCGTGTACACTTGCACGTGATATAATTTTTCAACCCAACATTAACTAGGAAAATTTTGTGGTGTTCTACTATAGAATTTCTAATGACAAAGGATGAAGAAGACTTACACACGAGAATCAAAAGAAAAAAAAATGAGAAAGATTTTCAAACATCAGTGAAGCACAAAAACAACATAAGTCCAAGGAAATATCGTGCAATGAAGGAAAGGAAGCACACCACATTTTAGCGAATCCATTGTTGCATGTTAGCAACATCGCAAAAATGTTGGGCGTCCATAGGGCAATGGGACACATTTTTGCGACAACCAAATTTTTTATTTAAAAGGGAGAACACATCCAATTGTAAGGATTCCAAATTTCATTCCATAAGAGACATATTTTGAAGCATTGGATCAAGAGAATTAAGGAAAGGAATCATCAAAAGTTCATATCGCATCAGTTATAACCTTTATTTTCTTTCTTTCCTTTGATTTTTTCACGAATCCCCTGAAATTGAGTGTCTAGCTACCCTAGATTAAGTCCCTTTAGATGAATATTCCCTACTTTATTTGAACCAGGTGATTCATTTAGATCTTCTCTTTGTAATGACCAAACATTTTATGTTATTCAGTCATTTTTCATTCTTAATGTTTTTGCACGTTTACAGTTTAGGAATTTAATTAATTTGATTTAGATTGTGTTTGAGAACTAAGTGAAGATAACGTGATTGGATCTAAAGATTATTGGGAGGCACTTTATATTATTAGACATAGGATATAGTCAATTGTGACATAGGTAGATACAATTGATCAAACCTTTGTGGTTGCAACTTTTCCCTAGACATTGTGGGATTGTAATGAGATGAAACATGTTGAATGATGAGAAATTAGGCACACGTATTTTGTAAAATAATCTTTATATAGTAGAAGCCATTATAGGTTTAGGTAGAGATTAACCACATAAAGAGAGACAAAATATTCAAACGAGACTTAATTGTTTCTCTCATATTAACCACGTTCAGGAAAGAATTGTTGGATAAAATAGTATATCCATTCAAGTCCCGCATCGGGTAGTAGGAAGAAAATAGAATTTGAGTATTAATATAAATAAAGATAGTTAGTTTTAATTTTCTACACAAGAATAAAATGTAGTCTTTTGGGTGTATTGGGGTTTTGGGTAGTTGTGTGTTTAGAGAGGATTTTCTATTTTTTCATTCAAAAATAGTTTGTTGAGAGAGTTTTCAATTTTTCCGTCCAAAAATTATAATTGAAATAGGATTTACCATTTTTCCGTTCAAAAATTGCAGTTTGGAGGGATTGCAATTTTCTTGTTAAAATTTACAATTTAATGAGAGCATTTTAAATTTTGTTTTATAAAGATTAGAAGTTGAATAATGAATTTGTGAGTTTTGTTTTTGAATTTTTTTGTTCTTTTTCTTTTTGTGGGTATGCTTCTGCATGCGTAGAAATTTGTTTTTTTGTTTGTTATTTTTCCAACAACTACTTATAAAGTGCTCAACACAATTCACACTTGTTTCCCAACAATTTCCCCCTCAAGTGTGAGTCTATCCACTATGCTCTCCCTTAAGCGGAAGCTCTTTCATCCATATGCTTGTACCGCCGTTAAAAGGCACCCTTATATCGTCATGGGCACTTCAACGAAACACACCACCAGACCACCATGTCAGGAAGACTTTCGACACAAGGAGTTAATCCCTTGCTCGAACCAGACTTTGATACCACTAATAGGTTATCATAAGGGGAAACATTCGCATTTGGTCAAACACTCACCTAAAGACCAATGACTCACCCAAACAAGCGAGATATGTGTATGGGCTCTTTTACTTATAAGTGCTCAACCTCCACTTTTCTAAGAAATATGAGACTTAAAACTCACACGTGTTTCTCAACACAACTCACACTTGTTTCTAAATAGGAATTAACCACGTTAATTTAGTTTATGAACTTTTACAATTATTTGCACAACCAATCAGATTACGCTACGTGTACCCTCTATTTACATTATGTCGTTCATTTTTCTAATAACAAGTATAATCTCCTTAGTTTTGTATGAGTTAAAGAAATACATGTTGAGAAGATTTAAACTTACACACTTCTTTTGGTTTTCTTTAAAACTTTTTATTCTACACCTATTTTTGTTGGACAAAGCAACCACAAGATTGGTATAACTATTGATGAGAAAATTTGGAAGTGGAGAGTGAAAAAGGAGAATTGAGAGAGAGAGAGAGAGAGAGAGAGAGAGAGAGAGAATTTAGGGTGAGAATGATATTATTCATTGGCTAGGGTGAGAGTGCACCCTAAAAACTTATATAGGTGTTACAAATCAATTGGGATACAATTTTACCAAGTAAAGCAACAAAAAATACAAAAACTTAGGTTGTAACTGGTTACACCAAACTAGGTAACTGGTTACACCTGGGACTGAATTAATTTCCAAATTAAATGAGCTTCAGTGGTAACCAGTTACGCCTTCGAAAACTCCAATTTTCTGCTACTAGAATGCATATCAGACTTAGCTGTAACCAGTTACCAACCCGTGGTAACCGGTTACAGCACTTGAATTACACTTCAAACTTCAACACACCAACTTAATTCAAGTGTTGTAAGTCTACCATTCCCATGCTTATCTTCAACCTATCGAACACATCATTTGTGACCCCTTTAGTCAACAAATTAACAACTTGGTCCTCACTTCTGCAATATCCCAATCGTAACCTTCCTTCACTAACAAGTTCCCTCAAATAGTGAAACCTCATTTCAATGTGCTTGCTCATCCCATGTGAAATTGGATTTTTAGCAAGATTAATAGCGAAAATGTTGTCAAACAAGAGTGCGATAGCCTCACCCTCACTGTTGCCCAGCTCCTCCAATAGATTCATAACCACAAGGCTTGGCACACACATAACGAAGCGACAATGTACTCGACCTCACAAGATGGAAGTGAAACTACTGGTTCCTTCTTTGAACACCATGAGATTAGTGTCACACTGAACATAAAGATGTATCCTGTTGTAGACTTTCGATGATCTTTACCTCTGCACCAATTGGAATCGGTAAACCCAAGTAAATTACATTTTCTACTTGTATCCGCTGCGGGAAAGCGAATTTCGCAACCAATAGAACCTTTGACATATCGTAGGATTCTCTTGACTGCTACCAAGTGAGACACCTTCCGTCTCTCCATGAATGTCCTTACAATACCGATACTAAATACCAAGTCCAGTTGCGTATTGCACAAATAACGTAAGTATCCAATCAACCTCCTATATTGAGTTGGATCAACATCTTGCTCATCCTCATTCTTAGACAACTACAACCTTGGTTCAGCTAGAGAAATGGCGGCATTGCATGCTCCATTTCAAACTTTTTCATTATCTCAAGAGCATATCTCTTTTGATGCATGAGCATTCCCATTTTGGACTTGTGGAATTCAATGCTAAGGAAATAAGTCTTGAGACCAAGGTCGATTATCTCAAATTCTTGCATAAGTTCACTCTTGAACTTTGAAATACACTTGTCGGTTTTTCCCGTGATCAATAAAGCATCCACATATATACAAAGGATGGTTACTCCTTTACTTGTATATGTCTTCACATAGACTCCATGCTCCGATTCACATTTCTTGAAGCCAATGTCATTTAGGAAACCATCAATTTTTTATTCCAAGCTCTTGGAGCTTGCTTCAAACTATATAGTGTTTTCTTCAACTTGTAGAATTTCAGCTTTTGAACTTTCACAACAAAACCAGGGGGTTGTCCTACATATACCTCCTCTTCAAGTGGCCTGTTCAAGAACGCGGATTTGACATCCATTTGGAAGATAGGTCAATTGTGTTTATTTTCAATATCAACAATAAGCCTAATGGTTTCAATCCTAGAAACTGGTGTGAAAACCTCCTCAAAGTCTATGCCTTCTCTTCGGAAAAACCCCTTAGCTACTAATCGAGCCTTATGCTTGATTATCTCACTCAGATTTTCCAACAATTTGAACACTCACTTCACACCAACCGGCTCCTTTCTTTTTGGTATATCAACTAACTCCTGAGTACTATTCTTTTCAATGGATTCTAGCTCCTCTTTCATAGTACAAATCCACTTTGGATCACTTACAGCCTCTTCCGTATTGACAGGTTCAGATTCAGCCATAAGTGCAAAGTGGATGAAATCACCATCATCGTTGATTTCGTTGTCTCGGAATAACTCACAATCTTGGATTCTCTGAGGCAAACCTCTTTGCCTTGTTGACCTTCTAACATTTCCTTCATTTTGAGCTTCGACGGTTTGTTGTTCTGGCCTTCCAGCTTCCTCAGAATTCGAAATTTTGAACCTATAACCGGTTACAGGATTCTGGTAACCGGTTACTCCTTGTTGTACCTGCTTCATTTCATCAATTATGACATCCATACTGATCATGATCCTCTTGTTTACAACATTAATAAGTTTCTAACCATCGGTAGAGTGATATCCAACAAGAATCATCACATCACCCTTGTCATCCAACTTCTTTCTGAGTTGACTCGGAACATGTGGGTATGCAACGAAAGCAAAGACTCTAAAATAGTTCATATTTGGCTTGAACCCCGACCATGCTTTCTCCGATGTTACATGTTCTAGTTTCTTTGTAGGGCACCTATTCAACAAATAGGTAGCTGTAGATAACACTTCTCTCATAGCTCTTTCGGCAAGTTTTTCCCCTTTAACATGCTTCTCACCATGTTCATGATCGATCGATTCTTTCTTTCGGGTACACCATTTTGTTGTGGTATATAGGATGGTACTAACTCATGCATAATTCCATCCCTTCTTGATCACAAAACCTCCCAAAGTCATTTGAGACATATTCTCCTCCACCATCCGTTTTGAGCACTTTGAGGTTGTGACCACTTTGCCTCTCCACCATGGACTTGAACTTCTTGAACACTTCAAACACCTCATCTTTTCTCTTGATTAGGTATGTCCATAACTTTCTACTATGAACATCAATAAAAGTGACAAAATATCTATTGTCACCAATGGAATCTATTTGCATAGGCCCACACACATCCGAATACACCACCTTAAGGTGATTCTTGGTTCTCTGGTCTGCACCTTTGCTTAATTTTCCCGTATGTTATTTTTCTTGCACACATTCTTAACAAATTTCAGCTGGTAAGTTGTGTTAGAAAAAGATTTGTTCTTAATATTTTCTCTTTAGTTTTGATGATAACAAAAGTATTAAAAGAATAATGGTTTATTTGATATGTATTTTATTTATGTAAGTTCTTGTCTTTTACATAAATAATCAGAATCTGTTTACTTAAGATACACTTGGAGTTGCTTCATTGCTAGCTTCTGGTGGCAGAGTCTGAAGAACAATTTCTAGTATGGTTTGACGAAGACTCTGAACTGAAGGCCTCAGTATTTAGATGAGATTCTACACTTAGTAATTGTATATCAGCATCTGGTATCATTCAGAGTTGGTGATAAAGTTGTGGACTATCCATACTACTAAAAGCATGTTGTATTGTCTTATCAGCCTGTCATCTTGAGTCTATAGGATCGCAAGGCTCAAGAAAAGCTGGTACGTACTATGGATGTCTACTCCCAACGGCTCTATTAGTACAGAACCTCTTGAAACCTCAAAGGTTAAACGTGTTACACAATGGATTCAAAAATTTGATGTGCGTATATCTTCAATGTTTCTTGTACTTTGGAGCACAAGCAAAGACACTTGATCAAGTAACCTTCTCAACGGCTAGTTTTTGGAAGGCCTATTTATATGGCTGAAGATTCAAACCTGAATTTTCAACCAGGATTCTTCTGTTGAAGGAGTAACAAGATCAAGCAATTATCAACTATGTAATAGGCAGATTTTCTGTTTTAGGTTGTAATTGTAAAAGCCTTAAGACTTCTTAACTCTGTAATATTCATGAAATCTTAAGTGCTTTAGGTCTTTGTTATGGTGATTTCCCGTACCTCTGACGCGTGTATCATGTACACCTTGTTCTCGATTCTGCTGAGCCTTCAGTAGTTTAGATTAAGTCTCCTGCAATGTGCTCGAGCAAACAAAAGTCTTATTCAGCTAGTCTGATTAAGCAAAAAGAAAGTCTTAGACATGTGCTCTAAGCGAAGGTAAGTCTCAAACTGAAGACAGATGAGCAGGCGGCTCAGTCAGATGGTGTGAGCAAAGGAAAGTCTTAGACATGTGCTCTAAGAAAAGGAAAGTCTCAACCAGAAGACAGATGAGAAGATGGCTCAGTCAGATGGTGTGAGCAAAGGAAGTCTTAGACATGTTCTCTAAGCAAGGGGAAGTCTCAAATAGAGGACATATGAGCAGGTGGCTCAGTCAGACTGTGTGAGCAAAGGAAGTCTTAGACATGTGCTCTAAATAAGGGTAAGTCTCAACCAGAGGACATATGAGCAGGTGGCTCAGTCAGATGGTGTGAGCAGTTGTAAAAGTCTTATGCAGAAGCATAAGCGAATGTAATCATGAAGTGGTTATAATGAAAAGCTCTTGCGAGGCAAAGGGGCTGGACTACTCTCAGTTAGGGGAAGAATTAGTATAAAACTTTTGTGTCTTCTGCTATTATTTTATTTACTTCTGTTGAATCTGCTGTCAAATAAATTAACTCAGAATTTGAACTTTAGTTATAATTCTGAGACTCTGGTCAGAAGCTAAATAATAAAAAAACGCGAAACACAATTCAACCCCCCTTTCTTGTGTACTTTTCACACCTTCAATTGGTATCAGAGCATGGCCTGTGCTTAACACTTAACAGTGGTGTAGATGTTGATCCAATAAGAAAAGTATATTTCTTCTTCAAGAAGGAATCAAGTGCCACATGAAAAATATCATACGATTTTTCCTACCATATTCAAATGGGTGATGTAACGCCCCGTTTTGTTCGATTTATTTAATCGAGTCAATTTAATTATTTTTATTTTTATATTATTTTATTCTTGACTTTTATTTGGCAATATATTATTTTTCATCGTTATTATGTTTTATCGCGTTTTGAGAGCGTTTGCGAGATATTTGAGAGTATGGGTATTTTGGTCTTTTTGCTTGGTTATTTTTCATAAAATAGAAACATAGAGAGAAAAATAGAAAGAAAGAAAAAGAGAAGAGAGAAAGGAAGAGGAGGGAAAATAAGAGGAAAAGTTGGAATAAAAGAAATCATCTGTTCAAGCGTGATTAATCGGGTAAGGGTGAGAAGTTTCGATTATATCTTGCTTGTGTATGTATATGTGATGTTTGTTGTAATTGTTTTTGTTGTTCCACAACTTTTTCTCATTAATAAATTGATGAACAATTGATATAAATCGATGTTTTCACGGTCGAAACTCGATATAAACTGTGTAGAATATTTGTTGTTATGTTTAGAACATGTCTTGGTTGATATATTGTGATTTGGAAGTGTTTAGATGAGATTTAGAGAGGATTTGGGGTGAAATTCGTAGCAGGAATTATGCAGGAAAAATTATGGGTTGCGCTGCCCATACGCGTAACAGGCAAGGCAATACGCGTATTGGTTAGGGCAATACGCGTATGGCAAGGGGGGAAATGAGGGAATTACGCGTATGGAACCCATTTTACACGGCCCTCTGCTGAAATGCGTAATGGTATGCGTAAGGGGCAAGGCATTACGCGTACTAGGGTTTCAGTGGAATTTTTTGGGAGAAATCAGTCTCTGCCCATACGCGTAGCACTTTGGGCAATACGTGTATGGATGGGCGAGCGAGCTGGACAGTACGCGTATGGCCCAAGGCAATACGCGTATGACCAGAGAGGGTGTAGAATTTTCCCGATTTTGTGTCCGATGCCGTAACTTTTGACCCGTAACTCGGGTTAAGACGTTCCTGGTACCGTTGGAAAGCTATTGGAATGTTCTTTCTTATAAAAATGGTTTTTGTGATTTGTGGTTGATTTAATTGTGTCGGGAATTTGGAAATGTGTCGTTTTGCCGACCTTTACCATCTTAACTGTATGTGATTGATGTGTTATCATGCAATATGCTTTTGATATATAATGTATGCCTTGTGTGCGGTTGTATGATGTGAATGCATGTGATAAAATGTTGTGATGATGGTTTGTGGCCTAAGGGCAAGTAAATGCATTGTGTTGTGTTTGATTGTATATGGATGATTATGGGTGTATATATGTATGTATTTGATTGTCATGAGTTATTGTATGCCAAGCATCATGATATGCATTCTTGTGATGTCGTGTACCCTAGTGGGTGTGAGCGACGAAACGATTCCAGAGGGAATCTGCTATAACAGTCGTGTGCCTTATACAAAGAGGACCTAAAGCGACGTTATAGATGATCGTGTGCCTTATAAAAAGGGGGCCTAAAGCGATCAGATCGTGTGCCTTATATAAAGAGGACCTAAAGCGCTCCATAAACGTCATGTGCCTTATACAAAGAGGACCTAAAGCGACGGGGAACATCGTTTGCCTGACGGGGAGTTACACTAAGTAACAAGCGATGATTCCAATAATTCCTGAGTGAATTAATGATGAGATGATGGATGGAATGGTACCGCATTGCATTGCATAGAGTCGTTGTGTCGGTCTCTGTGCATTTGCATGAATCATGAATGGATTGATTATGTGTGAAAAATCATGAATGGATTGATTATGTGTGGGAGATTGTGAATTGATTGATTATGTGTTGAGCTTGTGATAGCATTGGTGATTTGATATGCATTCGTGATAAATGCATTGGTTATGGATGATATGTTTTATGTATAGACATATGCTCTATTTTGTGGAGATGTTGTACATTATAATGATTGTATTAATTCTCTATGGCATGTTATATATGAATATACGTGATATGGAGGTGTATTTCCATATGTTATAACTTTGGGATGCATTAGGTGTGAATATCTGATTATGTTGGTATAAATGATATATGCTATGTTGTTGGATTAGTAGAAAAATGTTGTATTTGTGGCGTGCTATATGTATTAGTATGTGATGCTTGTGGTGAGAATAATTATGCATGTGAATTTATATGTGTTTGCATATTATTATGCAATCTTGATTTAGTTGTTATTTCTCACCCTTCTGTTGTGGTTTGTTGCTCTATGAGGCAATTGCAAATTAGTATCTTGGATGCTTTTGTGAAGATTAGTTCTCCATCCTTTTGTCAGTCTGTCTCCTTTGATACGTAACACGGGAGTCGGGGAACGCTTTTTTCATATATGTATACAATTGTTGGATCTATTTTGTATTAACTTTTTATGAATATTTTGATGCTATAAAACAATTTATTTTGTAAAACAAGTCAGTTATGGATCTTTCCGCTTTATTCCAAAATTGAATTTTCCTTTAGTTGGAAAAAGTTTCCCTTTTAGATTTGTTCCATTTTGTGTTATGTATCAAATTTATGAGCAGGGATTGTGTTTTATTTCTTTAAATGTGGCATCCTTGTTTCTGTCTAAGGATAAAATTTTATTCACTCTGATTTATTTATGTATTATTTATCTGCGATGGGAATTGGGGTGTTACATTAGTGGTATCAGAGCAGGTCGGTCTGTCCGGCCAAGTTGTTGAGTCTGTGTGGCATGACAGTTGAATACTGTCGATGTTGTTTGTCCCTTAGTACGTGATATGTGTGTGAAACACTGTCAGTTTTTTCTGGTTTTCTAATCCCTTGTCTTCAGGATTAAGTATGAGATAAGTGGGGGAAAAGCTTGTGCTTCTCCAAGTTGCTTCAGTGGTGGAGCATTGGCTTAGTGTGTCGTTGTTTGCAAGAGTGTAAGTGTTGTTTGGACAATGTTGTTCCCGATTCCGGAGGGAATGCGGAGGTAAGGTTTATGTCGACTAAGGATTTGTGCCTTAGGTAATTTTGTGCACGGGATGCAAGAAATGCTATTATAGTTTGGTAAAGACGGTTTATGCCCCATCATGATTGTCGGCTGTCTATTGACAAATTGAGGAACTGATCACCCTTAATCTCTTGTTGATAGTAGACGAAATTATGTTGGATGAAATAGACGTGTCTTTTCGGCTTTGATAGTGTATGCAATGAATTGTTTGGAATTTAAGAAAATGGTTACAGATTTTTTTGTTGAGTCGATGAAGATTCTTATATCGGAAGATGAGGCGGATTAGAGGTTTTGGTATGTTGGTCAAGTTGGGAAGTCATTGAGAGAGAATGATTGGGTTTTATTTAAGGACTGCTTCTCAGAGAGTAGAGAGTGAACTTAAATTGGACGAAGGTGAATAGTTGAGGTTTATATCTGCTAAGTAAGTAGAAAACTCTTAGGAGATGAGACTAAGATGTTTGTTATGTTTGTGATGATAGTGTTCTGGAAATTGGCAGTAAAGTCAGAGTGATGGGCCGTCAGTTGTGCATGGTTTTCAGATGTGTTTTTGGATGGAACATTAGTGTGTTGACTTGACGAGGTCCAGCATGATTGGTAGGGAAAAGGATGATAGAATGAGGTTGCGTGTTAATCAGTGAGTAGTAGGGAAACTTGCAGTTGTGTTCTGGATAGCTTAAGTTTTGGATTGTGACGAATCGCGAACAATTTGAGAGTTCTTTTGGGTTGGTTGTTGCTACATGTTGGGATTTATGGAATTGGGACTGTCAAGAGAAGAAATTGTGTATAGATTACTGACAGTTGAATAAGGTAACGATTGAGAATAAGTGTCCACTTTCATGAATAGATAACTGAAATTGGTTTGGTTGAGTTTGAGTGAAATCACAATTGTTTGGAATGTTTGATAAGAGTGGTGAATTGTGTGAGTTGAGGCTTTGATCGACGTAATGTGACTGGTTATGTTTGTTATCGTCGGGATAGGATGTTATTTACTCGGCTAAGCTTGTATGTGAGTAACCAGTTACCCAGTGAAATTTTTTTGCAAAAGCTTTAAGAATTTATATCTTTTGGAATTTGGTTGGGCGTTACAACGTACAGTGATGTTATTCGGTGTTAGTAATGCGTCTGTAATGTTTATGGAGTAGATGAATCGTATCTTCCATATTTATTTGGATAAGTTCGTAGTGGTCTTGATTGAGGATATTCGGATCTGTTATAAACTCAGAGGAAGAACAGGCAGAGTGTTTGAGAATTGAATCACAAGTGTTGAAAAGAGACGAAGTTTTATGCTAAGTCATTCAAGTGAGAATTTTGGTTGAAAAAGGTTAATTTTCTTGGATATGTTATTTCAGATGAGAGTATGGTTATGGATCCATCGGAAGTAGATGCAGTTCTACAATGAGAGGCTCCGAAGTTGGTTAAGGAGATTCGAATCTTTTTGGACTTTAGTTGGTTATTACCGAAGGTTATGGAAGGCTTTTCCAAGTTAGCGTTTTCGTTACTCCAGTTCACTTGCAAAAGGTAAGTCATTTGCTTTGGATGTTCATTATGAGGAAAGTTTCAGAGAGCTAAAGTAGAAGTTGTCTACGGCTCCAGTTTTAATACTGCGTGATCCTGATCAACCGTTTGTGAAGTATTGGGATGCGTCTTGATGAGTTTAGTCAGGGTGTTAATGCAGGAGGGTAAAGTCGTGGCTCATGCGTTACGACAATTGAGGATTTATAGAAGGATCTATACTATTCTGGATTTGGAATTGGTTGCGGTTGTATTGTGTTGGAATATTTGGAGGTATTATCTTTATGGTCCTAGGTTCGAAGTGTTTAGTAATCACAAGAATATTGAGTACTTGTTTGGTCTAAAGGAATAGAGTATGAGACAACGAGGATGGTTAGAATTCGTGATGAGTTATGAATTTGGCTTGGATTATCCTTCGGGAAAAGGTAATGTTGTGCCTGAAGAGTTAAGTCGATAACCTTTGCATATGGTGGTTTTGATGGTCAGAGAATTAAAATTATTTGAGCAAATCAAAGACTTGTGTCTGGTGTGTGAGGTAACACAGTAGAGTGGGAGGTTGGTATATTAAAATTAAACAGTGATTTTTGGTGAATATGAGAAAGAGTTAGACTTTGGACGTGAGATTGGTAGTTTTGATGGTTACGAGTAATCAGAGTGCGCAGCGGAAGCGTGATGTGGCACATTTTGTATTTGCGTGTGGGACTGGTAAGAGTTCATAGGTTGAACATTGGGAACATGTAGGAATGGTGAGACTATTGGATGTTTCAGAATGGAAGTGTTAGGTGAAAGGTTTAAATATTATTCATGGGCTACTATGTAGATGGATGTTTTGGTTGTATGTTCGATTGGTGAATCGTAGCATTGTTGCAATATTGTTGTGTGACAAGGATATTGGTATTGTGGTTACGTAGAGGTCGTTGAAACAATGTTGTGTCGTGGAACTTTATGTTCTTGTCTGTGTTGTTGCCTCGTTTACATCGTGATGGTCCGAGTGCGAGTAGCTAATTCCTGTGTGTGTTCGTAGCTTGGGTATTCTTCGAGTCGTGAGTTAGTCGTCAAGTGCATTGTATGGGCTTTGCATCTTGTCGTTGTAGTTGTCGTCGTGGTCGTGTCGTTGTTGTAGCTGCTGTTAGCAAGGTGGTTTGTCAGTTTGTGTTATTCATGGTGTGCCTTTGGTTGGCATGTTGGTTTGTTAGTCGGATACGAGAGTCGTATCTGGAGTTGTTCGTATCAGTTATATTTTTGAGGACGAAAATGTCTAAGTGGGGGAGAATTGTAACGCCCCGTTTTGTCCGATTTATTTAATCGAGTCGATTTAATTATTTTTATTTTTATATTATTTTATTCTTGACTTTTATTTGGCAATATATTATTTTTCATCGTTATTATGTTTTATCGCGTTTTGAGAGCGTTTGCGAGATATTTGAGAGTAGGTGTATTTTGGTCTTTTTGCTTGGTTATTTTTCATAAAATAAAAACATAGAGAGAAAAATAGAAAGAAAGAAAAAGAGAAGAGAGAAAGGAAGAGGAGGGAAAAGAAGAGGAAAACTTGGAATAAAATAAATCATTCGTTCAAGCGCGATTAATCAGGTAAGGGTGAGAAGTTTTGATTATATCTTGCTTGTGTATGTATATGTGATGTTTGTTGCAATTGTTTTGGTTGTTCCACAACTTTTTCTCATTAATAAATTGATGAACAATTGATAGAAATCGATGTTTTCACGGTCGAAACTCAATGCAAACTGCGTAGAATATTTGTTGTTAGGTTTAGAACCTGTCTTGGTTGATATATTGGGATTTGGAAGTGTTTAGATGAGATTTGGAGAGGATTTGGGGTGAAATTCGTAGCAGAAATTATGCAGGAAAAATTCTGGGTTGCGCTGCCCATACGCGTAACAGGCAAGGCAATACACGTATTAGTTAGGGCAATACGCGTATGGCAAGGGGGGAAATGAGGGCATTACGCGTATGGAACCCATTTTACACGGCCCTCTGTTGAAATGCATAATGGTACGCGTAAGGGGCAAAGCATTACGCGTAACAAGGGAGGTAATACGCGTACTAGGGTTTTAGTGGAATTTTTTGGGAGAAATCAGTCTCTGCCCATACGCGTAGCACTTTGGGCAATACACGTATGGATGGGCGAGCGAGCTGGGCAGTACGCGTATGGCCCAAGGCAATACGCGTATGACCAGAGAGGGTGTAGAATTTTCCCGATTTCGTGTCCGATGTCGTAACTTTTGACCCGTAACTCGGGTTAAGATGTTCCTGGTACCGTTGGAAAGCTATTGGAATATTCTTTCTTATAAAAATGGTTTTTGTGATTTGTGGCTGATTTAATTATGTAGGGAATTTGGAAATGTGTCGTTTTGCCGACTTTTACCGTTTTAACTGTATTTGATTGATGTGTTATCATGCAATATGCTTTTGATATATAATGTATGACTTGTGTGCGGTTGTATAATGTGAATGCATGTGATGAAATGTTGTGATGATGGTTTGTGGCCTAAGGGCAAGTAAATGCATTGTGTTGTGTTTGATTGTATATGCATGATTATAGGTGTATATATGTATGCATTTGATTGTCATAAGTTATTGTATGCCAAGCATCATGATATGCATTCTTGTGATGTCATGTACCCTAGTGGGTGTGAGGGACGAAACGATTCCAGAGGGAATCTGCTATAACAGTCGTGTGCCTTATACAAAGAGGACCTAAAGCGACTTTATAGACGATCGTGTGCCTTATACAAAGGGGACCTAAAGCGATCAGATCGTGTGCCTTATACAAAGAGGACCTAAAGCGATCCATAAACGTCGTGTGCCTTATACAAAGAGGACCTAAAGCGATGGGGAACATCGTTTGCCCGACAGGGAGTTACACTAAGTAACAAGCGATAATTCCAATAATTCCTGAGTAAATTAATGATGAGATGATGGATGGAACGGTACCGCATTGCATTGCACAGAGTCGTTGTGTCGGTCTCTGTGCATTTGCATGAATCATGAATGGATTGATTATGTGTGAAAAATCATGAATGGATTGATTATGTGTGGGAGATTGTGAATTAATTGATTATGTGTTGAGCTTGTGATAGCATTGGTGATTTGATATGCATTCGTGATAAATGCATTGGTTATGGATTATATGTTTTATGTATAGACATATGCTCTGTTTTGTGGAGATGTTGTACATTACAATGATTGTATTAATTCTCTATGGCATGTTATATATGAATATACGTGATGTGGAGGTGTATTTCCATATGTTATAACTTTGGGATGCATTAGGTGTGAATATGTGATTATGTTGGTATAAATGATATATGCTATGTTGTTGGATTAGTAGAAAAATGTTGTATCTGTGGCGTGCTATATGTATTAGTATGTGATACTTATGGTGAGAATAATTATGCATGTGAATTTATATGTGTTTGCATATTATTATGCAATCTTGATTTAGTTGTTATTTCTCACCCTTCTGTTGTGGTTTGTTGCTCTATGAGGCAATTGCAAATTAGTATCTTGGATGCTTTTGTGAAGATTAGTTCTCCATCCTTTTGTCGGTCTGTCTCCTTTGATACGTAACACGGGAGTCGGGGAACGCTTTTTTAATATATGTATACAATTGTTGGATCTATTTTGTATTAACTTTGTATGAATATTTTGATGCTATAAAACAATTTATTTTGTAAAACAAGTTAGTTATGGATCTTTCCGCTTTATTCCATAATTGAACTTTCCTTTTGTTGGAAAACGTTTCCCTTTTAGGTTTGTTCCATTTTGTGTTACGTATCAAATTTATGAGCAGGGATTGTGTTTTCTTTCTTTAAATGTGGCATCCTTGTTTCTGTCTAAGGATAGTATTTTATTCACTCTAATTTATTTATGTATTATTTATCTGCGATGGGAATTGGGGTGTTACAGGTGATTCCATTGAGTTTAAATGATGGAAAAGCTAAACATAATTTTTACTCATTGGACTTGATAAAGGGTTGTTGAAGGTCTATAGAATATTCTTGAAAAATGTATTACTATAGAAGTTGATGGTGGTAGATGATCTTTTTGAAAATCTTTCTCACCAACTCAGAAGATCCATATTGAATATCTTCAGAGGTAGTTGCATTCTGGTAGATGCATTATCTCACTACTGAGTATATCAACATCATTGATATGTCTGATGCTTGGACTATCTTTGAAGTCTTGTGCTTGGGGTTGTGGAATTAGTTTTTGAAGCTTGAAGTAGTTACACTTCATCTAATCTTTTCAAGCAAATTCTGAAAAGATTGTTTCTTGACTTAAATCTAAAGTCACCGTTTGTTTTTTTGATGTTTACATCCTGAATCTGCAGTGTTCTGAAGGTTTGTCTTGCATTCTTTAAAGAAAAGAAATGAAGTTGGATGATGAAAAACTATTCAACAGATCACATTCACTTTTTTAGCTTAAGTTATGTAGAATGACTAATGATGAGAAATTTAGGTTTCCTGTCAGAAGGATTTTCATACTGGCTGAATGGATTGTGATATTTGTTGATAGAAGAGTAACTTCAAGACCTTCTGAAATACTTGTATTTCAACTGATTTCCCAAATCTTAAAACAAGAAGTAATTTCTACCAGAACCTAATATCAAATGCTCGTCAATATTTAATCGCTTGAAGCTGATATTAGTGCAGAATACAGATGAAAAGAAGCATCTGTGTTCTGAATTAAAAATCAAATATTGAAATGCAAGAGAGGTTGTTAAAGCTATCTCGTTTCAAAATATTTGATTGTATGAAGTTTGTTATTTAAGGTGATATCTTAAGAAACTTCATTGCTTCTTGGTTGAGGTCCTTTATGGAAGTTGTTTTAAAAGACATTTCTATGAGAAGTCTTCAACTTCTCTTTGAGTTCTGTTAGTTGTACTGAGACAGTACTCTGATATGCTTTATGTCAACATCTGATAGCTAGCGCCATCTGGTTCTGAGTTTGTCAATGATTTTAAAGTCAAAAGATTTAATCTAACATAAAGAGATTATTGACATTGCTTAGAACAAAATTTTGTTCCTATCATATCTCATTCTAGACTCATACTTTGGAGTGACTTATAATATGTTGTTAGATTGAGATGTAAGGCAAAGAAGAGTCTGTGTGTACTTACATGTATGGTCTTTCAGAAATATGAGTATCATGATGTATCTACTACAGATATCAAGCAAAGAAGCAGAGACATCTTCCATAAGGTTGTTTACAACATTGCTTGGAAGAAGAGCCAACAGCCCAGATTCAAGTACTGGTGGTATTGAATTTGGTGAGAGTAGTGGAATCAGTGGTCAGACAGCGATTGAATCAGAATCCAGTCAAAGCTGTGTTCAGACTCTATTGGTCAAGTCTGAATATTGAATCGAGTCTGACCAAAACAAAAAAAATGTGGTATGGTTGTTCTTTTCTGGCTTATCTTTTGATTCAATGAAACTTTTGTTTAGATTTAAATACAAACTTTTTGTTAGATCTCTGGAGAAGTTCTTTAAAAAAAAGGAGAACTTCAAAAATCTTTACGAGGAAACTCTGCGGTGTTTGTCTATACTGAATGTCTTATCAAGCCAGATGATGATCACAATTATGAAAACAGTTTTCTTACATGTGTGTTGATATTGTTGCTTGTTAGCTGTCTAAAGAAGACAATTCAATATTCATCTATCACTCATGACTCTTGTTTCAAGATAAAGTTCTAGTCTGAATAGAATTTTAGAGACTTGTAGCTGACAGGTGGTATCTCTGTCTAAGTCTAGACTCACTAGACTCTGATGGTTGATACCTTCTGAAAGTTGTCAGTTTCTTAGGTTCAGAAGAAGATTCTTTTTGACTGTTTTAAGTAGTTTAAGTAAAAAGTTTTCTGAAAGATTTTTTTAATACTTAACCTTTCATAAAGGTGAAAGTTATCTGGTGGAATTGAAATATCTGTTGGATAAAGAACCTTTGGGTAATGATGTTTTCTCTTTTAGTACTTGCTGTTACTATTCCCTGTCCTGTGAAAAATCATTGTGTCCTTTTTCTGACAAGATTCTTATTTCTGTACGATTCTTGTTAAGCTTCTTTTCCTTTTCCTTATTCTTCTTCTTCTTATTCTCCTTCTTCTTATTCTTCTCTTTCTTCTTTTTCTCTTGGTTGTGTGCTGACCAAACCAAACTTGAGATGAGTTATTCAGTTTAATCTCCTTTGAGTAAGCTGATTGTCATCAATGAAACATTTATGGATTTTGATGAGTTGCTTAAGATTGGCTTCAACTTCTAGGAGACTGTGTCTAAACAAAAGTGGAATGGCTACTTTGAGATGCTCTGTGGTTTCACTTATCCAAGTCTTGTCAAAGAGTTTCGGATTAATGCCTTCATTGTTGAGTTGAATTTTGAGTATGATATTCTGTCTAAAGTAACTGGTGTTTATATTATAGTAACTTCTAAAGCGATTGCAAATGTGATCAATTGTGAGGAGATTGGAGAAATTCCAGGAACTCTTGTTTGGGAACACTATCTTACTATGTATCTTTGGAGATCCATCTAATACATCAGTGGTTTCTAATCTTCTTCCTAATGCTGTTGTTTGGAGTCAAATTCTGAATTCAAACTTACTGCCAAATGATCAAGGTTTAAACCAAGTAGACCTTATTTAAAAAATCCGCTTCTACTTCTCAATTCAGATTTGAAGATTGATCTTCCTGAAGTTATGTTTGACCATTTGAAGAGGTTTCTTTCTTCTTTTAAAAGGGAAAAACCTTCTTCATACCTTTTGGACGAGTTATTTCTGAATTACTTGTTCAGCAAGGGGTTAACATAAGTTCTGAGGCTAGTTCTTCCAAGATCTGGAAAGACAAGTTTGAAGCTATCTACGAAAGATTATGATGTTGGATTTTCTGCTTAGTTATGCTTTGTATTATTGTTGAAATATTTGTATTAAGCATCTTATTAATGAATTCTAAGTTTGTTCATGCTTGTGTTCAGTTTTAATTGATTAATATTTATTCATGTTATTCACTGAGAATCTGAAACAGATAAAAGAACTTAAAATGTTTGCAACTTGGTTCATTAATAAAAAGGGGAAGCTATTACAAGACAATTAGATTTTTCTAGTATAATGGATGTATCCTAAGGAACTCCCTTGGATCATCTGACATGTCTAGATTGTCTAAGAAATCTTGCCTTTCTTCCTTAACAAACTCTAAAACCTCCTTCCTCATTTTGTTTCTATGTTTGGATCCAGAAGACTTCTTTCTTCTGTGTGTCTTCACATAGGATGCTGATGAGGAGAGCACTTCTGAAGCTGTCTGCTTGCTTGGAGATTCTTCAGCTGCTGCTTTGCTTTGATTTGCTTGAGTTGCTGCATTCATTATTGCTGCCTTCCTGAAATCTCTCTTTGGAACCCACTGTTGTTGTAGTCTACCTCCTCATCTTCTGAATTAATCACTTCTTCCTCTTCTATGTCTGGAAGAGAGCTGTAGAACTTCTTGGTTGCCCTCCTTTTCTTCTTCCTTGATCTCTTCATGCTTCTTCTCTGAGGCTTCAAAACAGCTACTGTTGAACCTCCTTCTAAAGGTCGTTCAGGTGCTGCTGAAGTGTCTTCTTCAGAAGCAAGTTGTGTTGAGAGCACGAGAACAGTTGTAGAGGACTTAGAAGCAGCTCACCTCTGAGGGGATTGGATTAACATGCTTGTAGAGCTCTCAGTTGTGTCTGTTACAATAGATGCCTTATGACTCTCAGATGCTGACTCCATATTCTTAGGATGGTGATTTATGAAATTGATTTAGGAGTGAGATGTTTTTATAGAAACTTTTATGGATACTAAGCATCTAAATTTAATCCTTGTTTAATTCTTAAAACGGTAACGACCACTAAGACTTCAAAGTGTGCACTTTACAAACCTTAATGACTCTTATTACTTGATTATTCTTCCTTTTTGGAAACTAATCCAGTAATGATGATCTGAGTTACATATATTAAGTGTTTTTTATTTCTCTTTCCTTTTTTTTCTTTTATTCTTTTTTATGTGACAAAAGGGGGAGAAATAATAGTAAGTATTTAAGTGAAAACTGAACCCATTGAATACATATTGTTCATTTATTTTCTGTTTTTATGGTTACCTGCCCAGGGCGCGTATTTAAATTTCTGTACATAGGTCTAAGGAAGAGCTTACAAACCTCATACTTAGCCTATCAGGCCCAGAAGGAGCTTACAAACCTCATATTCTGGTGTTGCCAAGGAAAGTTAAAAAGGGCAACATATTTTAACTCTCTTGTACCTAGTGTTAAGAAAGAACAAATATCTGACTTACCTATGAGACTCAGAATGAGCTTACAAATCTCGTATTCTGATGTTGCCAAAAGGAGTTAAAATGCAGTTATCTTGGTATTCTTAAATATGGAACTAAGGGGAGCTTAAAAACCTCAACCTTGGAACTGTTTGACTTAGGGGGAGCTTACAAACCTCAAACCCTGATGTCAGTAAGAAGACTAATTTATTTTTCTTGAAAAATAGTTCTTAATGCTAGAGTAAATTAAACTCAACTGTGACCTATAAGACTCACGGGGGGCTTACAAACCTCATACCCTGTTGTTGCATAGAAAAATAAATGCCCAACATTGTTCTTTAAATACTTGTGTTTGTCATCATAAAAAAGGAGGAGATTGTTAGAACAAGATTTGTTCTTAATATATTCTCTTTAGTTTTGATGATAACAAAAGTATTAAAAGAATAATGGTTTATTTGATGTGTATTTTATTTATGCAGGTTTTTGTCTTGTACATAAATAATCAGAATCTATTTACTTAAAATACACTTGGAATTTCTTTATTGCTAGCTTATGGTGGCAGAGTCTGGAGAACAATTTCTAGTGTGGTTTGACGAAGATTGTGAACTGAAGGCCTCAGCATTCAAACGAGATTCTACACTTAGTAATTGTATATTAGCATATGGTATCATTCAGAGTTGGTGATAAAGTTGTGGACTATACGTACTACTGAAAGCATGTTGTATTGTCTTATCAGCCTGTCAGCTTGAGTCTATAGGATTGCAAGGCTCAAGAAAAGCTGGTACGTACTATGGATGTCTACTCCCAATGGCTCTATTAGTACAGAACCTCTTAAAGACTCAAAGGTTAAACGTGTTACACAATGGATTCAGAAATCTGTTGTGTATCCATCTTCAATGTCTCTTGTACTTTAGAGCAAAAGCAAAGGCACTTGATCAAGTAACCTTCTCAACGACTAGTTTCTGGAAAGCCTATATATATGGCTGAAGATTCAAACCTAAATTTTCAACAAGGATTCTTCTATTAAAGGAGTAACAAGATCAAGCAATTATCAACTATGTAATAGGCAAATTTTCTGTTTTAGGTTGTAATTGTAAAATCCTTAAGATTTCTTAACTCTGTAAAAATTCAAGAAATCTTAAGTGCTTTAGGTCTTTGTTATGATGATTTCCCGTACCTCTGATCTGTGCATCATGTACACCTTGTTCTCTATTCTGCCGAGCCTTCAATAGTTTAGATTAAGTCTCCTGCTATGTGCTCGAGTAAATAAAAGTCTTATTCAACTAGTCTGATTAAGCAAAAAGAAAGTCTTAGACATGTGCTTTAAGCAAAGGTAAGTCTCCACCTAAAGACGGGTGAGCAGGTGGCTCAGTCAGATGGTGTGAGCAAAGGAAAGTGTTAGACATGTGTTATAAGAAAAGGAAAGTCTCACCAGAAGACAGATGAGCAGGTGGCTCAGTCAGATGGTGTGAGCAAAGGAAGTCTTAGACATGTGCTCTAAGCAAGGGGAGGTCTCAAATAGAGGACAGATGAGCAAGTGGCTCAGTCAGATGGTGTGAGCAAAGGAAGTCTTAGACATATGCTCTAAGCAAGGGAAAGTCTCAACCAGAGGACAAATGAGCAAGTGGCTCAGTCATATGGTGTGAGCAGTTTGTAAAAGTCTTATGCAGAAGCATAAGCTATTGTAATCATGAAGTGGTTATAATGAAAAGCTCTTGCGAGGCAAGGGGACTGGACTACTCTCAGTTAGGGGAGGAACCAGTATAAAACTTTTGTGTCTTCTGCTGTTATTTTATTTACTTCTGTTGAATCCACTGCCAAATGAATTAACTCAGAATCTGAACTTCAGTTCTGATTCTGAGACTCTGATTAGAAGCTAAATAATAAGAAAATGCAAAATATAATTCAACCCTCCCTTCTTGTGTACTTTTCACACCTTTATGTTGATCGATGGCAACCCTATTACCATTCCGTTCTTTTGCAAGTCCTTGAGATCTCTAAAGTCGAGATACCTAAGACGATAGTGCCACATCCACTCTTCACGACTTGCTGCAGTAGAAAGACATATATGTTCCGTAACCTTCAACTCAACCTTGAAGGTTCTATTGACAGCCATAGGCACCTTAAGGACCAAAAATACTTTTGCATTCAAAATGCGCAACCCCTTGTTTTCCATATGAATCTTGCAACCCTTCTCAAGTAATTGGCCAATACTTAGAAGGTTACATTTGATTCCCAGAATATACAAGACATCTTTGATCAAGGAATGTCCACCATCCCTCCTCATGATCAAAACATCACTGATCCCATCGGCCATTAGAGTTGTGTCATCCATGAACTTTACTTTGTTCTTCATGGCACGATTGATTTTTACAAACCAGCCATTTCCTCCCGTCATATGAGTTGAAAAACCTGAGTCCAAATACCATTTCTCACTACATTGAACTCCTTTCACACTCATCATGGCGTCTTCCTCTTCACGCAACCGATCAACCATATCATTCAACCGACCACACATCAAAATTTCAGCATTCTTTGAGTTGTTGCAGCTTCTGTCCCACAGCTACTTACTGCTACAATCCACTTCTGTGATCATGACTAAGAGTGTATTCTCTTTATCAAACTCTTCTCTTGCAACCTTGGCTTCATCCCCTTGAGACTCCTTCTTGTTCGCGTTGCATTCTTTTGTAAAATGATTGAACCATTGACACTTGTAGCATTATCCCTTGCTTTGTCAAACTTCTTCCGCTGACCTCTACAATTGCCTTGACCACCATGTTTGTTGTAGCTGCTCTCACCCCTTTGACAAGTCGAGTTCTTTGAATTTTGGGACTCTTTTCCACCAAAATTTTGAAAAATTTCCTTTGTTCTTCATGGGTCATTTTCCTTTCAATCTCCTGTCCTTCTCATTGAACCGATTTTCCAAAGCAATCTCCGTCTTTGCCTTATCATTATTCCTCTCCTCCGTCATTTTCTCATGATCCTCAAGAGAACCTTGCAGCTCCTCTTTGCTCATCGTCGCAAGATCCTTCGACTCCTCAATCCCACAACTATGTTGTCAAACCTTGGAGTTAAAGATCGCAAGATTTTAGCGACAACATACTGCTCCGTAACAGTTTCTCCGCATGCCTTCACTTGGTTCACCAACTGAGTGATTCTCATTGTGAAGTCGTTGATTGTCTCCTTCTCTTCCATTTGAATAAATTTGAGCTGACGTTTGTGATTTTGTAACCTCACCACCTTCGCCTTGTCAGCCCCTACATAAGCTTTCTCTAAGATCTCCCATGCTTGCTTCGACAATTCACAATCACCAATTTTCTCGAAATTGTCGCCATTAACACATTGATGGATCAAGAACAACGCTTTGAATTCTTTCTTCATTTATTCCTTATGTGATGCTTGTTGCGCCTCTATTGCATTAGCTTGGAGAAGAGTAACAACATTCTTGATCACTTTAAGAAAATCTTGGTAGCCAAACAACACCTTCATTTGCTTGCACCATTTATCGTAGTTCTTCGCATCAAAGATTGGGAAGTTTGCAGAGATTCTTTAATTGGAGACAGAATCCATGTTGCACACTAGGTATTTGTGGATCTGAACCAGACTCTTGATGCCAAATGTTGGAACAAGCAACCAGAAGGTTGATGAAACTATTGTTGAGAAAATTTGAAAATGGAGAGAGAGAGAGAGAGAGAGAGAGAGAGAGAGAGAGAGAGATAGAGAGAAAATTGAGGGTGAGAATGATATTATTCATTAGCCAGGGTGAGAGTGCATCCTAAACACTTACATAGGTGTTACAAATTAATTGGGATACAATTTGACCAAGTAAAGCAACAGAAATACAAAAAATCGGGCTTGTAACTGGTTACACCAAACTGAGACTGAATTGGTTTCCAAATTAAATCAGCTTCAATGGTAAGCGGTTACGCCAAATAATGTAAACAGTTATAGATGAATTTCTTTATTCCTTAGTTTATGTTGTGTCAAGGATATAACACAATAAAAGTTCTTCTATTCATTTACAAAACATTTGTTTTTGCACAAGTAGTGACAGTTGTTGTGGGCATGATCACTATGTGCGAGTGATTATCATATTGTGCATTTTTTCATGCTTGTTACTAAGGCAGCAACAACATATAATCACTATGTGCGAGTGATTGTCATATTATGCATTTTTTCATGCTTGTTACTATGGCAGCAACAACATACATTGTTGTAGTAATGGTAATTTTGGTGTGAGAATTTGTGTCACAGTGATATGAAAAACAAACCTTATTTTTTATGTTTTTTTTTGTCAAAATGGGGTTCTAGGCTCCCATATAAGCTTCAACAATTCTCTCCTAAGTTGATGCCAAATAAATAGTATTAAATATTCTATTTATTTTGATGTTTTGATATGTTTTAATATATTAATATAATATGTTATTAAATAATTGATAATAATATTTTAATAATCAATTTTTTTTATAATTTTATAAAATAAATTTAATATTTCATTTTATTTATAGAATGAGATTATTATTTCATTTATGTTCAAATTTTAATTATACATTTCACTCATGAATATTTGATTGATTCTTCCACCAAATATTATATTCTTAAATTTATAAATATCATCAAATTATATCATCTTTGAATTGTGTTAATTTATTATTAGAGTCTTGTATTTTATTATAATGATTTATATTGTTAAAAGACCATTTGAGATGACATTGTAAGTTTTAAAGTCATCAATGTTCATTGATTCTATGCACAAGGATGAATGTTACATTTTCTCCGAGGTTAGTCGTAATTTAATTAATATTTTAAATATATTGTGACTCTTATACAAATTTCTTAGTTTGAATAAAATATAATAAATCTTAATTTGCATGATTGTAACTCACCTATCGTGGCGTCATACCCTAATTTTTGATCATAAGATTCCACCTCTTTGTGTGTCATCTTGCATAGCATCTTTAGGTCACACAGTCTTGGTGTGCATGCTTATTATGACTAACAAGTGTGTGCAGGTACATTGATTTCAAGTGTAGATGATACTTATTCTCACAGTCAGGCATTTCAGGGCATAACCTTTCTGATTCAAAGATCCTAGGGTTTTCTCCAAGTCATTTTACTCAGAATGTTTCAAAGGGCTTTGTGTATGTCTCAAGAAGAATCAGGGCTTCCTGTTCATTGGTGTGGAGCATGGGTGTTCGAGAATTGGTTAGGGTTTCGTAGAAAATTGAAATACAAGTTGTATCCTCATGTTCGAAGGATTCCTCAGGGCATGGTTCGTGTATCAAGTTTCATCATCGTCTCATTCTTTGGTTGTGCGGGCAATAGATGTCAAGCAGGATTTCTTTTTATTCATGGAGCTGGATTATCATTGTAAGAATCTTGGATCGATTTTAGGCAAGAATTTCTCAAAGAAAAACTCAAGATTTATGATTCATTGATTCATTCAAGCTGCAATATTCAAAGGATTTTTGGTTCCATATTTATTTCAAGTTCTATGTTAAAGTTATGAATACATGTGGTTAAAATGCAAGATGAATTTCATGTTTGGTTTAAAAGTCCCATGATTATTTCAAACTTCATTCTTCATGTCAAGATTTCGAACTTCAAGTTAAAAATGTCAAAGTCCAAGTCCAAGATTTCAAGGTACAGGTTAAAATTCTAAAAATTATAGGTTCATATTGTTCCTTACAAGACTAGTTCAAAAAGATTCAATTCCAAATTTCAAATACACAAAGTTGCAATATCCTTTCCAAGTTTCAAAAAATAGAAAAAAAATCAAAATGCAACTAAAATATTGGATCCAATAACCAAGTGTTCGTACATCAAAGATCAATACAAAATCTACACTGTTTAAGAAAGGACTACATGAAACATATCCGACTCTGGTGGAGCTATTGCAGCTGGCCTATATTTATTCCTCAGCTGCTGCTATCAATGTGGGGCCAGCTAATGACTGAAGTAAAGGTACTGCATCTCCATCATCTTTTGTTGTTACCAATGCTGGACTATATAACTCCATTAAAGCAACTGCAGTTCTAAATAGCATGACTCGGTTTCCTTCAAAAAGAAGCACAGTTATAGCAAGATTTGGTTCATTAGACACAGTCAAATCTGATCAGATCAAAAATGGCAAGTTCATCAACAGCCATCAAGCAGGAATAAAATGGAACCGACATAATATCATCATCATCATGAGGGAATCACAAAACAAGGAAAGGAATCATTCACAGCAAACCATTAATTTTCAGACATGACAATTTGAAAATGGAAACATATTCATCATACAAATCACACGTTCAAGACAACCACGATTTTCTTCCAAATAAGGATTCAACAACACAATCCCGCATTCAATTTCAAAATCGGAAATTAAATGGACACATGCTTATAAAAGGGAGACACGATAGTAAGAGAGGGTATCAACTTTCACACCAAAACATCCCAAACACACAGATTCACACGCGTCAATTCACATACACGCATACATTTGGAGAAAAATTCACACATAGAGATAACAACGCGACGACCACGCAGAGAAGAAACTGCAACATCAACCCGCACCATAACACGATAGCAGAAGTTTCCAAATCACTAACCTTTGTTAAACTCCCGAGGATTTCCGCGAAACCGTTTGTAGTTCGTTGTCGAAGTTGCGGCGTCTCGCAATTCAAAATTTGGTAAGTCCTTCTCTGTTGATGTTTGTCTTGGTTAAATGTAGACGCGGTGGGGAGAAGTAAACGCGGCAGGTCTTTTTCTTTCCGGTGAGAGTGTCACGTCAAGAGATAGCGAACGAATTGAGAGAAGAGAACGAGAGTGTCACGCTCAAGGCCATGCGCGACAGAGTTTAATCTCCGGCAAGGTTTTCGAAGAAGATGCGTGAAGCTTCGCGTGAGAATGAGAGGGACGATCGGAATCGAGAAAGAGAGGGTAATGCTTGTTTGTTCTGTAGCGAGTAGAAAGAAAATAGCGAGAGGGAGAGAAAAGCTTCGAGGAAATTGAAGGAAGAATATCTCCTCTTAGGGGTCTTTTGATCACAATTGGAACTAAGGCAGAACCGGGCCGGTTTTAAGACCCCAGAACCGGATCCTGCGACCCAGGCCCACTCAGATTGGGCATTTTCTTTTCTAAATGGACCCGTATTTCACTCTTCACCATTTTTTTTTTTTTTTAGTTATTAGTTCTTAGTTCTTATTTTTGTAAGAATCTTTGATAAATATATTTATTAATTAAATTGTCAACAATTTTGCTAATCATTTTATTATTTATTTCAGTTAACTTATTTATTTATTTATTTTGTTATTTTATTAAAATTCTTATTAATTATTAATGATAGTTTTGTTAACTATTCTTTAAATATTTTGTTAATTTTATGTTGTAAATATTTCTTTCATTAATTTAAAAAAAATAATAATAATAACTTCGTTAACTAATATTCCTAATTATTTTTTCCATATTATTTGTTAGTTTTATAATAAAAACCTCAAAATATTTTCTTAATTAATTTTGTGAATTAATCCTTTTAATTTATGATTAGAATTTATTTGTTTAGGATTACTTAGACTTTTGATAACTAATTTCTATTAATCAACTCAGCCACTAATTTTGTGAGTTTGTAGTTTAGATTTTATCTGTTGATCTCAATTCTTATGTTGACTATGCCATTGTTCGTATCTTGTGCTTCTCATTCATGCATCTTTTGACATATCATTTCTCTTTGCCGGATTTTATATCTGATACTTTCACGACTTGATCTTATTTTCTCGTAGTATTTGTCTAATCTCATTCCAAAGGAAAGGATCCCATCCTGTTGATTGCCATGTCATACTTAGAAAACTTTAGGTTATTCTCTTTCCATCTTAGCCTTAGGATTAGAGTCGCCGTACTTTGTATGTGCTCCATTAGTGCAAAGTGACGAATATAATTATAAAATTTACACCCATTATACAAAAAACGGGTGTAAATAAGTAACGCGGTGGCAAATTTGTAAATAAAATATCGTTTTAAATATTAACACGTGACAATAGACATCCTATTATTAAAAAAAAGGGTGTAAATTAAATATATTATTATAATAAATTAAAATCATTATTATAGTCAAATTTCTATCACTCCGGTTAAAGGTAAAACGGGTGTAAATTTTAATTGGCCAAAAAAATTATTTATTTTAACAACTCTAAATATTAATCTTAAACACATTAATAAAACACAATACTATATTTTATTAAATATTACTTAGGTAAGTAAATGAATTAATGGATGTAAATTTATTAAATTAATATTGTATAAATAAAATAAATAAATAAAAAATACAACAAATAATGAATGGATCAAAACTCTTTATTAAAACTCCATTTTTCTAAACCCATTCTCTCACAAACCCAAACCCACCTTTAGGGAAAAACAAAAGGAAAAGAAAAAGAAAATCACTTTCTTCTATTTTCTTCTTCTTTCTCACACTCTTCTTTAAGCTTTAAAAAAATGGCGGCACCTTCTAGAAAATCAAGAATCACTGTACTTCGATCCCTTTCACCTTCACCGAGATTCTCCAACACAGAACAATCACCTTCTCACTATTCTTCCTCAAGCTTCGCTTCTCGTCCTACAACCTTCTTCAGAGGCTCCACCTCTCCGACGTGTGTCAGTTTATACACTTCGTCACCGTCTGTATCGTCTTCATCGGTTCGGTTTTCGCTAGACCGTTCGATTTCCCCGAACCGGGCTATCTCGGCCGTACCTCGAACCGGTGGAAAGAAACAGAGTAGTAGCCAACCGAAGTGGACTTGCATGTGTTCTCCCATGACGCATCCTGGTTCGTTCCGGTGTAGTCTTCATAAAGGCTTTACCTCACGTGCCTCCGTTACGCCGTATTCGCAGAATCGCCTTAACGCGCATAGATCCGCCATGACGAATTCGTTAGTGAGAGTTCGTGGCGTTGAAGGAGATCTCGTGAAGAGAGCGCTTGCTCTGCATATCAATATCAATGAGGCAGTTCAATTACTTGAGCAAAACTCTGAGTCGTTTCAGGTTAATTTATAAGCTCCTTATCATCTTTTTGTCGGTGTTTTGGCATTTTTTAGGTTTGCAAGACTGAATTGTTCACCTCTGGGAGTTTGAGGCAGTAAGATTTGTTGAATTGAGTTTGCATTGTGATTTCTACTTTTGTTTTGTGTGGTCCATCGGTTTTATATTGTTATTGATTTGTATTGTAGGTATCGGAGAAAACATAAGAATGTGGATATGAAAGCTATCAAGAACTGGGCGACGCAGATTCTTCGTGGCTTGTGCTTTATGCACAGTCACAATCCTCGTGTTATTCACAGGGATCTTAAATGTGATAACATTTTTGTTGACGGAAACACTGGGCAAGTTAAGATTGGAGATCTCGGATTGGCAATTATCATGCAGCAGCCTACGGCCCGGAGTGTTATTGGTATTATATTTGAGCTTATCTGAAACTTTCCACTTGATTAAACCTTGTTATTGAATAATTGTTTTTTGATCTTGCTGGGAATAGGTACTCCAGAATTCATGGCTCCGGAGCTTTATGAGGAAGAACATAATGAACTTGTTGACATATATTCCTTTGGCATGTGTATCTTGGAAATGATCACCTGTGAGTACCCGTACAGTGAATGCAAAAATCCGGCTCAGATATATAAGAAAGTTACCTCTGTAAGTTTGCAGGCATTGGAGTTCATTTAGTTTTCCACGTTTATGTTTTCTTTATTCATAAAATTACTTTGGCTGATTTATGTTGTTCTTAGCTCGAGCTCTTGTTTTTTTTTTCAGGGTATAAAGCCAGTTGCTCTTGCTAAAGTGAATGATCTTGAAGTGAAGCAATTTATAGAGAAATGTTTAGTTCCAGCATCAATGAGATTGCCTGCATCTGAATTGCTGAAAGACCCATTCCTCGCAACTGGAAACACAAAGATCTCTCATGATACCCCGCTGCTGCTTAATCCCCCCATCAAATCAATGAATCCACTAGCATGTGAGCCCCATCCCATGGAGATAGATTCAAACCTCGGGCATACATCACCTGGCTCCTCTGTGGAAAAGATTAAAGAAACTTCTCAAGTTTCAACTCTTGATCTCCCGAGGAAGACAGAGAACAATGAGTTTAGGTTAAAAGGGGAGAAGAATGTCGATCGTACAATTTCACTTACACTGCGAATTGCCGATTCTCATGGTGAGTATGTTCATGTTTTTTTAAAAATCTACTCTATGCTAATGCTCTTATTATGTTTCTGTAGGTGGAGCTAGGAATATCCATTTTCCATTCTATATTGATTCCGACACCACAATTTCAATTGTCGAGGAAATGGTGGAACATCTGGAGCTCAAGGATGAAGATGTAGCTGTCATTGCTGAGCTTATACACAACATGATTTTTGAGCTTGTGCCTGACTGGAAACCCTTATTATGTGAGAACCTCTCATCTGGAACAGATAATTTGTACAGGCCTTCGGAAGCTCAGAATGGTGGAGATTTAAACTGCCATTTGACATTGGGATCAGATGGTTTTGATTTGAAGGCAATGCATGAGGATTTAGGTCAGTCACACCTTGATGGGGAAGATCAGGACAAACAAGAATCTGTTTCATCATATATTTCAGCTGAGTATGGTGTTGCAATTGCCACTGATTCTGAAGGTGCAGAGCCTGATTGTTTTATTCTTCATGAATGTTGTAAGGGATCCAATGGCTTAAATTCCAATTCAGATGTCAGGATTTATGGTCAAGAAGATGGAAACAATAAACAATCAGAGAACTCAGTCTCAAGTTACATGTCAAGCAAATGTTCTCTTGACAGTCATCATTTGAACGAGCTATAGTTGGAGCTTGAAACAATTGAAACCCAGTATCGGCAATGTTTTCGTGAACTTGTGAAGATGAGGGAGGAAGCCATAGAAAATGCCAAGAAGAGATGGATTTCAATGAAGAATATAGCAGTTATATGATGCATTAAGGTGATTTTCTGATATTCTTAGGCGATTTTATTTGTTGATTTTTTTGGTTGATATTTTGATAATTTCTCAATCCGTCTGCCTATATTTTCAAATCTCTCAAAAATGCATTACCCAAACTTCTGGTAAACTTAGGGGGGTGGATTGAGCAAATATCTGGTATTTTTGTTATTGATTTACATTAATTGATTTGTGGCTGCTTTTTATCATTTGCTTTGATATTCTCTTGATGGATTTTGTTTTTGGTTGCAACTGACCTTGTGATTTTGACATTACTTTATATGAATGATGATGAAGAAAAATCTATATTTTGCCATATTTAGGTGTGAATTTATCATCCGAGTTTTAGGTCAAATGTAAGGGAATCGCGAATTCATAAACAAAATAGGCATGATATCTGCTTTGCAGCATCCTAATCTTGTGAAACTTTATGGATGTTGCATTGAAGGAAACCAATTGCTGCTTTTATATGAATACATGGAGAAAAATAGTCTTGCTCGCGCTCTTTTCGGTAAGGGCTTCCAATAACAGCTTTTGATTGTCTCTACATGTTCTTGCTAAGTTAAAATCAAACTTTAAAAGACAATTTTCCTTCTAGGTAAACCAGAACAAAGGTTGAACTTGGACTGGCGCACGAGAATGAAGATTTGTGTTGGGATAGCAAGAGGTTTAGCCTATCTTCATGAGGAATCAAGGTTGAAAATAGTACACAGAGACATTAAAGCAACTAATGTCTTACTCGATAAGCATCTGAATGCCAATATCTCATAATTGAGAAGCCATTTGGGTTTGAAGCCTTCTCTTCATAAAGTCTGACACAATATCTTCTCTCAAAGTTTGAGGAAAATCAACTATATAGGTATTTATACACTACTCTCCCATATTCAACCTTATGCTTTCTCTTGCACGAAGACACAAATTGGCATGTACCTGGTCGATTTGGTTCGGTATTTAGGAGAAAAATTCAAACCAATGAAAAATATTCTGTTTGGATGAATCATTTGGGCATACAGAAATATTGTTCATAAACTGATGGTTCTTATCAACCTGTTGTCAGGATTGATCATCTTCTATGAAGGAATCTTATTGAAAATCTCAGTTCTAAGGTTTGCCAATTTAGTTTTTGAGCCTCTATGGAGTCGAACTTACATAGACAATGTGCAGGTTAGCCTCCCTAGTTTAATTTGATTGGCACCTCTTAATTTTTAAACATCAATGAATTCTCAATTATTCTACCTCGCAATGGTGTATATGAAGTTGAATGAAATTTATGCTATTGTTGCCATTCCTCAAACTAGTAAATTCTAAGCAACTGTTCTGTTGCAGCTACCATGAACTGGAGCTTGCAGAGGGAGTCTTTGCTCAACCTGTTAATGGTAATTGGTTCACTATAAGACTTGGTGTGACTTGCTAATCGACAACTTAACCATGTTGGTTGAGATCTTATGCATCTTGATTTCACGGCCTTGATTATTTTTTTTCTTTTTGTTGTTTCAGAAATGTATATCTGATTTAGTTTTTACAGGGATCTAGGAAAATAAACTACAAGAGTTTGATGAAAGACTGCATGAAAATTATCTGTCTACTATGCCAACTTTTTGAAAACAATCTTAGTAAAAATCTAGAAGTTGAAAAGAGTTCTGAATCTCAGTTATCCGAAAACTACCGTATTGCATTATCTCTTGCTTTACTTGAAGTATTAAAGAACACGCATGTCTATATGGAGAAACTTCTGGTGATGGTGAGTTCGTGAAAAATTAAATTTGTTATATTAATGCCAACTTCAATCAACTCTTCTGTGTCTGCTTACATTATGGATGATTTTAGATTATGGCCCTTGATATGTCTAGGAAGAAAGCAGATATTGAAGGCCATACTTCAAGAATAGATAGTCCAAGGTAGTTTGTTTCTTTTAAATTTTATTTACATTGTTTTTTAACTTTCTTGTTTCTTTGTATGCCATGCATTCTGATTGAAGTCGACAAATCTTGTATTTTGGTGCATTTTGTACATAACACCTTTAGTGGACATAGTTCTGGATGAACTGCCTTACAACAAAGATAATATTCCGCATTTTCTTAAGGTGACTCCTGAAATCTGTATCTCCCCCTCTGCCTCCTACTATTCATATCAACGTTTTCCCCCTCTATGCGCACCATTGTGTATGGGGCTAGATAAAGTAATAGAGGTTTGGGGCCGAAATAGCGGCCGCTACACTCTATTGTTGACAGCAACTCGTGGGTCAAAAGTGTCGCGCTGAATCCTACCACACTATGCTATTCTGCTATAGCCCGTTATTGACAACATATGTGATAGTGCTATGTCCACTACTCAACGATGTTGAATCATATTTTGAGGAAGCTTTCTTGTTGTAATAGTTTCTTCTGCTTTTCATGAGAATGGATGTAGATCTTCAGCGAGCCTAAATGGAAGATGGGAATAGTTGTGCAGTATTTTTGGAAATACATAACTAAGGTAATAAAAAACTTTGTCTATTTGAATATTGTCATACTTTCTTTAGCAATATATTTCTCCATCCTGAAAGGGAGACTCCATCGGTAGGCCCAGTAGCTTTTGATAATCTATTGACATTTGTTTTATACAAAATTGCAGCCTGCTGCTCACACTTTTGATAATCTGTTGACATTTATTTTATACAAAATTGCAGCCTGCTGCTCACACTCGCCGATCAAATGGTTCTGCTGTAGATGCAACATTTGATGGTGTTTTGACATGCTTTTCGAACAACACTGGCACTAAGAGCATAATAAAAAAATTGGTGCAGATGTAGTTCAATTACTTTTGGCTCATGGTTGCAACTTCCAGACATGTGCATATTGTCGAGGTCTATTAGGAATTGTAGTTCTGATGTTGATTCATGTTATTAGAAATGTATTACGTGACATTCATTATCGACAAAGCATAACTACTGTGCGTTTATGTGTCTCCTGCTGTATTTTCTTAGTTTATTGGTATTGATAACTCAACGGTAAGCGAACAAAAGGTTTATGCAGTTGTTTTGTATTGCATGTATTTAATGAAAAACATGTAGTTGTTTAACTTATTATATGAAAATATGATGCATGTATTTAATGAAAAACATGTAGTTGTTTAACTTATTATATGTAAACATGATGTTAGAATGGTTGTTTTGGTTGTACATTTTGTTTATTGAATGTTTAGTGGTATACAAAATATTTGATTAAATAAAAATATAGGTTCTAAATCTAATTAAATATAATATAATTATGAAACTAAAACAAACATTCTATTTAAAAAAAAGGTGTAAAAATGCTAACATCAATGATAAAATCAGGTGTAAAATGTCAACATCAATGGTAAAATCGGGTGTAAACATGTTAACATCAATTACAAAAATGGGTGTAATACACCGTGTTTTTACACCCTATTTAAAGAAAATAGGGTGTAAATTTGCAAACCTCTAAGGTATTCACTGCTCATTTTACACTCGATGTTTATGAAATTGGGTGTAAATTTGTTTGATTGAAATGTTATTATTTACACATTTACACCCATTTTCTATAAAATAGGGTGTAAAGTGGAATATATATACATCCGTTTTAAATAAAAAATGGTGTAATATACCATCTATAAATGTTATATTTAAAAATTTACACCCGATTTTTATAAAAAAATGTGTAATATAACATTAAATTTACACCCGTTTTCTATAAAATAGGGTGTAAACTGGAATGTATATACATCCGTTTTAAAAAAAAGGTGTAATATATCATCTATAAATGTATATATGTAAAAATTTACACCCGATATCTATAAAAAAGAGTGTAATATAACATCAAATTTACACCCGTTTTAAAACGAGTGTAAATTTGTCAGACATTTCTCACCCGTTGAATTTACACCCTCCAATAACGGGTGTTAAATGTATAAAAAATGGGTGTAATTTCATATTTCTGCACTAGTACCATGGTCACTCCCTTCCCGTTTCATCCTAGGAGTCGCCGTACTCTACGTGAGTGTCCTGCCATAGACATTTCCTTTCCCGTTTAACCTAGCCATAGGTTTAGAGTCGTCGTACTCTATGTAAGTGTCTTGCCATGGATACTTACCTTCCTCCTTGGAACTTTGATCACAGTCAAGAGTTCCTCACCTTTATTGAGGGGAACTACGAATGCTCTGATTCTATTCACGTCAGGATACGTAGGCACGAGATGTGATGTTTTGGCGAGCATACTTAGAAATAACACCTTAGTTCTTCTTTTACCTTTTCACCCTTTAGCAGACAAATAACAAAATAACACAATAAAACAAGAGGTTCCTATAGAGTACTACAGATACTTAGGGTGCTAACACCTTCCCTAGGTATAACCAACCCTCGAACCTTTGATTCTCTTTTGTTTTGCATTGCATTGCATATTTCGGGTTATTTGCTCTTTTTCCCTTCCCTTGGATAAATTAAAGATCTGTGGTGAATTAAGATTTGTGATTCAAGTTAATTTATATCCGATTCTCACCGCGACAGTGGGTACGATTATTCAAATTTTGTTAAATTGAATTTAATTATAATAAATATTATATTGATAATAATTATACCCTATTGGTATGTTATTATTAATATAATTTACTTTGTTCAATGTGCTTATGATTCATGATTATGTAAATTATTGTTCGAGTATCTTATCGGTATTAAAATTTTTTGTGACATAATATTAGTACATTGTTATATTTCTTATTTAATATTGTTGAAACTATTATTTAATAAATAAGAAATTGTTTTAAAGACATGAAAACTTTATGAAATCCAATAATTTAATTTTAATATTTTTATTAAAATGAATTTCAATTCTCTATGTATTATGTAAGTGATGGACATACCCCATCGGTGTGACGTTACTTGACATAATAATTGTATGATAGAGAAAATAGTTGAATATTTGTTTAAATTTTTTTCAAAACTCTTAATCTTAGTTCAACTACTATTCTCTATCAAGTGGGAGAATTTAACATGTCAATTATATAAAAAAAATGAGAAATAAATATTATTTTTTTAAAATAGTATTATTTTATAGAGTTATAATGAGGATGTTGTAGTTTTCTATTATTGATGAAAATCTTTTGCCACTTTTGTTATATCCTTAATATTAAATAAATTAAAGTCTCATTTTTTCGCTACATATAACATAATATGTTTCTCAAATGTGTGTAATTATATCTGTAGCATTTGAGTTTTGTAAACCTCTAATGAAGATATATTATAGAACCACTTCTCTGTATAGTTATATCTGTGCAAAATACGTGCTTGAGTTTGTAAACCTCTAATGATGATATATTATAGAACCACTTCTCTGTATAGTTTTGCACTAAAAATAAAATTAGTATCCCATTGTATAATCAGAGTATTTAATACTAGTGAACTCTGATAAATCTTTATTCTATTGGCTCGGTGGGAGTGCATGTGTACATAATTATGTAATCTAAAATTTTAGATTATTATTCTCGTATAGTAATATATTTTTGTGTGCATTATAAAATATGACATATTCTAAGAAGACTTCAAAATATATAATAACTTTAAGAAGTCTTATTCTATTATACTGAGATATATATTATTCTCTTAATCTCAAGAAACATTATAATTTGATGTTTAGGTCGATATTGAAAAGAAACAATAATTCTCTAACATGCAATAGTATTGTGTTATTCTATCTTCAATGGTCCATATTTGTCAGGTCATAATATGAAAGTACAAGTAAATATCAATACTCCTATCGAGTATGATATTGTGTTATGAAGGTACTTATGATTAATTTAATTACTCTCGTAATAGATTATCCCTATATGTAATTACTATTCTTAGACCTATGTGGATATTCTATGACCTATAATTTAAAACTCATTAGTATAATCACTAACCATAGACTTATACAAATGCGTAAGTCTTAATATACTTTGGGTTAGTGGGAGTTTATCAATAGCATTTTTATATGCTTGGGCCATTCTTTATAACATATTACTTTGAAGTTAAATATGTTACTCTAAAGTCATCATTATTTATATAAATTTGTGAGTTTTAACATGTATGATTTGTCTTTCCTATCGGATACAATTTTTGCAGCGTTGAAATTTACTTCTTTTTTATTGATTAGTGTTTTGAACATTATTGATATTATAATATTAAAATCAATATTTTAATAATTAATTATTGTCATCCAAGTGAGAGATTGTTAGATTAATTATTTAATTAATCAAATATGGATTAATATAATTAATTATTAATTAATTATATTTATGGTCTATTATGAATTGTTTGTTTGGGTTTTGTGCCTGAATGGACCGTGATGGGTTGAACCATTTAGTTAAGCCCAATGAGAGGTCCTTGCCCTCAGCCGTTTAGCTATTTAAGGGTCTCCCCATTAGAAAATTAACATACTCTGAAAAACCCTAGACGACAATGAAGGTAGTAGTTCTTTCATATTCAATCTCTTCGACGACAATCCCTTCAATCCCTTCAATCCTATAAGGTACACCACTCTAATTATTTTTTAATTACTCTGTAACATTATAATAATAATAATAATAATATGCTATGATTTGTACCTATTGATTCAATTAAATCTATCATCAAGATCATAAAGATAACCAGCAATGAGACCAGAAAAGATGAATGAACCAATGGGAAGGTTGAGAATGAGAATGTTGTACAATAAACCATAGTATTTGAGGCCAAATAGTTCTGAAGCTGCTGCTGGTGTTATTGTAAGACGAACGCCATAACATATTCCAATGAGCATCGAACCAATGTATAATGATCTTGGTAAGGCCATAGCCAATGCAACGTAACCAAAAGCCAACAGAATTTGAGCAGCTGAATTCCAAACTAACCTTGGCGTGCCCGATTTTCTGCAACAGAAAAATCTAAAGACTCTAATCATAAATAACAAATGAAGTCATATACATGTGAATTGAAGAAATATTAATGACTAGTAAACAAACATGATGTAGTATTCAGAGAGTGAACCGGAAAGAATGCGTCCGAAGAAGCCCCAAATGCTAATGAAAGAAATAAACAACGAAACATCATGGTAACCAAGTGCTAATCCCATTTGTCCCATGTTATTCATAACACACAGTCATGTTCCCACACCACATAGAAATGACAAAAACAAAACCAAAAAATTAATAGTTTTCATCATTTCTATGATAGTATGCTCTTCACCTAACACCGGTTTTCGTTAAATCTCAACTTCCTCCACCTTGGCACATGTCTCTTCCTTTTCAATCTTTTGTGCCAAAAGTGGTTCATGAGTTTGTGCCAAAAGTGGTTCATGACTTCATAGCGATTATTCACAATATTTTACTACATCTGCTAATTTTGTACCTATATAATCTAACATTTCTACATCTGTTAATTTGACTATTCACAATATTTTACTTTGAGAATCAACTTAAGTTATTCGCAATCCCTATGGGAATTATGTTCATACTTTTTATCACTTGCTACTATGGACCTGTACACTTGCGCGTGATATAGTTTTTCAACCTAACATTAACCAGGAAAATTTTGTGGTGTTCTACTATAGAATTTCTAATGACAAAGGATGGAGAAGACTTACACACGAGAATCAAAAGAAAATAAGAAAAATGAGAAAGATTTGCAAACATAAGTGAAACACAAAAACAACATAAGTCCATGGAAATATCGTGTAATGAAGGAAAGGAAGCGCACCCCATTTTAGCAAATTCATTGTTGCATGTGAGCAACATCGCAAAAATGTTAGGCGTTCATAGGGCAATGGGACACATTTTGCGACAACCAATTTTTTTATTTAAAAGGGAGAACACATTCAATTGTAAAAGTTATAAATTTCATTCCATAATAGACATATTTTGAAGCATTGGAGCATGGAGAAGGAAAGGAATCATCAAAAGTTCGTATCTCATCAATTGTAACCGTTATATTCTTTCTTTCCTTTGATTTTTCCACGAATTCCTTAAAATTGAGTGTCTAGCTACCCTATATTAAGTCCCCTTAGATCAATATTCCCTACTTTGTTTGAACCAGGTGATTCATTTAGATCTTCTCTTTGTAATGACCAAACCTATTATGTTATTCAATAATTTTTCATTCTTAATGTTTTTGCACGTTTATAGTTTAGGAATTTAATTGATTTGATTTAGACTATGTTTGAGAACTAAATGAAGATAACATGATTGGATCTAAAGATTATTGGGAGGCACTTTATAGTACTAGACATAGGATATAGTCAATTGTGACATATGTAGGTACAATTGATCAAACCTTTGTGGTTCTAACTTTTCCCTAGACATTGTGGGATTGTAATGAGATGAAACATGTTCAATGATGAGAAATTAGGCACAAGTATTTTGTAAAATAATCTTTATATAGTAGGAGCCATTATAGGTTTAGGTAGAGATTAACCACATAAAGAGAGACAAAATATTCAAACGATACTTAATTTTTTCTCTCATATTAACCACATTCAGGAAAGAATTGTTGAATAAAATAGTATATTCATCCAAGTCCCACATCGGGTAGTCGGAAGAAAATAGAATTTGAGTATTAATATAAATAAAGATAGTTAGTTTTAATTTTCCACACAACAACAAAATTTTGTCTTTTGGGTGTATTGGGGTTTTGGGTAGTTGATTGTTTAGAGAGGATTTTCCATTTTTCCGTCCAAATATTGTAATTGAAATAGGGTTTACAATTTTTCCGTTCAAAAATTGCAGTTTGGAGAGATTCCAATTTTCTCCTAAAAATTACAATTTAATGAGAGCGTTTGTAATTTTGTTTTGTAAAGACTAGTAGTTGAATAATGAATTTGTGAGTTTTGTGTTTGAATTTTTTGCTCTTTTTCTTTTTGAGGGTATGCTTCTGCGTGCATAGAAATTTGTTTTTTTGTTTGTTATTTTCCCAACAACTACTTATAAAGTGCTCAACACAATTCACACTTGTTTTCCAACAATTTCCCCCTCAAGTGTGAGTCTATCCACTATGCTCCCCCTCAAGCGGAAGCTCTTTCATCCACATACTTGTACCGCCGTTAAAAGACACCCTTATATCGTCATGGGAACTTCAATGAAACACACTGCCTGACCACCATGTCAGGAAGACTTTTAACATAAAGAGTTAATCCATTACTTGAACCAGACTCTGATACCACTAATGGGTCATCATAAGGGAGAAATATTCACATTTGGTCAAACACTCACCTAAAGATCAATGACTCACCCAAACAAGCGAGATAGGTGTATGGGTCGTCTTACTTATAAATTGACCAACCTCCAATTTTCTAAGCAATTTGGGACTTAAAGCTCACACCTGTTTTTCAACACAACTCACACTTGTTTCTAAATAGGAATTAACCACGTTAGTTTAGTTTATAAACTTTTACAATTATTTGCACAACCAATCAGATTACGCTACGTGTACCCTCTATTTACATTATATCGTTCATTTTTCTAATAACAAGTATAATCTCCTTAGTTTTGTAGGAGTTAAAGCAATATATGTTGAGAAGATTTAAACTTACACACTTCCTTTGGTTTTCTTTCAAACATTTTATTCTACACCTATTTTTGTTGGACAAAGCAACCACAAGATTGATGAAACTATTGTTGAGAAAATTTGTAAGTGGAGAGTGAAAAAGGAGAATTGAGAGAGAGAGAGAGAGAGAGAGAGAGAGAGAGAGAGAGAGAGAGAGAGAATTGAGGGTGAGAATGATATTATTCATTGGCCAAGGTGAGAGTGCACCCTAAAAACTTATATAGGTGTTACAAATCAATTGGGATACAATTTTACCAAGTAAAGCAACAGAAAATACAAAAACTTGGGCTTGTAACCGGTTACACGTAACTAGGTAACCGGTTACACCTAGGACTAAATTAAATTCCAAATTAAATGAGCTTCAGTGGTAACCAGTTGCATCAAATCTTCGGTTACGCCTTCGAAAACTCCAATTTTCTGCTACTGGAATGCATATCAAACTCAGCTGTAACCAATTACCAACCTGTGGTAACCGGTTACAGCACTTGAATTACACTTCAAACTTCAACACACCACCTTAATTCAAGTGCTGCAAGTCTAACATTCCCATGCTCATCTTCGACCTCTTGAACACATCATTTGTGACCCCTTTAGTCAACAAATCAGCAACTTGGTCCTCACTTCTGCAATATCCCAATCGTAGCCTTCCTTCACTAACAAGTTCCCTAAAATAGTGAAACCTCATCTCAATGTGCTTGCTCCTCCCATGTAAAATTGGGTTTTTAGAAAAATTTATCGTGGATATGTTGTCATCTTAGAGTATGATAGCCTCACCCTCACTGCTGTCCAGCTCCTCCAATAGATTCATAAGCCACACGACTTGGCACGCATATAACGAAGCAGCAATGTACTCGGCCTCACAAAATGAGAGTGCAACTACCAGTTCCTTCTTCAAACACCATGAGATTGGTGTCACACTGAACATAAAGATGTATCCTGTTGTAGACTTTCGGTCATCTTTATCTCTGCACCAATTGGAATCGGTAAAACCAAGAAAATTGCATTTTCTACATATATTTGCTACGGGAAAACGAATTCCGTAGCCAACAGAACCTTTGACATATCGTAGGATTCTCTTGACTGTTGCCAAGTGAGACACCTTTGGTCTCTCCATGAATCTACTCACAATACCGATACTAAAGACCAAGTCTAGTTGCGCATTGCACAAATAGCGCAAGTATCCAATCAACCTCCTATATTGAGTTGGATCAACATCTTGCTCATCCTCATTCTTAGAAAACTACAACCTTAGTTCAGCTGGAGAAATAGCGGCATTGTAATGCTCTATTTCAAACTTTTTCAATATCTCAATAACATATCTCCTTTGATGCATGAGTAGTCCCATTTTGGACTTGTGGAACTCAATGCCAAGGAAATAAGTCTTGAGACCAAGGTCGATCATCTCAAATTCTTGCATAAGTTCACTCTCGAACTTTGAAATACACTTGTTGTTCTTGCCCGTGATCAACAAATCATCCACATATATACAAAGGATGATTACTCCTTTACTTGCGTCTGTCTTCACGTAGACTCCATGCTCCGATTCACATTTCTTGAAGCCAATGTCCTTTAGGAAGCCATCAATTTTTTTATTCCAAGCTCTTGGAGCTTGCTTCAAACTATATAGTGCTTTCTTCAACTTGTAGAATTTCAGCTCTTGGTCTTTCACAAAAAAACCAGGGGGTTGTCCTACATATACCTCCTTTTCAAGTAGTCTGTTCAAGAACGCGAATTTGACATCCATTTGGGAGATAGGCCAATTGTGGTTATTTTCAATACCAACAACAAGCCTATGGTTTCAATCCTAGAAACCGGTGTAAAAACCTCCTCAAAGTCTATGCCTTCTCTTTGCAAAAATCCCTTAGCCACCAATCGAGCCTTATGCTTAATTATCTCACCCTTGGGATTTGCCATCACTTTGAACACTCACTTCACACAAACCGAATTCTTTCATTTTGGTAGATCAACTAACTCCCAAGTACTATTCTTTTCAATGGATTCTAGCTCCTCTTTTAGAGCACAAATCCACTTTGGATCACTTAAAGCCTCTTCCGTATTGACAGGTTCAGATTTGGCCATAAGTGCAAAGTGGGTGAAATCACCATCATCGTTGACTTTGTTGTCTCGGAACAACTCACAATCTTGGATTCTCTAAGGCAAACCCCTTTTCCTTGGTTACCTCCTAACATTTCCTTCATTTTAAGCTTCGATGATTTACTGTTATGGCCTTCTAGCTTCCTCAGAATTCGAAAATTTGAACATGTAACCGATTACAGGATTCTGGTAACTGGTTACTCCCTGCTGCACCTGCTTCATTTCATCGATTACGACGTTCCTACTGATCACGATCCTCCTATTTACAACATCAATGAGTTTTTAACCACCGGTAAGGTGATATCCAACAAGAATCATCACATCACCCTTGTCATCCAACTTTTTTCTGAGTTGACCCGGAACATGTCGGTATGCAACGAAAGCAAAGACTCTAAAATGGTTCAGATTTGGCTTGAACCCTGACCATGCTTCCTCCGATGTTACATTTTCCAGTTTCTTTGTATGGCACCTATTCAACAAATATGCAGTTGTAGATAACACTTCTCCCATATCTCTTTCGACAAGTTTTTCCCCTTTACCATGCTTCTCACCATGTTCATGATCGATCGATTTTTTCTTTCGGGTACACCATTTTGTTGTGGTATATAGGGTGGTACTACCTCATGCATAATTCCTTCTTGATCACAAAACGTCCCAAAGTCATTTGAGACATATTCGCCTCCACCACCCGTTTTGAGCACTTTGAGGTTGTGACCATTTTGCCTCTCCACCATGGACTTAAACTTCTTGAACACTTCAAACACCTCATCCTCTCTCTTAATTAGGTATGTCCATAAATTTCTACTATGATCATCAATAAAAATGACAAAATATCTATTTCCACCAATGGAATCTACTTGCATAGGTCCACACACATCCGAATACACCACCTCAAGGTGATCCTTGGTTCTCTGGTCTGCATCATTGCTGAATTTTCCCTTATGTTGTTTTGCTTTCACACATTCTTCACAAATTTCAGCTGGTATGTTGATCGATGGCAACCCTATTACCATTATGTTCTTTTGCAAGTCCTTGAGATCTCTAAAGTTGAGATACCCAAAACGATAGTACCACATCCACTCTTCATGACTTGCTACAGTAGAAATACATCTATGCTCCATAACCTTCAACTCAACCTTGAAGGTTCTATTGGAAGCCATATGCGCCTTAAGGACCAAAACTCCTTTTGCATTCAAAACGCGTAACCCATTGTTTTCCATATGAATCTTGTAACTCTTCTCAAGTAATTGGCCAATAATTAAAAGGTTACATTTGATTCCCGGAATATACAAGACATCTTTGATCAAGGAATGTCCACCATCCCTCCTCATGATCAAAATATCAGTGATCCCATCGACCATTAGAGTTGTGTCATCCACGAACTTTACTTTGTTCTTCATGGCACAATTGATTTTTACAAACCAATCCTTTCCTCCCGTCACATGTTTTGGAAAAATCGAGTCCAAATACCACTTCTCACTGCATTGAACTCCTTTTACACTCATCATGGCGTCTTCCTCTTCATGCAATCGGCCAACCGTATCATTCAACCAGCCACAACTCAAAATTTCAGCATTCTTTGAGTTGCTGCAGCTGTTGTCCTGCAGCTACTTACTGCTACAATCCGCTTCTGTGATCATGACCAAGAATGTATTCTCTTCATCAAACTCTTGTCTTGCAACCTTGGCTTCATCCCCTTGAGATTCCTTCTTGTTTGCATTGCATTCTTTTGGAAAATGACTGAACCATTGACACTTGTAGCACTATTCCTTGCTCTTGTCAAACTTCTTCCTCACACCTCTATAGTTGCCTTGACCACCATGTTTGTTGTAGCTGCTCTCACTCCTTTGACAAGTCGAGTTCTTTGAATTTTGCGACTTTTTTCCACCAAAATTCTGAAAAATTCCCTTTGTTCTTCATCGGCCATTTTCCTTTCAATCTCATGTCCTTCTCATTGAACCGAGCTTGCAAAATGATCTCCGCCTTTGCCTTATCGTTATTCCTCTCCTCCGTTATTTTCTCATGAGCCTCAAGAGAACTTTGTAGCTCCTCTTTGCTCATCGTCGCAAGATCCTTCGACTCCTCAATCCCACAACTAGGTTGTCAAATCTTGGCGTTAAAGGACACAAGATTTTAGCGACAACATACTTCTCTGTAACAGTTTCTCCGCATGCCTTCACTTGGTCACCAACCGAGTGATTCTCATTGTGAAGTCGTTGATTGTCTCCTTCTCCATTTGAATCAATTCGAGCCGACGTTTGTGAGTTTGTAACCTCACCACCTTTGCCTTGTGATAAGTACAAATTGTAGCTATATTTGTATATAAGTTTTGTTGCACTTATCGATACTTTTTGTTAATATCGTTCGAATATACCCCACTTTGTTTGTAAATACGTTTACTTTATGTTATAGTGTATATATTGCGTATCGTGTAAATATCATTGAGTTTAATTGATTTTCTCTCATTTTTGTAGGTATTCAAGCAAGGATATATTGTCATATTCATAAAGAGCATTGAATAAGCTTTCCAACGCTTCCGACCGTGCGTCATTCCGAGTTACGGTTCTGAAGTTGTGGTCAAAACAAGGGCTGGTGTGCTGTCAAGTTCGCTTTCCGAACTTTCCAGGGAATATTCACTTTGCAAATAAAAGTTCTCATTATGAACTTTTGCAGAATCGCAGAGGCGGTTTGACTGTTCTTGAGGCACATCAGGTGCCAAATTTGATGTTCGCTTTGCGAATAAAAGTTCGCATTGCGAATATGACAGATTTTGTAATTAATATATAAGTCATTTGATTCAGTTTTTAGGTTATGGTTTTGGATATTTTTGCTCCCAACTCCATCAAACTAATTTTTCAGTAGGATTAGCTTAGAAAACAACATTGGAGCTTGCACACGGATGATCCGGGGTGGATTTCTCATCGACCGACGTTGATAAACCGCGAGATGTTTGGTTTATTTATTTTCTTCTTTGTGTATTTCTTCTTTTTTGGGTTGTTTTATATGTATTTACTTTGATCTTAGGTATATTTATCGCCCATGGCGTTGTATAAAATCCGCTTTACAAATAATTATTGGTGATTATCCTTGATTTTTGTTTTATGCTCAGGGTTTGGGTTGTGTTAAAGATAAACATCGCAAACTTTGATTAAGGATGATTATCTGTTAGTTTCTGGATGCTAGAGATAGATTTAGAGTTAACAATCTTTATGGGTGTCGAAGCTTAATGCCTTCATATCTCAAGTCGGGTGCGAGAGTGTCGACGAGGGTAACGCGGTTGTTCTCTCAGCTCAGTGTGTCAAAGATGGACACTGTTATGAGTGATGCTGGATGATATTAAGGAGTATTGTAGGTTGAGTGTAGCTGGTCGATAGGTTTAAGTTTGTGATGAGTCGATTATGTGCATGTTTGACAAGTTTCTTCTCTCTGATTAATGAATTCTTTTTGTGTTAATGTCTACTTTTTTGCATTTACTTTAAACCCATTTTAACCCAAACTCATTAACATTTAAATTGTCGAACGACAGTTCAATAGCACCGATCTCTACGGACACGATAAATTCTAGGAAAAATAATTCCAAAACTTTTGTTGCTTGCCGCTTTACCGCTACCAACAAAATGGCATCGTTGTCGGGGATTGGTTTTGATATTGAATTGCATTGCGATAGTTTCGATGTTTTGGAGCTTTGTACATAATTGTTTATTTTGTATATATGCTTGTATAGATACTTGTTTTGCTTTTATTTTCTATTATGTTTGTTCAAAGTGTTATATACATTTTGTTCCCGTAACGTTTGTTCAAGTGTTTGGCTAAAACACTTGCTTTTGGTTTGCGCGGTGAGGCATCACCATGGCATGAAGGGATTAAGTTACTAGCTGAGCACAGTAAAGGCGTCGAGCTTACGACGTAAAACAAGCATGTTTTATCGTTTTTTTGTTTCGTTATTACTTTTTCATTCTAGCTTAGGTAGTATGGTGAACATTCATTAAACAAGTTGTACTCTGATTGTTCGTAAAATTCTCAAATCTTGACTTTACTACTTGTTTAATCCATTTTCTGCCGGTCTTTTAGTTTGTTTATATTAATAGTTTTTGTGTTTGTCTAAAAGCTTGTTTTGAGTAGCTTGAGGTAATTTAAGGTGATGTTCCAAGTTTGATCATTTCAACTTGCGGATGTATGGTAATGATATTGTTAAGTTTTGTATACGTCCAAGGTATGTGTTTATCGCTTTCTAGACTTTAGCCTATTCATGATACTTAGGCATTTTACAAACTTCCATGCCATTCATTCTTTTGCATACTTGTTCTTGATGTGAATCACTTTAGTTCCCACCCTTTTTGTGAGGTAGCTTTCCATTGTTCATATATGCGCGGAGTACCAACATTCTTGTTCTAACTGGATTTTATTATGCTTAATCTTTTGTTTGTATTGATTATATGAAAGCATGAAAAGGATCAAGGCATTTTGTTTCATTTTGAGCACAACTACCTAACCAAATAGTCATTTACCTTGTGAGCGTGTGATCATTCGTAACCCCTTTGTGCATTTCTATCATTATCCATGTTGTTTGAATTTAATGCTTGTCTATGAGTATTGAATTCACTTTTTGTATGGATTTTGATTGATTATTTGTTTCTTGAACCCTCAACTTTATGTTGTTGTATGAATTTTTACCTTGCCTTAGAAAGTAGGGAGTATTCACATGATGATATGGTTGAATTCAATTTGGGGAGAGAATGATTGTTTACTCATTGGTTGGTTTCTATGAGGTTGAAAAAGAAAAGAAAAAAGAGAAAAATATGAAGAAAAAAAAGAAAAAAAAATGTGAAAAAGAAAGAAAAATAAATCCTTGAGAAACGAAACAAAAAGAGTTCAAATAATTGTGCTAAATAAGTATTGTGTGTTGTGTAACACTTGGGATAGTGGAAGAAGTTGATTGGAATTTTGTGTTTGATTCTTTGTGAGTTGATCACTCCCTTAGGTTTAGGCAAGTTTTTGTTTCAGTTACCTTTAGAAATTGCCCCTTGTTTGTTTACCCGACCACGCTACAACCTTGAAAGCCCTTGTGATTCTTGCCTTTGTATGTTCAATGTGGATTTTTGGATGATTGCATAATTTAGTCTTTTGTTTGCAAGATTATTGTGTGAGTGAAAGGTACCCCATTTTGTGTTTTTCATCTACCGATGATTGTTTTTGCTAGGTGTGATTCACGTTTGAACTTGTGTTGTTTTAGGATGTTTGGCATGATTTTTGTATTTTGCATTTGTTTTGTGGCTATGTTGTCGTTGTATTTTAGTGGTAAGTATTTACTTTGTGTGTATCATTTTTCACTTGAACCATTCATTTGTTTTTGTTTTTCAAAACCTGTTGATTCGTGATTATTTGATTGTCACTCTGTTTCTTTGAGTCGCTTGATTCTTGTTTGGGGACAAACAAGTTTAAGTTGGGGAGAGTTTGATAAGTGAAAATTGTAGCTATTTTTGTATATAAGTTTTGTTGCACTTATCGATACTTTTTGTTAATATCGTTCGAATAAACCCCGATTTGTTTGTAAATACGTTTACTTTACGTTATAGTGTATATATTGCGTATAGTGTAAATATCATTGAGTTTAATTGATTTTCTCTCATTTTTGTAGGTATTCAAGCAAGGATATCTTATTATGTTCATAAAGAGCATTGAATAAACTTTCCAACGCTTCCGACCGCGCGTCAATCCGAGTTACGGTTCAGAAGTTGTGGTCAAAACAAGGGCTGGTGTGCTGTCAAGTTCGCTTTGCAAACTTTCGAGCGAATATTCACTTTGCAAATAAAAGTTCGCATTGCGAACTTTTGCAGAATCGCAGAGGCGGTTTAACTAATCTTGAGGCACATCAGGTGCCAAATTTGATGTTCGCTTTGCGAATAAAAGTTCGCATTGCGAACATGACAGATTTTGTAATTAATATATAAGTCATTTCATTCAGTTTTTAGGTTATGATTTTGGCAATTTTTGCTCCCAACTCCATCAAACTCATTTTTCAGTAGGATTAGCTTAGAAAACAACATTGGAGCTTGCACACGGATGATCCGGGATGGATTTTTCATCGACCGGTGTTGACAAACCGCAAGATGTTTGGTTTATTTCTTTTCTTCTTTGTGTATTTCTTCTTTGTTGGGTTGTTGTATATGTATTTACTTTGATCTTATGTATATTTATCGCCCATGACGTTGTATAAAATCCGCTTCACAAATCTTTATCGGTGATTATCCTTATTTTTGCTTTATGCTCGGGGTTTGGGTTGTGTTAGAGATAAACATCACAAACTTTGATTAAGGATGATTATCTGTTAGTTTCTGGATGCTAGAGATAGATTTAGAGCTAACAATCTTTATGGGTGTCGAAGCTTAATGCCTCCGTATCTCGAGTCGGGTGCGAGAGTGTCGATGAGGGTAACATGGTTGTTCTCTCAACTCAGTATGTCAGAGATGGGCACTGTTGTGAGCGATACTGGATGATATTGAGGAGTATTGTAGGTTGAGTATAGCTGGTCGATAGGTTTAAGTTTGTGATGAGTCGATTATGTGCATGCCTGACAAGTTTCTTCTCTCTGTTTAATGAATTCTTTTTGTGTTAATGTTTACTTTTCTGCATTTACTTTAAACCTATTTTAACCCACACTCATTAACATTTAAATTGTCGAACGGCAGTTCAATAGCACCGATCTCTGTGGACACGATAAATTCCCGGAAAAATACTTCCAAAACTTTTGTTGCTTGCCGCTTTACCGCTTCCAACACCTTGTCAGCCCCTATATAAGCTTTCTCTAAGATCTCTCATGCTTGCTTCGACGATTCACAATCACCAACTTTCTCGAAATTGTCGCCATTAACACATTGATGGATAAAGAACAACGCTTTGAAATCTTTCTTCATTTCTTCCTTATGCGATGCTTGTTACGCCTCAATTGCATTAGCTTGGAGAAGAGTAACGACATTCTTGATCACTTTAAGAACATCTTAGTAGGAAAACAACACCTTCATTTGCTTGCACCACTTGTCGTAGTTCTTCGCATCAAGGATTGGAAAGTTTGCAGGGATTCTTTAATTGGAGACATAATTCATGTTGCACACTAGGTGTTTGTGGATCTGAACCAGGTTCTTGCTGCCTAATGTTGGAACAAGCAACTAGAAGATTGGTGAAACTATTGTTGAGAAAATTTGGAAATGGAGAGTGAAAGAGGAGGAGAGAGAGAGAGAGAGAGAGAGAGAGAGAGAGAGAGAATGATATTATTCATTAGTCAGGGTGAGAGTGCATTGTAAACACTTATATAGGTGTTACAAATCAATTGGGATACAATTTGACCAAGTAAAACAACAGAAAATACAAAAACTCGGGCTTGTAACCGGTTACACCAAACTGAGACTGAATTAATTTCCAAATTAAATCAACTTCAGTGGTAACCGGTTACGCCAAATCCTGTAACCAGTTTTGCCTTCGAAAACTCCAATTTTCTACTACTAAAATATATATCAGACTCAACGTGGTAACCGGTTACATCACTTAAAATACCCTTCAAACTTAACAATTTTCACTCCAACACCCACACTTCCAACAAATAACACATAAGATCTTTGATTGCCCTCCAATATTTCTAAGTCTGACCTAAGATGCGCACCCAGATTTTAGTGCTACTTTAATGCTGCAGAGTAGAGTTGAAGTCTCGACTCCACTTGAATAGCTTTATTTAACCAGGATTAATATTCCAAGGCGTCCTCCTGAGATTTTTCTTGCAAGTTTTGTAGTCAGCAAGATATTCATCTTTGTGTATGGTTATAGCAATCTGATTATCTTGCACACAAAGTTTGAGAAGTTGCTTAATAAACAAATCACAAACCTTGTTATTGAGAGATTGAGCAAATGATTTCGTCATGCTTCTCGGTGATTGATATTAACAAGATTAGAAAAAATAGAAGGTTTCAAAACCTAGCCATTTAAAATCATGTATGTACGATACTTTGCTTGTACAAGAAAAAAAGCCAACAACAAATTTTCCTTTGAACCTTACAAGCACTAAAACAACTCATCTATTAATGCACACTAATCTATGACTTAATATATACATATTAAACTATACATACACAATTTATTTCAAGTTTGAATGACCTTCGATTAACACACTTCAACAATCATCTTCTAACTTGAAAGTCTAAAAAAACTCAAAAATTTCCTAAGCCTGTGAAAAAAAAAAAAAAGTCAAAATAACATCATCATCATTTCAGTGTTTGGTTACAAGATTTCTCTCTCTCTATATGTATCTTGGAATATATCTTTTTTGTTCTAACAGAAAGCAAAAGATCCAATCCACACCCCAAGACACAAGCAAAAGCCATAATCACATACACAAGCATGAAACAATGTGCTCCAACGCAAGTGTTTCCTCCTCCCGGCACACTAGTGGCTTCAAGATCATAAAGATAACCAGCAATGAGACCAGAAAAGATGAATGAACCAATGGGAAGGTTGAGAATGAGAATGTTGTATAATAAGCCATAGTATTTGAGACCAAATAGTTCTGAAGCTGCTGCTGGTGTTATTGTAAGACGAACCCCGTAGCATATTCCAACGAGCATCGAGCCAATGTATAACGATCCCGGTAAAGCCATAGCCAATGCAATGAAACCAAAAGCCATCAGAATTTGAGCAGCTGCATTCCAAACTAGCCTTGGCGTGCCAGATTTTCTGCAATATCAAAATTTAAAACTCTAATCATAAATAACAAATGAAGTCATATATGAGAATTGAAGAAATACTAATGACTAGTAAACAAACCTGATGTAGTATTCAGAGAGTGAACCGGAAAGAATGCGTCCGAAGAAGCCCCAAATGCTAATGAAAGAAATGAACAAAGAAACATCATGGTAACCAAGTGCTAATCCCATTTGTCCCATGTTATTCATAACACACATTCCTGTTCCCACACCACATAAAAATGACAAAAACAAAACCCAAAAATCAATAGTTTTCACCATTTCAATGATCGTATGCTCTTCCCCTAACACCGGTTTTCGTTTAATCTCAACTTCCTCCACCTTGGCACATGTCTCTTCCTTTTCAATCTTTTGTGCCAAAAGCGGTTCATGAGTTTGTTGTTCTTTATCAAAACCAGGTCTAGTTTTGTTGAAAACCAAATATAAAGGAACAAAAAGTGGCATGGCTAATAGGATCAAAAGTCCTATTGTGAAAACCAATGAAACAATATGTTTATGAGGTCCAGAGATATCAAAAGCCAATAGATAAACTGCTACTGTAACTGCAATCAAGTTGAAAACATTGAAGAACTGCATCTCTTGATTTTCTTCTGTAGAAGTCGAAGCTGGTGGAGTTTCATGAAGAAAAATAGCAGCAATGAGACAAATAACAGCAGGAACAATTGTGAGCATTAATAGAAACTTAGATGGGTCTGAGGAAAACAAAGCTGTGCCTATGTCAGTGAAGATTGCTGTGCTGAGTCCTACATATCCTTTAAGAATACCAGAAACCGGACCGCGGTTTTTCGAGAAGTTTCTCATGCAAGTTACTAGTACTGCTGTGTTCATCCATGTTGAGCTGTTTCCTCCCATACATAAGAATACACACATCTGCAAAATAGTTCAAAAGTAATCAGACCAAATTGGTTATTTTCATCTATGTCTGTAGCACAACACCTCTGAACAAATATGTGTGTCTGGCAGACGTGTTAGTGTTAGTGTCATGTCGTGCAAGTGTTAGTGCTTCTAGGTATTGTATAATGAGAAGAAACCAACATTTACCAGCCAATAAGGGAGAGGGGTGATTCTTTGGCTAACAACAAGCCATTGAACACCATAACCAATGAACCCCATGATAGCACCAATGATGAGAATAACAGAAGTAGGCCAACGGTCAGAAACAAGACCAGAGAAAATACCAAAAGCTTTGCCAACATCTTTAGCAACAGAGAGATTGTTAAGCTGCATCTGAGTCAGAAACATTAGAGACTTTAACACATCAGAATAGTTTGCAAATGTATAATTGTTTCCACATATTGCTTGTACCCAAATTGCTGTCACAAATCCTAACCATTTTTCAGCAACAAAATTACCAGAGAATAACAACATAGTGATTATTAATTGGAACAAGAAATTATGAAGAATTTGAAGGTGTAGAGAATGTATATGACTTTGCTTGGTGTTACGTACTCAGTTGCTATTTATATGTTCTCTCTCTATATGAATTATTTGACACATGGTGTTGTTAGTATCACAAATGACAATTGTTATGCCACTCAAAAAAAAAAATTAATTAATTAATTAATGTAATAAGTCACATATAAAGAACATGGTTTTGCTATAAATTCAATACTTTGGTCAAAACAAAAATTAAACAATGGTCCAATTTATAATTTAATTGCAAATATAATATTTGAAATGTCGTTAGTAACAGTTTTAGCTCTGCAAGTTGCAATGTATTGCCACGTCAAGTTTGGTTTTGGTTGGATAAAAATGTGGTGGACCCTTTTTGCTGATAAAGATTGTTTTGTTGGTAGGTAAATTTAATGGATAATAATCATAATCATGATAGGATTTAGCATGTTGTACAAACTGAGTTATATATTTAAACTAGACATTGGTTTATAAGTGGTATATATTAATACCAATGTCAAAACAGGGTGAACTCCTGAATGAAGGAAGGATCCTGCATCTAAACAAGATACTGGTCCATATGAATTAAAATTAACTTAAATAAATATTGTTGGAGTTTCTATTTCAATGTCTGTTAGGGGCTATTAACCCTTGTTTTGTTACACTTTGAAAAAATTGTTTAGTGTTCATCAAATATGACACACCTAGTATCCATAGTGGTTGAGTCAAGTGGAAGAGTTCAGTCTTCCACGGCTTAGATTATCTTGTGTGGAGGAAACATGTAGAAATTAGAAAAGCAAATTAAAAAACAAAAGGTGAATTCTTATTTATCTATAGTAAAAATTGGGTAAAATTACCTTTATGATATGTTCGAATATTGAAAAATAAACTGAGCATATCAAAATTATTTCGTACTGAAATGGAAAATGAATGAATGAGACGATGTAGATGAACATCGAAGAAAAAGTTTTAGAGTGTGTTTAAATGAGATAATTAAGAATTTTAAAAGAATTCAAAATTTTAAGCAATTTGAATTATTCATGTTAGAAGTAATTCATATTTAGTAGTAGTATTAGTTTTGTTAATCTTAACCTAACTAGTGTAGGTTAGTATTTTACATACGTGTCATTATTGTTTGTGTATATACACAAATGTAGCTGTCAATACTGTAGTGGCGTAACCATTTACCGTAACTGTTTTGCAAGAGTAGTGGAAGTTTGTTATTTTCTCTCTCTTCTTCCATCTTCATTTTCTTCATCTTGTGCACAGATAATTGGTATCTAGAGCTCCGGTTCAGATCCATAGGGAAACATGAATGAACGGTGAGGTGTTGTGTGATTGATTTTGTTTCTTAAATTCGTGTTCAATTTTTTTATCGTAATCGTAAGAGAATCACATTTCTTGATTTTGCAGGATTGGAAAACACTAGTGTTTGGTGAGACCTGAGTGAATCGCACAACTTTGAAGATAAACGAAAACGGTAATCTGAGTACTAAGCTTTCAGTGTTCAATGGGCAGAACTGAAATTAGTGGTGATTCAGATGCGTTTATCGTTTGGCGCTCAAGATGTTATTGATCTCGTCAACGACAGTTACGTTCCGGTTGCACTTCTGGAAAATGCAACAGATGCGTAGAGGAATACTCAGCGTGATATGAGGAAGAAGGATCAAAAGGCGTTGTTTGACATCCATTAGTGTGTGGATGCGAACATGTTTGAGAAAATGGTTGATTCGACAATGACAAAGGTTGCGTGGGACACACTGGTACGGTGCTACGGCGGTGATGCATCAACGAAGAAGGTAAAGCTTCAGCCTCTACGTAAGCAGTATGAAAATCTCAGCATGAAGAACAATGAGATGGTACCTGAGTTCTTCTCTAGGGTGATTCTGATCACAAATGAGATGAAGTTGTGTGGAGAAACTCTCTCTGAAGAAAGGATCATTGAGAAGGTATTTAGATCTCTTACTCCTCAGTTTGATTACATTGTGGTAGCGATTGAACATTCTAAGGATCTTAGCACCATGAGAATTAAAGAGCTGTAAAGCAGTCTAGAGGCACAAGAGTTGCGTCTGACTGAGAGAAACTCTAAAATTAAGGTAGAGCAGCAGGCTATGAAAGCTGCTTCTGGTAAGAAATATTAAAAGCATTCTTGGTCAGAAGCCAGGAAGAAATTTGATGGTGTTCTGAAGTCATAAACCTTAACTTCTGAAAGGCAGAAGAGTGTTCAGAAGGGGAAGGAGAAGTATGACAAAAGGAAGGTTCAATGCTATTGTTTTAAGAAGTTTGGCCACTTCGCTATTTATTGTTGGTCAAACAAGGAAAGGAAATCAGAAGAAGTAAACATAGCCAGAGAAGGTTATGATTATGAACCTATGTTATTGAAGTCTTCTGAGTCTGATAGTGCGTCTTCTAAAGATTGGTGGTACATGGACACGAGTTATTCAAATCACCTTACTGGAAATAAGAAATGGTTGGTTGAGTTTGACTCTGGTAAGAGGACCAAGATCAGATGTGTTGATGATATGTATCTAAATGTTGAAGGAATATGAAATGTCAGAGTAGTTCTAGATAATGGTAAAACTGCATTGATTCAGAATGTGTGGTATGTTCCAGGTATGAAAAACAATCTGATGAGTGTAGGTCAATTAATTGAGAAAGGATTTTCAGTTACCGTGAAGGAAAATCTTTTGAAGCTGTATGACTATAATCAAAAGTTGATTATGAAATCATAACATGGAAGGAATAAAACATTCAAAGTGAATGTTAAAACTGCAGACTCTAAATGCCTTAGTGCAACAAGTGTTGTGAAGGAAAGTGAGATGTGGCATAAAAGATTTGGTCATTTGAACTTCAAAAGCTTAGGGCATATGAACTAAAAGAAGTTGGTACATGGAATTCCTGTAATTAAGAAGCCAGAGAAGTCATGCAATGTGTGCATGAGAGGAAAGCAACCAAGATTGTCATTTGCATATGAAATGCCTCCAAGAGCAAAACATGTTTTGGGTGTGGCGCATTCTGATGTGTTTGGACCATTTCCAGCACCCTTTACTTGGAGGAAATAAATACTTTGTGTCATTTGTGTATGATTTCTCAAGGATGGCGTGGGTATCCCTTATAAAGTTCAAACACGAGGTGTTTGCTGAATTTAAGAAATTTAGAATCAAGGCTGACAATCAGAGTGGTTAGACTCTAAAGATTCTCAGAACTGATGGTGGAGGTGAGTATAACTCTACAGAGTTCAAAAAGTTATGTGAGGAAAATGGAATTGAGCATGTGTTTACTGTTTCATACACTTCTCAACACAATGGTCTTACTAAAAGAAGAAACCAAACTTTGCTTGATATGACAAGGAGCATGTTGAAGGAGAAGAAGCTCCCTCATACCTTGTGTGAAGAAGCTGTTTCCACTGTAACATATGTGTTCAACGGATTTCCAACCAAGAAGCTGAAGGAAATTATTCCTTTAGAAAAGTGAACTAGAGATAAGCAAAGTGTGAGCCATCTGAAGGTGTTTGGTTCTGTTTGTTACAAATATGTTTCAGATGCTAAGAGAAAGAAGTTGGATGACAGAAGCAGAGTCATGTTGCTTATAGGGTACCACAATGCAGGTGCTTATAAGATCCACTGCCCTGTCACTAACAAGGTTGAATTCAGTATAGATGTCATTGTGAAAGAATCAGAAGCGTGAGATTGGAACAAGTCTGAATCCAACTCTGGTGCAGAGTTAACTTCTAAAGGTATTTCTGAATCTGAAGGAGACTCAACCTTTGAAGATGAGTCAGAGTCTGAAGATGACTCTGAAGCTGAAGAAAACTTTGAAGGTGAGACAGATTTTGAATGCGAGTCTGACTCTAAAGGTGAATTTGATTCTGATCTAGATTCTGATGGTGATTCAGACTCTGGTAGAGATCCAGACTCAGGGAATATTCTATACTCTGAAGTTGTTCATGCCTCTGAAGGTGGTACTTCTTGGGTTTCCAGCATCTGATACTGTTCCAGCGTCCGAAGAAGATTATGAACATGTTCAGAGGCCACAAAGAATCAGAAACATCCAAGAAAATTTGAAGAGTTTGACATGCTGCAAGATACTAAAATAAACTCTAAAGAGGAAGTCATTCACTGTGCCATGTTAATAGAATCTAAACCAGTTAGTGTTGAAGAAGCGCTCAAGAAGAAAGTATGGTTGAAGGCCATGAAAGAAGAACTTGAGGCTATAGAAAGAAACAAGACTTGGAAGTTGACTGAGCTTCCAAAGAACAAGAAAGCCATCAGTGTCAGATGGGTTTTCAAGGTGAAACTGAATCCAGATGGATCAATTGGTAAACAGAAATCAAGGTTAGTCGCAAGAGGTTTTCTACAGAAACTTGGGTTAGATTACCTTGAGGTGTTTGCTCCTGTAGCGAGTCATGAGAAAATCAAATTGGTGATTGTGATAGCTGCTAACAGGAATTGGCCTCTGATACATCTGGATGTGAAATATGATTTTCTGAATGGTCCATTGCAAGAAGAGGTATACTTGTCACAACCTCTTGGGTTTATGAAAAAGAATTAGGAAGGGATGGTGAACATATTACATAAAGCGTTGTATGGACTAAAACAAACTCCTAGAGCCTAAAATCTGAAAATGATTCATTTTTCAAGCTCCAAGGATTCAAAAAGTGTGAGATAGAGTATGTTGTTTATGTTTAGCATACTTCTGAAGGTAATATGATTCTGGTGTGTCTCTATGTTGATGACATATTGCTAACAGGGAGTTGTTCAAATGAGATAACTAAGTTCAAGAAGGTGCTGATAAATGAGTTTGAAATGATTGATCTAGAAAATATGACATTTTTTTAGGGATGGAAATTATGTGCTCTATGAAAGGTATAATCTTGCATCAGCTGAAGTATAAACTTGAGCTTCTGAAAATATTTAAGCTTCTGAATTGTAAGGTTGCAGTCATACCTTCAGAAATAAATAAAAAATTGGATTCTGATCCTGAGGGTGATGATGTAGATGCTACAATTTTCAAATAGTTGGCTGACTCTCTGAGGTATTTGTGTAATACAAGACCTGATATTTAATATGCAATTGGAATGGTCAGTAGGTTCATGAGTAAACCGAAGTGGTCTCATTGCCAAGCTGCTATAAGGATTCTGAGGTATATTAAGGGGACTCTGAAGTATGAAGTTTTGTTCCCTTTTGGTGAAAAGGAGAGCTTAGAGTTGATGTGTTACTCAGACTCTGATTGGTGTGGAGATAGAGTTGACAGAAGAAGTACTTCTGGATATTTGTTTAAGTATCTAGGAGGTCATATTTCTTGGTGTTCTAAGAAGCAACCATTTGTTGCTTTGTCAACATGTGGAGCTAAATACATTCCAGGTGTTGTGGCTGCATGTCAAGGTTTTTGGCTCTAAATTTACTGCAGGATCTGTAGATCAAGGTAAACAAGCCTCTAAAGCTGACGATTAATAACAAGTCTGTAATTAATCTTGCCAAGAACCCAATGTTGCATGAGAGAAGTAAGCATATTGAGACTAAGTATCACTTTTTGAGAAGTCAAGTTTATAATGGAGTGTTAGATGTTACGCATTATAGCATCCAAAAGCAGCTGGCAGATGTTCTGACAAAAGCGATCTAGACTGGTCAATATCTCCACTTGAGGGATGAAATTGGTGTTGTTAGTTTTGATTAGCTAAATAAATTAAAGGATGATGTTAGAAGTAATTCATATTCAGTAGTAGTATTAGTTTTTTTAAGCTTAACCTAGCTAGTGTAGGTTAGTATTTTGCCTACATGGCATTATTGTTTGTGTATATAAACAAGTGTATCTCTCAATATTGTAGTGATGTAACCATTCACTATAACCGTTTTGCAAGAGTAGTAGAATTTTGTTATTTTCTATCTCTTCTTCCATCTTCATCTTCTTCATCTTGTGCACCAATAATTCAATTGAAATACATTCTTTTTTAAATTCTTTTGATTGGATGGAGTATTAAAATGATTCATTGTTAAATTTTTTGGGCTATTTCTATAAATTTTAAAAAAATTGGGTCATTTTTAAAATATGAAAAATAGGGACCAATTTGTAATTTTTGAAAATTAGAAGGGACTAATTTGTAAAAACTATAAATTATTAGGGACTTATTTGCAATTTTTGAAAATTTTGAAAGTGAATTTAAAATATTCATAAATATGAGGATCATCTGGTAAAATTTAAAAATTAATAATGAACAATTTAACTTTCACATTATATAATTATATAAAGTGAATGAGCAATTTCAAATTCTTTACTTTTTTGTGTCATTTGGAATTACTTAAATTTAACTTGAATAAAATACTTAAAAAATTTACATCATTTAAACAACTCTCCAATTTTTTTATACAAACAATAAATTTTGATCAAGTCATTTTAAATTTCCTCAAAATTATTTTCTATCATTAAAATGCTTCATCCAAACACATTTTTAAGGTTTTAGGAAAATAAGAGGAATATCGGTTGTAAAGCACGAATACACCATTTTAGGTATGGTACCAACACACGTACGATACGCGTATGGTACGCATCAAGTCCTTACATTTTTTATTATTTATTTTTCATGTTTGGTACGCGCGTTGGTACCCGATTGGTATATGTACCCACAAAAAAACATAGTTTTTTTCTTCGATCCATACAGTTTCAAGCTATTTTATGAGTCAAATTTAAGTTTTAAAATCATTTATAAAAGAAGTAAAAAAAACCAACTTTATATAGTCTTCTACTTTTGCCTTCTTGTGTTGTTGTTGCACAACTTTTAGATTTTTGTCTTTGACTTCATGAATTATTGACACGTTTCAAATGTGATTTTTTTATGTTAGTGATATTGACTTTTTTTGAACCAAATACTTATTAATTTTGATGATTTATTATGAATTGAACAATATAATTCATTCAAATTATTTTTTAATAATATAATTATTTTATGTTATTTTTATAATTATATTTTAAAAAAACTTATAATGACGTACATGTATCTTAGTTTTTCCAAAAATTTCGTATTTTGTACCCGTACCCGAACCAGGTAGTGGGTATGCACCCGAGTCGATGCAACGTAAAATATCGAAAAATAAGTACTCCAACGCTCAGGTCAAGTCAGTGTTTGAAAGAGGTGGACTATTCAAGTGTAGATGACAAGAATATATAGGTGTGACTGGTAGAACTACGCATGTGTGAATGAGAAGAATATAGGAGCGTGACTGGTAGAACTATACAAACATGACTGAGAAGAATGCTCGAGTGTCACTCAAAGTCACACTTATATTTGGGAGACGACTAGAACTGTTCCAGTTTAATTCGACATGGGATATGGAGGATCGTTGGATACACAAAAAAGGCGGAGATGAACTCTAGAGGTACACTTCTATGTGCCACCCTAGAGCAGATGTCTGTATGTATATCAATAAAGAGCTTTTATTGGATTGGACCATTGTATTGTGGTAGTTTGGTTTGGCCTTCAGCTATCTCATAACAGATACCCTAAGAATATGTTTCGTTGAGGAAATATGTTTCTTTAAGAAGTTGTTCGCAGGATGAGAGTGAGCTATGTTATAGTTAAGTGGGAGTATGTGGCATTGGGAACATGTACATTTAATATTCATCGTGTAGCTGAAAAGTTACATTGGACATTGTCCCCATGTCCTCTTGCGCACCTACGCTAATAGGATGATGTGCCTAGGCCCACTTTTGTTCCATTGCATAATTGAGACTCCATCCTGACCATTAGACATGGTTTTTTATCTTTTTTTGAATCATTGACGTCTATCTTGGTGTTCTCCAGTTCCTATGAATTGGGGATTTCTATCGAGTTTTACTTTTTGACTTCCTTTGTTTATGAGCATTAGCATATCCTATCTTCTCCTTGTAATTTTTCACATTGTTGTTAAAACTTTTATGGGTTTCGAGTCTTTGTCTTGAATTTTCAAAACATGCACTAAAGTATAAGGTATAAGTTTTCTTATTTATTTTTATCATTTTTGTTTTTTGTTAGCTCTTAAATAATAGCCCATTTAGGAAGCCAAGGTGTAGGTATCATTTTTATTGATCTTAGTAGTGACGTAAATATTAGAGATGCATCATCTCAAATTGAGGCGAAGGTGGATAAATGAGGAAACCATATATGGCAAACACAAGAGTGAATAATCTAGAAATTATAGAACATGCCCCTTGTAGGATAGATATGAGGGAAGTTGGTGTTGGTTTTGCCTTGGTAAAATTTTGATGGCTTTTCCATTTCCTTTGGGGAACCTTGTGTAAGAACGAGGGGGCTGAAGCTATTTTCAGGTGTATAAGGCATTCATTCAACTGTGAGGCTACTGGGGGTGAGACTAGGCGGTGGTTAGAAGAACACTCAAGATGTAATATTCTTGGTGGGAATTTTTTTTATTTGTTGATAATGAGACGGACATGGGAAGAAACTCGCAACTAGCTTTTAATCTTTATTAGGATTCCAATCTATACTTATGGGTAAAGAAAGAGATTCTAGGGTCTCTATCCTAGTACACAAATGAAGATAGGATGGATCTTATGTACTGCAATGTGGGTCGATCCTTGGACTGAGAGGTGACATATCTTAGGAAAGATAAGTGGTTGTGAAACCAGTATGAAGTGTGTGGATAATCTATGCACGAGTGCTTGTATTTTAGGATGAGGTTCACAGTTCCTTTTAGTTTAATTGGACTTGGGATTCTTAACCATTTGGGAATTTCTCCCTCGTAGTTGCACCCTGTGAGTTGGGCTTATGTAAAATTATTCTAATATTGATGTGAATACAAGAGTAGTGTTCCTACACTGACGTTTTTCTTTCATTTGTTTCAAGCTTGGAGAAATTTTGCTAACCCTAATCTCCTCCAAGGTATGGTTTCTTTCAAACAAGGCTTAAAGATGTTTGAATTTATATAGACAGCTCTGCTTCATTTGGGATGCTCGTGAGAGTCTCTGCGAGATCCTAGAAGAGGATATTAATGATGATCAATATTCTCTAGAGTAATGTCTTTCCCCTCCCTATACTCCAACTTCGTCTCTCCCATGCAAAAAAAATCCAAAGGTTTAAAGGCGGAACAATTTCCTATTGAGGAGGCATACATGAAGAAGACTTTTACAAATTTTTTGAATGAGTCTGTGAGTGTTGAAGAGCTGGACCCCCTCTAAAAGGGAAACCTTTAAATAATGTTGTTGAGAGGTCTTCTTCCGAAACTATTGTTGTAATTTATAACATTAAATTACAATGGGTATGTTCCAAAATGACAAGAATAAGTGAAAGTGAGTAAATGCCAATAAATGATTGGGAAATAGTCTCACATAGAAAGTTTCACTCACTTTAAAAGCCTTTATAAAGAGTTATGATCATTAACTCAATAAAATGACAAAAGAGGATAAAGTGCCACATGGACAAGTGTGGTGGTCCCAAACATTATGCCACTTGTCTCCTCCATACAACCCCTCGTCGGTGTCGCCATTGGCGACACCGGCTCCGACTCCGGGACTGGGTCTAAGGGCGTGGACGTAGAGGTACTAGTGGCGGCTTGTAGGCGGCACTTGAGCACTTAAGGGTCGCAACCTTGTGAAACAATACATGTATGGCCTATAAAAACCTCATTTGGAATTTAGTAATCACATCACAAAAATCGAGATCCTCTTCTATGAAATTCCAAACACTATTCGCTACATAATTGAGTTTTCGTCTGTCATGCGCAAGTTTGATAAAGGCTGAATTATCTTGGGTATTCCTGCGTTCCGACTATAAGACATACAAGAGAGTGCTTGAAATAATTTTAAGGAAAGTGACATAATTTACGATTCAGTCCTTGATCTATAAACATCTTCGAATCGAGGAGGAATCAAAGGAAAGGGAGAAATCATAATCTGCTAGTCTTTCCAAAGTAAATGATGTGACTGCCAAATGAAAAAAGAAACATGATGGCATGAAGAGTCGCCTTGGACCTAAAAAGAAACACAACAAATTCAAAAATTCAGGCGGTTCGAAAGGTCTGAAAAGCGATTGTTTTGTATGTGGAAAACCCATACACTATGCTCGAGATTGCAGGCACAAGAAGTCTAAAAAATAAGGTCAATACAGTTCATGCAAATGATGAAATAACTACTACGGTGAACGAAGTAATGGAAATCAAAGGCAAAGTGCAAGGAAGGTGGTATGGCACATGTGCGACTGTACATGTCTGTTATGACAAGGCTGTTTTCAAAACCTATTCAGAGGCAATTGATGGACAGGAAGTACAAATGGGAAATGAAGTATAATTTAAAGTTGTTGGAACCGGATTCGTCGAACTCAACTTCACTTCCGGAAAGAAAGTCACTCTTGTTAATGTGCTTCATGTCCTCGACATGACTAGAAATCTTGTTAGTGGGGATCTATTGGGTAAATCGGGAATCAAAATTGTATATGAATCGGGCAAACTTATATTGACCCGTAATGGTGTACTTATAGGAAAAGGATATTCCGCTGAGGGAATGATCAAAATTTTTATTAATGATAATATTATTAATGAAATTTCTAATTCTGCTTATATGCTTGAATCTATTTCTTTATGGCATTCTAGATTAGTGTCCAAGAAGTCCCACTAGGCGTGCCAATTTGTTCGCCAGCGCCTCCGGTGAATAACCTCTAGCCTCTTGTTGAAGTTTACTTGCAGGATCGGCTACAAAATCCTAGACTACATGTTAAGTATAGGCTAGGGCTTAAAATGGTAGATGAAACGATAAAACTGCAATGATAAATGTAAGACAAAATTGTACGGAGAAACAAATAAAAAGAACAAAGTTTATAAAAAAAACAAATTGCTTAAGAACAAGAAATGACGCATGCATACATTTTCACATAATTGACTCATTTCTCTCACGCGATGGTACTTTGAGTATATTCTTCTTAAATGTTTACAAAATGAAACCCCTAGAACTGAAATTAACACTTCTTTAAATATGCCTAAAAAGTGACGGTTACTCTATTGTCCACCATCCAAGTTTGCCACGTGTCTACCCACGTACGCCCACTATCTGTGTAACTTCCCACATTTTCGTCTGCTACAAGCTTGCTTGTTCGCCTGAAACCTTTGGCCTTCCTTCGAATTCGACTGGGAAAGCCATCTGTCGAGCCTGCCTCATTGTTCTTCCGACAAGGTAGGTTGTCGAGGATTCTTTGACATGATTTTGCAAGACGTCCTATCGAACCTGTTCTTATTTTCTTGGTCGAAATTTTCAAGCTAATAAATTTCCCCCTAAAAGGCCAACTTCGATTGAGACTTTTCTTCGACTAAGAAACTGGCGTTTTACCTTCCGCCAAATTTCTCCTTTATGTCACGTATGCTGACATCACGCGTCATGATGACAACTTTTTGGTGCTGCGATTTCCAAGAAAACCTTCATCATTTGCCATGATTCTACTCCCTAGGTCGTGGGCTTTCAACTTCCCCCGTAAAAACATCCCACTACAGTGGAAACGAAACAGTCGTGAGACTGTTGTCGACTACCACTTGTCATTCGCAATTGTCTGATTCTTGGTTCTATTAATACCTTCCACTGTTTTCATTTCCCTTCTTCTCCTCAGCACTTTGAAACTTTAGCATTCTCTCTGCATTTTCAAAACCTTTCACCTTTTTTACTCTTCATTTTCTATCATTGATATGGCTTACGTTGCTCATGTTACTGGTGACAATCCCCTAGCTTTCACTCTCACCGATGAGAAGAGTCTCCCCTCCGTTCCTCAACCATCGTCTACTGACAGAGCGGTGGTGGAAAACTGGCAACACCAAATATTGATTCCCTTTGTAGCGGTTGACAACCTCTTGGCCTTCCATGGGCCATACCCAGGTGCTAAAACACACTCCTGCTATCCCACCTGCTTTCGAGAAAAACAACTCCATCGACCTGAAATTTATGGATCCTAATGCTCAAGTTTTAAGGTCGATGCCAACTCCTGGCAACAAAGAGTATCTGGCTTGGCTCGACAAGGTCCAGAACAAACACAAAGCACAATGGGAGAAGACTGGCATTTTCGACGCCATTCAAATTTTGAGACAAGCTCACAAGGCTAATCCTTGCCAGCTTCTTGCATCGATCTACTTCTAGGAGGGTTCGAATAACACATTCCACCTCCTATGTGGTATGATGACGCCCATTTTTTTCGACGTGGCACCTATTACTGGTCGGTCTCCTTTGGGTGAAACTTTCGATCCTACCCTCTCTACTGAGACTTCATTCTCTTTTAATCGTGTCGCCCTCAAACACTACATCGAAGACCATCATGTTAAGAACTCGGAGGAGGTCTCCGACGAGGAGCATATTGCCTTCCTAACCCTCTAGCTTTCGTATTACGTGTTTTGCCCTGGGTCTTTGCAAATAGTCAAAAGTTACATCAGCTTGGCGATTCAAATTCATGAAGACCGACAAGTTTCTTTTGCGAAACTTTTGTTGGCCTCTCTTTACCACTCTCTGGGGTTTGCTTCGTTGATGCTAAAGTTGTTGCACTTCACCCCCAAAATGTTAAATCAGACCCTTTTTGGTTGCTGCAACATTGGCTGAATGCCACCTTTGAGTATCAACTTGGTGCTCATGTGACATAGCGTATTATGTATTTTATGCAAGGACGACCCATTGAAGTTCTGAGGCTTGCATTGACCACTCATCAGGAAACTCCCAGAAAATTTATCTTCCTGAAGTACATTAAGATGTTTGTTGACATTACCACCTTCATTTCTGACCTAGCCCCCTTCGCGGATCGAGTCTTTGGTCCGACTTGGTTTAGATATCCTTTCCCTGGTGTCTCCCCATGGTCTGCGGCGCAGTCGAACGCTGTATGGGGGGCACTTCTGACTCCCACCATGATGTCTTTCAGGATCAAGGTCGGGTCTAAAGGGTATGGTTTTATGAACTATCAACCCAATTTGGTGGCTCGATAATTTGGCTTAAGCCAAATGCTGTCAAAGTCTTTAGTGACTCGCTCGACAGATATCGTGTGGGCTGGTCGGCCACTGAATGGTGACGGCCACCTAGCCTATCTCAAATTCTACAAGGCTCAACACCTTGAGCTTCTTGCATTTAAGTTTCACAACTCCTTCTTCACCACCAATTAACACATATTGGTTTTAGTACTATGAAAAGACTAATTAAATTCGGATTGTTCTCGTGCAATAATCATGATTTTGAAAAATGTGAAATATGTGTCAAATCAAAGATGATCAAGAAACCTTTCAAAAGTGTTGAAAGAAAATCAAATTTGCTTGATCTTGTGCTCTCTGATTTGTGTGAATTTAATACCATGCTAACCCGTGGGGGAAACCGGTATTTCATAACCTTTATTGATTATTTCTCTAAGTTCACACACGTATATCTTTTAAAGCATAAAGATGATGCTTTTATTGCTTTTAAAATCTATAAAGTGAAAGTAGAAAATCAATTAGGTATAAGTATCAAAGTCCTTAGAAGTGATAGAGGTGGTGAATACTTTTCTACGGAATTTGATGTATATTGTGAAGAATATGGCATTATACATGAATGTTCCGCGCCTCATACACCACAACAAAATGGTGTAGCCGAGAGGAAAAATCAAACTTATCAAGAAATGAAAAATGCTATGTTAATTCATTCTGAATTGCCATGTAATTTGTGGGGTGAAACATTACTATCCGCGTGCCATATAATGAATAGGACTCCTTTAAAGTTAACCAATATTTCTCCATATGAGATATGGAAAGGTAGATCACCAAATATTGGTTATTTTAGAGTTTGGGGGTGTGTGGTATATTACAAGAATATGGATCCTAAAAGAACGAAATTGGATCCTTGAGGGATCAAATATGCTTTCATAGGATATGTATCCAACAACAAAGAATACAGACTTTTAAGTCGGGAGTCTAACTAATTGTTGAATCCCGAGATGTGGAGTTTGTTGAAAATCTTATCACAAAAGATAAAGAATTTGATATTCCCATGAATGAAGGATATCATGATGAAAACCCTCCACGAATTGTTGAAGAACAACCCAAAATCATCTCGTGGATTATTGAAACACAACCTGAGCCCAGAGTAAGCAAAAAAGCTCGAAACGCTAAAGTTCTAGGTCCAGATGAAATCGATTCTCAACTCATTTCCTTTTATCTAGTTGAGGAAATTACAAGAATAATTTTCATAAGATCCCTATTATTCTCCAATTAGGATATGATCCAAAAACCTATAAAGAAGCAGTGGCTTCAAGGGACTCTTCCTTTTGGAAAGATGTTATCCAAGAAGAAATGGATTCGATTACATCAAACCATACATGGGAACTTGCCAATCTTCCAAAGGGTTCAAGGCCCATTGGATGTAAATGGGTGTTTAAAAAGAAGTATCATAGTGATGGTACATTAAACACATATAAGGAAAGATTAGTAGCAAAAGGATTTATACAAAAAGAGAGTGTTGATTACGTTGACACATATGCACTAGTGGCAAGAACAACAACAATTAGAGTATTGTTCGCCTGAGGCTCTTAAATAATCTTATAGTTCATCAAATGGATTTTAAAACAACATTCTTAAATGGAGATCTCAATGAGGAAATCTACATGGAACAACTAGAAGGTTACGTGCTTCCTGAAAATGAACAAAAAGTATGTAAATTGTCAAATCATTATATGGTTTAAAACAGGCACCAAAACAATGGCATCAAAAGTTTGACTCTGTCATACTTTCAAATGGATTTACTCCAAATTCTTGTGACAAATGTTTGTACACAAAGGTGCGTGGAAACACTGTAATTTTTTTGTGTCTATATGTTGATGATATATTGATCATTAGCAATGAGATGAATGGAATCTTAGAAACAAAGAAATTTCTAACTTCCACATTCAAGATGAAAGATCTTGGACTAGTTGACACTATTTTAGGGTTCAAAGTAAAACTAAATAGTGGGGGTTATGAACTTAGTCAAACACATTATATTGATAAAATGTTGGATAAGTTCAAACACTTGCACTTTAAAGAAGAAAACACTCCATTTGATCCTAGTGTCAAACTTCAAAAGAAAAAGGGAAGAAATGTAGCCCAATTGGAATATGCAAGTGCAATTGGATGTCTAATGTATTTAATGCAACGCATCAAACCATACATAGAATTTACAGTTAGTAAGATGAGTAGATTTACTAGTAATCCAAATGGTGAACATCGGAAGGCCATAACTAGGATTTTCGGTTACCTCTTAAAAACAAAAGATTATGGCCTTCACTATGGTAGGTTTCCTGCCATACTAGAAGGATATATCGATGCAAGTTGGATATCATGTGTTGGAGATCATATATCTACAATTGGGTGGATATTTACATTAGATGGAGGTGCGATCTCTGGGAAGAGTAAGAAATAAACATGCATTACTCTTTCGACCATGGAATCAGAGTTTGTGGCTCTTGCTTTCGCTGGTCAAGAATCAGAATGGTTGAGAGATCTTCTGTTAGAAGTTCCATTGGCTAAAGAAAATGTTTCAAAAGTGTTGATACATTGTGATAGCCAAGCCACCCTAGCAAGAGCATTCAGTGAAGTATACAATGGAAAGTCTAGGCATATTAGTCTTAGACTTACTTTCGTGAGAAAATTGATTAAAGATGGAATCATTTCACTCACATATATTCGAACAAGCTATAATTTTCCTGATCCATTTACTAAGCCATTGGCCAAAGACTTAGTAAAAACAACCTCGAGAGGCATGGGGTTGAAACTCCGCGAGTAAGAGTTCCGACATCGGCGACAACCCAATCTTACGTTAGTAGAACATTAACCTCAAGATTCAATGAGTAACATCAAGTCATTGATTTGGATGTTTGTCAAACATTTCGTGATAATGTTGACCTTTTAAACGAGGGTTGAGTTTTATTTAAACTCTTAATGAAGTTCAATACCGAAGGTGCGTCTCTCATGGAAAAGGATACAATATGAACTTCACCTATGTGAATTTCGAGATGGTGTCGTCGCAAAGTGAGAGTTTGAGTTTCTCTCATGAAAAATTCACGAAAACAGGAAAAGCACATGGCCATAAATAGTGATAGGCGAGAGATGTTGGCGATGAACCATTAAAGAGTACGTGTAAGGTAATGCCAGTATAATCATAGGGGATAACGATTCAGAGCATTGCTACCTAACATTCCGATTAGACTTTGCATTATTCTTACTAAGGTTAAGTTCAAATCGAAAGATATTTAACTGTATTAACATTCTTTGTTTCTCTTTTTTGTAATTGGTCTTGTCATTATTAGAACAAGTGGGGGATTGTTGTAATTTATAACATTAAATTATAATGGGTATGTTCCAAAATGACAAGAATAAGTGAAGTGAGTAAATGCCAATAAATGATTGGAAAATAGTCCCACATAGAAAGTTTTGTTTGATCTTGTGTTGGGAAGGGGTCTGCTATAAAACTTGAATACAATGAAGATGAAGATGTTATGATGAAAGTTGCACAAAATAAATTCCAAAGCATATGTTTACACTAAGCTTTAGGTTCGATTCGCCCCCACCAATTTAGGAAAATTGGATGCAAATGGGTAATCCGGAGAATCCCCTTCAGGATACTTTAGAAACCTTAACATGAATTGCACATTCATATTAAGCATATCGATAAACAATATTTTACACAATAAAGTTCTCTCATTTATTCTCGTGCACTAGAAAAATAAAAGAATAACTTAGATGTAATTTTTGGCACTTGAAACAAATAATTTTTGTGTATATTTTATGTCTAACAAGTATCTCTATTTATAGAAAAACCTGTACCAATTAGTGAGGAGAAACAGTGTTTCAATGGTTTCAGCATGACCATTCGCGAACCATTGTATATCAATAGCAACAAACCTTTTCATGAAAAGTTGTGTTGATCTGGTGGTTGCACCTTATGACCACGCACCCAATCATTATAGGGTCTCTGGTTCTATTCTAGACAATTGCAACTTTTGGCCATTTATTTTGTTAATTTAACCATTATTATTTATCATTTTAATATTTTGGAAATTTGTCCAACAATCCCCCACCATTTTCAAAATATATCTAAATCCATTATTCAGGAAATTTCTTGATTTCAGATAAAAATATCTTACGATTTGAACCAATACTTAGTAAGTTAAGTTTTCATTCATCCCTGAATAGATCGGTAGACAAGCTTTGAACTAATTATTCAATAACAAGTGTGCATAACTCACACATGAAATATTGGTACCATTGATCGAATTATTAATATGACACACTTAATAAGACTTTGTGTCTCATATCCTTTTCATGAGAATTTAAGAGTCAAGCCCTTGAACTCTATGAAGCGGCACCACTTCATTCTCATAAAAGTAGACTATATCAGAATTGCACCCATAACTATGCATTCCAGCAAACATATGTTATATGTCCATTAACAGGAAAACCTCATCATGCCACATTTATTTTTATTGTCCAATTACTTTTACCCCTTGGGATGTATCTATCATTAAGTAATTCAATCACTCTAATAGTATACTTTCATCATTGAACTCAAGACTTAACAATAATCAAGTGTGAGTCGAGTTTCGACTATTGATGATTAATTAGATACGAGCTTGTTCCACATCGCTAATGATGTCTTCATTGTATTCAATTATATCCAAAAACATCATATCTTTGTCAATCCTTTCATCAAAGAATTGCAAGATTTTTCCAAACTTTAATAAATTTCGAATATTCAATTTTTCGACTAATCGTGCATATGATTACTTTATGTACTCTTGATAGTATTTGCCATCTATCATCAAATCATAACACTTTTTCATATTAGTACAATTTCCATATACAAGATATGTCCTATATTCTTGATAGTTTCGATAAACTATCATCATGATACTTTTGTCATTCATTTTGTCCTATACACAAATTTTATGTCATTTTATATTTTCTAACCTTTTTAATCTGAAGTTTTACTTCCACTTAAATATATCCTAAATATATTTTATGCATTAAACATTTTGACAACTATGATCATACAAATTTGTGATGCCTTTTATTTCATACAGTGGGTTCAAACATGTAATTCGCAAACTCAATATAATAATAACACCATAGAATTTATTTATATTCGTTTTAAAATAACAATATTCTTGATCTTTTTAAAAAGACCAACATATACATAAAAAATTCTATATGATAAATCTATGTTTCATAGATAACAATGTTTTATGGATATCCAAATAAGAATCACAAAATGAACAATAAACCAACATCACTAATATTTCTTGTAGCGTTTCTCGATGAACTCTTATCAAGTTACAACAAAATAAAATATATCCAAATTACTTTTAATATCACGATAAATAAGAAATAATACTTTCATATTATGATACACATATAATATGAGATAAATCATTTTAATTTTTAAATGATTGCATAAACAACAATATAATTGAAACATGTTCTTGATCTTTTTAACTTGTTATTTACACCATTTTATGTTACCAATAAATTTACCATATATTCAAATTCATGATTTTATTTATTTTAATTATTACCAAATAATATCATCCAGAAATAATGCATTATTAATTAAAAGAAATTATTTTCACCAAAGAAAAATATTTAACATACATTTTACATTCAAGTTTTTAACATAAACCAAACATATTTATAATTATTTCATTTCATATATTTGAATAGTTTATAAATCATGCATGTATAAATTTAATATCACATGTTAAACTTAACATAAATACACATTATTTTCATCATATGAATTTAAAACATTATATGAATACATATTAATTTAATAAAATTATTATGTACCTTTCACCACGGTTATGAATAAGAAAGAATGAATCCATTTTTCCATCAAAGTTACAACCATAAATTAATTAAAAAAAAATCATAGATCGAACCTAAAGATTGTTAGATCTTGTGTTGGAGTGGTCTGCTGTAAAACTTGAATAAGATGAAGATGAAGATGTTATGATGAAAGTTGCACAAAATAAATTCCAAAGCGTGTGTTTACACTAAGCTTTAGGTTCGATTCGCCCCCACCAATTTAGATAAATTGGATGCAAATGGATAACCCGGTGAATCTCCTTTAGGATACTTTAGAAACCTTAACATGAATTTCACATTCATATTAAGCATATCGATCAGCAATATTTTACAGAATAAAGTTCTCTCATTATTCTCGTGCACTAGAAAAATAAAAGAATGACTTAGATATAATTTCTGGCACTTGAAACAAATAATTTTTGTGTATATTTTATGTCTAACAAGTATCTCTATTTATAGAAAAACTTGTACCAATTGGTGAGGAGAAACAATGTTTCAATGGTTTCAACATGACCATTCGCGAACCATTGTATATCAATAACAACAAACCTTTTCTTGAAAAGTTGTGTTGATCTGGTGGTTGCACCTTATGACCACGCACCCAATCATTATAGGGTCTCCGGTTTTATTCTAGACAGTTGCAACTTTTGGCCATTTATTTTGTTAATTTAACTATTATTATTTATCAATTTAATATTTTAGAAATTTGTCCAACAAGTTTCACTCACTATAAAAGCCTTTATAAAGAGTTATGAGCATTAACTCAACAAAAGGACAAAAATGGATAAAAGGCCACATGGACAAGTGTGCTGGTCCCAAACATTATGCCACTTGTCTCCTCCATACAACCCCTCGTTGGTGTCGCCACCAGCGACATTGGCTCCGGCTCTGAGACTGAGTCCGAGGGCGTGCACAAATCGAGTTTTCGTCTGTCTTGCACAAATTCGATAAAGGGTGAATAATCCTGCGTATTCCTGTGTTCCGACTCTAAGACATGTAAAAGAGTCTTTAAAATACTTTTAAAGAAAGTGGCATCATTCACGATTCAGTTCTGAATCCGTTCGACTTCAACAAGGCAATGAAAAGACAAAGTTCATGATCAAGATGGACTGCCCAAAAAAGATTAAGAGAATAGGGGTTTAATTCGTATAAAAAAGCTCTTGACAACAATTGTTCTCGTTTGTCGTTCATTCTTCCATGTTTCATCTTCAGGCTTGATTTCTAAAAGTTTCATATTTCAGCATCACAATATCATCCATAAAAAATAAAGTGAAAACTTGTATTTGATTCCGAGTCTGAGGCCATCAACCTGCACATGAAGTCATGGTAAAGTCGCATAAAACAAATTTATATCTGCCTCGTGAATGAGTTAGAATAAAAACATGTGTCTTCGCCTTTTTTATGGATTGGATTTTAAGGTATGCACAAAAAAAAAACACATTTCTTTCAAATAGATGTTGATTCCAACTTAACTATCAATAACTTTGTTTCTCTCAGATCTTGAATTACTTTTCAACAAAAATTATCAAGTCAAAGAAATGCTTAAACCTTTTGATCTAGGTAATTACTTGGTGAACATATCCTCTAAATTTTCTTCAAACACAATTTTCTCTACCACAATCTCGACTGATTCAAGTAGTCCTCTAACAAAGTGCAAACAAATATTAATATACTTTCTGCTTTTAAACGTGATGATTTCCAAATGAATGGCACTTTGGAAATAAAATATATCTTCACACATTATTGAATAATTCCTAGCTCCCTAATCATAGCCTTCATCCGTATAACTTTTTTCACCCCCTTCAAGAATCAACAATATGTACTCCATTTGATTTGTAGATAATTTCAAAACGAAATTTTGATTTTCCTTTCAACCAATAGTTATCCAAAACAATATAAACACATAACCTTATAAAGATTTCATGGTGTCAACATTTCCAATATAGTTCACATCTACATATCCATCCAAAGTGTCTCCATTTTGAGTTTATCTTTTGGCATTTCAAACCTCCTTTTAAAGATCCATTAAATCATCTTAAAATTCATTTCAAAGCTTCCCACTTGATTCAAATTTTCCATAAGTTGACTCATTATTCTAATTGCATTTGTTCAGTCTGACCTACAACAAACTATGTCATTCATGATGCTTTCCAATCCCACTAGCATAAGGAATATTCTCCATCTTATTCTTCTCATCCTCAGATTCAGGACATTGCATGATAAAATCTTTAAATTATTACCCAAGGTAGTGATTATGGTATTAGCATAACTCATCATAATCACTTATACCAATTTCTTCAAGTGTCCATATTGAGATAAGAACAATTCACATTTTCCCAATTTCTCAAGATATCCATCTCAACCCTAAAAAGCCCACGCCTAAATTTGTTGACCCGATTCCATCCAAATTTATCTACATTTAGAGGAGATAATAGTTATCTAATCCATTATGTAACATGATTAAGAGAGTTGCAAATAAATTGCAAGAAATTATTGGAATAATATAAGCAAGTGTGAGTAAGTGGGAAAATAGTCTCACTTATAAATGCTCAAGTCACCACATTCATATCCAATGTGGGACTATTTCCCCACTTACTCACACTTGCTATATTATTCCAACAGAAATAAGCTTCTCATGTTCTCCAAGAATAACTCTTTATTTCTATCATTTACTCTTTCATATAATTCACAAGATCCTAAGAAAAATCGAGAGGAAAAACTTAGATTATTCCTCCAATGAGTCTCGGTATCTAAGAGGTTTGTAATGTGTATCACAATCCAAAGAATATATCCCTAAAAAATCTCAACCATTAGTCTTGAATCATAAAACTACATTTTTTTTCTCACAAGATTAGGGGTGTGCATGGTTCTTAAACCAAACCAAATTGAACCAAATATATGGATCAGTTTGATTTTTAAAATCACTTTGACAAAACTAGTTCATTTTTCTAAAACCGGTTTATGTTTGGATCGGTTTGGTTAATAACCAGTTTGCACCAACAAACTAGTTTTTATTTGGAACAATTTTAAAACCAAATTTTCCTCAAATTTGTTTCGACTAAAACTCAAATTTCAATCCAACAACTTATTATTCACTCCATTCAACTATTTTTTAAATCAAGGGTTAAATATACAATCCCCCTCTGCAATGTTAGCGATTTCTCATTTTAGCCCCTGACAAAGTTTTTTTTTTAAAAACCCCCTCATCTTATTTAGATTCCCTCACTTAGGCCCTCTGGCTGCCACATTGCAGCAAAGATTCCTTTCTCTTGCTTTCGTGGCATGCCAGGTGGCATTTTTAATATTATTTTATTATTATTTTTATTTTTTTTTATTTTTTATTTTTTTATTTTTTTTATTTTTTTTATTTTTTATTTTTTTTATTTTTTTTTTATTTATTTTTTTTATTTTTTTTATTTTTTTATATTTTTTTTATTTATTTTTTATTTATTTTTAATTTTTTTAATTTTTTTTTACTTTTTTGTTTTATTTTCTTTTATTTGTTTTATTTGTTTTTATTATAATTTTTATAATTTTTTTTCTTTTTTTTTATTTCTTTTTCGTTTTTATTTATATATTTTTTATTTTTTTATTTTTTTTTATTTTTCGTTTTTGGACCTAATTTTTATTTTTAATTCTATTTTAAATAAATTGTTATTTTAAAAATTACACTAGTGCAGAAAAGACTTTTTACATCGGGCGAAAAGTACATTTTACATCGGTTCTGGGTCCGATGTAAAGCTAAGCGATGTAGTAAATCAAAGACATTTTACATCGGGCCATAGTCCGATTTGAAAAATACATCTACTACATCGGTTGACTATTAAGTCTGATGTGAAATATGGGTTTAACTTTTTTTTATAGAAATAAATGCACATTTTACATCGGTTGCCTTCCTGGCCCGATGTAAAATGTATGTTTTTACATCGGTTGCCTTTCTGGCCCGATGTAAAATGTTTTTTTTTACATCGGTTTCCTTTCTGCCCCGATGTAAAATGTATGCTATCTTTCTTAAAATGTATGTTTTTACATCGGTTGCAAGGCGAAAAAGAAATAAAAAAAAAAGAAAAAAAATTATAAAAATTATAATAAAAACAAATAAAACAAATAAAACAAAATTTAAAAAAATTTAAAAAAAAAAAAAAAAAAATTTTTTTTAAATAAAAAAAATAATAAAAAAATAATAAAAAAAAATAAAAAAAATAAAAAAAAAAATAAAAAAAAATAAAAAAAATACAAAAAAAATAAAAAAAATAAAAAAAATAAAAAATTAAAAAAATAAAAAAAATAAAAAAATAATATTAAAAATGCCACCTGACATGCCACGCAAGCAAGAGAAATGAATCTTTGCTGCAATGTGGCAGCCAGGGGCCTAAGTGAGGGAATCTGGATATTAAGAGGGGGTGTTTAAAAAAAAAATTTTACAGGGGCTAAAATGAGAATTCGCTAACATTGCAGGGGGGTTTTGTATATTTAACCCTTAAATCAATAACCATCCGTCGGCGATGAATCCTTAAATCTCGACCGAGACATTTCCTAAAATTACATAGCTCAATAACCATCCGTGGTCGTCGGGGTTGGACAGGCCGTCGTAGTTCCCCAGTTGCGGAGGTTTCTCCATGCCCGCAGGAATTGGGGCGTTCATGATCTCCCACGACAGAGGGGTCCTCTGGTCGTCGTCGTCACTTCCTGTCGGGGACACCGAAGGGGATCGCTGATGCCGTGGAGGGGAATTCTTCGAGCGGTGCCTCGGTCTCTCCTCGGTCTGCTTGGACTTCTTGGTAGTGGTGGAGGACCTGGGTTCCTTCCGAGGCGGGGAACGAGGGCGTTTCTGGGAGATCGTCAGCTGGGGGCGCTCAAGACGTGGCCGACGACCCTCGCGTACCGGCGAGGGGGTCCGAGATTCGTCTGAAGGAGTCCTTCGCGGGGAAGGGAAACGGCGAGGCGACGGTGGACAGCGATGTCTTCGCGGGGAAGATCATCGTGGCCGCCCTTGCTCTAGCGCTTCGATTCTGGTATTCTGGTGCGCGATCAGCTGATTGGTCTGATTGATCAAAGCGAACAGGGACACGGTGCTCACGTCCGCATTGGGTAGCGGAACAACTGGCTGAAAAACGGCCTGCTGATCGTCTTGGTGGGCGGCGTTGTAAGCCACATCTTGGGAGTCTGGGGAGGCGGTTTGCCCGTCTCTCACGTCGCCTTCTTCGACGTGGAGGGCAGCAACGTCTTCGCGGTGGTTCCCATTCTCGAGTTGCGCGAGGACGGTGTCCAGAGCTTTGGTAGCGGACGGATTGCCGGCCATGATGGTGATGAATGAGTTGCTTTGGTTTATCGGGGGAAAAACGGGGAAGCAAAGGGTTCCCACAGACGGCGCCACTGATCGTACCTGGATCAGACAGTTTCTGGTGGCCAACAACGTCGTCTGGGCTTCAGCTCCGGTGCGGTTGAAAGACGGCGGGGGGGGGGGGGGTGTACCTGCAAGGTACTCCGACGCTCAAGTAAGGTAACCGTCATCGAAAAAGCAAGTACAAGAGAAGAAGGTTAGAATGATCAGAAGTGAGTCACCCGACCCTCTCAAGTGAGAGGGTATTTATAGAGAGTCCCCAGCGCGGGGCCAACGGTTACTTGCATTGGGCTGGATTGTTAGGCCTAATCCAAGTAACTGCCAGGGCTTACGTGGCGTAGTGAAGACCAGCACGTGGTCTTCGCCCTGGGGTAACCGTTCCTAGATCTCCAGAATTAGGGCAGACCGATTCCATCGGGAGTGGGTGGTTACATGAGAACGTGTCCTCGCGGGGAGGAGTCCTGCGTGTCGGGGAGAGACGTGTCCTCGCGGGGAGGACTCTTGTGCGAGAAGGAGGGGGCTCCTTGCAGGGAGGAGCACCTGAGTGTCGAGGAGGAACGAGACCGAGGAGGCCCTGCCTGACGCTCCATGCCATGCGTGAGCCCGACAACGTGGAGAAGGGGCAAGTGCCCGACATTGGTCGCACTAAAAGGCCCTTGTTGGGCCATCCCAGGACGTGTGGGTTGGGTCTGCTCGACTGAGGAGCAGACCCCGACCCAGTCCAGAACACCCGGCAACATAACATCATCCCCTATTACCACCGATTCCCCCCTTTTTTAGTTCATTAACACCGAATCTCGCCTCAACCCCCGCTCTAACCTTGATGTTGTCATTTTGGCCCGTTCTCTCAAATCTAGGAAGATTAGCGTGGATCTTCTTCCCATCAATCAAAATATTATCTAATTTCACCACCAATAGCCTTGCATCACCCCCCTCACTTGAATCAGAGATGTATCTCCACCTATCTTTATTTCCATATACAGTTGCATTTAACATCTATGTTAACTTGGCTGCAATGGTCAGATGATGAGAAATAACAACAATAAAAAACGTTGATTAGCTCAAATACTCTATAAATATGGGATCATTGTAAGGATAATCATTCACTTGACATTTTTACTTTTAAAACAATGCCGCTCAATCAATGTGAATCAATCTGAATATCCTTTTATAATATTAAAAAAAGTAGGCCTAAATTAAAAAAAAAAAAAAAAAGCAATTTTAATAATTAAAAATAACACCTCAAAAATACAATTAAATATTAATAAAAAATAAGTCCAATTATAATCGTTTTGTCTTTTGGTTCGTCTCTTTTATTTTTATGTCTTGGATTTTTTATAGCATTTTTGTTAGGGTTTAATGGTAGTGCACTGTCAGTGTAAGGCAGTTTTGCACATGCAACCAATTAAAATTCTTATATTTGCCATATTATTTTAGTATTTTAAAAATAAAATTGGGATTTATTCTGATGCATGTCTCTCATTGGTTGACAGTGTAACAATTTTTACATTGTCAATGCATTTCCCTTTTTCTCTTTTTGTTATTATATCTAGTAATAAAATAATATCATGCTATTGTTAACTAATGTTTCAAAAACACTTTTTAAAAATTTCAAATAACACATCTGAATAAAAATAACAACTTAGAGAAAGTTTATCATACTTTTAAGGTGCCTATCGTCTCTCGTGTTTCATAATGTAAGATTAGACACTTTTGTGAGAGACACACGTTTTTTTCTGGACATTTCGATATAAGTAAGTCATCTTTGTGAGAGACACACTACTTGTCCACTTAAAATCTTAAGGTGATAGGTGAGTGAGTTCTCCCACTTATAAATACTCAAGTCACCACATTCCTATCTAATGTGAGACTATTTCTCCACTTACTCACATTTGTTTATATTATTCCAACCGTTTGTATGACTTAGTTTTCAGTTTTATTTCTATTGTATTCTATCCTTTTTTTAGGATCTTCTATTTGTATCAAGAGTACTCCTAGTACTCTTATATTACATTTTCTTGCTTAAAAAAAACCTATAATATTTATTAAATGTCATTATACTTACAATCAAACTTCTAGAAGGAAAATCTTAATCAACAATGTCCTTTTCAAACATCAGAGGCATACCATATTACCATCAGCTGTTATATACATTTTTCGTCATACCATTCATTTATTCACTCTGTACTTTATATTCTAATATTAAGTCACTTTCAAATCTTAAACCAGGCAACGTAGACCCTAGATTTCAAACAAAACCAACATGCTGCTTACAAATAAATAGCATTCGTGCTTGTATTTTTCATAGCTTCAAAAGAATGTTAATGCTTTAGCTTGTAACCAAAATCACATAAATGACTCGTTGTTTGGCATTTCTTCTTCTTCATTTTCTGTTTGTGTTGTGTAGCTCAGGAGCAGAGGATGTGACTATTGATGTACAAACAGCCAAGAATCTCATCCAGACATATCACAATTATCTTGATGTTAGGTAACCTAGCTAGATACATAATTACATATATATTTATTTACCATTAAAAAAAATGTAGCTCAAATTTTAATCTAAATTATTTGGTAATTTATAGGACGGTGGGAGAGTTTTTGAAAGGGCATGTGGATGCAGCTAATATCTTTAATGTTCCATATATGTTGGATACACCAAAGGGTAACAAACTTTTCACTCTCTCATAGTTAATATAAAATTATTATAGAGTCATGGTTTTAAATTGCGGGTGCGGCTGCGGATGCGGTTGCGGTTGCGGGTGTTGCGATTACGGTCATTGCGGGTGTTGCGATGCGTATTGCGGCCGTTGCGGTGTGAATTTTTATAAGGAGATGTTTGAAATACAAAGTCGAAAAATACTTAATGTTATGTTTTTTTCATTACATAATAAGTAAATTGAGTTTTAGGATTCTAATATTTTGATTTTAGATGAAAATACTTGAAGAAACATGATCGAAATTATCTAATACGGTTCCAAACTTAACCAGAGACGTAATTTTCAAATCACACCACAATTGCGGTCCGATGCGGTTGCGGAGGCAACCGCATCCGTAATATTGCGGGTGCAATTGCGGTTGCGGACCGTAATTTAAAACCATGTATAGAGTAATATGTTCTAAGTTTAGCAATATGTTAAAAATATTTAAGATGTATAGTGTTTTTGGAAACCAGGCAAGGTGAAGAACCCTAATTTTCTAAAGGATGTTTCATTTGTATTCAACAAAGAAGATCATATCATTGTGGTATGTGGCAACTATTTTTTTTTTCATTTACATTTTCCAATTATTTCCCTTACAAATTAAAAAAAAAAACAATTTTAGGGTTGCCAAATTGGGGTGAGATCTCTATCTGCAACTTCTGATCTACTAGCTGATGTAAGTTAATTAATCGTAATATAGTTAATTAATTGTACTTCCTTTTATGCAATTTTTCAATTAAAAGAAACTAACATGGATTGGTTTGATAATGAATAGGGTTTTAAGAATGTGAAGGACATGGGAGGAGGTTATGTGGAATGGGTTAGAAACAAGCTTCCAGTGATACATAAGTGGCGAAAGAACAACTATAATAAGATCTAGAAGAGGCTTGAGTATGAAAACACTTTATAGTTTACCTTTTTTTCAATATTTGTTTGAATAAATACTATGGGTAAATTTTAGGAGTCTAGTAAAAACACTTTTATAGTTTACCTTTTTTTCTTATTTATATTTTATAAATCAAATAATTGTCTCTCTTATATAGAATAGATTAAAGTTCTGTAATTTTGTTTAGTTTAAAATCTTAGATGATCATTCTATAATTGAAACTCCAAATTATGGAGAAAATATATCGAAACTAATTTAAAATATTGTAATTGTTATGCTTTTGAAGATAAAATCTATTTTCAAAATTAACATTCAATCATGCATTCTCACCACATCACAATCATTCTTATAAATAATTTTATAAATAATTTAAGTATTTATAATAGTTTAATTTTTCTTAATCAAACCAAAATAATATTACAAATGAAAAAGGGTAATCCAAGTCTCAACCGAGTAAACAAATATTCGTAGAAGAGGACATAACACCTATCAAAAGAGATGCAAATCCTCTTGTTGTCTTCAATGTATGAAATAGATAAATTTAAAGGGTCCACTTTTATCTGAGCTTCCTCCGACTTTTCTGCACACTTAAAAATAGAAATCGTGCCCACCAACTAAAGATTCATTATATGGTAGAACCCAACATCTGGCGGAGACACCAAATAACCATGTCTACGTCTTACCATTTCTTTCCAACTGTCATGTAAAAGTTAATGTCGGTCAGAAATTAGATAGTTATTCATAAAGGTAAAATGGTCCTTAATTTTTATATCAGTGGGGTCTCGTCCATACATCCCCTAAAATATTAAACATAATAGAAGGCTCCCCGCTTATCTCAGACCGTTATGGTTGCTTCCAATTGATTGTGGGATTGAAGAGACGAAGTAAGGTAGGCAATTGCTTCTATGTAAGGCGAATTACAAGAGTTCTCTTCTCCTACCCATTCAAAGAGATATGAGGGTCATCTCCGCCCTCAACGGAACCTCCTCCAGGCCCATAGTTATCACTCAATACCCAATGAAATTGGGGTTGAGACCAATGACTTCTAGAGAATCGGCATATGGGAAGTCAGGATTCTCTTAAATAGTCGACACTAGAGAATCTCGTACATTAGCTTTGTTTATATTCTCAGGAACATCTCTATGTTAGCCTTAGTGTTCTAGGTCACCCATAAGGCCCAAAGAGACAAGGAAGCTCAATATTGAGCAAACACAAAATAACAAGACAAGGAATAGATGGATTCCGTTTCTCAAACTTCTCATGGAACTTACTCGCGAAATCCATCCTCATCATCCAAATCTATTTGACGATCAAACTTATTTCACACTCACACACGCATTTAATTGTTAACTAACTTTTCTATTTACATTACTACATATTTGATCTATAATAGCACATATTTAAAATCCTTTCTATGTAAAACGCTATTAAGTATATTACCTTAAAACTTATAATAGCATTTTTCTTACAAGCTCCATTATAAGTTATAATAGATTAAAAAATATGTGAATTTATAATAGAGATTTATCATAAGTGCTACTATAGATTGAAAAAATTTTAAAATGACTCTGGCCTTTACTAGTGCTTTAAGAAAAAGCACTACTTAGATGGATTAAAAATTGCAACAAAAAAAATTTAAAAAAAAATGTTTTGGGCCTTTATTATCGCTTTAAAAAAAACGTTATCTTAGGTAAATACAAATATAAATCAATATATATTTTTTGCGTTTAAGCCAGACTCGAACTCGATACCTCAGACTTGAAGCTTTAGCGTTCACCTATAATAACACTCTACTAAAAGCTCTATCTTAGTTAATTTTATGTCTTTACTTATATGATTACTGATATTTAAAATTTTTATGTTTCATTTCAAGGTACTTGTATGACAAGTTCATCACTCCAAACGGATTAGTAAATAAGTTCTCTTTCATATCTTCATATGTCTCGAATGATGATAAAGAAGGAAAAAACATAGCAAAATTACTCTTGATAAATAAAGAGTTCAAGGAAATGATGGTTCTTGCCCCTTATAATTTTGGGTAAGATATCTATTCAAAATGTTATCTTTAATCACTTTTGAATGTGAAAGTTATTGAAATATTTAAATTTTGGGTGTCGGGATCATTGGGTGTTGCTTGTCATCAATCTCAATGCTGAGATCATATATTATATGAATTCTTTGAATGTTGAGCACGATAATTATCAAGATTTAAAAATGAAGTCTGAAAAGTAAGCATCGGTTCTTTCAATTTAATATTTATATGATTAGGATTCATTATAACAATTATTAATTTGAAGTTTAATTTAATTTTATTAGTGCTTTGCGCATTTATCGTGTCTCTGATAAAGTTAAAGTGTCCAAGTCCAAACTAAATAAAATCACATGGACAAAAATAAAGGTATTTCCTAATTAGTGTTATTATTAATAATGACATATAGTAGAGGTCATTGATGTAATTTTTTTGTTGCATTGTCCTTGTCAAACTAACGATATTGATTGTGGATATTTTATCATGCGATTTATAAAGGAGGTCATCATGAAAAATCAAAATAAAATTTCTTTGAATGTAAGTGATTTTAATATTTATTATTATTATTATTATTATTATTATTATTATTATTATCATTATTATTATTATTATTATTATTATTATTAAGTTCAAGAGTAGAACATTGATGTCATCTCTAGGAATTAAATTCCTATGATTTTTGCGATCCACCAATTGAAGAGTAGTTCTTCGTCTCTAAGTTAGATTGGAGTGAGACTCTCCATACCAAATCTATCAGATGATGGCAAATTCAAAAATCCACACGGTATTCCATTCAATGGTAAGCCGTTGCAGCCACTAAAGCATCAAGAAATCCTTCTCTGCTTCCTCAAAGGACAGATGACCAAATATCAACAGATACTCCTTTCGTTCCTCCACCGCTGATTTTTGTTCAACATGGGATAGATCAGGGAACTTCTTTATTTCCTCCATTCGTCAAATCTACTTAACAATTCCACATAGGAGAACTGTCCCTCATACCTACATTGTTGCCTACAGTAACCAAACATGAGGCGCTTATTGGCTTCTAGCTCTTATAGGCTAGTCTCGGTCCGCAAGGATCTAATGAGTTGTTGAAGGACGTGTTTCAAATGATTCACCAATAAAACTCCCATACCTTGGAAGATAGATTAACTATGATAAAATAAATCATATGGATCTATGTGCTTGCAGGTAATAAAGATCAGCATCTAAAGTTTTGATGATGACAATGCATGAGGATCTACGTGCTTACAACAGAGGACCTAAGTTCAAAGTTCCTATACAAGCAGATACTATCTAGAAAAAGTCTTGAAGCCTCTCTGGTGAAAGGTGTGAAAGCTCGCCAGGTCATGTTTGTAAGTCTGTCTGAGTGAACCGAGTACTATAAACGTAAGCTAGTAGCTTAAGAGTACTAAGCCAACTCACACACACACACACACACACTTTAAAATATTGTTTACCTTGAAAATGATTTTCGAACCAAAACCAAGTGATTAAAAATCTATCCAAACATTTTCTTTACCATATAATCAATTGGAAAGATTAGCCAATTGATTGGAAAAACTTTTTCTCTATCCAATCGATCAGGACACTTGTACAATCGATTAAAAGGATGATAATTGATTATATAATCAGCAAGGATAGTACATTAATCACATGCAGCAGCTCTATATCAAAAATTTACTATTTGGGCTTCATAATTGATTATATTTGAGTTGCCTAATCGATTAGGGCATTTTGTTAGTCAATAAGATAATAACCTCAACCCATGGATTGTTTCCTTTCTTGGCGTTTCCAACTACTATATAAGGGAGGGTCTTCCTCACTTCGTATCACACCACTTTCCAACATTTTCATATTTCTTTGGAATTTATCTATTTCTCTCCTTTTGGAAAATATATTCTATTCAGTTCTAATTGCCTTAGGGCTACTGAGTGAAACTTTACTTGTAAGGAAAATAATTTTGTAAGTGGTCGTGTTGGTCGTTTATATTCTTAAGGGTGCGATACCTTTAAGAGATTGATTTTGGTTCTTGAGATTAACCATAAATATTTTTTATTGGTTTATTAAGCTTTGCCAAAAAAAGATTTGTTTTGGTTATTGAGATCAACATAAATATTTAAACGGTTAGCGTAGCCTGGGTAAAAGCTGCTATTTGACTAGGAATAAGTCTGTATTAAAGGTTTGTGGGCATAACTTTCAAAATCTCAAAGTTTACAGTGAAACTCTCAAGAATACCTTTTAGGAATAGGACTACGCCAAGGTTCGGCCAAATCTATATAAATATCTGGTGCAATCTTTCTAACCATATCCTTTTATTTATCTGCAATTTAACTACATTATTTAATTGTCCACTACAATTACTCATATAAAATTCCTAATATAATCTTAAATAAGAAAAGATTAAACTTAATCACAAATTTTGAATACCACAATTCACCCCCTCTTCTTGTGCTTAAAGTCACTTGTCCAACAAGTGGCATCAGAGCCTAACTTCTATTAAGGACTAATCGTCTTAGGAGGAAAAATGACTTCAAGTTATTCACTAAAAAAACCTCAATCCTTCAGTGTATAAGAGTACAATTTTTGGAAAGATAAAATAAAAAATTTCACATAAGGGATGGATCGTGTATTTGGAAAGCTGTGAATGAAGGTCGATTTGTTCCTACACACATATTTAATGGTGTTGTAGAAAACAAACTTGAATATAATTGGACCAAAGATGATAAATAAAATGTGTGGCGCTGTTTGAAAGTGAAAGTAGTTATCATTGTCGCTCTCAGTCTTGATGAATTCTTACGAGTTTCTCACTGTGAAGCTACAAAAGAAATATAGGACATCCTCCAAATCACCTACGAAGGTACTACTGAGGTGAATAGGGCAAGATTGGGCACATTGACCCATGAGTATGAACTCTTTAGAATGAAACCTGAAGGGAGCATTAATCAAGTGCAAACGCGATTTACTCATATCATGAGTCATATGAGAACTTTGTGAAAAACATTTTCCAATGAAGAATTGGTTACAAAGATTCTTAGATGCCTAAATCATAGTTGGAAACCTAAAGTCATTGCAATTTATGAATATAAGAATTTAGCAACCATGGAAACACACACACACACACACACACACACACACACACTTTGGTAAATTACAGGAACATGAGATGGAGCTGAAATGACTTTTCGATGATGAAGAAGATAACAAAAAGAAAAGGAAAAGTTTGCACTTAAAGCTATTAACATAGGAGATATGGAATCAGAAGATAAAGACTGTCAAAGTAAGATTAATAAATTGGTGAAGCCCATGTTTCAAAAATTCAAGGAGTTCCTAAAGCATGAAAAAAAAACTTCAAGACTCCATATGAAAAGAGAAGAAATTCATCATTCATTCCAACATGTCATCAATGCGGAGAGAAAGGGCATATAAGACCAAACTGCTCGCAAAACCCGAGAAGAAACCGAAATCAAAGAAAGTGCAGGAAATCCAAAAAGAGAACATACATATCCTGGGATAACGATGATATGGAATTTTCAAATAATGAAGAAACAAACCTCTGTCTCACATAAAATCATCAAGACGATGAGATAAGCTCTCAATTTTCCTATCAAGATTTATTTTGCCTTTGTAAGAAGCTAACAAAAGAAATTAGTAAATTAGAAAAAATTATATCTACTTTCAAAGATATATCTCTTCCCTTGAATTTAAAACTAAAAATCTATTAGAAGAAATAGAAAGTCTTAGAGAGAGACAATATGATCTAATTCAAAACTCTTCCTCATCTCATAAGATTTTAGACGAATCTATCAAGTATGATCAATGTGACATTTTGAAAAATAAAATTGATGATCTTCAAAACACACTTGATAAATTCACTAAAGAGATAAACAACTTGAAACTTTTGTTAGGAAACCAAAAGGCGTCCTACAATAAGGCTGGTTTGGGCTATGAACCTAAGAACAATAGTAAGACTTAGCAATATTTTCTATTCCCAACCTACATCTAAATGCAAAACCCTAAAATGTAATTACTGCAATAAAGATGGCCATATTTCCATGTTTTGTTTCAACAAAAAGAGTCATGATAGCAAAGAAGGAGGTCATCCTTCATAATTTTATAAAGAACATTATGAATGTAAGAATAGAAAAATGTTTTCTCATAATGTGTATTCCACTAACATCAAAGGACCCAACAAGATATGGGTACCAAAGGTAGAAAAGTCAAATTGTGATGCAGATGATGATACTAGCAGTCGCTCTTCAAGTGAAGAAATAATTATGTTCTATTGTTCCTCTCCTACGAGGGAAGAAATTCATTTGCCTAATAACAACAAGACTAAATCATTGGATCTTTGAGTCGTGGTGAGATCCCTAATTTTTTCCTTTAATTGTTCTGATTAATTATAGCGTTATTCCACAAGTTACGTAATATTAAGTAAGTTGTGTAACAAAGATAATCAAGTATGTTTATATCCTCTATATTCATGGTCAATAAAAATCGTAATATAAAATCCTTTTAAAATCTCCTTTTGTAAGCACCATGGCTATGGAATAACTTATACATATTACCTTTGGTGAACTAACCCCTAGTAGGTAGAAGTAGAGTTGTTATTTTTGCAAGTATCCTTTAGTGAACATCATTTGAAGATGACAATAAAGGGAAATAAAAATATAAAATACAAGAAGAAGTCCAAAGTCTAAATAGAGAAATTAAAGTAAAGTATATCTTAAGAATGGATGACCATTAAGGACCACTTCATTCAGAATGTTAATGGGGAAATCTCCAAGGGAATTGCATCACAACACTCCCCTAGCAAGGTACGTAACCATATGGATTTTGTTTCACAAATTGATTCAAAGTAAATTGATGAAGCTATCATCAAATAACATTTGGTCTCTGGATATACAAGAAAGGTTAAATCAATTTGAGAGAAATAACGGTTGGGAACTCATTCCCAAAGCTAGTTAAGTTATTGAAACCTTAATGAATCTTTTGTAACAAGCTTGATGGAAATATTTGTTTTAAACAAGACTCATTATGAAATATTACAATCAAAGCATGGATATCAATAAAATGTATGCTCGTGTTCTTCAACTAGAATCCATAAGGATGATTATAGTTTTCTCATGCGTTTTTTGCAAAATCTTCCAAATGAATGTAAAGAATGCATTATGAACCATTACATCCATAAGGAAGTACATGTTTACCATTCTAGTGATTTTCTAAAACTCTTCTTACTCATGTTTTCAAAATGAAGATAGGTCTCTATGATCTAATACAAACACATAAAGATTGGTTAAATAGTGTGAGAAATTTTATGGTTGAAAACAAATTTCAAAGAAGGATGATAGAACTCCTTTTCAAAACGAGCATACTTTACTTGTGCATGGTTTTTTGTCGAGTAGATGCTACTAACAAATCCTTTTGAAAGAATATTTATGATATGATTCAGATTAAAATATGGGAAAACTCTTTTGAGAGTACAAGAAGAAGTGATTGTCAACCCTGATGGATTTAGCCAAGACATTGATTATGTCTTTCAACATCATTGATTAAAATAATAATGCTGATCACGAGAGGTTAAGGTGATAAATGTGTAATGGATCTATTGGACTTATGGTTGGACCAACTATTGTATCAAATGATTCATAGATAAGGAAATCGATGGTGGCTTGTCGGGGGAAGATTCTCAAGTTATCTTGAGACCTCTAGTGTTTGTTGAGAAAATTTGTGTTAAACACCTAGAGTCCAACACCAGTCTAAGACCTAGGAGACTAAAAAGAGGTTATAAAAAACACTCATAAGAGGAAACAATTATCTTATGGAGAAATATGAGCAAGAAAGAAGTAGACAACATAATTCCCTCTCAGTTTAGAAAGCTTCAAACAATTTTGAGTTTTGTTCGAGAGAGAATCAAGGGGAAGAAACTCTCCAAAGTTTACCAACCGGTTGATTTCAAAGTTGAATGTTATCTTATATGAGGAGAAGTAATATTTTAGATCCTTTTCCATTCTATTGACTGATATTGTCCATCTCTATAAGGTAACTCGTTCAGTTACATAGGATCTATGTGCTTTGATTATTTTACGCCTTTTGATATTGAAGAAATGGGAGATGTATACTCTCAAAGGGAGAAAATTATACTCTCTACTTAATTAAGGGGGAGTTTAATCACTCCAAAATACTTGTATCTTTTTTAGTTACCACCTCCCCTAAGAGATGCGTTGTATTCATAAAAAATGGGGAGATATCTATGTGCTTGCAGGTAATGAAGACCAGCATCTGATGTTTTGATGACGACAATGCATGAGGATCTATGTGCAAGTAGCAGAGGACCCAAGATCAAAGTGCTTATAGAGTTAGATACTATCTAGTAAAATTCTTTAAGCCTCTATGGTAAAAGGTGTGAAAGCTCACCAGGTCATGATTGTCAGTCTGTCTGAGCGAACTAAGTACTATAAAAGTAAGGTAATAGCTTAAGAGTACTAAGGCAACCCACACACACACTTTAAAATATCTTTTACCTTGAAAATTATTTTCTAAACCAAAACCAGGCGATTAAAAATCTATCCAAACATTTAATTAACCATGTAATCGATTAGAAAGATGAGCCAATCGATTAGCAAAAATTTTTCTCTATCCAATTGATTAGGAAACTTGTACAATTGGTTAAAAAGATGATAATTGATTACACAATCAACAAGGATAGAACACTAATGACTTGCAACGGATCTATATCCAAATTTTCCTAATTTGGCTTTATAATCGATTATATTTGAGTTGTTTAATTGATTAGAGCATTTTGCTAATCAATTAGATAATAAATTCAGCCCATGGATCGTTTCCTTTCTTTGCGCTTCCAACTACTATATAAGGAAGGATCTTCCTCACTTCATACCATGCAACTTTCCAACATTTTCATATTTTTCTGGAATTTATCTCTTTCTCTCCTTTTGGAAAATATTTTCTATTCACTTCTAATTTCCATAATGTTACTGAGTGAAGCTTTACTTGTGAGGAAGATAATTTTGTAAGTGATCGAGCTGATCGTTTATATTATTAAGGGTGTGATACCTTTAAGAGATTGAGTTTGGTTCTTGAGATCAACCATAAACCTGTATTATTGGTTTATTAGGATTTGCTGGAAAAAGATTTGTTTTGGTTATTAAGATCAACCATTAATTCCTAAACGGTTCGATAGCGTAGCCTGGGTAAAAGTTGTTATTTGACTAGGGATAAGTCTGTATTAAAGGTTCGTGGGCATAACTTTCAAAAGCTAAAAGTTTATAGTGAAACTCTCAAGAATACCTCTTGGTGATAGAACTAGGCAAACGTTCGGCCAAACCTGTATAAATCTCTGGTGCAATCTTTCTAAACCTATCCTTTTATTTATTTGCAATTACCTTCATTATTTAATTTTCCACTACAATTACTCATATAAACGAGAAAAGTTCAAAATTATTAAAAAAAAAAATTGAATACCACAATTCACCCCCCCTCTTGTGCTTGAAGTCACATGTCCAACAAATCCTACACAACGTTATCCCGACGAACTACATTATGCAAGAGACAGCTTCACACAAATCTGTTGAACCAAGAAAGAATCTAGACAAGGTTCAAAAATCCTCAAACCATCGATTACATGGGAGTTGCACTCCTCCTTCAGACCATGAAAGGAGAAGGGAGAGCCATACTACCCTTGAGACTCGCCGACCATGGATAAGAGAAATGCACGAATGAGAGACCTCCTTGTAGTTGAGAAATAAAAATCCTTTAACCTCTTGCATAGTGGACGGCAAAATATTGAATTCTCTGGAGACACCCCTGAAACTCTAGAGTTACAACAGAAATTGAGACCCTGATGAGCGTGTTGAACATATGGACGAAGAACTAGATTAGTATCGTGCTAATAGTGGCGTTAAGTGAAAAATCTTTTCACCAACCTTGAGTGAGTCCGCTCAAGCTTAGTTTAAGTCCCTCCTAGACGGAAGCATGGATTCCTAGTCCAATCTATGCGCAGCTTTAACCGTCCACTTCACTGAAAAAAGAAAACCAACTACCATGCCCACACTTAACCTAGTTACTCAAGGCAAAAAGGAAACCTAACAATCATATATTTATCACTTCATTAAGGTGGCAGTAACTATTGAAGGCTCAGATTAGAGCCTAAAATGTGGAATCTGTGAAAAAATCCTTAGACCAGATTGTACATTCTGATAAAAAATTAAGCCGTAAGGAAGCCCATAACCTGAAATACTTGATGAGTAAGGAACATCCCTACATTAACTAAGAATAAAATTTGTTGGCTAACAAAGGTAACCGGGGACCGGAGAACTCGAGATCTAGTCGAATATAAAAAAATATTTTGAGAGGCCTAGGGAGGAACACAATTGAAGGCCCCATTCGAAGTTTTATGCTCACACTCCGTTAAAAGCCTCACGAAAGAGGATTTGACAGATTGTGCTAATATATAATTCCAAGAGGTCAGAATAAGAAACCCCATATCCGGTCAGACAATCTGCCCAGATTAATAAGTATAAGTATTGTTGTTTCCATAAGAGTCACAACCACAACACTAATAATTATATCCATCTGAAAGACGTCATTGAATGATTAATCAAGAAGGGACGATTTCCCGAATACACCAAGGGTGGTAAGAAGACTCGAGAGCATTTCCCCAAAAAGAAAAAATCCCCTAAGAAGACTATAGATGTCATGGTCGGGGGTAAATGTAAAGAAGTGAGTTGTGGGGAAGAAAAATTGCACAAGGGGGAGTTCCACTATATATATATATACACACACACACACACACACACACACACACACACACACACACACACACACAATAACAGGAGGCACCCCTCTAACAAGCCACCCATGTAAAAGTATGATGAAGCGGAATATCATCGAGTCGATGGCAGACAACAAGGATAAATGAAGCATTTCTATTGCAAACACGGAAAGTCTGATTCTCTAGTTCTGAAATTCTGGTACCAGATGTGTGATGTTAAGTGCAATGTCACAACAACACACTCTGCAATGGACAATGCAATAACAAGCAATAAAACAACACAATGAATTGTTCACCCAGTTCGGTCTAACTACCTACGTCTGGGGGCTACCAAGCCAGGGACGAACTTCACTATTAGTAGTATAAATTATAGACTCAACAAACCAGTTGACATCTCCTAAACTTAATCACTACCCAATGAACCTTCTACCTAAGAAACCACTTAGGTATGAGAACCCACTCACTCCCTAATTCACCTCAGTGATACAACTCAAAGATCACACTTTTAAATACACCTTGATCCTACTTACAAGCTTTGATCAAGTAACCACACTCTCTTGCTTAACAGCTCTAAGAGAGGACACTTTACAACTCAATCAAGTAACACCAATTCAACCTAGAATGGCTTACAAAACATATACGAAGACACAAACGAGTCTCAGTCTTTAGCTCTTTTTCTTCGTTGCTTTCTTCAAAGGATTGATACGCTTTATATAGATCTTTGGTCTGGTCTTGGACCTGCTACAATATCTGACCTGATTTGTTATTTAAAATTGAATCTTCGACAAATTTTCTCTCTCAAAATCTTCTTAAATCTTCAGCCTTTAAACTCTCCTACAAATCTGCATCAAATCTGTTTATAACAGAAAATATCTCCAAGATATTCGCATCCAATTACTCTGCCAGCTCTTCCAAAATCCAGCTAAAACACAAATCCTAACAACATCACTAAACCTGATGTTATTAATCTTCTGCAGACCTGATGTCACAACATCGCATGTGACATCAGACATCAAAACTTCAACAAGCCAAACACTTAACATAAACCAATGTTAAAACTCAAAGTTATGACATCAACCATCAGACATTGACATTGAACACTTTGTTTTACCAAAATTCTAGCCAATCCAAGAACCAACAATCTCCCCCTTTGGCTAATTTTGGCTAAAACAATCTCTGCAACATCAGAGACTTCAGCAGCGGAAAAAATTAAAACTGTTAAACCTCAAAACCAGCATAACCAGCTGCAACAAAAACCAACAAGCTGCAGAAATCACCTTCACATCAGCAAAGGGCAAACTCCCCCTCAAAACAAGAACCAACTCACAGCTGTTCAATCAAGCACACTCCCACTTAAGCCTAGAGCCACACCAGACACATAGGCTAAGGCTAACTCTCCCCCTTTTTAGCCACAATTGGACAAACTCTGAACTGCAACCTAGCACCCCAACATACAACTAGGCAACAACTACAAACTCTAGGATTGAAACCAAAATCGCCCTCGATCCCTCTTATCCAGAAACCACCCATACTTCTTCTGTCAACAATATCCACAGAAATTATCACAACTACCTCCTTGACCTGCACATCATAACATCCAAACACAGTCTTCATCCATCCAGTCAGGAATGCTTCACACAATCATCCACAAGTTCTGAAGCACACACACAATACCTTTCACAATTACATTCACCAGTAGTTGTTGATACGAGTGAAGTCTTCAAAATTAGTAGTCAGCTCTACTAAAAACAGGACCAGAAACACCTCTTCTGACACCACACGCACAATCTCAAACATCTTCCAAATATCAGCACTCAAGAAGTTACAACATCTCTTCTCATCACATTCAACAACATCTTTTGGGAAATCAGCTTCTCATTACCATTCAAAGGACTTATTTCGCATAGAAGTACTTCAAGAAGCTCCCAAAAAAACACAGTCAGAGCAGCTTCTTCAGGTTAACATACACACCTGAATACCATAAGCTCACACACCCTCTTCCTAAGTAATTATTTATAACAGCTGGAGAAAACTCAGTACATTTCGTTCTCATATGCACTTTTCCAAAATCCCCACCTTTTCTATCAGCAATGTCAGCAGGAATGAATTCTTTGACAAGTATCTCATAGCATATGTAAAAACCAAAAACAGTTTTTATTAGTCCAACAAACTGAATCATTTCCATAACTTCTCTAATTTCCAGAGCATCTTTACTAAGATCTCTTTCCAAACCAAGCCTCCTTTGAAAAACATACATCCACCTTTTTACACTTTCCACAGAATGAAAATAAATGTTATCTAGTGGAGCCTCAGGAATTTTCTCAGAAGTTCTAATCACACCAGCTTTCTTCTCATGAGTGATGTCTTGGACATTATCATCAGAATCAGACTCATCTCTGGTCTTCCTCTTTCTGGAACAGATGGACACTTTACTCCAGGATTTTGTAGGACCAACCACTGAGGTCTTCTGCTTACCAGTTCTCACCTTTGAAAAAGATTCAATAGCTTTCCCTTTCCTTGATTTCAGTATTTTAGCAACCCCAGGAACCACTTTTGCAATCAACTCCTTGTCAGACAGATCATCCACATCAACCACTTCAACATTCTTCTTTATTTTAAGGATATGAGATGTTTCAACATTAGCTCCAACATCTGCATCTTCCAAAACAGAGATTGCCAACATGTGATAGTTGTCTTGTGAGTCATCAGTCTGCTTATCATCTTTCGACTTCCAAAACTTCTTAAGGTCACAACTTTTGATCCTTCCATCAACATTGTAGACTTCTTCACATATGCCCAGTTTTCCACTTAAGACTTCACAAATTTCAGCACACACATCTTTAGACAAATTGTCATTACACTTCATTTCTGTATGATCAACCTCTATGACCTTATTTTCCTCAAGATTTCCTCTGAATGAATTCATAACACTAGGTTGTTTGATGATCCTTCTGATGTCACAGCAAGATGTCATGACATCACTCTTGACATTGTGATCAATCATACTATGATTACCCTCCAGATGTTTCACCTTTTGATCCCATATTTTGATCTCATCACATGTGTAAGAGCCTGATTCAAGAGAAACCCATAAATAGCAGTTGTCTTTGGACTTAGCACCCTTCATGACAACTTCACCTTCCTCATTAGTGACAATACATTCAGCTTGAGTGAAGTGAACTTTAATTCCTTGCTCACACAATTGACTAATGCTGATCAAGTTGGCTTTCAAACCTTTGACCAATAATACATCCTTTAATCTATGAGCACTTGCACAATTCAGATTTCCCATACCTTTGACTTTTACTTGAACACCATCACCAAAGGTTACACAACCTGAATAAGGTTCAACTTCAACCAACAAATTCTTCTCACATGTCATGTGTTGAGAGCAACCACTATCAAAATACCAATCCTTCTTGGTAGAACCCCCTAGAGACATATGAACTACCAAACAAGTAGTGACAGTCTTTGAAACCCATTGTTTACTAATTTTAGGCCTGTTCTGATTCTGTTTAGGTTGAGGGACAAATTTGGGATACCCATGCAGTTTGAAACAAGAAGATTGTATATGACCAATTCTTCCATAATAGTAGCATCTTACTCTTTGAATCTCCTCTCTAAAGTAATTAACATGCCTTCTCTCTTGATGATACTGCTGAGTATTCCTTCTGTCAACATATTGAGGTTGTCTATAGAATTGAGACTGTCTTGTCTGATAATGAGGCTGTCTACTCCATTGAGGTTGAGTTTGTCTTCTGCCATAATGCTATCTTTTCCCATGATGATGGGGCTTTCTTCTGCCATAATGATGAGGAGCAATATTATTAGTCCCATAGCCATACATATTCCCTTGATGTTGATACATCTGATGGAACATGTTATGTTTAAACCTATAAGCCTGCATACTCCTATGGTAATGTGGAGGCATATACTGCTTAGCTCCAGAAACCTGTGCCTTCCCATGAGGAACATGAGCATGTCCTTTCCCAAAATTTTGAGGCAGATGATGATGAATAACCTGCTTAGGTTTAGGAATATGTCTTTTTCTGTTATGTTGAGGCAATTGTTGAGACATGTCCCTTTTGGTTCCAGAAGTACTAGCTTCAGCAGAGATCTTCTCCTCAACTTCAAAACCTAGACCAGTCTTGTCATTTGTCCTTTTTCCAGCTTCAAGAATTTTATCCAAGGTGTTAGTTCCATTGTTCAGCATTCTAATGGATTTTGACATTTGATCAAGTTGGGATTTTAACAAAACAACTTCATTCTCAAGCTCAAATTTATCAGTCTCTAGTTGTATTATGACTTTCTTCTGCTTCTCCCCTTCTTGACATACCTCTTCACTCCTTAGACATAACTCTTGATAGGATGCTGCTAACTCCTCAAAAGATAATTCCTCATCACTAGACTCTCCATCAGAGGCACATGTTCCAGTCAATGCCCTAACATGCTTGGCAGACTCTTTTTCACTTTCACTGTCAGTATCAGACCAGGAAACAGATAACCCCTTATTCTTCCTTTTGAGATATGTAGGACATTCTTTCTTGACATGTCCATATCCTTCACACTCAAAACATTGAACTCCTTTGTCTTGAACATTCTTCTCTTCATCCTTCTTGCTGATGTCAGAAGAGATGTCTTTAACATTTGGTTTATAGTTTCTATTCATCCTTTTTAAAACCTTATTAAACTGTCTTCCCAGTAGTGCAATGGCATGGGACAGCTCCTCCAGAGACTCAACATTAATCTCTTTCTTAGCATCTTCAGAACTAGATACCAAAGCTATGCTTTTGGTCTTCTTTTTAGGTTCTTCTTCCATTCCTAACTCAAATGTTTGAAGAGAACCTATCAACTCATCAACCCTCATCTTGCTGATGTCTTGAGCTTCTTCAATAGATGTCACCTTCATCTTATATCTCTTGGGAAGGGATCTAAGAATCTTCCTCACCAGCTTCTCTTCAGTCATTTTCTCTCCAAGAGAACTTGAAGCATTTGACAATTCAAGAATATTCATGTGAAAATCATCAATAGTCTCATCATCCTTCATCTTTAGATTTTCAAATTTTGTTGTCAGCAGTTGAAGCCTAGACATCTTGACTTTGGAAGTTCCTTCATGAGTAGTCTTTAGGATATCCCATGCTTCCTTAGCTACTTCACAAGTATTAACCAGCCTGAAGATATTTTTGTCAATACCATTAAAGATGGCATTCAAGGCTTTTGAATTTCCAAGTGCAAGCTCATCTTCTTCCTTGGTCCAATCTTCCTCTGGTTTAGGCTTTGTTGAACCATCTTTATCAACAATAACAGGTGCTTTCCATTCTTGTAAGACAGCCTTCTAAGCCCTGCTGTCTAATGACTTTAAGAAGGTAACCATACGTGGTTTCCAATAGTCATAATTAGAGCTATCCAGAATAGGGGGTCTATTCACAAATCCACCAACTTCCTTGTCCATCTTACCAAAAAGTATCAGCCCTAGATCTCACCCAGATGCAGAGCAGGATGCCTGCTCTGATACCAATTAAAATTCTGGTACCAGATGTGTGATGTTAAGTGCGATGTCACAACAACACACTCTGCAATGGACAATGCAATAACAAGCAATAAAACAACACAATGAATTGTTCACCCAGTTCGGTCTAACTACCTACGTCTGGGGGCTACCAAGCCAGGGACCAATTTCACTATTAGTAGTATTAATTTACAGACTCAACAAACCAGTTGACATCTCCTAAACTTAATCACTACCCAATGAACCTTCTACCTAAGAAACCACTTAGGTATGAGAACCCACTCACTCCCTATTTCACCTCAGTGATACAACTCAAAGATCACACTTTGAAATACACCTTGATCCTGCTTACAAGCTTTGATCAAGTAACCACACTCTCTTGCTTAACAGCTCTAAGAGAGGACACTTTACAACTCAATCAAGTAACACCAATTCAACCTAGAATGGCTTACAAAACATATACAAAGACACAAACGAGTCTCAGTCTTTAGCTCTCTTTCTTCGTTGCTTTCTTCAAAGGATTGATACGCTTTATATAGCTCTTTGGTCTGGTCTTGGACCTGCTACAATATCTGACCTGATTTGTTATTTAAAACTGAATCTTTGACAGATTTTCTCTCTCAAAATCTTCTTAAATCTTCAGCCTTTAAACTCTCCTACAAATCTGCATCTAATTTGTTTGTAACAGAAAATATCTCCTCCAAGATATTCACATCTAATTACTCTGCTAGCTCTTCCAAAATCCAGCTAAAACGCAAACCCTAACAACATCACCAAACCTGATGTTATTAATCTTCTGGAGACCTGATGTCACAACATCGCATGTGACATCAGACATCAAAACTTCAACAAGCCAAACACTTAACATAAACCAATGTTAAGACTCAATGTTATGACATCAACCATTAGACATTGACATTGAACACTTTGTTTTACCAAAATTCTAGCCAATCCAAGAACCAACAAGTTCAAAGACAGCGAAAATATCAGGGGATCTCGAATGAAAATTCCCTTTGTCATGGCTACCATCGTCAATTTTGATGTTTCTAAGATACTAATCAATGGAGGAAGCTCTTGCGACATAATGTATTCAGATCTCTTAGAGAAAAAATGGGCTTGAAAATGGGAAATTATGGCCATATGAAGGATCATATATTTAAGTTTTTAAAGGCATAGTTATCTGCCTTTGGGGGTATGTACATATGATATTAACCTTGGGAAGGAATGTATACTAGGAGTATTGACTCTCAACTCTCATCCGTCCCTATAGAAGCATTTACAACTACACCCTAGGATGGCCCTTTGCAACAATGCTAGATGTGGTAGCTTCCCCAGCTCAACCTTAATCTGAAATATTATAATGTGCATGATGAGTCAATTATAATCACTACCGACTTGTTTGGAGAAAAGAGGATTTACTAGGCTTTACAACAAGATCATAAGAAAGGCGAAGCCAAGACTATAGAAATCAATGTGCCCTCACTAATTGGGCACCTTAAGGATATGGTCATTGAATTTCCGACCAAGAAAGCACACCAGTCCAGCCTGACGAATAGAAGTGGCTAACCTGGGGAAGACTTAGAGCAGTTGTTGCCGACTCCATGGAAAACAAGTAGTGGCAAGACTACCTAGTTATGATAATTTTGTATTCCCTCTATAATAAATAAAAATCATAATGTGCATGATGTATTGCAACCATTAAAGTAAAGAAATAATTTTTTTTACTAAATTGTCTTTTCCTCTATGATCATGAAAGATAACGACCAGTCTGGGGTACAACTAAATGGATCAAAGCCCAATAATAATGACTCATGAGTGTTATCTCAAACTCTAGCAGTGTATGACTAAAGAAATCAAAACTCCACAATGCTAATGCCAAGACATAACCAAAGCAAGCCTAAAAATGGCAAATAACTGATCCAATCCTCGTGGTAGTTAGTCACTCTATAGGTTGTGGCAGGTCCTCCAATATGTTGAGCTCAAACCAGGTTCACACCTAGGGGGCATGGGAAGGGGTACTGACCCTTGACCGAGCACAGTCCCCAAAGACATCCAATAAACGTCAAGTACAAAACTCAAGAGAAAAAGATAAGTCTTAGAGATAGGAACTTGGGACCATAAACACTACCACAGAGATGGTACAATTCGAATAAATAACAAATTAAAGTAGAAATATAATTACATATATACATTACAGGGTAGAAGTTCCAGAGCTACATGCAAGTCAGTCAAAACACGCTGGTTTTCAAAAAAAAAAGGAATCATCTATAATATTCTTCTTAAGAAAACACATGCGCGTCCTTAATTAGTTGGTTAAGACTAACTCTATCCCGAAAAATATGTCTGGTCAGATAGAAGTATTCCACCTGCTTAGGAGAACTCTCTAAAGTATCCTCGGTTATGGAAAAATCCCTTTTGCAACGACTTTTCCAAATTTCTACAAATGGAAAGATACTCTTCATGCATCGAAGTAAGACCAGCCTCAAATTTCTTTTAACTCTATTGAGGCTCTTTTATGTCCTTTTCTGACCAAAATCCAAGGACCAGTTTTCTTCTTCTAAAGCCTCGCCTTTCTCATCCACTCCCCGAACGAGTTTCTTCAACTTTTCAACCAGTGGGCCAGAATACCCAAAAGGTTTCAAAGAAGATTCTATAGCTAGAAATAAGTTGAAAGCCCCATGAATCTCTTTCAAGTACCTATCGTGTTCAACAGTAAGGTCATCAACCCATTTATCAAACTTCTTTCTCTCTTGACAAATACGATCAGGTAAGAAAACTTTTCTGCAATCAGTTGCGCCAAAAACCATAACAGTTAATGCCTTGTGGGCATGATAAGGCATGTCAGCCAATTCCTTTTGACGAACTTCTTCATAAAGCCTGAAGAAATAATAATAATCCTCATCATATATTCAGGAACAAAACTCTCTATTTATCCTTGGACTAGGATAGGGCAATAGTATAGGGTTAAGATCTGCCCACACATTGGACCGCCAACCTGCAGGCTTGAGTTGGAGACGCTTACTCTTCTATCTCAAGAATAAAGGATAACCTTTCCTCCCTCCCTGACAAGGATATGGAGAAGTTTCATCTACCATAACATGAATAAAAGATATCATAACATCATCCATAGCCCAGGGGAAAGTAGTTTGTGTAATCTGTCTAACGACTGAGATATAAGGGGTTCTTGAAATGGAAGCCACACCCCCCATAGCATAAGTTGTATTCATAACTCCAACGAAAGTAGATGTTATCCAAATCTCCTTCTTGAATTATCGCATGCCATCTTCTCTCTTCATGCCATTTACTAAAAGAAAAAAGACATCAGAAGAAGAATAAGGTAAAGAGGTAAGAGGGGAAAAATCCCAAGACCGCCAACCAAAATTTTCCTTCCTTTCCCCTCGTATTTAACATTAACGAGCCAGTAGGTTCAGATACAACTTTTTAACTGTGTTCTCACAGCCAATTCATATGGAACCACTTTGCTTACGTAATTAAGCTCTTGATAAAACGCCACCGGCTGAGTTTTCAAGTATAATTCTTCCTCGCATAGATCTTCCTCCTGGTAGAAATACATACTTCATCCAGTTAAGGAGTGGTTTTGAGTCTAATACTTGTGAAATATGTCCTTGTAAGTAGAGGTCGTGCCAGGTTCTAGACGACAAACATTTGCATGAGAATCGTTGTTAAGTGGACTGACAAAGAAGAAACAATCCTTGAAATGTTCCACACTTTCAGAGTAAGTCTCAAAGCACTTAACATTTTGCCACAGAGAAAATAAACCAGAACAATTTGTAGATTTAACACGACTTTGTACCTTGAAGAGGTACAAAAACAATGTCACATTTGATTTAATCCCCTTTGTATTCACAACAATGTTGAAAAACTTCGACGAATGCCCATCTCACATGATGGAGGTGTGAGGGAGCGAGGAGGAAGTGATTCAATAAATTGACTTTAAAATCATTGAAGGGAAAACAATAATGAATAAGAGAGAATAGGAAATCATGGAATGGAATTATGCATCCGCCATATTGACCACAAGTTCAGTTTCTATGTAAATAATGATAGAACTAAGTTTGGTTTAAATAAGTGAAATCAGTAATGGAGAATATGTGGGGCAATGATCCATTAATATAACTTATCTATTGTATTAATATGATGTGATATGTTGTGTTATATGAGGTCGGAATGTGATCTCATAGAGTATTCCTACAACATCAGTACATATGCAAGAAAGAAAAGGGACAGATTCATAAGCCTCACATTTAACTTTAATGCATGTCTAATTTCATTCCATATTTCCCCTGTGATTATAGCTCTTTATGCCTAAAGTAGCTATTCTAGTGAATATGCCTATCCTACTATTTTTCAATCATGTTTATCATGAGTTCCACTTGTTGATGGATTCCTCACATCAATAAGCTTTTATCTTTTTATATGATGATCGGCCAAAGAGTCGGATTTATGACAGTAAAATGCATGATAGAAATCATCCACTAACATCATATAAAATAACATAAAAAATTAATTCATATTAACTTCACATTGCTCAACATAAATTAATTTAGCTCATGATGAGCTTAGTACATACATCAACACTGGTTCTTAAGCTAAACATTCTTAAACACATAATGAAAAAGAAATGAAAACCTAAAAGTAACTTTTCTGTCTTCTTAGAATCTTCAATCAGCAAGAGACAAGTATTGTCATGCCAGATACTGGTGCCTTATACTTGAGAAGAAGAGAAGATAAATTCTCCAAACTTGAATTAGCTTACTTTCACACTAATTTCTAACAAGTGTTTCCCACTAAGTCTGAACCTCTTTCATTTGTTTCACTGGATCCTTTTACAGTCAGTCTCCTATAGGATTTCATGAGGTATTGTATCATAGGCTTCTTGATTATCCATCATTTTTGGCCATGAGAATTATCATATTTCCTTCATTTTTTCCTCTTCATAACAGTACTAGGAAAGGTACACAGTGCATGCAGGGGACAAAGTGTCTGGTTACAAACCTATTGTGCATAGAGGACAAACTGCGGGTTGCAGTGGTTGTACTATTTGCAGTCATTTTTATTTTAGTTCTTATTCTTATCCATTCTTGTTTCTAGCTCAAATGCACTACAATTCTCTGGTTGATGCCACGTATGTCCTAGAGTCATGAACATCCACTCTTTGTGACCTTCATTGCATTGTACATTTAGCTTAAGGTTGGGGTGGTGCTCCAGTTCTGTTGGTCTAGAACTTATCAGAAATTTGTCTTACACATGTAACAAACACATAAAAACTAAAAAATGAGAGCACTTATTTCGCTATTCACAAACTTGCTTAAAACAACAAAAGTGAACTTAAATTACTCTAACAATCTACCTAATAATAAGATAAAATCAAGTATTAAGGGCTACAATGCCTCACACATAGTGAGTTATCAAGACTCGTATATTAAAACTCATGAGCTAAATGAGATATAAGACATGCAAAATTAAACTAACAAGCGAAATCTTCTTGACGTAAATCGAAGCTCTACCAAAATATTTCCTAAGAAAAAGTGAAAGGAAGAAAGAACTTTCTAGCACAAGGTCAATAACAGTAAAAAAGGTTGAAGACAACACTCAGAGTATCTGATATAATCCCTTAGGAAGCTGAGGATGAGTCAATTGCTCTGCACTAACAACAGTGGAGATTCGCCCAAAATGACACGAAAGTTATTCAACCACCCTAACTAGAGGAAAATCATCATTACTAATTAGATTAGGGATGTGTGTTATCCATTTCCAACATCACATAATACCACGCGAGGATAGTATTTTATTTTATTATTTCTAAGAACAACGGCGTTCCATCGAGGATTCCTATTCTTATAACACTGTAGCAAAATAAAGTCACTCATCACAAAGCATCGCCCTATAAAGCAGAAATAAGAGGAAAATGTTCTGAACCGCCCATAAGGCCCAAAAAGAAACAAAATTCTAATACTAGGAAAATGAAAAACCACAAGATAGTGAAGAAATGGATTTCTTTTCCCAGACTTCTCGGAGGAACTTACCCGCAAAGTTCATCCTCACCGTCCAGATATATATGACGATCGACCGCATTTCACACACGCATTCAGTTTTTAAATAATTCTTCTATTTAAAAGGATGATTGTGTCATTTCTCGGGTATTGAATATATTATCCATTAAAAATTCACTTCTTACTCCCTTACTAACTTGGGCGTTAGAGTGCTAACCTTGCATGCGTCATCTTTCTCTCCACCACATTAGAACTTTGAACAACCACACCATACTACCAGTTCAACTCCTCTGATCATTATTCTATTCCAGAGCAGAACACATGGTAAATACTAAAGGGGGATAAAATCAAAGAAAGGAAAATGGTTAGAGATTGGTACCTAAAAAAGAAGATGCAATGAAGAAACAAGTCAAAGCAGGGAAAGCTTGGCAATGTGAAAGCCCTAATAAGAAAAGGGAGGTAGATAGAAACAGGAATCACTAAAATTTGGAAAATGAAGAAGAAAAAGGTCATGAGAACGATAAGGTCAAGTATGAGAGGGAACATAAAGTTGTTTGAAATGCCAAAACGGCCCTTATATAATAAAAGCGATAAACATATTGACGTTGTAAAACAAAGGTAAAGGGAAGGTAAAAAATCAATGGTACAGATGATATCTCAAAAATATAACATCACTTGAGACTTAGATGCCATAGGAAGAAGTGACACGCCCTAGCCGATAAACCTAGGTTCACGCGCAAAGTAACCTGCAAAATGCATCAATGATTAGATGGTAATTTAATGAAATTGGATCTGGAACGTTTCAACTTATCAACACAGAATTATGACTAGATGTACTCGTTCGAGATTTGTGGAAGAATTTCCATACACCACAACATAACAAGCCTTGGGGGAAACTATTATGGGTCAGCCTTAGGCCCAATGAAAGGAAGACCCGATTTTTCCACCTCAAAGGAACGATTCTTTCATAAATCATTATATCCCCGTTATTCAAAGGCATACTTTGCTATTATAGTGCTAACCTTGCAGGTCCATCCTACGCAATCGCATCAGAGTAGCAAGAGCCATCACATCGAGAATTTGCACCAACAATTTTGGTTCCAAAATGGAAAATTTACTAATGTTGCAACGATGTATCTCAACTCTCAAGCTTTAATTGATTTATTGAGCTCCTCCAAACCTTCGTTTTCTATCCTTATCTCTTAAATAAGCATCGAGATCTCATTGTTGTTGAGTTTGAGAATCTCAATTTTGATAGTGCATAACAATTTATTAAGATTCTCTATTCAATTGTGTCACATCATTAATGAAGGGTGTCACATCACTAAAAACAAGTGAAACTAAAAATTAACTTTAAAAATGAGAAGACTAAATATTAATTTTGATCAAAATAAGAAGACTAAAAAGATATTTAAATCAAATATAATTAATGGGTCATGTTAAGTTACCTTGAGCCTTATGTCATAAAATTCAATTTCTAAAGCTTAAAGATGATGAATATATCATTCCTAAAAATTATTGATTTTCTTAACAAATGTTTCAGTGTCTTTAAACACTTGTTAGCATATCCTTTTACATAATCTACTTAAAAGTTAATAAAATATTAATAAATGCTCTAGAATATTTTTATGAAAACATATATTTAATGCATTGAAAATTAAAATATTTATTTTAAAATAATTTTTTTATTTATAATTATATTTCCTCTTAATATACACATTATCAATAGTGGGAGAGAGTTGAGTTTAAGCCTTATCTTGATGGGGTCTCTTTCCCAGGTATTTCAAAAGAGGAAGTTGGATCCCTTCCTGCTAGGTTTGATCCTTTGGAAGTTGATATGACGACGATAAAATTATACGGGAGCAGGAGATCTGGGCCAAATTGATTTAATTTTGAGTTTTATAAGAAGTTATTGGATCCTATCAAAGTTGAGGTGTATATGATGTTTAATCCATTTTTTGATAATGAGGTTCTTCCAGTGTCTTATATTTATTTGCTTTTCTCATTCTGAAGGTGGATTCCCTCTTAGAAATGATCGAGTTTAGGCATTTCTCTCTCCTTGGGTCTTTGTATAAGTTTGTAGCTAATTTTTTGGCCGCTATGTTGACAAAGGTGATAGGACATTCAATTTCCTTAGAGAAATCTTTTTTTTTTATTAAGGGAAGACATTTGGTAGACGAGGTGGTGGCTCTGAATGAGGAGGTTAATCTTGGCAGGGTTTCTAAGTAGGAATGTTTTAACTTTAAAGTGGAATTTGAAAAGTTCTATGACTCGGTTACCTGGTCATTTATGGACTACATGTTGAGGAGATTTGAGTTTGATGGCAAGTCGAGGGCTTGGACTAGTGTTAAGAAGTATTTTAGGTGGGTGTTTTATCGTATCCGCATGGATTGTTAAGATATCTAGATACTCATCGTTCAATAGTTTAACGTTCTTAGAGAAAGGTTTTCAAAGAGTTCTTATTTTGTAACATAAGCTTTGTAGCAAAGAGTAAATTAGGGCAAAGATGTTTTGTTTTAAGAAAAGCATGTCAAGATTATATTTCATTTACCCCTTTCATACGTATCCGATTAATCAAAGCATGTGAACTTAGTTTCGATCAATACAATCGTGTATCCTCGCTAATTCGTTTATTTCTAAAGAGGCTCTGTGGGTATTATTGTTTTAATCGCTAGATGATTTCTCAAAAGAACAATCGAAACAATAAACATAAAGGTCGATACAAAGCAAATATTAATTTTTAAATCTATCTCTAGAGTTTGTTGGTTAGTAGATGAAAAAAATTAGATCAAGACTTGGAAAATCTATGTCTAGAGTGATTCAAACCATAAATACAACATTAGAAGCCAAGAACTTCATCATCATTGATCATAAACCTTGTTCACATACAAAAGATCAAAAGAAATACATAATAGCAAGATTAACTACCTATAATCTTGACACAAAAGTGTTTAGCTACCCATCACCATGGTAGCTTGATCAAAGTCGAAGAATCGAGGATTGATGCTCTACAGATTTGATTCTCACTTCTCCTTGAGTTTCTAAGGTTTTTTGACCTAAAAACCTTTCCTACTTTCTAAAAATGCTTAAAAGTGTAAAATGACAAGAGTTGTTAAAAATATCTACAAGATAAGATATTTATAGCAAGTGCACAAAGTGCAATAAGTGGCACCGTGCTAAGCGCCATCAGGAGCACGCTAAGCGTGGTCAGCAAAACACAGGCAATTTCCAAGAAAGCGCGCTAAGCGCGATAGCAGACCGCTTAGTGTGGTTGAAGGCCGTTAAGCGTGGGTTACCAACACGATCACCTTGAAAATGATCTTTTAGGCCTTCTCTCCTTCACCATATGTTCCTATCATCAAATATACGAAAGAAGACCTATCAAAGAGCATAAAAAATGTTCATAATTCACAATATTTACAATAAAATCAGAAACTTTTACAATTACACTAAAACTAATAGATTTACTACTAAAATATCAAGGGATCCAATGGAAAGGGCCATAAAATATAATCAAAAGTATACACAATTTGGCCCTTAACAACTCTCCTCAACTTTTTTTTGTCCTCAAACAAAGGTGTCTCAAACTAAAAACGAACCTGAAAACCAGTACAAGAAATCAGAATCAACCCAATAGAACAACGACAATTTCATGGTTCAAAAAGTAGAAGTAACAACAAAATAACTTATCAAACTCCAAACACATCATGGAGATGAAACTATTGTTATGTACAAAAACACAATTCAAAACTTCTTGAGCAATACAAGTTCAAAGATGAATCACACCTAAGCATACATTCATCAATGGATGAAAACAATATGAGGTTTTATCACTCACCAAACAATCATGCAAACATAAGGAACAAATTATGCATTCAACAAACCGCATGCATTAATGAGTGAAAAAGAAGGAATCACAAGGTCTTTTAGGGTTATAATTTGGCTTAGCTACAAGGAAGGGTCATTTCTCAAAGTCATTGAAACAAAAATGCCTATTCCTAAGAGAGAAGTCAAATCTAACAATCATAGCACTTCAAGACCTTAACCTTCTTGTTTTCTTTTCTTTGAGGCATCATTACAACTTTGAGATTTTTGTTGGCAATTCATGCCCAATTTCTTTTCTTTTTCATTTGTTTCTCTCTTTCAAACTCTTTCATCATTCAAAACCACATTATTTTTCATGATGCCTCAATCTACCCTTTTCTCCCCAACTTTGAACACAACCAAAACATGATAATTAGGAATGCTCTCACACATCTAAGGCAAGGAACAAACAAAGCAACCATACTTAAGGTTAGGGTTCAAAAAGTTTCACAACAAAATTTCAAGATCCATTTCAAAATTCACTTATTTTTTATGCACAATATTTACACAATTCACTTATTGACACGGATCTTAATACAAAAGCTCAATGGGGTTATCAAATACTCGTTCACTCGTAAGGTAGATTGATCTTTCTTATTTGTTCAAGTGGTTTTTCTCAAAATGAACAAAAATTGCATTGATCCTTTTCTTCCTTTTCCACAAATTAACACACATGCATGATTTCAACATAATAAGAACGAGTTAAACAAGAATGTCGGTATCCCGCATATATTATACAATGAAAGCTTCCTCACAAAGGCAATGTTATAAATGATTAAAAAATGAACAAGTATTTCAAAAGAAGTAATGACTACAAGTTTTACACTCATCACAAGTTTCATTTCCATGCTCAGTTTAGAAAGCGATAAAAATGTACCTTGCACGATACCTTTACTCGATCATATCATTACCACTCAATTACCTATTGATTCATCAATCCTGACATTAGTCACACGGTTCCTTCAAGTTTTCAACTTAGGAACAACACAAAATCAAAAAAATAAAAATTCTACCAAAACTAACAATTGCAAAAACTAATCAAAATACTAAAACATTTTATCATAATGCCAAAATTTGCGACAACCAAAACAATGGTGCCGCACATACGTTCCTCATCCTTTCAAGGATGGTACAAAATAATCCAGAAGTACAATAAAAACATAACAACAAAATCCAGAAAGTTCAAACATAAATATAATTAAAAAAACAAACAAAAGATAAAATAACCCAGGATCAACTACTCAGAACTGGCCTCAGAACCAATCTCCCATGTGCTCTCCCCGATATCATCATTGTCGTCATCCACAGCAGCCTCAACATCCTCCGCATCATCTGCATCCATATCATCCCTAGCAACCTTTGGCCGGGGCACCTAAGCACCATGAGCCGGAACCTGCCCCCTCTAAAAATGGAAAGGCCTGACCCCAGGCCAAGCTACATAAGCGTCAAAGTCCTCCTGCGTCGGGAATGGATGCTCAACTTGTGGCTCACGAACCTGCAAATGCAAAGCTCACATGGATGAGTGTAAAAATGTAAAGGCCCTCTAATGAGCCATATGCATATCCCACGTGTACATGCACGCGACAGGCTCATCAAATGTCTGGTCAGTGGGTGGAACTTCGTCGTGCTATTGTGGTGGATGATCTGGGTGGGCTGGTGGTGGTGGTGGCTGGTCAAGTCTCGGTATACAGTGACTCTGGATCCAAGTGTCAATCACGACCCCCTTTATGGTATTATGGACCACACTCGGGATTGGGACACCCACTCGCGTACACGGGCCCATAATAAGTCATGGAAATACCAAAATTATCGGGACCTTAGTGCCCAAGCGATGTCCACTAGCAGCTATGGCTCAGATCTCATCAGAAATAATCCTAGTAACATAACCTACCTCTCCTCCATGATATAGTAAAGCATACATGCAATTTCAACCGGAATAGAGGAGATACGACTCCTTGGCCTGATGTTATGCAGGACAAGGGTCATCAGAACCTGAGCTGTAGTATTCATATTTCCTCTCTTAAATATCTTCGGCCTTCCCACCGCATTCAACTCAAATCCTCGTCCCGGGTGTGCCAAGGCCAAACAGACATTCTCCAAATTCCAATTCTTCCTAGCCACCCTCCTATAGTAGGAGCACTTCTCACCTTTGGCCAAAACCAATGGGTTTCCCAGATATTCATTAATCGCATCTTTATAGAATGACACTTGTCTCCCTCTCACATAAGTCCTAAAAGTGTACATCTGACCCTCTATGGGAATGGCGTTCACATAGGACTCACACACTATCTCCTAGTTGAGCAGGGTCAGTGAAGTTAAGAGAGCATACCATCCATGCGACTCAATGATGTTTTGACAGCCGTGAAACTCCCCTTGCGGGTTAATCCTGAAAATGCGCTCTGTCCAAATACTTCTTCGGGTCAGCTCGAGGTATCTACCCTACTGTTCAGCCCCTAAAAATATGTGCGCATCATACTCTACACACGACTGTCTCTGTTGCGATGATTGTCCAGTGCTAAAACAGGCACGTTTCGGAGCCATCTGCAGCCAAGAAAAAACATACCAAAATAGCACCAAACAAGTTAAACGACCAGCCAGGAAATTCAAGAAAAATCATAAAAAACCCAGGTCAACACAAAACAGTCAAATAGTCGACGAAAAATTAAAAATCAAGGAATTTGATCCCAGAGGGGCGCTTAGCATGGCCAGAGCGGGCTTAGCGCGGTCAGGCATGCAAGCATAATCTGCTCTACAGCCAACCTGCCCCAAACTTATATATTCAACATAAAAATCACCAAACAGTAACATATCCTCATATTTAAATCAGAAAACATCATAAAAATGAAAATAACCATAATAGGGCAAGAGGGGCGCGCTTAGCGCGGCCAGAGCCCGCTTAGCGCGCCTGCGACAACAAGTAAAAATTCCTCTGCCACCATAATCAATCTATCCATCCAACATCAAATTTACACCTAAGATAAACCCTATCAACATGCATTAACAGACTAGCACAGAGACAAAGTGTTATCAATATGCAAAATCAAATTTTAACACAACCCTAACAGTTAATCAAAAGGATTCAGAATCACTTCTATAGAATCACTTCCATCTAACCCTAACAATCAATTTCAACTTAATCTAATCCAAAACCCTAACAGCATGCATTCTACATTAATGAAAATAGATAACATTTGCAAACCTGGAAATAGGAGATTAGATGAGAAAAAAGAGAAAGCACTTGAAGAGCAAGAGAGAACTTGAGAGAGTTGAGCTTGAATGCAAAGAGATTACCAGAGCTGAGTGGAAAAGTGAGGAGTTTTGAGACTCTTCGGATTTTTAAACTTTCTGACCCTACCACAGGCCACTTATTTTCCCACTCAAGCCCACACTTGACTAGGCAAGTTTACGTGACCGTGCTAAGTGGCCTCAGCAGCGCACTCAGTGAAACTTAGCTAGTCAAGCCTGGTTTCAGATGGCGTTCTCCCGACTTTTCTGCCCGATTAAATTCACAACACAAAAAAATAGTAAATACTTACAATGTTGGGGTGCCTCCCAACAAGTGCTTTGTTTAACGCCATTCGAGCTCGACGGTCCAATGCGACCTCAAGGATCGCAAAAAGGCATTGTGGCGGTATTTCGCTTGAAATCTCCACCAAGATAAACCTTCAACCTCTGACCATTTACAATCCAACTCTCATTTGACAATGTTTCTTCAATGACAATCGCCCCATAGTGTTTGATATCCTTAATCTGGAACGAACCGAACCATTTGGATTTCAACTTCCCAGGGAACAGTTTCAATCACGAATTGAACAGCAAGACCAACTACCCTTCCTCAAAATCTTTGGTCACTATCTTTTTGTCATGGTAAGTCTTCACTCGGTCTTTGTACATCTTGTTATATTCATATGCTTGGAGGCACAATTCTTCCATTTCATGCAATTTTACCTTCCTTTTTTCACCGCTTAAAGTTGGATCGAAATTCAAAAACTTTAAGGCCCAAAATGCCTTATGTTCCAACTCCACCGGTAAATGAAAATTCTTACCATAGACCATTTTGAAAGGTGTGGGACCAATCAGAGCTTTGAATGCTGTTTGATAGGACCACAAAGCATCATCGAGTTTGTTTGACTAGTCTTTTCTAGAAGCTGACACCGTTTTCTCAAGAATCCTCTTAATTTCTTGATTTTATACCTCTTCTTGCCCATTTTCCTGTGGATGGTATGATGTTGCAACTTTGTGCTTTACACCATACTGCTCTAATGCTTTTTCTAGCTAGGTGTTGCAAAAGTGGGATCCTCCGTCACTTATCAACACTCTCGGAGTACCAAATCGAGAAAAAATGTTGTCCTTTAAAAATATTATCATAGTTTTTCAATCCGCTTTAGCACATGATATCGCTTCTAACCACTTGGATACATAGTCCACTACGACCAAAATGTATTCATTGGAAAACGATGATGGAAATGGGCCGACAAAGTCTATGCCCCAACAATCAAACACCTCAACTTCCAACATGTTTTGTAACGACATTTCATTCAGTTCTGAAATTCCACCACTCCTTTGGCACTTGTCACAACTTTGTGTATGCGCATGCGCATCTTTGAACAAAGAAGGCCAATGAAAGCCCGATTGAAGGACTTTCTTTGTCGTCCTCAAACCATTAAAATGCCCTCCATACGGAGAGTTGTGAGAATGCCAAAGTATGTTATTAGCCTCTTCTTTCGACACACACCTTCTTAAAATGTTATCGACACCAAGCTTAAACAGATATGGTTCATCCCAAACAAAGTACTTGGTGTCAGATAAAATTTTTTTTTTCTAGTTACGAGTTAGACCTTCCGGTATTAATCCAGCGGCTTTGTGATTTGCCATGTTGGCAAACCAAGGTCTAACTTGTACCATATACAACTTTTCATCAGGAAATTCTTCCTTGACCTCTCTTTCATTCTTGGTCACCTTAACATTAACAAGGCCCGCTACCAAATTCTCGGATCCCTTTTTGTTATGAATTTCTAAATCAAACTCTTGCAACAAAAGGACCCAACGAATTAGCCTTTGTTTTGAATCCGACTTGGTAAGCAAATACTTAATCGCCGCATGATCCGTGTAAACCTCAACCTTAGACCCAATTAAGTATGACCAAAATTTCTCCAATGTATACACTATCGCAAGCAACTCTTTTTCTGTTGTGGCATAGTTTACTTGAGCTTCATTCAAGACCTTGCTTGCGTAGTGTATAGCATGAAAAATGTTTGTTCTTTGTTGACCTAGTACTGCACCCACAACATAATCACTCGCATCACACATGAGTTCAAAATCAATTTTCCAATTTGGCGCGATGATTATGGGTGTGTTAGTTAAATTTTGTTTTAAAGAATTAAAAGCTATCATGCAAGACTCATCAAATTCAAAAGACTTATCTTTGTTGAGAAAACTGCTCAAAGGCTTTGCAATTTTTGCGAAATCTTTGATGAACCTCCGATAAAATCCCGCATGACCAAGGAAGCTCCTTATACCTTTCACATTCAATGGTGGTGGCTATTTTTCAATGACGTTCACCTTGGCTTGATCAACTTTAAGGCCCTTTAAAGAAACTTTGTGGCCAAGCACAATTCCTTCGGTTACCATGAAATTGCATTTTTCCCAATTAAGAACCAAGTTGGTTTCCACACACATTTCCAATACCACATCCAAGTTTTTCAAACAAAGATCAAACGATGGTTCAAAAACTGAGAAGTCATCCATAAAAACCTTAATTGACTTTTCAATCAAGTCCGAAAATATTGCTTGCATACACCATTGAAAAGTGGATGGTGCATTACAAAACCCAAATGACATTCTCCTATAAGCGAAGATTCCAAAAGGGAAAGTGAAAGCAATTTTCTCATTGTCCTTCGGGTTCACAATAATTTGATTGTAACCCGAATAACCATCCAAAAAATAATAGAATTCGTGACCAGAAAGTCTCTCCATCCAGTCACAGTTCTTGTAGGGATCAACTCATTCTTCTTATTTTGGATTACCGTCATCCCTCCTTTCTTCGGTACCACTTGCACCGAGCTAACCCACGGACTATCAAAAATTGGGTAGATCATTCTGGCGTCTAACATTTTCACCACTTCCTTCCAAACCATTTCTTTCATGGTAGGATTCAAGCGACGTTGAGGTTGGGCTACCGGTTTGAAATCATCTTCCATGAGTATCTGATGCATACAATAGGATGGACTTGTTCCTTTTAAATCGGAAAGAGTCCACCCCATAGCATATTGATTCTTTTTCAACACACAAATCAATTTTTCCTCCTCATTTTTTGTTAGCTCCTTACTTATGATCACCAGTTTATGCCTCTCCTCATCAAGAAAGGCATATTTAAGATGAGAGGGCAACAACTTCAATTCAAGCTTGATTTCTTGATTATTTTCCTTTTTCAAAATTTCCACTCTTTATTTCAAAGGATGAATCTCATCCAACTCTTCAAGTTCTAGCACACACTTTTCGATTTCTTTTTCTTCATTCTCATTTACACTTTGAAGAGCATTTGTAAGAAATTTTTGTAAAGGGGTACAAACTTGTAATTGCCTTGTTACTTCTTCAATCACCTCTTATGTTGCATCGATTCTAAAATAATCACCTTTATCCTTCGAATGCTTCATGGCTTCAAATAGATTAAAATAAATCTCCTCATCTTGAACTCTCACTTTCATGAGACCATCATCCAATATCGATGGCAATTCTAGCGGTCTTCATAAAAGGTCTTCCAAGAATCAATAGAGCGTCTTCATCTTCTTCCATATCAATCACCACAAAGTCGATGGGAAACAAGAATTTGTCTACCTTAACCAACACATCTTCCGCTACACCGTGAGGGCGGGTAGTGGATTTATTGGCAAGTTGAAATGTCATTTGAGTAGCTCTAAATTCCATATGTCTCAACGTTTTCACAATGGACAACGGTATCAAATTGATACTAGAGCCCAAATCAATCAACCCATTGCCAACATAAATATTTCCTATTGTAACCGGCAAAGTAACTCGTCCCTGATCACTTTCTTTCCGCGGAAGACTCCATTGAATAATAACGCTACAACTAGCATCAACCATGATCATTTCTTGATTCGTGTACCTTTTCTTCTTGGTGAGAATATCCTTCATGAATTTTGCATATTTTGGCATTTGCTCCAATGACTTGGAAAATGGAATATTAATTTGCAATTGCTTAAAAATATTCATAAACCGAGCATAGTGCCTCGCACTATCTTTCTTCGACGAAGCATGAGGATAAGGAAAATTTTGAATCGGAATTGTGCCCACTTACTCCTTCCCCTTCCTAGTCTTTTTCATTTTCTTTTCTTCTTCCCCGCTCTTTTTCTTTTCATTTTCAACTAATTCTCCCTCAACATTCTTTTCTACTTCTTTCTCATCAATCTCTTTTTCTTTTTCAACTACTCCCTCTCTTTCCACTACTTCCTCACTTATGCCCATATAAATTTCTCTACCACTTATAATAAGAATAGCCTTGCAATGCTCTTTTTGATTCACTTGAGTATTCGCCAGAAAACTTCCTTTGTGTTGGTTGGCCAATTGTTTTGATAATTTCGCCACTTACGTCTCAAGTTTCTTTATAGCCGCATCGGTGTTCTTTTGATTAGATATTGACATTTTCATGAATTGAGTAAGGGTGTCTTCCATCTTTGAATTTCCACTTGGAGCTTGTGGAGGTTGAGTGTAGTTTTGATATTGTTGTTGACGATTAGAAGTTTTGGCGTCTTAAGGTCTCCATTGTTGTTGATAACCTTGATTACCTCTTTGTTGGTAACCTTGGTTGCCTTGTTGGTAAGGTGGTCGAGGTTGATACCCTTGGTTTTAATTTCGCACATAATTCACCTCTTCCATAATCGGAGGACAATACCCGGTAGGGTGATCTCCTTTACAAAGCTCATAACTCGCCACTTTCTTGTTGTTGTTGGGAACTTCTTGCATTTCTTTGATTTGTTGTGGAAGTTTTGACATTTGTTGAGTTAACAACTCCACTTGTTGTGAAAGTAATTTGTTTTGAGCAAGAATAGCGTCATTTGTTCCCAACTTTGCGTAGTACCACAATTGTGATTTCCTTGGTGATCATTGAGTGCCATCCTATTAATGATGGCAATTGTGTCTTCGACGCTCTTGGACATTAACAATCCACCCGAAGTAGCATCCAATAAAGTCTTGTGGACCGATTGGAGTCCATTTTGGAAGATGTGCTCTTGAGTTAGTTCATCAAAATCGTGTCCCTTACATTTTCATAACATGGATTTGAACCTCTCCCAAGCTTCATTGAGAGATTCATTTCCGCCTTGAGCAAACAACGAAATTGTCGTCTTTGCTTCCATAAATTGATTGTGTGGAAAAAATCGTTCAAGGAACTTTTCTTCTAACGAATTCCAATCTGTCATAACCAAAGTTGATTGATCAAGATATTATTCCTTTGCCTTCCCGATTAAGGAATGCGGAAATAATCTCTTAAACAATAATTCTTCTTCAGCTTCCGGTGCTCCCGTTGCACCCACAACTTCATAGAATTTTGTGAGATGAGTAAAAGGATCCTCATGATCCATACCAGTAAAAGGATTTTGGTACAGAAATGCAAGAATTACAGTTTTCATCTCAGAATGCCTTCCATTGTGGGCGTTGCACGCAAATTGAGCATTATGCCTTAGACTGTTGATACATGGTATTGAAACAGGAGGTGGTGGTGGAGGTGGATCTGCCATGATTGACGTAACAATTGGTGTGGATGAAGAAGATTCTCCTCGCTTTTGTCTTTCTCTAGCAAGTTGTCGTCTCCGCCTTATTCTACTATTGAGCCTACAGTACTTCTTTCAATCTCAGGATCAAAAAGAAGTTTTTATGCAGGTACACTCCCTCGCATAAACAGATTATGCACACTAGCCAATCAAATTAAAAAGCACAAGAGAATTACAGAGGTAAGAGATTTACAATATAAATATCTTAAAATCACTAAACTATTGCAATGCTTGCAATATCAATATCGAAAACGATCCCCGGCAACGACGCCATTTTGTTGAAAAGTATTTTAGGTGGGTATTTTATCGTATCCGCAGGGATTGTTCAGATATCTTGATGCTCGTCGTTCAATAGTTTAACATTCTAAGAGAATGGTTTTCAAAGAGTTCTTGTTTTGTAACATAAGTTTTGTAGCAAAGAGTAAATTAGGGCAAAGATGTTTTGTTTTAAGAAAAACATGTCAAGATTAGATTTCGTTAACCCTTTTCATACGTATCTGATTAATCAAGCATATGAACTTAGTTTCGATCAATACAATTACGTATCCTTGCGAATCTGTTTATTTATTAAGCGGCTTCATGGGTATTATTGTTTTAATTGCTAGATGATTTCTAAAATAACAATCGAAACAATAAACATAAAGATCGATATAAAGAAAATATTAACTTTCAAATCTATGTCTAGAGATTGTTGGTTAATAGATGAAGAAATTAGATCAAGACTTGGAAAATCTATGTCTAGAGTGATTCAAACCATAAATACAACATTAGAAGCAAAGATCTTCATTATCTATTGATCATAAACCTTGTTCACATACAAAAGATCAAAAGAAATACATAATAGCAAGATTAACTACCTCTAATCTTGACACAAAAGGGTTTAGCTACCCATCAACTTGGTAGCTTGATCAACAAGTAAGAAAGGAAGCTTTGCTAGCATCAAAGTCGAAGAATCCAGGATTGATGCTCCAAAGATTTGATTCTCACTTCTCCTTGAGTTTCTAAGGTTTTTTACCTAAAAATGCTGAAAAGTGTAAAATACCAAGAGTTGTTGAAAATATGTACAAGAGAAGATATTTATAGCTAGTGCACAAAGTGTAGTAAGTGGCACCGTGCTAAGCACCATCAGAAGCGCACTAAGCGCGGCCAGCAAAACCGAGGCAATTTCCCAAAAAGCGCGCTAAGCGCGGTAGCAGGCCGCTTAGTGCGGTTGAAGGCCTTAGCTACTACCTCAATAGTAAGAGTGCGGTAGAACTGCGCTGAAAAGTGCGCTAAGCGCGGGTTACCGACACGATCACCTCGAAAATGATCTTTTAGGCCTTCTTTCCTTCACCATATATTCCTATTATCAAATATACGCAAGAAGACATGTCAAAGAGCATAAAAATGATCATAATTCCCAATATTTACAATAAAATCGAAAACTTGCATAATTACACTAAAACTAATAGATTTACTACTAAAATATCAAGGGAACCAATGGAAAGATCCATAAAATATAATCAAAAGTATGCACAATTTGGCCCTTAACAACTAGGGTGTCTTTTTTTTCTTAGTTTATTCGTGAATGGATGTCCAACAAAGGAGACAAATACTCAGAGGAGGCTTAACCAAGTGGATCATTTGAACCTTTTCCTCTTTCTCCTTATGGTGAAGGGCCTTACTTCTACTATCAAGAAGGCGGTTTCTTTAGATGTTTTCTCTAATTTCAAAATGAGTTCAACAAAGTTAGTGGTTTCTCATATTAAATACTTAGATGACATAATTCTTTTGGGGAAGCGATTATAGACAATATATGGACTATTAAGACTATCCTTAGGATTTTTGAGTTGGCTTTGGGTCTCAAGGTGAATTTTTCTAAGATTAGTATTTTGTGTGTGACTGTAGAGGACCTTTTTTAGAGTTTGAGGAAAGCTTATTTCATTGTAAAATAAGGAAACTTCCTTTTAAGTATTTAGGACTTCTGGTGGGTGCAAGTATGGGGAGAGCAGGTACTTGGGATCTTATGGTTAAGTTTGTAACTAAAAGGATTTCTTCTTTGAAGAATAATTTTGTGAGTCATGGGGTAGAGTAGTCCTCTTGGCCTTGTTTTTAGGTATATCCTTATTTTCTTTATTTATTTTATGAAGATGCTTATGTTAGTTTGCAAGAAGTTTTTGCAAGAAGATTTCCTTGAGAGAATCCAATGGTGGGAATGAGTAAGGATTAAGTTGGAGGATGTGTTTAAATATAAGAAATTGATAAGATTAACTATTAAGGACATGAGGCGCGTTAATTTGGATATTATTTGCAAATAGCGTTGGAGACTATTGGAGGCCGAGACTTCCTTATAGAAGAATATTGTTTCAGAGAGGTATATGCCCTCAGTAGTGAAATCTCATCAAAGGAGTAGAGAAGGGATTCTCAAGAGAGTTTCTACCTGGTGGAGGGATGTCCCTCTCCTTGCCTCCAAGGCTGCGAAGTCGTGAGATTGGTTTCCCTCATATATTTGTAAAAAAGTTGGGAATGAGTTTAATACTTAGTTCTAATATGATGTGTGGATTGGGTTGAATCATCTATGTGTGTCTTTCTAGAGGTTGTTCTTAATTTTTAAGAAAAATTATTAGGAGGTGAGTATGATAAGGCGATGGGGGGAATAATCTAGGTTTGAGATTTTAGCTAGAGGCGAGGGTTTCTTGTTTGGTAGGAAGACCTTATGGGTGACCTTATTAGCTTTATTGAGGGGATGGTTAAGTAGGATAAGGAGGAGCCTAAGGATGGATTTTCGGTTTGGTCGGTAAATGATTTCATGTCCCCGTCTAGGATGGGAAAAGAGCATAATTCTGGTCAAGTTATCTAGGGGTTAGGCTAATAATGGAAAAAATTGGTGCATTCCAAAGTTGTTGTTTTTCTGAGCTACTTGGCTACTAGGCTCAATCTCAGTAGGTGATGCATTATTCAGGAAGGTACTGGGGTAGGGTGTGTTGTGTGTTATGGGCATGATGTCGTTGGATCACTTGTTTATCTTGTGGCATGTTGCGTCTTTTGTGATGTAAAAGGTTCATAAGTGGATGGGTAGGCCTTTGCCTCTTTTGTGGTCAGTTTTAGAAGTGTTCGAGGGGTTTCAGAGGTTACTCAAGTGTAAGAGGGCGGGTTAAGGTCTATCCATGATTTGGCATGCATTGGTTTAGACTATATAAAATATGTGCAATAAATTAAATTTTTCATAGAAATCTTGTCGATTAATCACTTGGTGACCATAATTATTTGCCTCTCTTGAAAATAGATTCACTCTCTTTCGCTTGGGATTGACCTCTCTCTTCTTGAACTTGGGTTCAAATTGGTGTGTTTTCTGAATGGTTGCTTCTCCAGTTCCATTCGTGTTTTCCCTATCTTTTCTCAATTTGTTTCTGAAATTTTGTTCATGAGTGAACAAATGTTGGGACAAGTGGTCCAACTTGTTAAGGTAACAATATAACAGTAGCAATAACACAATGCAGAAAGCAATAAAAAACACAAAACATTGGTAACCCAGTTCAGTTAACCATGCCTACGTCTGGGGGGCACTCTACCCAAGAAAGGAAATTCACTACTTCGAATTAGTATAATTAATCTTATAGGAACATCAACCTCGTGATGTTTAATGCCTATTTCTAATCCTAATGACTTTCTATTTAGGACTCCCCCTAAATATGAGAACCCATCTCACATTCTCTCAATCATTAACTCCTAGTGATCAACTTTAATAACAACTTTATTGATTGTTGAATTTACAACTCAACTAAGACAAACCAACAACTATGCCAAGTTACTAAAACATAGAGTGATGTACACAAATAGATATAACCCTAATCCTTATGATAACATTAGCGTGGAATACAAGAAACAAATACTCACAAACCCTAGGCACTCTGAACTTAATCTAGTGCACAAAACTCACACGAAACATGAGAATTGAGTCTCATTATATAGCAATGTCTTCTAGACTTTTTCTCCTTGAATATTTGCATTTAATTTTTCCAGAATAATAGGTGAATCTTGTTGGATTTGATATGCCCCATAAAAATCTCCAAAAGATATGATTTGTTATATTCAAATTCAAATTTAAATCTCCATTTAAATTTGATTTGATATTCAACCGCTGTCAAACAAATCAGACAAACATTGCTAAATAATCTACAATAAATTGATTGAATCTTAATAAAAAAATTCACACCAAGAGAAATCCATCATGGCATGCTGATCAGGGCCAGATGTTGAACTACACACATGCTAGAACATCGTGTTGCACATGTTGCACAAGTACATCCAAAATTAACTCTTCTCCATGAATTGTAGATCTTCTTTGTATAGTGAATCTTAGATAGAATAATTCTGAAACAAAACTAATTATCATCTATTTGTTTCCAGAGATTAGATGTTACAACACACATGTTGGAACATCGTATTTCACATGTGTCCCTTCTACACCAGAAACAGCTTGAACAAACTTCATATTATTTTACATAATGCAGTCAATCCAAAAAGGAACAACAATTTCTTTTAGGGATTCTCTTTTCCTACAGTTCGGAACTCTTCATTGGCTCTTGGTGGAGCTAGTATGGTAGTTGTTCAGCCAATATTGTTATTTTTGCATGTTTTCTTCTTTTGTTTGGCTTGAATGTTTTTTTGAGTTTTTTTTAGTACTTACTCTTTACTTTTGTTGTTTTACTCTTTGTACTATTTCTCGTGTGTGTGTGTGTGTGTGTGTGTGTGTGTATGTATGTATGTATATGTATGTATGTATGTATAAAAGAATTAGTAGTGTAAAATTACAAAAGTAAAGAGTAAGTACTCAAAAAACATTCAATCCAAACAAAAGAAGAAAACACGCAAAAATAGAAATATTAGCCGAACAACTACCAGACTAGCTCCACTAAAGTCAATGAAGAGTTCTGAACTGTAGGAAAAGAGAATCCCTAGAAGAAATTGTTGTTCCTTTTTGGATTGACTGGATTATGTAAAATAATATGAAGTTTGTTCAAGATGTTTCTGGTGTAGAAGGGACACATGTGAAACATGATATTTCAACATGTGTGACGTATCATCTAATCTCTGGCAACAAAGATATGGTATTGCATTTTTGGTTAAGAATTATTCTATCTAAGATTCACTCTACAAAGAAGATCTACAATTCATGAAGAAAAGTTAATTTTGGATGTACTAGTGTAACATGTGGAACACGGTGTTCCAGCATGTGTGTAGTGTAACATCTGGCCCTAATCAGCAAGCCATGATGAATTTTGCTTGGTGTGAAATTTTTTATTATGATTTAATCAGATTTATTGTAGATTATTTAACAATGTTTGTTTGATATGTTTGACAGCGGTTGAATATCAAATATAATTTAAATAGAGATTTAAATTTAAATTTGAATATAACAAATCATATCTTTTGGAGATTTTTATGGAGCATATCAAATCCAACAAGATTCGACTATTATTTTGGACGAATTAAATGCAGATATTCAAGGAGAAAAAACCTAGAAGACATTTCTACATAATGAGACTAAATTCTCATATTTTGTGTGAGTTTTATGCACTAGATTAAGTTCTAAGTGCCTAGGTGTCATACCCCAAATTTTGACCACCAATATTTCCCATCATTGTGCAAATTATCATCACAATATGGATGTACTTTCATGCCTCATCAATCTCCTCAGGGATTGTTAGGCATTCTTTACAATCAAAGATTAGGGTTTTGGGCCATCTCAGAGCACTTAGACACAAGATCAATCAAGAAATGACATGATCTTCAACTTGTCTAGCCTCTCAAACACCTATAAGGGATCAAGGAGACTCCCACATCAAGAATCAGGCACAAGGTTACAACATTCCAAGTGGATCAAGCTTCAAGATCGCCTGTGTCACCAAATTAGGGTTTTGGTCGCCTGAGACCTCTAGATGAAAATTTTCACCTGGGCATGAGTCAATGCTTCAAAGTACAACTCAAGATACTCCAAGGGACCTCATGGACCCAATCATCAAGTCAATTTAACCCCAGGGGATGCATTTACCAAAAAATCAGGAATTTGGGTTCCTTGACCTAATTCACCCCTAAGTTGACTTTTGGGACATAGCATGCGCCAAGACCTCAAGACATGATTTGAGGGCCTCCAATATACTACATTGAACCATTTGTAACAATGGATTGACCCAGGAAGCTTGATTCACAAGGTTCAATTTCATCAGGACCACAGTTAGGGTTTCCGGGAAAAAGTCAACTGTGCCTTTGACTTTTGACCAGGACATGCTCCCAACCCTTGGGACATGATTCAATACACCCTATAACACCTATGGAATCCACCCATTAGGTTTGATTTAGGTCAAGGAATTGATTTTACAAAGGATCGCATAGTTTGGATTTCATCCGATAAAAAGTCAATTGTACAAAAATCCAAAGTTTGACTTTTTGGATTTTTGGTCAACCAAGGTTCCTTAACTCTAAAACAATGTTAATATGTGATTTGAATCATCATTCATCAAGAAAAACAAAAGAAAATAAGTTAACTGGTAAAAGGGGGTAACCATAAAAAACTTAGAATTTTTCTAAGTTATGGAACAAAATGGCTAGGGTACCAACTTCCAAGGACCATAACTTGAGATCCAAGCAACCATTTTGGATGGTCCAAAGCTGGATTTGTAGCTCTTATTGTATCACCCTAATTTTTTACCCTAAGATCCCTTTTGTTCTTTCAATAACATATTAGGTTGATCATTCGTGCATAACTAACTGCTTTATCTAGCTTTGTCTGTGTGTTTCTCTTTTAAGGACAGGTACTGCTGCAGAAGATTCAAGGTCTTGAAGACGGTGTTGTGTGCATGTATGTGGAGGTTCTCTGGTCTTTACAAGATGTGTGTTGAACTCCTGTGTGATTGCTTCCTTATCCCTTTGGTCCCTAAGCCACTACAAGAATTGAATCATTATTCGTCAGGCGGGAGAGTTTGAATTCTGATAGTTTGCGAACCATACACTTCGGAATGATAAATTGGGAAGAAAAACTTGGAATTGAGTTTAGGTTCCATAACTAATTTTCAAAATCATGAGATTAAGTCCTCAAGATTTAAGGTTTCTTCGCAAAATTCAAATTGAAAGTCAAACCCAAGTGAGAATCCAAATTCAAGATTATAAAAAGCTTCAAATCCATTTCATATCATACCAAAGTCGGATTCATTCTCATCACCCAAAACTACAAATTCATCCAAGCTATGAGGAGATTTATCCAGGTTACAAGTTCTAATTAAGTTTGAGTTTTAGCAAGAAATAATTCACATGAGTTAAATCCAGATTACCAATTGAGAGTAGGGTGTGAGCTAATGATATATAGTTACTTTGGTCAAGACAGTGCTTGGCATAATGAGCCTTAATTTCATTGCTCGTCATATTTTCTTTTGCTAAAGCATCGTCTGTTGGAAGATCCCCTATGGATAGCTTTCACGATAGCTTTTGGAATATGCTTATTCCTGTGTTTTTGTGGGCTCTGCTATTAAAGTTGGCAATGGTTGTCTACTTGGCCATTTAATGGCAGCTAGATCTATTGTTTTGCAAATCTCCAGGATGACACCCAATTCTTTCAAGACTATTGGTGCTCCGGTCTACATGAAAGTATATTTCTAAAATTCAATCCAAAGTATCAAGTTCAAGAATATGTAAGGTACAAGATAAGTTACATAACTCTACAAATCCTCATGAATCAAGGTCCGAATTCCAAGTTTTACATTGATTATATAAAGAGAAACTACACAAAAAAAACTAGCTAAAGCTCAAAGTCGTGAAAACTCTATCCTCATGCCAAAACCTTGCGCCTTTTTTTTTACCCAACTCCTTAAGCATAGTCATCTTTCCCTCTGTTTGTCTAAGCTTCACTGAGATACTGTTGCGCCACATGAACGAGAACTCAAAGCAGACTTTAAAACTACCAATACTAGCCCAGCTCTAAAACTCCCTCTCTCACGGGAAAGCACGTTACATGCCTCTATACCAGAAAGATATTCAGGAAACTCCAGTGCAGTCCCTAGCTTTCAAACCTACACCACCAATGGCATAACATCTTTGCCACCCCTAACATTTTAACAACCTGTGAATCACCATACGTAAACCACCATATAAGATTACGAAGATCCAAAACGACCCTATTAACACGAGAATTCAATGCTTGCTTTGGCCGTATCTTAGAGCCATCAGCCTCTTCCTTGTAGTGAACTCTCCTTTGATGTACGTATCGTGACGGTTTCATGTATTTGAATTTGTGACACTCGTTCTTCCCATGAATGAAGCATGTGGCCTGGGATCAACCAAAGCTCATGCGCCAATCATAATGACAGAACTTATCAAAAGAGAAGAAGTCGTTGCCACGACTAATAATGGGACCAATTCAGAGGATAAGCTGAAACAACCTGCAGGAGAATAATGTCCAAGAATAAGATCATACCACCCAAAACCAAACTAAGTCTATCAAAAATATTACCGGCAGTCGAAAGAAGTTGCTGCAAATGCAGTCGTTGCAGGGGAAATCTCACGATGGATGGTGTTCTCTATTGTAAGACACATTTGCAATAACTTTTCTTCGAAAAAGCTACATCATTACTTCAAGCAGCTGTCCGCCTCCTAAGACTCCTGAACCAGCATACAAGAACCAGGAAATCAACCAAAAAATCAAGACTTCTCTAATGACCAATGTAAAACAACCTAGATTGATGCAAAAGAGGAATTTTCCTCCGATGTCCTTTGAGTACCAGGCAATGGAAAATGAAGGTAATGGTGATGAAAATAAAGGGATGCAGAATATACAGCAATTTCACCTCAAACTAACTCTTCCAATCCAGTTCCCGCGGTCCCGGCTTCAGCATTTCTCAAGCAGTTGAAATCTTAACAGGGACGGAAACCTATTGAACGCAAGCCACAAAACAGACGTTAACTTCAATCTAATGAGCAAGTCAAAACAAGATTTGTTAAGTTATGGCAAGCTTTATTTTCCCCAAAAAGACACAATCATATATTCAAGACCAATTCCAAACACATTCAATTCTTTCCTAAATCAGACAGACATGTTCAGACACATTTTGAAAACTCTCCAAAACAAGTTCAAACATGCTCATACAAGTGTGGAAATTTTTATTTATTACACATCAATTCAGAGGATTCTCAAAAGGCCTATAAAACCCAACAACTGTATAATGGGAAAAAAGACAAGAGGAACACACCAAAAATTCAAAGAAATTTACGCATACCTACAGTGCAAAAAAACGCATTCAACCAAATCTTCACACATCACTCCAATAAACCAGAAATCCAGCCTATTCAACAAACCATAAATTTCATCAAAATCTAAACCAGTAAAATATACCAGTTCATCATATCCCTATAATTCACCTTATCAGTAACTGATTTAAACCCGGGATTCCCAAAACAAACGTCACAGAAAGCACAAGTGTCAAGAACCGTTCGTGCCAGAAATTCAAGGAAAGACAAATACACACACAACAAAAGATACACATCTTCAGAGAGGGGGAAGAAATGAAAACAAACATCAACAATTTCAGAAAGTACAACAGAGATCGAACAGAGAAAATTATGAAGGGAAAAGAAGAGCGAACCGGATCTGTCAAAGATGCTCACATCACCGGACCGAAGGTTACTTCCATCGCCGGAAACGACCCTCAACCGTCGGCGTCTCTTTTATTGTCCATTTACTCTAATCTTGTAAATGTAATCAAAATCATAGTGGAAACCGGGGTATTGGGCTGCGTGGGGTTAGGGTTTATTTTACTGTTTGTTTGATTTAGAGTGATATCGAGAGAGAAAGAGAGGAATCGATGGAGGGAGACGGTGAGTAGGGTTCGTAAACCCTAAATTCTGAGAGAGCGAGATCGAGAGAAGAGAGAGCCATCTTGTTTTTCTTTCGTTTATTGGTTCACCTAATAATCACACGCACACACCCTACACGACACCTACCGTGCACCCCCATTCTTGTGCGTTGGATCTCAGCGCATTATGCATCAAACGGTTGAGATCTGAGGGTCCATGGTGGATCCTCTTTCCCCTGCAGCGCAGTATCCTTTCGTTTTATTAATAATCAATCCGTTTTTTATAAACAAATCCATAATAATAATTTAATTTGGTTTTTTATAAAATATAACCAAACCTTTTTTTTTATTTTAACTTTTTTTTCATTAAATAAATTCATCATATTTAGAATATAACTTTTTTTATCTCAAAATAAATATAGAACCTTTCTCCTTTTTTAATTATAAAAAAAACCTTTAATAATTTTTTTTTTAAATATTAAAATTAAAATCTTTTTTTAATAATAAGAGAAAACTTTATTATCCTTTTAATATAATTATAAAATTTAATAATAATAAAAACCTTTTATTTATAAGAATATAAATCTTTTCTAAATTAGTATTGAAAACTCTTTTAATATCTTTTTTTAAAACTAAAAATAATAATAAAAAATCTTAAAATAATTAAAACCTTCTATTAATAAGAAAACCTTTTTTTATTAACTTTATAACTTTAAAACCAAATAACAAAAACTTTAAATAACAAAAACTTTTTTTATTAAGAAAACTCTAACTTTTAATTAAAATAATCTTTAATATAAACTCTAAAAGGATAATAAACCTTAAAAGTCAAAACTCTTTTTCTTAATAAATCGTTCCCCGTTAGAATCCATCGCGCTTATTAGTACGCTTGTGTGTGAATGGTTTAAGTCTTGTTTGATACAATGCTTTACTTATGAGTTTGTATGTGAATGTATGTTTTGTATGTCTAAACCTTTTCAAACTTAAAAAAACTCTCGATCCAACGTCGAGCCAATTTTCCACCCATATAAGTCGATCACCTTCGGGCATCGCATTCGACCTATTGATCACAAGACACAAGTCTAGCATCACTTTTCTAGCACCCTCGCCTAAATAACAATAATTTAACCGCATAAAATATCCAAGGGAAAACCCCATGCATGATAACCATGTTATTGTGCATGGTGCACATCATTTGCATCATAATTGACACCCTTAAGACAACTCGTTAGACAACTTAGGATAGACGTCCTAGGTTAGTCCCCCTTCAACTTTGATTTTTAATCAAATTTTAGCCTACCTAATTCTCCACACAAGAGAATTAGATGTTAATCATCTCAAAGAAGGGAAATACAATCCCATACCCCACAAAATACAAACATTTTCAAAAAATGTGGTGGTTTTCTTAAGATGATGACTCATCTTCTCTCCTAAACCTTTAAAACAATTTTAGTATCCTTAATAAGGAACTACAAGTGTTCTGATTCCCTCCTGACAGGATATATAGGCACAAGATGCGATATCTTGTCGAGCACACTTAGGAATAAAAATAATAAATCACCTACCCTTAAACCCTTAGCAAACGAAAAAACAAATAACATAATAATCAAGAGGTTCCTGTAGAGTACTACAGATATCTAGGATGCTAACACCTTCCCTAGGTATAACCAACCCCCGAACTTAGAATCTTAGTGCATTTGCATTGCATTGTGGGAATTCGGTTTTTTCTCCCTTCCCTTGGATAAAATCAAAGACCGGTGGTGACATTAAAAATGCGATCCTAGTTAACAAATAACTATGGTATCCAATTTTCACCGCGATAGAAATGGCGACTTCACTGGGGACACTCATAAGAGGGTTCCCCCTTACTTGATTAATTATGTTTTTGTTATATATATTTGTGATCTGTTATGTTTTCTTGGGTTGCTACTTAGTGTGGTGAGATAAAGTCCTACACCCGGACTAGAGTGAAATTAAGATAGGAAAACGGTGAGACTTCAATGATACTTTGAGGGAGTCGATTCCTGAAAAAGTAAATTGAGACTTCACCACTCAGTCTAGGCCCTCTCAAATAAAATATTTGTCCAACGAGTTCATTCGTGAAGACGATATGGTTTCGATCTAAAGGCCCTCGGGACTGGGGACCGTAGTTACCTTTAACCTAACTTGGCCTATTAGGGCGTAGTGCAGGGACTATACGGGAGTCTATTTCTGCGATAGTCGCTACGCGATACTACACTCAGGCGAGATTCTCTTGAGAATATTATTGACTACCAAGTGATTTGAGAAATCGATAATATCCGAAAGATGGGTTGTAGACTCTGGGAACTTTATAGAACCCGTTCGGCAGGTACATTTGAAACCATAGTACACTCCTATTGGGATGGGTAGACCTTGGCTCCATGCTGTGACCTTTCAAACCTAGGACTTTGTGTCTGTTTGATTGCTTGTGTGTGCTTTGTGCTTTGTGCTTTGTGTGTTTGCATCCCTGCATTCATGAACATCATATCATAAAGATTCATGGAACTTAGTCTTGTTTATAAATATCGTAAGAATATCATAATTTTTTAAAAAAAAAAAACATTGAAGTACACTTACAAGAGTCATAACCTGGACGATCTAAGGGGATTGGAGACCTTATTGACGGATAAAGAAGGGTTCAAGACCAGATATGGGGAAGCCCTTATTGATAAGGAAATACTATTTACTCTACTTCAGTCCATCACTATTGGTGACAACTCTTGAAGAATATTCTCAGCTAATGGAGTTACTTATTCAAGACAAGAATCCATTTACTATCTTCGGCAAATGTTTGAGCTAATATGACTACAAAAGGAGAAATTTTAGAAAGAAGTTACTCTAGTCCTTAATTGGAAGAAGAAGTCAAACGAAGACCGTTGGAGAAGTCTCCTTAGATCCATCATTACTAGCTTTTATTTAGCTTTTCTGTTATGACTCTTGGAAAGTGTACCGACGCGTTGTAAACAATTTTGTAATAAATCAATCTTTTAGTATTCCGATACTAATAGTTGTAACCGTTTTAATAATAAAAAAACGAGTCTTTTGATATTCCTTGATGATTATAAATAGCTGAGTTCCATGAAACTTGCTGCATTTGCATTTGCATCTTTAGCATTGCATCCTTTTTGCATACGTCCTTTCTCCACCTCAGCTCATTCGGTCTCTTATATTCGTGTCGCTCAGCTGATCTTCTGGCATTCGCATCGAACTTGAAGTAGTTACCGGGGATAATGGATAGAACACAAAATATGGATCCCATGTCAAGCTTCAGAGTGATGACTAACCCGATGTATGGTTTTTCTATTGACGACGATGCTCCACAAGTGGATGTCCCTACTCGATCTCAGCCTGTGCAAGATAACCTGGTTGGTCAAGTTAATGAAGGAGCTTCCCATTTTCCAAGGTATATGCCAGATTCTCAGAACGCCCGTCATGTGACAACTATGGATGATCCTAGATTGGGAGAAATTGAAAAAGGATTTCGTGACCTCCAAGAACAAGTGAAGATATTGAAAGGACTTAATGCATCTGGTCTTAAGGCTCCTAACTTGTGTCTAGTACCGGACGTGGTTTTTCCTCCGAAGTTCAAAATGCCTACCTTTGAAGTATACAAGGGTGTTAGTTGTCCAAGGTACCATTTGACAATATTTTGTCGAAAGATGACTACTTATGCCGACAATGACAAGCTGATGATTCATTGCTTTCAAGAAAGTTTATCTGGGGCATCCTTAATGTGGTATATGAAGCTAGAAAGGAACCATATTCAGTCTTGGGAAGACTTAGCTAACGTTTTTGTGAAGCAATACAATTAGAATTTGGACATGGCTCCAGACAGTGACCAATTAATGAATATGAGTCAGAGAGACAATGAATCCTTTAGGGAATATGCACAACGGTGGAAAGAATTGGCAACCCAAGTTCAGCCACCACTTCAAGAGAAAGAACTGGCCAAGATGTTTCTAAAAACACTGTCAGACTCTTATTATGTCAGAATGATAGGCACTGTGTCATTAGAGTTCTCTAAAATTATGGAAGTCGGAGTGAATATCGAGAATGCACTCAAAAGTGGGAAAATTAAAGACGTGTTGAATAGTCAAGCTGATGAAGAGAAATCTGTCAATGATTCTCAAAGGGAAAGGAGTGTTGAAGTTAATGCAATTCTGGACTCTCCTCAGACCTTACAAGCTCCAGCTCCGGTGCCTCATCACAAACAACGGTATGCAGCACCTGTTCAGTGCCAGCAATCACTACCTCATGGACGTCCGTATAAACGACAAAGGTTAACTCCTTAGAATCAATCTCTAAATCCACGAATTCAGAACATGAATTGTTAGAATCATCGTCAAGATCAGCAGGGACCTCTGAATAGTCCAGAAGAAAAGACTCATTAGTTTGACCTAATACCAAGGACTTACAGTCAATTGTGGTCTCACTTTGCCCGAAACTCAGTAATGGCACCCAGAAAGACTAGAGTCATGAAATCTCGTCCGCCTTGGTTCAATCCAGATACCAGTTATGAATTTCATGACGGAGTGTTGGGGCATTCGATTGAAGGCTGTAAAGTTTTCCAAGAAAAGGTTCAAGAAATGATCGACGATGAAGTGTTGACCTTCAAGAGTGGAATCCCAGTTATAAATGGAACACCGTTACACTGAGGGATGTGAAGACTCAAGAAGTCCTTTCAAGCCAGTGGGACCAAGAGCAGAGTTCACTCCCAAGGCCATTAAGCTGCTTATTCATTTGCTTGCATCTTATTGTTATTTCTTTGATTATGAGCATGTTTTTCATGTAAGAATTTGTTATTTTGAATAATTAATGCGATGATAATGGTTGTCTTGAAGAAATCCATTCGTTTCACTCATTTTAAAACTCTTTTTCTATTTTATAATGCCAATGCTGCCCAATCTCTTGCCTCGGCAAAGAATTGAACGGAGGATGATGAAATCCCAAACGCAGGATCCCTTGTTGTATGCTTTTGAATTCAAACTCTACTAGTGATACAAGGCATTGTTTCAAATTCCCAAACACCGGAGATATAAGGGAGATAGACCCTCGTTAACCCTTTTGAGCCTTTGAAGTAGGAGTTTTCTTCTTCCAAATCAAAAACCCTCATTCTTAACCTGGGGCAAGGTAATTTAAAAAAAAAAAGGGAGTAAAATATCACGGAGATTGGGTGGGCATAAACATACTTTGAGCCTTATATCTTTTGTTTCTTTAACCGTGAACCAATCTATAATACAACCCTTCAAAGTTCTAATTGAAGCAGAGTTTGTTTCGAAAGCATACTCATTGAGATATCGTTTCCTGACTCCTATGAGCTATGCTCGAATTCGCGTTGGCATTATAAAATCGGTAATTCAATCACAAAAATATTTTTAAATAAAACTTCAAGACAAACATACGTTGCATTATCTGTTTCAGAATTAGCATCGTTCTGCTTGCTAACATTGTTTGACATCATAGAAGCTAGCATACGAGTATCAGCGATGAGTTAAACCTTTTGAGATTGGAAACTCTGATGAGTAAATGGTAGATTATTTCAAAAGGATGATCATACACAGGGGCATGTTGCCTAAAGACTTTTCTGAGCAGGGGCAATTTGTTTCCTAGCTACTTCTTTCACTGTGTGACCCCAAGGGGCAGGTTCGAAGACTAAGGACGCCATCAATCTGGGGCAGTTACGTCAAGATTTAGTAAATCTCTCAAAGAATTTGAAGACTCGATTATACAGAACACCGTCAATCTGGGGTAGTTACGTCGAGATTTGGTAAATCTCTCCAAGAGTTTGAAGACATTGGGACAGCTGGACGCCAAGTGATCTAGGGCATTTGAGAAATGAAGATTGCTTCTCATTCACAATAACTATTGTTCAAAATGGCGACTACTATACAATGTCAGTGCAGAGTTTTCATCCTTCATCCACGCCTAAGGAGCTTTTGACTCAAATACTGTGACAACTCCCCAGTAAGTCTTTACTTCGGGTAGTCCCGACCATTCCCCGGTGGATCTCTATTTTAAGAAGTTATGGCACGTTTGATGCAAGATTTCTCTGGTCGACAACCTAAGAATCCTCAGTGGATTTTCTTACAACTTTAACTTTCCCCCAGCGAAGCGAGTGTTTATTTCACTCCTCATTGGATTTCATCGTTATCTCAATCTTCACCAGTAAAGGAGGATGTTTATTTCATCCCCTCGAAGTTTTATCTCCGACATTTTCAACTACTATTAATCCAAGTTTCCCCGATGAAGTGGATATTTATTTTATCCATCTACAACTTTCATTCAGACTACTTCAGTTCGCAGTGGATATTTATTTTATCCCCCATGAAGTCTTTTCGATCATGAGTTTAATTCGTTCCCAGTGAATCTTTCTCATCCCCAGCAGAGTAGTAAGATTCATCTTGACAACCCTAGGTGAAGTCATGATGTCCATCCCCAAGTGGAGTGCTCTCTTTTCCCCAGAGAAGTCTGAAGCTTTGAAGCAGGACATATTTCTGTATATGGCTTTCCATGCATCCCCAGTGATGCTTCTATCTTGCGCAGATCGGCCGAGTATCCATGTCGAGATGCTTGTCTTCGTCTCCACTTTGCTTCTTGTTGTTGTTTTGTCAGCATAAGCATAAGCATAGCATGGCATTCTTTCATGTAGATTCATGGCATGGCATTTGTCCATCTTGCATTTTGTGTTTGTTTGTTTGTTCTTTCACTTTGGTTGCACTTATCTCCAAGTGATCGGGGTTGTCTTCTCCCTCCAAGTAGAGTCGTCAACCCTAAGCAGAAAGAGCACATCCTTTCTAATTCCCCACTGAGTTTGATCCTCGTGGAATATGGTTGCTTTAGTTTTCTTTTCCATTTTGGACAAAGATAAACCCTGTTGAGTTCAGTCCTCAATGGATTGAGTCTTGTTTAACTGTTTATTTCCAGTTATTTCCTGGATTGAACTTTGGTCCCTGACAATCACAAATTTCGGATATCTCAAGGCTTTGATTATAGACTGAGCGTGCATTTATTTTGCACTGTGTCTCCCCAAGAAGAGTTTATTTGAAGTTCTCTATGAAAGACAGAAAATTATTCCTCCAGCAGTATTACGAGAGTTAAACCCATACAACAAGTGGTAGCTCTTTATTTGAGCTCAGTTCTCTACCTGGATGACAAATGGCAGTCTCCTCAAGATATTTTGTCTATCCCTGGTGAAATTATCAAGGTTATCAACTATTGAGGACTTTACAAGTATTCTCTTTATTTGAGAATCCCTATTGCAAGCATTTTATTAATTCAACGAATTTTCAACTACAACAATATTACTTCACAGTGGTATTCTCCCCAGTGAGTCCACAATTCAATTTGCTTCCATCAAATGGCATATCTTTGAGAAGTTTGGTGAAGATTCAAATGATCTTTCTCTTTATTTGAGAAGACATATTTTACAGGTCAACAGGCCCGCATCTCTTTTGAGGATCCCTGGTGAAACTTCCAAATCTCCAACAAGTTATGGATTCCAGCTGAAGTCATAAGATCTCCAGCGAAATTCCAATCCCGCGTGAAGATGCTTTCCAGCAAGTATTCACCTTTTCAGGAGGAGTTCAAGACTTTTCCCGAGGCAGACAACCTCGCAGCAGCTTATTTCAAGATTTGTGATAGAGGCAGACAACCTCGTAACAGCTTATTTCAAGATTTGTGATAGAGGCAGACAACCTCGTAGCAGTTTAATTCAAGATTTGTGTTTAAGTCAGGCAACCTCGCAGCAATGACTTATTTTCTACCCTTTCAAGTGGATTACTTTATAAAAGACCTCGGCAGTAGGTATTTTCCTGGTTATTCTCAGCAGTAGATTTCCAGAAGACCTCGGCTGTAGGTATTTCCCTAGTTATTCTCGGCAGTAGATTTCTAGAAGACCTCGGCAGTAGGTATTTCCCTGGTTATTCTCGGCAGTAGATTTCCAGAAGACCTCGACAGTAGGTATTTCCCTGGTTATTCTCGGCAGTAGATTTCCAGAAGACCTCGGTAGTAGGTATTTCAAATTAAATTCTCTGGTTATTCTCGGCAGTAGAGCTCCAGCAGACTTCGAAAAACACTCGTTTCTTGCCTAGATCTCCGCAGTAGATTCCCTGGTTAATTTCAAACTTCGACAAACAGTCGTTTCTTTCCAGGATCTCGGCAGTAGATTCCCTGGTCAACTTTCAACTTCGACAGACGGTCGTTTCTTTCCAGGATCTCGGCAGTAGATTCCCTGGTTATTTTTCAAAATTTGACAGACAATCATTCCTTTTCTCAGCAGATTCCCCAGTATCCTTGACAATGGACACATTTTCAATAAGACCTTGGCAGAAAGTATTCTCAGAAGAGGTACTAAGTCTCAACAATAAACTCCTCCGGTTGACCACGACAACAAGTTCTTCAAGTGGATTTTGTTAGAAGATTTCATCGCAAGTTCATCACCTTATGCTTAAGATACCTTGTGATTGTCAGTTGGTAGTCTCTTTTCCCCTAGTGGAGTTAGGTTTTTCCCCGTGGAGTCTTGCCTTGTTGGGTCATCCTCGTCGGGTCCTTCTTTCTTTGTGTTTCAACATCAGTTATCCCCTGTGACATTATTCCTCGCAGGATCTTTGTCTTGCTTTCCTTGCATATCATATCATTTTCATACCATATCATGTGCATTTGGCGGCATCTTAGGGCCAAAAATTTTGTGCATGTTTGTATTTAAGTCTCTCCTATCTCGTCGAGACGAAGATTTCAATCTCCATATCTCCGAATAGGAGAAACTTAAATAGGGGCATCTGTCGCACCCTAATTTTTGACCCTAAGATCCCTTTTGTTCTTTCAATAACATATTAGGTCGATCATTCGTGCATAACTAACTGCTTTATCTAGCTTTGTCTGTGTGTTTCTCTTTTAAGGACAGGTACTGCTGCAGAAGATTCAAGGTCTTGAAGACGGTGTTGTGTGCGTGTTTGTGGAGGTTCTCTGGTCATTACAAGATGTGTGTTGAACTCCTGTGTGATCGCGTCCTCATCCCTTTAGTCCCTAAGCCACTACAAGAATTGAATCATTATTCGTCAGGCGGGAGAGTTTGGATTCTGATAGTTTGCGAACCATACACTTCAGAATGATAAATTGGGAAGAAAAACTTGGAATTGAGTTTAGGTTCCATAACTAATTTTCAAAATCATGAGATTAAGTCCTCAAGATTTAAGGTTTCTTCGCAAAATTCAAATTGAAAGTCAAACCCAAGTGAGAATCCAAATTCAAGATTATAAAAAGCTTCAAATCCATTTCATATCATACCAAAGTCGGATTCATTCTCATCACCCAAAACTACAAATTCATCCAAGCTATGAGGAGATTTATCCAGGTTACAAGTTCTAATTAAGTTTGAGTTTTAGCAAGAAATAATTCACATGAGTTAAATCCAGATTACCAATTGAGAGTAGGGTGTGAGCTAATGATATATAGTTACTTTGGTCAAGACAGTGTTTGGCAGAATGAGCCTTAATTTCATTGTTCGTCAGATTTTCTTTTGCTAAAGCATCGTCTGTTGGAAGATCCCCCATGGATAGCTTTCACGGTAGCTTTTGGAATATGCTTATTCCTGTGTTTTTGTGGGCTCTGCTATTAAAGTTGGCAATGGTTGTCTACTTGGCCATTTAATGGCAGCTAGATCTATTGTTTTGCAAATCTCCAGGATGACACCCAATTCTTTCAAGACTATTGGTGCTCCGGTCTACATGAAAGTATATTTCTAAAATTCAATCCAAAGTATCAAGTTCAAGAATATGTAAGGTACAAGATAAGTTACATAACTCTACAAATCCTCATGAATCAAGGTCCGAATTCCAAGTTTTACATTGATTATATAAAGAGAAACTACACAAAAAAAACTAGCTAAACCTCAAAGTCGTGAAAACTCTATCCTCATGCCAAAACCTTGCGCCTTTTTTTTACCCAACTCCTTAAGCATAGTCATCTTTCCCTCTGTTTGTCTAAGCTTCACTGAGATACTGTTGCGCCACATGAACGAGAACTCAAAGCAGACTTTAAAACTACCAATACTAGCCCAGCTCTAAAACTCCCTCTCTCACGGGAAAGCACGTTACATGCCTCTATACCAGAAAGATATTCAGGAAACTCCAGTGCAGTCCCTAGCTTTTAAACCTACACCACCAATGGCATAACATCTTTGCCACCCCTAACATTTTAACAACCTGTGAATCACCATACGTAAACCACCATATAAGATTACGAAGATCCAAAACGACCCTATTAACATGAGAATTCAATGCTTACTTTGGCCGTATCTTAGAGCCATCAGCCTCGTCCTTGTAGTGAACTCTCCTTTGATGTACGTATCGCGATGGTTCCACGTATTTGAATTTGTGACACTTGTTCTTCCCATGAATGAAGCATGCGGCCAGGGCTCAACCAAAGCTCATGCGCCAATCATAATGACAGAACTTATCAAAAGAGAAGAAGTCGTTGCCACGACTAATAATGGGACCAATTCAGAGGATAAGCTTAAACAACCTGCAGGAGAATAATGTCCAAGAATAAGATCATACCACCCAAAACCAAACTAAGTCTATCGAAAATATTACCGGCAGTCGAAAAAAGTTGCTGCAAATGCAGTCGTTGCAAGGGAAATCTCACGATGGATGATGTTCTCTATTGTAAGACACATTTGCAATAGCTTTTCTTCGAAAAAGCTACATCATTACTTCAAGCAGCTGTCCGCCTCCTAAGACTCCTGAACCAGCATACAAGAACCAGGAAATCAACCAGAAAATCAAGACTTCTCTAATGACCAATGTAAAACAACCTAGATTGATGCAAAAGAGGAATTTTCCTCCGATGTCCTTTGAGTACCAGGCAATGGAAAATGAAGGTAATGGTGATGAAAATAAAGGGATGCAGAATATACAGCAATTTCACCTCAAACAAACTCTTCCGGTCCAGTTCTTGCGGTCCCGGCTTCAGCATTTCTCAAGCAGTTGAAATCTTAACAGGGACGGAAACCTATTGAACGCAAGCCACAAAACAAACGTTAACTTCAATATAATGAGCAAGTCAAAACAAGATTTTTTAAGTTATGGCAAGCTTTATTTTCCCCAAAAAGACACAATCATATATTCAAGACCAATTCCAAACACATTCAATTCTTTCCTAAATCAGACAGACATGTTCAGACACATTTTGAAAACTCTCCAAAACAAGTTCAAACATGCTCATTTAAGTGTGGAAATTTTCATTTATTACACATCAATTTAGAGGATTCTCAAAAGGCCTATAAAACCCAACAACTGTATAATGGGAAAAAAGACAAGAGGAACACACCATAAATTCAAAGAAATTCACGCATACCTACAATGCCAAAAAATGCATTCAACCAAACCTTCACACATCACTCCAATAAACCAGAAATCCAGCCTATTCAACAAACCATAAATTTCATCAAAATCTAAACCAGTAAAATATACCAATTCATCATATCCCTATAATTCACCTTATCAGTAACTGATTTAAACCTGGGATTCCCAAAACAAACGTCACAGAAAGCACAAGTGTCAAGAACCGTTCGTGCCAGAAATTCAAGGAAAGACAAATACACACACAGCAAAAGATACACACCTTCAGAGAGGGGGAAGAAACGAAAACAAACATCAACAATTTCAGAAAGTACAACAGAGATCGAACAGAGAAAATTATGAAGGGAAAAGAAGAGCGAACCGGATCTGTCAAAGATGCTCACATCACCGGACCGAAGGTTACTGCCATCGCCGGAAACGACCCTCAACCGTCGGCGTCTCTTTTATTGTCCATTTACTCTAATCTTGTAAATGTAATCAAAATCATAGTGGAAACCGGGGTATTGGGCCGTGTGGGGTTAGGGTTTATTTTACTGTTTGTTTGATTTAGAGTGATATCGAGAGAAAAAGAGAGGAATCAATGGAGGGAGACGGTGAGTAGGGTTCGTAAACCCTAAATTCTGAGAGAGCGAGATCGAGAGAAGAGAGAGTCATCTTGTTTTTCTTTCGTTTATTGGTTCACCTAATAATCACACGCACACACCCTACACGACACCTACCGTGCACCCCCATTCTTGTGCGTTGGATCTCAGCGCATTATGCATCAAACGGTTGAGATTTGAGGGTCCATGGTGGATCCTCTTTCCCTTGCAGCGCAGTATCCTTTCGTTTTATTAATAATCAATCCGTTTTTTATAAACAAATCCATAATAATAATTTAATTTGGTTTTTTATAAAATATAACCAAACCTTTTTTTTTTATTTTAACTTTTTTTTCATTAAATAAATTCATCATATTTAGAATATAACTTTTTTTTATCTCAAAATAAATATAGAACCTTTCTCCTTTTTTAATTATAAAAAAAACCTTTAATAAATTTTTTTTGAAATATTAAAATTAAAATCTTTTTTTTAATAATAAGAGAAAACTTTATTAACCTTTTAATATAATTCTAAAATTTAATAATAATAAAAACCTTTTATTTATAAGAATATAAATCTTTTCTAAATTAGTATTGCAAACTCTTTTAATATCTTTTTTTAAAACTAAAAATAATAATAAAAAATCTTAAAATAATTAAAACCTTCTATTAATAAGAAAACCTTTTTTTATTAACTTTATAACTTTAAAACCAAATAATAAAAACTTTAAATAACAAAATTTTTTTTTATTAAGAAAACTCTAACTTTTAATTAAAATAATCTTTAATATAAACTCTAAAATGATAATAAACCTTAAAAGTCAAAACTCTTTTTCTTAATAAATCGTTCCCCGTTAGAATCCATCGCGCTTATTAGTACGCTTGTGTGTGAATGGTTTAAGTCTTGCTTGATACAATGCTTTACTTATGAGTTTGTGTATGTGAATGTATGTTTTGTATGTCTAAACCTTTTCAAACTTAAAAAAACTCTCGATCCAACGTCGAGCCAATTTTCCACCCATATAAGTCGATCGCCTTTCGCATTCGACCTATTGATCACAAGACACAAGTCTAGCATCACTTTGCTAGCACCCTCGCCTAAATAACAATAATTTAACCGCATAAAATATCCAAGGGAAAACCCCATGCATGATAACCATGTTATTGTGCATGGTGCACATCATTTGCATCATAATTGACACCCTTAAGACAACTCGTTAGACAACTTAGGATAGACGTCCTAGGTTAGTCCCCCTTCAACTTTGATTTTTTAATCAAATTTTAGCCTACCTAATTCTCCACACAAGAGAATTAGATGTTAATCATCTCAAAGAAGGGACATACAATCCCATACCCCACTGTTGCGGTGAAAATCGGATAACAAGCTATTTATTAACTTGCATCGTTTTCTTTTACAACCGACTTTGATTTATCCAAGGAAAAGGTTCAAGACCGAGAAAAACCTAAAGGGGGGAGATCTAAGGTTCGGGGGTTGGTTATACTAAGGGAAGGTATTAGCACCCTAAGTATCCATAGTATTCTACGGGAACCTCTTGTTTAATGTTTGTGTTATTCTATGTTCGCTTGCTAAGATAAATCTGTACTAAGACTAAGGACCTAAGTATGTACACTAAGTTTGCTCGCCAAGACGTCGCATCTTGTGCCTACGTATCTGACTAAAGAATCAGAGCAACCGTAGTTCACCTGATGGGGTAAAAAGGGTGGAAAGCTTGAAAACAAAGCTTGTGAGGATGGATTGGTTAAGAGAAAGAGATTAATGGCTATCTCTTGAAAAGATTGTGAAAGTTTAAAAGTTGGTGAATGAGAGGAGATTAATGGCTATCTCTTATGTAGGTTAAAGGAGGGTTTAAAGGTTATAAGAGATTAATGGCTATCTCTTAGGAAGGCTAGTTTTAAAAGGGTAATGAATGGTTACCTATGACTATGGGGTCAAAGGAGGGTGATAAGCTTTCTATGATCTTGAAATCAATAGAAAAACTTTTCCTTTGGAAGGAAGGGGGAAATAACATCTTATAAATAAGAGTTATAGAAGAGTTGAAATATATGTACTATATAGGAGTTCAATAAAACAGTAAGCAAATAATCATGAAATGTACTAAAAAATGAACATAGCAAACAGTGAGTGAGTTATCAGAAATGAACATAAATGTGGACATTGCAAGTAGTAAGCAAGTGATCATAAATTATAGCATGAATATGAACATAGCAAATAGTGAGCATTTAACCGTAAGTGTAAACACATCAGACAGTGAGTGCAAGTGGTCATGCAGTGAACATATAAGGCAGAGAAGCATTCACAATTGGAAACAAGGCATTTGAAACATATTGTTCATTAACAGGTAGCAAAGCAACACAAACTTGCATGGCAAGAGTTATGATAAAGTCAGAGACACAACTTCACAAACCAAATGCATTCATAGAAGAATCAATTCACAAACAGTAATTACACAAGCATGGTAATCATAGCATGGAAAGCAAACAGAAACAAAAGAATCTACTCATGTGATGAAAAGCAATAGGAGCAAAGAATTAACTCATAGTATGAAAAGCAACAGGAGCAAAAGCAAACAATATTCTCATGGCAGGAGTTTCATGAATCACAGCATATTTAAAAACAGTAACACATTTTTAGAAACAGTGAGCACGTGATTAAATTAGGCATGGCAGCAAAGATATTCTCGCAGTTTGAAAAAACAAAGTATGGGAAACATATAGCATATCAAACAGAAGCCAAACAAACCAAGACAAAATACAGTCAGGAAACAATGTTGAAACCAACTTCATAAATCAACATATTTTAACGGAAAAACTCTAACATTCAAGAACACCTTTGCTTCACAAAAGAAATAAGAAAGCAGAAGAATTTATTATTTGTTTTATTATGAAAAAGCATAGGAAAGAAATGGAGAATAATAGTTAAACAAAATAAAAAAAAGAGAGAGCCACATTAAAGAGTGGCTGGCGCCACCTATTCCCTTAAAGGGAGGGTGGCTTGCGCCACATCAAGAAGGGTGGTGGGCGCCATGCATAAAGCATGGCTGGCGCCACATGGTGCCTTCCATTTCCTTATTATATTATTTTGTGTGTGAGTGTGATTATTAAATTATTATATGGTGAATAGTGATCATTATATTATTAATAAAGCTATGTGGCGGGAGCCACCAAAACAAATGTGGCGAACGCCACCCAGTTTCATACATTTATTTCATTTTACGAACACGAACAAAAAAACCAGACGAACCGAACATGATTAAACCAACACAAAAATGGAGACAAACATGATGATTACTCACAACAATACAATAATCAAGCAGAAATATGATAGCATGATATTCAGACATGAAGCAAAATGGCCATGAAAATTAGACAGAGATGGAAAAAATGATAACAACATGGTATATGATCATCAACATAATGCATAAGAAAAAAAGAAAAAAGGTTAGGTGATACCTAGTGGAGCAAGTCCACTGTTTCCTCGCCTTGTGATGAACTTCTCGAGCTTGCACCAGAAAATTGGAACCACTCTTCCTCTCACTTGCTCGTGCACCAGAAACTCTTTAAAACTTTATGAGAAGTGTTGTTGTTGTATTAATGTTTTGAGAACTGTAGACGAGCTCTTTATATAGGCTTCTTGATGGGCCGGGTTACGTTTCAAAACTTAGTGGGCAAAGTAATGGGTAGGGTTTGTAACGTTAGGATTCAAATTGGTTCAGCTCTCGGGGACAAACGCTCCTTGCAGCATCAAAGTTCAGAGATTGCCGGGTCAAACATCAAATTGAGCATTGCTTCTGGGATACACTTCTGATGTCAAACAAACAAACAATAGTAGTGGAAACCGATAGGGACAATGCTACAAACATTTCGCAGGCGATGCAGGGTGTGGCAGTGTGAATGCTCAAACTAGCAAATCCTCATAACCAACTTTATTGAACCAAGCAGTTGAGAGCTCAAAAAGGGAATTGTCTTTGGAGAGTTCAAAATAGTTTTGTGCCAAGGATTGAATGGTTTTGTGAACGGATGATTTCAAATAATGTTGAGTTCTTCCTTTCCAATTTGGCACATTTCCATTGGCTGATGCTTGGGTTGAAAAGTCAACATATTCATTCTTGCTTCCTATTGGCCACTTGGCAATGAAAATGATTTTGATAATTTGTAACACCTTCTCTCCTTTCTTTTTGGTCACGATGGGTTATGAAACATAGGCTTAGGAAATAAAAATGGTCTTATATAAGCAAAGGTGGTTAGGAAAAATAAATAATAATGGATTTGGCAATGATTAGGATTAAATGAGGTTTAGGGGAATTAAATTGAACTATTGGAATAAAGTTGTTAAAATGAAAAGGTTAGTGAAATAGGTTTAGAAAATGAAGGTGACAAATGAGGGTAGATAAAATGAGTAGAAATTTAGTCATGGTGGGGTTAGGATTATGGAGGCATCTCTTAGAGACTTTCTTGATTTAATGCTCCATCCAAAAGACCTTGATCAATTACTCCTTGAATTTCCTCCAGGCAAACCTAATAAAAAAAACAAACACAAGCAAAAACCTGATAAAACGGGTTAGCTATGCGGCATGATTGACCTAATATGATATGCAAAAGATCAATGGATCTAAGGGAAAAATTTGGGGTACAACACCCACAAAATACAAACATTTTCAAAAACTGTGGTGGTTTTCTTAAGATGATGACTCATCTTCTCTCCTAAACCTTTAAAACAATTTTAGTATCCTTAATAAGGAACTACAAGTGTTCTGATTCCCTCCTGACAGGATATGTAGGCACAAGATGCGATATCTTGTCGAGCACACTTAGGAATAAAAATAATAAATCACCTACCCTTAAACCCTTAGCAAACGAAAAAACAAATAACATGATAATCAAGAGGTTCCTGTAGAGTACTACAGATATCTAGGATGCTAACACCTTCCCTAGGTATAACCAACCCCCGAACTTAGAATCTTAGTGCATTTGCATTGCATTGTGGGACTTCGGTTTTTTCTCCCTTCCCTTGGATAAAATCAAAGACCGGTGGTGACATTGAAAATGCGATCCTAGTTAACAAATAACTATGGTATCCAATTTTCACCGCGACACTTATTACATACTTCAAAAGCTTCAACTACATCAAACTCCAATTCCTTATGGATTTTAAGTTATGGAGTGATCAAAATGGCTAAAAACATGAAAATGACATTTTTCCAACACTTAGTGAAATTTTCACTAAGTCAGAATCTGCCTTACTTTTTCCAAAATGTAGGGATATTTTTCACCTTGATCCAAGTCAAACCATGTATAGGGGTGAACATCAAAGTTAAAGCATGCCATGAGGGCTTTCCAACAAGTACCAGATCATCTCCAAATTCAATTTGAGCAGGGAGATACAACCCTTGAAACATGGCATCATGAACTGGTTTTACAAGGCAGAATTGTGCACATTTGCTCGATTTGTCCAAATCTGATAATTCCAAGCCTTGTCATCAATTTGGACACATCATAGGATCAAATCCAAGGGGGGTGATCTGATCTCCAAGCCTCACAAGTCCAAGGATCTACATTAGGCTTGTCATCCCTAAAAAAGGATACAAATATGCCAAGACTCCAATTTTGTTTCCAAGCATTCAATGGATACACCAAGGTGGCATGAACTAAGCCTATTCCAACTGAATTCAGTCAAGACTTATCTCTGAACCAAAGCTACAAAGCTTGTTCCCTAATCTCAAGTCAATGGCTAGAGGAGACTTGAGATTCCTTTTGCATAACATTGGCCAAAGGCCAGCTGCAACTGCCATTCACTATTGCTTGCAAAATAAACTTGCTCTACTATAAATAGAGCTCATTTGTGCTCAGTTTGAGTACACCAAAGCACTACAACACTTGCTTTCCTCAAAATCCCTTTCTCTAGGCCAAAATGCCTTCTTTTGCAAGGTACCTCTGAGTTTTTGAGTTAGAGAGCAATTCCATCATAGCTCATGATCCAAACACCTCTAACATATTGTACCTAAGCTGTTCAAACTCTCACATGTGACCTGTAACACCAAAATCAGAAAATCCACTTCCAAAACCTCAAAATTGGACTTTTTTGCATTTTTCAAGCCTTGTCTTGATTCAGTCACTTTCAAAACCAGATAAAACCTTAAACACACTCCAAATATCATCCTTGAACTGTCCCAAATGGTTTCCCTCATCTGGAACACCATTTGAGAGAGTTGCCATATTGGTCACTTTTGCCCCTTTTGCAAGAAAGAGCTCAAACTTGTTCCTGAGGATTCCAGCTGGTTCTGGTTATTCTAAAAGCTTCTAAGGGATCAATTGAGAGTGTCCAAAGCATCAAATTTCTTCTGGCACAAGGAACTTGGCAGATAGCCCAAAAAGCTCCAAGTGGTAAGTGTATGACAACTTGAACTCTTTAAATTATGCATTTCTTTGAAGTCCATTGATCATAAACATCTCATACATGTTGTATATGTTGTGTTTGAACCAATTCATCATGTAATTCTTGCCTGTACCATGAGGTAGCATAGAAAATGCAAATTGTGGCCTATTTCAAAACCACTATCGGGTTTTAAAATGGGGACCTCATCTGAAAAAACCATGACCACCATTGGATTCCTTGGGAAATTCTAGCCCAGATGCATATAAATTTTGTCCCAATCCATGGAGAAATGAGAAAGTTAGAGGCTTCACATTTTTGGCCCAAAAGCTGACCTTTCCTTGCCTTACCTTGCTTTGCCCAGGCCTAAAACAAGGCACCCCTTATGTATTTATGGGGTGATTTTGATACACGGATGTATCACCACCCCAGTGGTTGCGCGCGCATGTGTTTGGCTTGGAGGTCTGGGGTTGGAATCCCCCTCGCCCCAGACCCTTTTTTATCACTTTTTTTTCCATTTTTTGTATTTTCATATTATTTTCTTAAATGATTTGAAAAATTAATTTCTCTCTCAATTTTAATTATTTTTTATTGGTTCTTTTTGCAAAAAATCATAAAAATGTTAAAATATTTTATTCCACAAAAAAATCAAATGTATATTATTTATTTAATATAGTTGATATTTTTGCAAATAAATTCATTTTTTATTGTTTTAAACATTTCAAAAAATGAATTTACATCTTGGAAATCAAAACCAAATGAGTTTTAATTCATCTTGTGATTAAAACATCATTTTTCAAACCTTAACCAAAAATCACAAGTTGTTTATTCAAACTTATTTGGTGTTTTTATCATTTTTATTAATTTTCTTTGAATAATTACTTTAAAAAATGATGAAATTAGGGTTTCGTTGATTTTCACCCTAACAAACCTTTTTTCAAAATCTTTTGGGCCTCTTGATAGAGTTTAAGCCCCACCTCTTTGTAAATAAAACCTTTTTTGGGCCTCAGTCATTGTATAAGTCCCTATACAGTTTCAGAAATTTCGACGCGATCGTCGTTTTCAAACTATTTTCATCTTGGGCCTCTCCCTGAGTTGTAAGCCCCATCACTTGTACAAAAATAAATCTTTGGGCCTCTTGAAAGAGTGTAAGACCCAACTCTTTTTGTAAATAAACCTTTTTGGGCCTCAGTCGTTGTATAAGTCCCTCTGTGATTCTCAAAACGATGGTGCAATCACTGTCTTTCATTGGGCCTTCCCTCATGTTGTAAGTCTCGTCTTTCTTTTTCAAAAATCTTTTGGGCCTCTAATAGAGTGTAAGACCCAATCCCTTTTTAACCAAAACCATTTTTGGCCTCAATCGTTGTATATGTCCCGGTACGATCTTCAAAACAACGGTGCGATCACTATTAAACCTTGGGCCTCTCCTTGAGTATAAGCCCCGACAATCTTTTCAAAAACAACTTCTCTTTTGATTTAGGTTCAAATATACAGTTGTTATCAAAAATTTCTTTAATTTCTTTGAACAACTAACAATACATCATGGAAGCTTACTCGCCTGTAAGTTTTATCAGCTTTCATTTACATGCTTTAATATATATAACTGTATTGTGGGAAGCTGCTCCTCTGTAAGTCCTTCTTTCATATCCTTTTAAATACTTGTCATATATCAACTGTATATATACTAGCATAGTAATTTAGAGTTTTCCCCGACAACTAGGTCTAGACCTAGGTAAAGCTAGTTGGTCACTCTTTAAATATAATCAAAACTAGATCCCCATAGGACTTCCAGATACAGTCTTGCCTTCTCTTGGGCTTAAACAATATGGAACAAAGAGAAAGGCAGTATTCTCGGTGAACCTTTTCTCAGACTGTCACTATTAGAATTTGTCAAAGAAATTCAGTTTCCCCAGAGAGGATTAATTCTCGGTGAAACCTCTCTTGAATTTCTTCAAACCCTAGAACTGTTCATTAAAGAAAAGATTATTCTCGGTGAAAATTTTCTTGAACTCTTCTTAAGTTTGGACCCACAAGCTTCCTAAAAGCATCCCCGCCTCCTCTTGGGATTTATACAAGGACCCTCCGGCTTCTTAAAAGTTCTCATGCCTTCTCTTGGGCTTAATTCAAGGACCCTGAAGACTCATCCCTTAAAACTCTTGCCTCCTCTTGGGCATCATACAAAGATAAACTCTTCCACACCAATAAACTTGGACAGTCTAAATCTCCTCTTGAGTCTCATAGACATTCTCAAGTTCCCTACAAACATAGGAGAAACCCCAGTCATTTTGGATCAATCTCCAAAAGAGTTAAAACCCATGGGTTCTAAAACCCAGTCTCTCTCCTAAAAAACCCCCAGCCAAGGTCAGTTTACTATCAGGATAACATTATCCCAAATCAGAACCTCAAGGCATCTGATACCTCAACTCTTCTGTAACCCTCAGTAAGAGTTGATTCACCATTTGGCCCTGCCTTGGGATCTCAATAATTCCCAGCAGAAGATAGCCTCCTCTTAGTCTTTGTATAATGATCTTTCCTCAGCAAAGATTACCTCCTCTTGGGCTTTGTACAATGATTCTCCCCAGCGGAGCTAATATTTCCAGACTCTCTTATTGAGTCAAAACTTCCAAGACTCTTTTGTTGAGTCAATAACCTTTTCGGACTCTCTTGTTGAGTCAAAACCTTTTTCAGACTCTCTTGTTGAGTCAATCACCTTTTTCAGACTCTCTTGTTGAGTCAACTAGCCTCAATCTTGGGCTTTGTACGAGACAGATAAAAATACTCTCTTGTTGAGTCAAACTTTCAGCCTCCTCTTAGGCTTGATATAAGGATTTCCCCTAGCGGAAGTTAGCCTCCTCTTAGGCTTTGGATAATAATTTCTCCAGCTTGTTCAGCCATAATCCTGGGCTTCGTACAGAACATATAAAAGCACTCTCTTGTTGAGTCAAACCCTTTTAGCCTCAATCTTGGGCTTTGTACAAGACATAAATCTTGGGCTTGGGACAAATATATTCCCCAACGGAGTCAATTCCTCTCAGCCTACTTTTAGGCTTTGAGAAATAATATCCTCAGTCGAGTCAGTCTCATTTTAGCCTCAAATCTTGGGCTTTGTACAAGACATATAAAGATTTCTCTCCCTCCAGAGTCAGTACCCTTTTAAGCCTCAATCTTGGGCTTTGTACAAGACAGATAGAACCTTTTCCCGGTAAAAATCAAACTTTTAGCCTCCTCTTAGGCTTTGTATAATGATATCCCCAAAGAGTCAGCCTCTTTTTTGCCTCAATCTTGGGCTTTGTACAAGACATATTTAAACACTCTTGTTGAGTCAACCATTTTCAGCCTCCTCTTAGGCTTTGTATAAGGACTTCCCCTGTAGAGTCAATCAACCTCTCAGCTTCAACCTTGGTCTTTGATCAAGGCACACAAAAATCAATATCCCTTATAAAGGAAATTATGGCATTGTTGGATTCTCATATCCCAGTTAAAGTAATCCTCCTTTATAAACAGCCACCCCACAACCATGATAAACAGACAACATGTCTCCCCTTTAGAGATGACAAATTCTCTCTCAGTCAAACCTTTTAGCTTCAATCTTAGTCTTTGAATAAGACACAAATAAACCCTTTTAGCTTCAATCTTGGGCTTTGAACAAGACATCAAAACATCTTTTTCCTCCCTTAGAATAGGAGGAACTACGATTGCTCTGATTTCCCTATTTCGTTTAAATGGGAATACGTAGGCATAAGATTGAAAAATCTTAGCGAGCATACTAATCAAACACTCGAGGTCCAGCACCTTCATATCAATCAAAACTTAGGTCTAGTACCTTACCAAAAACATCGGGAAAACCCGAACATCAACATCAACTCACTCTCTCTCTCTCTCATACTTTCCCAAGTAACTTTCCCAACCCATTAACGGATAAACACCATCAAGTACAAAGCGAAACCTAAAGCTAACATCCTGTGGATAACCACATATATGATGGGTAATTGACAACTCCCCATTATATAACCTGACCCCGACTCCCCGAATCTCTTTAAGCGTTTGTTCAGTTAAACATTCGCGTACAAGGTTAGTTTTAGATAGCTTCATTTTCCCTTCCAGCTTCACGGGATAAATAAGAAATCAGAAAGTAGAACCCCCTCATCTTCATTGAGGAGAAAACCCAAATTCCGCAATAAGGTGGTCGTGTCACCGACAAAAATCGTGCACTACAGAAAAATGGTGACTCTGCTGGGGAGTCACTGTATGATCTGTTTTACCTTAGTCATCATCATCCCCATTTTCCACAGAAAAATGGCGACTCTGCTGGGGAGTCATTTTATTTGTTTAAGACTAGGATTATAGCTCCTAAGAGGTCTAGTATGTTAGTTTTAGGAATAAATATATATATCGCTTTTCCTAATTGATATCCGTGTTTATTTTTCTGCTAATGGGACTGCGGGTGATGCCGCATCTGGAAAGTTTGAGTGATACCTAAGATAAGTGATGGCATAGACGGGTAATCTTACAGGGAGTGACTCCCGAATAAGCGATCCCGGTAGACCGTTGAATTAGTGGAGATACCCTTTGCGAATTCAATGTCTAAACACTTCGGTTGTTGAAAGCAGATTGTTCGATTGTGGTATCCATGAAACAGGGGATTTAGTAGACTGAGACCATGTGACTATTTTGTAGTGCGGAAGCTATCGGAAATAGTTGTCACGCGATGCTACCCTCATTTGAGATTACCCTAAGATACTGCAGCTCGCTCGGGTGAACCAGCCTGTTGTTGTTATCCCAAGGGGGTCAATGATTTTGAGGACAGGTACAAATATTCACCAGTACAACCTTTGGGAATGGGTAGAGCCATGACTTCATGACACTGAACCCTTGACCCCATGTTTTTTCTATGTTTTTGTATGCTGCATTCATGCATTCATTTCATTAAAAGAAAAACTTTAAACAAAGAAAAAAATCTTCTTTTCTAGTCTCTCTTTTTCAAATTAAACTAAGACAATGATTGCAAATATCAGAAAGAAATATTGTGTTATGGAGTTCGGTAGAAGGAAGACTCACAAGTACACCTTCAAGGTTCCAAAACTAGAGGATTTAAGATGGTTGTCATGGATGATCACTAACCCTGATGCTTTCAGAGCTAAGTACAGAGGACTGCTGTCTCTGTTAAGGGTCCATGTAATTGAAGGAATACTATCTACTCTGATTCAGTTTTACGATCCGGTCTATCACTATTTCACATTCCCGGATTACTAACTGGCACCAACACTGGAGGAGTACTCTCACCTGACTGATTTACCCATCACTGACCAAGCTCCCTTTTCTGGACTGGAAGAAATTCCAAAGGATCAAATCATTGCAAGAGCGATCTATTTGGACGAGTCAGAAGTCAGGGCTCACATGACCATTAAGGGTGGAATCCAAGGTTTACCAGCCAAGTTCTTGATAAAGAAGGCCCTGTACTTTTCCAGTATAGGGAACGTGACTGCTTTCGAGAGCATCTTTGTCTTACTCACCTACGGGTTATTTCTGTTTCCCAACATTGATAACTTCGTTGATATCAATGCCATTAAGATATTTCTGATTGGAAACCCTGTGCCGACCTTGCTCGCAGATGCCTATCATTCTGTACACTTAAGGAATTTGTACAATGGAGGAATGATCACATGTTGTGTACCCCTGCTATACAAATGGTTCACTTCCCATTTACCCAAGTCTGCTGCTTTTTGGTATCATAAGAGTACTCTACGTTGGTCGCAAAGAATCATGTCTCTTACCAACTCTGACATCGATTGGTACAATCGGATCTATGATGGGATAAGAATCATTGACCATTTTGGAAACTTCCCTAATGTACCCCTCATAGGAACTAAATGAGGAATCAACTATCATATAATTTTAGTTCGCCGTCAACTCGGATACCCGATGAGACATATCCCGCGTAATGTTCATCTGGAAGGTCTTTTCTTCAAGGAAGGAAAAAATGACAGGGCACTAAAGACAGAAATAGTGCATGCCTAGAAACATGTTCACAGGAAAGGAAGAGAGTCTCTAGGAAAACCAGACTGTGTCTCGGTGGAACCTTATCTCCACTGGGTACAAACTAGAGCTCTCACGCTGAGGATGCCTTACCCTTGTCAAGAAGTTCTTCCATTAAAGGAATCTGTCCTTTATTTTATGTCTGATACGGAAAAACTCCAGGTCACTCTCAACAAAGTTCAACGGGAAAATAAATCTTGGAAGAACAAGTACCGCATTCTCAATGTGGAGTGTACCAAAATACAACAACTGTTAAAAGAAAAGGATGCTCTGGTCGAGATTTTAGAGCAACATGTTGTAGAAAATTCAGACGACCGAAGGAATTTGCTCGCTCATTTCACTTGGCAAAAGGATGACAACCCGACAACGGCTCAAGAGCCCCAGTCAAAGAAAAGGAAAATACCAGAACCAGCACCTGAGCTCTCGTCAGAGAGGACTCAGGATCCATAAGCTTAGACATTTCCTTTTACAGCACTTTGTAAATCACTGTATTTCCATTTCCACAATCTTTGAATTCAATAAAACGGGGTCTCCCCACTGTATGATATTTGCAATCCAATTATTGAAGTTTCTTTTGATTAAAACAAAAAAATTTAATATATAATCATTGCATATCAGTTATCATTCTCACATAACGCATTCTTCTTCCCTACAAATCTCACGTTTGTACCTCGATTCTAGCATCAAACTATCTCATTAGTACAATACTCGGGCCAATCGACAAAAGAAAATGGATGATCTCGAGGAAGAGAACAGAGAGTTGAGAGAAGAAATCGACACTCTAAAAGAAGATCTGAGGAAACTTCACAATGACATGCAATCTCTGGCAGCAGCTCAGATACAACAACAAAGGACTGTGATCTCAGAGATCACATATATGCCCATAGTGGAAAAGTATGATCCTCGGTATAACATGCCTAAAGATCGTCCCTGGGGCATGCCACTTAACTATATCCCAGAAGGATATATTTCGCCGATCACGAAAGATCTGGAAACTATAGCAGGAACCGCTGGGCCTGAAGGTTACAAACTTTGGGAAAGCGAAGATGCAAGGGGCATGACAGCAACTCCTGAAGATTACAAACTTCGGGATAGGGAAGCACCAAGAGTCACTGCCGTAATGACTATACCACCACCCGTGGTACACGCTGTCCTGCAAGGACAGATTCCACCAATACTTTCTGGTGGAAATGAAAGTATGTACGATAGAATGAATGAATTTTAGGAATAATTCCTGGAGATGCAGAAGGAACTGCATGCCATTCGCGGTCAGGATCTATTCGAAAAAGACGCCGCAGACCTTTGTTTGGTTCCCAATGTGAAAATTCCGCACAAATTCAAGGTGCCCGAATTTAAGAAATACAAGGGCAACTCTTGCCCTCAAAGTCATTTGGTGATATACGATCGAAAGATGTCAACTCAGACAGAGAACCAATAGCTACTGATCCACTATTTTCAAGATAGTTTAACCGGTGCCGCACTCAAATGGTACATGGGTTTAAACCGCACTAAGATCGTCACGTTCAGAGATCTTGGCGCTGCCTTCATTCAGCAGTATAAGTATAACCTGGACATGGCACCAGACAGAGATCAACTTAGAGCAATGTCGCAGAAGGACAAAGAAAATTTTAAGGAATATGGTCAGAGATGGCATGAAATTGTCGCCCAGATTTGTCCACCTCTTGAGGAAAAAGAGATGACAAAAATCTTCTTGAAAACCCTGAGCTCATTCTACTACGACTGAATGGTCGCTAGTGCGCCCAACGACTTTACTGAAATGGTGAGCATGGGAGTTCGCCTTGAAGAAGCAGTCCGAGAAGGAGGTCTGGTCAAAGATGTCGGACCATAAGCAGTACCAAAAGTTACGGTAGTGCTTTCCCTTAGAAAAAAGAGCAAGATATTGGTAATATCTCTCTCGGAAAGCAAAGGCGACGTTACCAACGAGTAGCAGCTGTAACTCCTGCTATCAACCCTGTGCCTATTCCAACGTATCAACCTCAGGTTGCTCAGAGCCAACCGAATCAACAACAATATCAGCAAAGGACACAACAACCTCTTCAGCAGGCTCGTCCTCGGTACAACAACAACCGTACAACATGACCACTAGGGTTCGACCCTATACCGATGTTGTACGCAAAACTGTTTCCACTACTACTAGTCAAGGGGCACGTCCAAACCAGGTCTCCTCTTACAGTACCGGAAAATCTGCCTTTTTGGGTCAAAGCGGATCAGACTTGTCCTTACCATCAAGGAGGACCAGGGCATAACATAGAAAACTGTCTCAGCTTCAAATCCGATGTGCAGAAGCTTGTCAAAAACAGGGTCTTATCCTTCAAGGATACAAATCCAAATGTTCAGACGAACTCGTTGCCTCAACACGAGAAGGTTGCGGTAAATTTGATAGAGGAAGAGTCTGACCATAGCTATCAAATTCATGATGTACTCTTATTGGGAACTAACCTGGTCAAAATGCATTGCATACAGAGTGGATATGGTCATGTATCGTCTCATAACTATCACCGGTGTGATATCTGCTCTAAAGACAATCAAGGATGTTCTGTGGTGCAATCAGCTCTAAGGAACAGATGGATCTCAGTTGGATCCAAGATCACCGAATTCGTGAGGTCAACATAAATTATACAAATTCCAACATCATTCAAAACCACGGCATCCGTGCGATGAATGTCAACTTGGTAGCAATGCACTCAAGGCAAAGCCAACATCATAATCTGCCATGGCACGATTACGATTCCTATCTGGTATGCTCGGTGTAGCACGAATTTTTTGTGTGATTGAGAATCACTATCGCTTTTGGGGTACTACAGCTCGATTCATTTTTTATCCTATTGAGGCTGATGAAGGAAGGGAAATAAATGTCTCCAATTAACCCTGCTTGCAAACTGAGTTTGAACAGATGACTGTTGGTTTACAGATGCTACAAAGATTGTGGGTCTCTCTTAGGTTATTTTGTGAAAATAAAAGTGCCTGGGTGATTGGTGGGGGTTTAAGATTAATGCTTTTCGATTGATGTATGGAGGTATGGGATTTGGGTTTTGGATTAGTGTGCTCGCTAAGATTTTTCTTGCAATCTTATGCCTACGTATTCCCGTTTACCAAAACAGGGAAATCAGAGCGATCGTAGTTCCCCCTATTCTATGGGAGGAAATAGTGTTTTGGTGTCTTGTTTGAAGCCCAAGACGTGAAGCTAAAGGTGGTTTGTATCTTGTTTACAGCCCAAGATATGAAGCTAAAGAGTCTATTTGTATCTTGTCCAAAGCCCAAGATGTGAAGCTAAAAGGGTGTTGACTTTAGAGAGAATTTGTCATCTCTAAAGAGGGATATTTTTGTCACAACTGTTCTATAAAGGAGAATTACTTTAACCGGGATATGTGAATCCGGCAATGCCATAATTTCCTTTATAGGGGCTTTTCAACCTAAAGGAGAAGACTTTAACTCAGTGTAGAGCAATGTTATCTTTCCTTAGGAATTTCTCATGCTAAAAGAGGGACAATGGCGTGAATGTAAATAATCCAGAGGCTTGCCGCTTACAGCAATTAGATGGGGGGAAAAGGAGTTGTTGATGTTTGTATACTATGAACGAGGCACAACCTTGATGCTAAAAGGTTGATTGACTCAACCGAGATTTCCTTATACAAAGCCTAAGAAGAGGCTAGTGGCCCAACAAGAGGGTGTTTTTATGTGTCTCGTACGAAGCCCGAGATAGAGGCTAAAAGGGTTGACTCAACAGGAGAATCTTTTACATGTGTCTTGTACGAAGCCCAAGACGGAGGCTAAAGGTTGGACTCAACAAGAGAGTCTTTTATACTCAACAAGAGAGTGTTTTGTATCTCGTACAAAGCCCGAGATAGAGGCTGAAAGGTTAGCTCCGCTGGGGAGAATCATTTGTACAAAGCCCAAGAGGAGGCTATGGTAGCTGTTTTAGACGAGTGACAGGTCCAGTATGTTGGTTAAAAAGAGAAAATCAGTTCTTATGAAGATTAAAGGTAAGGTTTTGCTTTTGGCACTGATCGGAGGATCAGGGTTATTTCCTGTTCTTTAAGAAAATGGGAAATCCAAAGGGTATTGAGACTGTCCGAGTCTGTGGGTGTTTTCCCTATCTTTGAAAGAGGATTGAGAATGTCTTTGAGACTCAAGGGTCTTAGACTGTCCAAGTCTAGAGTTTTATCTTTTGTATTATGCTTAGAGAGACAGTAGTAGGATCTAGACTCGTTGAAAGACTGTTATACTAAGATGACTACTTTCTGTTTCTATACCTCTAGGAGGTCGTCGGGACAATTTGTACGAAGCCCAAGAGGAGGCTGGAGACTTTTAAGAAGCCGAGGGACAATTTGTATGAAGCCCAAGAGGAGGCTATCTTCCCGGAGGAAGAATCCTTATACGAAGCCTAAGAGGAGGCTATGAAAACTTCTAAGAAGCCGACAGGTCCTTGTACAATGCCCAAGAGGAGACGGGGATGCTTTTAGGAAGCCTGTGGGTAACCAAACCCCGAGAAGTTCAAGACATGCCATTCACCGAGAATGGATCAAGCCAGGAAAGTTCGAGAATTTAGAAGAAACTCAAGAAATGCCATTCACGGAGAAAAGATCATCTCTGAGGAGTTAGAGTTTCTTTGACAATGTTTACGGGTGACAGTCTGAAAAAGGGTTCAAAAAGAATATGCCTTTCACATCTCCATATTGTTTAACCCCAAGAGGAGGGAAGACTATATCTGGTAATCCTATGGGGATCTAGTTTAGTTTATTCAGGAGTGATCAACAGGGCTTAGTGCTAGACGTAGTTGCCGGGGAAACTCTAAATATCTATACTATTATTACACAGTCGATATGAGTTTACAAAAGAAGACTTACAGTGAAACAGCCCCACAGTACAGTTATATACATATGAAAGTGGTTAATGAAAGCGTATAAACACTTACTCGGTTGTAGAGCTTCCATGTTGTATTGTTAGTTGTTCAACAAAGAGAAATTGAAAACAACAGTATATTTCAAAGTCAAAGGAGAAAGTGCTTTGAAAGAAATGTTGGGGCTTACAGCTCAAGGAGAGGCCCAAAGTTTTATCAGTGATTGGACTATGGTTTTGACTTTGTACAGGGACTTATACAAGTGACTGAGGCCCAAGAAAGGTTTTTTCTGTACAAAGGGATGGGTCTTACACTCTCTCAAGAGGCCCAAGAAATTTTCTTAAAAAGGAATGGGGCTTATAACACGAGGGTAGGCCCAGATGATTAGTTTTTGAATTGGCGATCGCGCCGATGTTTTCTTTTAACGCAGAGGGACTTATACAAGGTCTGAGGCCCAAAAATTGTTTTGGTTAAAAGGGGATTGGGTCTTACACTCTATTAGAGGCCCAAAGATTTATTTTTGTACAAGTGGTGGGGCTTACAGCTCAAGGAGAGGCCCAAGGTTTGTTTTTCAACGGACGATGATCGCGTCGAACTTTTTGAAATACAATGAGACTTATACAATAAGTGAGGCCCAAAAAAGTTTGTATTTACAAAGGATTGGGTCTTACACTCTATTAGAGGCCCAAAAGTGTTTGAAATTGTTTGATAAGGGTGAAAATCCAAGAAACCCTAATTTGTTATTCTTTAAAAGTAAATATTTAAAGAAAATCAAATAAAATACCAAATAAGTTTGAATAAACCATTTGTGATTTTTGTTTAAGGTTTGAGAAATGAGGGATTAATCACAAGGTTAATTAAAACTCACTTGGTTTTGATTTTCAAAGTAAATATTCACTTTTAAAATGTTTAAAAACATTAAAAAGGAATTTATTCACAAAAATACTAATTATATTAAATAAATAATATAAATTTAATTTTTTTGTGGAATAAAATATTTCAATATTTTTGTATTTTTTGCAAAAAGAACCAATAAAAACTAATTAAAATTGAGTGAGAAATTAATTTTTCAAATTATTAATAAAAATAATATGAAAAATAAGAAAATAGGAAAAAGTGGTAAAAAAGAGATCTGGGGCGAGGGGGATTCGAACCCCAGACCTCTCGCTTGCTAACACACACAAACCAGTTGATCAACCATCGGGGCGCAATGCTAATTCAAATATAGTATGGCAAATGATAAATATATAGAGAACTTGGTTGGAAAACCTGAAGAATGGCACCATGGCCATCTTCTTCCTCCAGCTCGTGCATGAAGCCCTCCATCTCCTTCGTTTCTCAACCATTTGACATTATTCAAACACCAAACTCATGTGTTTTTTCACAAGCAAGAAGATGGCAATACCCAATTTTATTTATTTTCAGTGTATAGCAAATTATATCATTGTGGCCGTATGAACTCTAATTTTGCAAAAGCAATCGAGCAGACATGATTATGAGTGCTGTGATTAAATTTTTTGAGGGGAAATACTCAGCATATGATGGCAATCAATTGGCAAAAATACCATGCGAGGAAATATGCATGGATCATGAAGTTGGAGTTTGAGGCTTACCTTTATGCAAGCTGAAATGGAACTTTGCACAGATGGTGTTCCATATGTGATTTGATTATCCCTACAACTTCAATGGATGTTGTGGAGTGTGTTGCAAGCTTTGGAACACTTTGAAAGTCTTTGGATCAATCTGGAGCATTCCAACTGCATAATTGAAGCATAATGGCTTGGTTGAAGGGTGATTTTGAGCTAGGGGTGTTACAGTTGGTGTTTAAGTGTTTGGACACCTCAAATACATCATATGTGATGTGTTTGAGCAACTGGAATGGATTGCTTATGGCTGCAACTCAAAACCCGATAGTGGTTGCTCAAAAACAAAGAAATTTGGCACTTAAGAGAGAGTGAGAGAAAGCAGTGCTATAATTGGCTTTGGTGTGAGTTGAATGATCCATTGGAACCTCTATTTATAGGTGGTCAATTCTTGTCTTGGAGGAATAGTAAATGGCTGCTGGATCAGATCACATTCAAAGGCTTTGCCTTGGTGGCATTTCTTCTCATGCAAGGCAACCTAGCCCCTCCCAAGAGCAGGGCTATGCCTTGACCAAATTCACATTCTTCAGATGTTTTTATTGTTGTTTAATCAGAGAGCTTGACTGAGTAGAGTGGCTTTGTTGAAAGTTCCCTATTTCACATAAATGCGTTTGAATTCAAGGCATAATGTGCCAAAATGCATTAATCTCAAGTTGGAAGATCCCTTGGCTTTTTGACTCAGCTTTATCAGTTGGATCAGTTGCATTGTGATTGGTTTGAGTACATGTGGCACAATGATCCTCAGTTTTGGTTCAGAAATCGTGTGTGGCAAGCAAACATGCAAACTGATTTTTCCAAAACAGCTTGCAGCAGCATGACTTTGGGCATGGATTTCTCTTGGCTCAAGTTGAATCAATTCATGCTGGTAAGCTTTTTGGATTCTTAGAAACATATGCAACAACATTGATGTTTACCTTTGGACTTGATTCAGCTTGCAACTATGTGAAAAGATCTCACAAGTTTTGGTGTTTCAACAAAATCTGCCTTGCCCAGAATTTTTCTAAGTGTTGGAAAAGTTGTATTTTCATGTTTTTAGTGATTTTGATCATTCCATAACTCAAAATCCATGATGAATTTGGAGGGAGGTCAGTTTTAAGCTTTTGTATAGGGTAATGAGATCTACAAATCAAGCTTTGGATGGGGAAAAATGGCTTTGTGGTTTAGGAGTTATGATCCTCCAAAGTTGGTACCCTTGCCACTTTATTTCATAACTTAGAAAATTTTCTAAGTTTTTATGGTTACCCCTTTTACAAGTTATCCCACTTTTCTTGATTTTTCTTGATGAATGATGATTCTAGTCATACATTAACATCATTTTAGGGTTAAAAATCCATTTTTATGAAAAATCTCAAAAAGTCAAAGTTGACTTTTGTGCACAGTTGACTTTTTATCAGATGAATTCCAAACTGTGCAATCCTTTAGGAAATCATGTCCTTGACCTAAACCAAACTTGATGGACATGTTCCATGGGTGTTATAGGGTATATTGATCAATCTCCTAGGGCTTGGGAGCATGTCCTGGTCAAAAGTCAAAGCTACAATTGACTTTTCTCGCGAAACCCTAATTGTGGCTCTGATGAACTTGAAACTTGTTGCTCAAACTTCTTGGATCAATCCATTGTTGCAAATGGATCAATGTGGTATGTTGGAGACCCTCAAATCATGTCTTGAGGTCTTGGCCCATGATTTGTCCCAAAAGTCAACTTAGGGGAGAATTAGGTCAAGAAACCCTAATTCCTGATTTTTGATGTATGCATCCCCTGAGGTCAAATTGACTTGATGCTTGGGCCCATGAGGTTCCATGGAGTATTTTAGGATATGCTTTGAAGCATTGGCTCATGCCAGAGGAAAATTTCCATCTGGAGGCCTTGGTCGACCAAACCCTAATTTGGTGACACTGGCGATCTTGAGGCTTGACCACCTGGAAGAGGGCAGCCTTGTGCTTAATCCTTGAAGCGGGAGTCCTCTTAATCCCTTGTGGATATTTGAGAGGCTAGACAAGTTTAAGATCTTTTCATTCCTTGATTGATCCTTTGTCTAAGAACTGTGAAAGGGCTGGAAACCCTAAATTTGATTGTAGTGGATGCTCACCCATCTTTGGGGAGACTGCTGAGGCATGAAGGTTCCTCCATATTGTGATGATGATTTTCACAATGATGGGAAATCTTAGTGGTCAAAATTTGGGGTATGACAGATGCCCCTATTTAATCTTCTTGGACCCGAAGGTGTGAATGGTGAAGGTATTCGGGCATTCGGGGTGCAAGAGGATTAAATATCGGAATACCCAAAATTTTGATGGTGGTTAAGAATGGCAGCTTGCGCATCCTTATTCTTTTACTAAGCAATGATGCTTAGAAAAGATAAAAACTTCCCCTCGATCCTGGTTTCCATCCAAGGAACTGGTCTTAGTTTCTGAAGTAAACTTCCCCCGATCCTGGTTTCCTACCAAGGAACTTGTCTTAGTTTCTGAAATAAACTTCCCCTCGATCCTGGTTTCCTACCAAGGAACTGGTCTTAGTTTCTGAAAGTAAGCTTCCCCTTGATCCTGGTTTCCTACCAAGGAATTGGTCTTAGTTTCTGATATAAACTTCCCCCCGATCCTGGTTTCCTACCCAGGAACTGGTCTTAGTTTCTGAAGTAAACTTCCCCTCGATCCTGGTTTCCTACCAAGGAACTGGTCTTAGTTTCTGAAGTAAACTTCCCCTCGATCCTGGTTTTCTACCAAGGAACTGGTCTTAGTTTCTGATATAAACTTGATCCTGGTTTCCTACCCAGGAACTGGTCTTAGTTTCTTTTGTCAATAAACTTTTTGACAAGGGACGCTATTCATAGCGATTTTCCTCAAACTTCTCGTCGAATTTTCCTGGAGAGATGCCATTTGATGGAAAAAGTTTTGATGTCAGAGTTGCTGGGGAACCCAGTCGTCTGAGTTGTAGAGGTGTACAAACTTCTCTGTTTGGAGACGCCATTTGTCGACTCTATCGGGGAAAACGAGTCTCTTGAGAGACTGCTTTCACGCTTGGGGATATTATATCATACTTTTCTCGGGATCTTCCCGGAGAAACGCCATATGATGTGATCCAATTTTGAGGTGCTGATGACCTTTTCATCAGCGGGTTTTTTTTTCGGAGAAAAACTGCTGTAGTACCAGATCTCTGCTTAAGAGGCTTCCTCTGGAGATTTTTACTTAATCCGGGAAAGCGAAGATATCATCTTCAATGGTGAAGAGTTCTCTGGTTTTTCAGAGGTTCAAGTTATCAAAGTGGTCAAAGGCCAACTCTGATCCAGAAATAAACTAGAGGAGAGAGATAGTTCCGACGCGACATTTCCTGACGAGGAAAGAACTTGACAACTCGATTGAGAGAACTTTTATCACTAGGGTACAAGACCGACTGGAGTGATAGTGGTGCAATATGAATGCGAATGCAAATTAATAATGCATGATGTATGTATGTATATGCTGACAAAACTGACGCGACATACAAACTAACGGATGAACGCGACTGGATACTCGGTCTCAGCTGGGAACGAAGAAGTACCGCTGGTTCAAGATAGCAATGCTGCCTTGCTAAGGAGAGATAGTCCCTGCGGGGAAAACCGTTGGTCAGGCTTAGGAGGTAAGAACTCTGTCGGGGATGTCAGACGAAACATGGTATTTGACACGGTTGATTCTTCATTCAGGCGCACTGGTTTAGAAGGAGTACTTTGGTTCTGCACTTTGAAGTTTGATTACTTCTGGTGAAGCGATCGATGTTCTTTCGATGTTCAACGGTCAAAAGAAATTTCCATCTTTATTTTAAAGCAGAAGAATTTTATCAAGTAAATTCATTTTTGTCTTACTTCAAGAATCGTTAATCATACTAAAATGTCGTTCTGTAAAGCTAAAACAAATAAGAATTGCAAACAAAAGCACAAGGGCTCAAATTTTATTGATAGGATGGAAATCAACCAAACGCGTGATTCCATAGAGTATTTACAAAGTTAGAAAATGGTAATTTACAGGGAAAAGGGCTACATTAAAACATAACGACCACTATCCTTCTACCAACTTTGAACTTGGAACATCCTGAGCTTCTGTCGAAGATGACCTTGATTGGAGTTTTCCTCCGATGGATGGCATTACTGCTGAGGAGTTGAACTAATCAGATGTAGTTACTTGCTATTATCCCTAACTTTTGCCTGGATTGTACTTTGAGATTTCCAATCCACCGGGATGATTTTTGATCATGTCTCTAATTTTTGCCTGGACCGCCATTTTGGGTTTTCAATCCACCGAGACGTTTTTTTTTATTTAGGCAAAATATTTCTTGACTACATCAACATTTGTGGGGTAGGCAAACTCCTCTCAGTCCATGGTTGCAAGTATCAAGGCACCGCCTGAGAAAGCTTTCTTGACCACATAGGGCCCGTCATTATTCGGGGCCCATTTGCCCTGGGAATCAGTGAGAAATGATTGTATCTTTTTTAGCACGAGGTCTCCTTTCCTGAAGACGCGAGGTCAGACCCTTTTGTCGAACGCCTTCTTCATTCTTTGCTGATATAACTGACCGTGGCATAGAGCCGTAATTCGCTTTTCTTCGATCAAATTTAGTTCATCGTGTCGACTTTGAAACCATTAAGCTTCAGTAAGCTTAGCTTCCATCAATACTCGGATTGATGGGATCTCTACTTCTATGGGGAGCACTGCCTCCATGCAATATACTAGAGAGAAAGGGGTTGCCCCTGTTGAAGTGCGGACAGATGTACGATAACCGTGAAGAGCAAAGGGTAGCATCCCGTGCCAGTCTTTATAGGTTACAACCATCTTCTGAACAATCTTCTTGATGTTCTTGTTAGCCGCTTCTATTGCTCAGTTCATCTTGGTTCGGTAGGGAGATGAGTTATGGTGTTCGATCTTGAACTCAGCGCATAACTTCTTCATCATCTTATTTTTCAAGTTAGATCCATTATCAGTAATGATATGGCTCGGAACGCCATAACGACATATGAGATTATTTTTGATAAAGCGGCCCACCACTTGGCGGGTTACATTAGCGTATGACGCTGCTTTAACCCACTTGGTGAAGTAATCAATGGCTACCAGGATGAACCGATGTCCGTTTGAAGCCTTAGGTTCAATCAAGCCAATTATGTCGATCCCCCATATGGAAAAAGGCCAAAGGGATGAGAGAACTTTGAGATACATTGGCGGTACATGAATTTTGTCGGAGTATATCTGACACTTGTGACACCTCCTCATGTACTTGTAGCAGTCGGATTCTATGGTCAACTAGTAGTACCCTGCTCTCAGAATTTTTCTCGCCTTTGTGTGTCCGTTGGCATGAGTGCCAAAGGATCCTTCATGAATTTCTTTTATTAGCATGTCTGCTTCTGGTCTGTCTACGCATCGGAGCAAGACTGTGTCAAAGTTTCTCTTATAGAGAGTATCACCGCTCAGGAAGAAACTGCCAGCCAGCCTCCTGAGGGTTTGTCTGTCTTTCCTGGATGCCCCAGGTGGGTACTCTTGTTTCTGAAGGAAGCATTTGATATCGTGATACCAAGGTTTGTCGTCTATGACTACTTCAATCGCAAAGATGTAAGCGGGCCGTTCAAGGCGCATTATGTCGATCTTAGGTATGTCATTCCATTGACCTACACTAATGATGGAAGAGAGAGTGGCTAATACATCTGCCATGTGATTCTCTTCACGAGGGATATGATGAAACTCAATTCTGTTGAAGAAGGGTAGCAACCTTCTTGCATAATCTTTGTAAGGAATCAATCCTGATTGGCAGGTGTTCCAATCTCCTTTAATCTGATTGATAACCAGGGCTGAATCGCCATATACGTCCAAGTTCTTGATCCTCAAATCAATCGCTTCCTCGAGACCCATAATACAAGCTTCGTATTCGGCCTCATTGTTTGTACATTTGAACGTAAGTATGGCAGTGAAAGGAATATGGGTACCCTGAGGGGTAACAATTATTGCCCCAATTCCGTTTCAGTAAGGATTGACAGCTCTGTCAAAGATTAGTCCCCATTGGGAACCTGGTTCTGGCCCTTCACTAGGTAGCGGTTCATCGCAATCTTTCATTTTCAAATACATGACATCTTCGTCTGGGAAGTCAAACCCGATTGATTCCTGATTGTCAATCGGTTGATGAGCCAAATGATCGGCTAAAATACTCCCTTTAACGGCTTTTTGAGCATGGTACTCTATGTCATATTCTGATAACAACATCTGCCAACGGGCGATCCTTCCCGTGAGAGTAGGTTTTTCAAAAACAAACTTGATAGGATCCATTTCGGAGACCAACCAAGTAGTGTGTCGAATCATATACTGGCGAAGATGTTTGGCTGCCCAAGCTAGTGCACAACAAGTTTTCTCAAGCATAGTGTGCCGAGTCTCGCAGTCGGTGAACTTCTTGCTCAAATAGTATATGGCAGACTCTTTTTGTTTGGTTTCGTCTTGTTGGCCAAGTACACAGCCCAAGGAGTCTTCCAAGACTGTTAAATAGATGATCAGCGGTCTTCCTTCCACTGGAGGTAATAGAATCGGCGGATTCAACAGGTATTCCTTAATACTGTCAAAGGCGGTTTAGCAATCTTCTGTCCAAACGCTATCCTGGTTCTTTTTCAGTAATTTGAAAATCGGCGCACATGTCGCAGTCATGAGGAATATGAATCTGGAGATGTAGTTCAAACGTCCCAGGAATCCCCTGACTTGTTTTTCAGTTTTTGGAGAAGGCATTTCTTGAATGGCCTTGACCTTGTCATGATCAACCTCAATTCCTTTTTGGTTGACGATGAACCCTAGAAGTTTTCCCGAACGGACACCGAAGGTGCATTTGTTGGGATTTAAGAGGAGTTTGTACTGTCCCAAACGCTCGAATATCCTTCTGATCTGGGATACTACATTCTGTGGGTCATCTGCAATGGCCTCCAGTGCTTCGTATTCAGTTGGGAAAGCCATTCTCCATTGAATCCAGACCTTCTTTTCCACTTCTCCCAGTAAGTTCTCAATGAAAGCCATTTTGCTCTTGTTGCTTTCAAACTGTTTTTTGTTCAGCAAGTTCACCGTAATTGATCCCCATCTGTCCAGTACATCTTCGTCCATTCCTATGTTCTCCGGAAGTACTAGCATGGCACCATTGTGCTGTTGTGCTGAAGGGAGGTTCCATTGTTCATTGTTGTTCCCTCCTCTGAATTTGGTCACTGCTGTCCTCAGGTCGCCAAACCTAGGTTGTTGGTTCCTTCCACCACTGCTTTCTGCAGGGGCGTAGTTGACCGGACCCATTACTGGTTCTGTTGGGAGCCTGTAGGTTGATGATGCTGAGGAGTAGGCCTTTTCCTCATGCTTTCTAAGTTTTGGGTAAGGTAAAATGTCTTCATCATCACTTTCTGCGGCGAAAGATGCTTCTGGTGTGATTTGTTCTGTCGTTTGCAAGTCTTCCCTTGGCTTCTCAGATCTTTCTTCTTTTTCTCCTTCCCCTCTACCTTCCGCGAAAGGGTTGACAAACCCGTCATTGGGCGGTCTAGGATCTGGTTTGTTCTTCTTCTTTACCTCGTACTTCGGGGAGATTTCTTCAAGGTATTGACAATATACCTCAAAGTCGTCGAAGTCTGCATCTACCATGAGGTCTCCTTCGTCGTCCTCATTATTGTTCTCTTTGTTATTACCACCTTCTTCGTTGTCATCGTCGTCCCATCCTGTGGGTTGTATATCTTCGATTCCTTCGTACCATCCTGGTGGAACACTGTATTTGACTAGATAGTCAAATTTTCCACTTGGTTCCCCGAGCGTGTCCCAATTTTCCTCAGATGAGTAACTCTCCTCGAATGAGGCTAGTGCAATTTCCTCACCTGTTTCTTCCTCGTCCAGTTCATTAACCGAAAAGGACTGCCTAGGTGGTAGTTGGTTGTACTGTCCAAATCTCAACGAGGTGTACCCGTCAGATCTGCTTCTCATTTCCACACTACTCGGTGCTTGTATTCCTTGCTGCTGGGGTGGTTTTAGCATCCACCTTCTTCCTTGGAGCTCCTGAGCTGTATACTTCCTTCCAGGGATTGCTTTAACCCCCTTGCTGGCCAAGTAATCAGATACGTTCTGAACATTATACCTGAACGCCGCATAGCTCGTGTTTGTCAGTCTGCCAATCAAGGATCATGAGATCAACAGATTGCTTTCAGCTCCTTGCCATTCTTCATATCCATGTGTTTGAACTGCTAGCTGGATGTGGTTGTAGAAGTCATGGATACTAATCATCATTTCAGGGGCAATATAGACTAATTGCGTCCCTTCTGATAAGTCGATTTCCATGGATCCGATGATGGACCTATCACTATTCCACCGGGTGTCGCGGAGCACAATCAACGCATTCGTTCCTGCGAATTTGTTGTGTAGTGGGTGTATTCTGATCATCATGAGGCCGAGGTGAATATGCTGGAACCCTTCTCTCCTGAGTATTTCATAGCTAGCCTGATTTATGAAATTTAGATCTAGCTGTTGATTTTCCCCTGTTACAAGGATTCTTTCTTCTGATCTGTGCTGGTACACAGGATGCCTCGGTTCTTGCCATCTGGAATCATATAATACCTCAGCTGGTATCATCATGACTCTTCTTCTTTGGGACATCTCAAGTTCTCGGTCTGGGTCGACCTGACTTTTAAGGCTTCTTCGGTACTGGTTGCCGAATATTCTTGGCAGTCTCCTCTGAGCTTCATATCTCAGCCTGGTTCCTAAACGGTAATCTCGAATTTGGTCTTCTTGCGAGGGTGTTTGTTCACTCCTTCCAACTCCTGTGAACGGGGGCAGTTGTTGTGTTCTGCTCATCTTGCAAGCTTCCTGAGTTTGCCTCTCAGTTCTTCAGCAAATTCTTTGTACCAGTTTGCGAGGGCCTTTGCTTGCCCGTTGTCTATGCTTGCAAAGAACTCCGATACGTCTATGCACCACCTGATTTTTAGTATTGTTTCAATTCTATCCTTGTACGTTGGATTCCGCTTCCAATGTCTTGAAACAATTTTTCCACTTGGACTTTTTAAGTATCCCGGATGATTCTGAGAAAAGAACGGGCCTAGATTCAATGGGTCTTGATTCATCCGCGTTTCTTTTCTGTTGTGGAAATCTTCAAGGGGTCCTTGAAGACGTAAAAAGGGGCTTTCTCCTTCGGCTTCTTTTTGACTGGCTTACCTAGGGAAAGGCCTTCGAGATTTCGTCTGATGCCTTCGAGGGCTTCTTCAAAGTTGTCACCTCCTGAGGCTGTCGCCTTGCCTTTTGTGTGCGCCTTTAGTTGATGTAGTTCTTCGGACAGGTCTTCTAGCTTTTCGCTAATCCGTACTAGAAGTTGGATGATTGTGTTGTTTTGTTTGAGAAGTGATATAGTGGCTCCTTTGAGGTGATCCGTAGGTTTAGCAAAACCTACAGATGGTTCTTCTATGGACTCAGTTGCTTTTACAGCTTCTTTATAAATGGCGGTTTCGAAAGTAAGTCTCCAGCTCATAAAAAGAATCTTTCACCTTGCGAGGTTCTGGATTCTTTTTCTGATGTTTTCCTTCTGGATCCTAAAGTCGTGAGCAAGTTCAGGGTTTTCCTCTTTGAAGTGTTGTATCACGTCTTCTAACCACTGTTGTTGTACTCTAGCTTCAACTAGATTTTTGTAGTTTGGTTGGATTATAATTTTTGGTCAGATAAGTTTTCCTCCTGGTGATCTAAGACGACCAGGTACACTGAACATGAGTTGGGTTGTGGGATCGTGATTTGAAATCCTAGTTTTTAGACCTTTTTTTTTTTTTTTTTTTTTTAAAGAAATATCTGGGTATGCTTTTCAGGTTCTTTGGTATTATTTTCTCACACGTAGTTACAAATGTTACAAGGATGTTGACTCATGTATGGGTTACTGAAGCACAAACGGAAACTCCTTTTCCTGGGTTCAGTACCATACCACACCCTTTTGTCTCTTTCCGAATAAAAGATGTAACCAATATGAGAAGACTAACACCAAAGTTCCTTACTTAGCTTCCCCAGAGTAAATTAGTTGGCCATCAGAACCTTTTCAGGCTCTGATACCAGAAAGGGGCGGAAGCATAAAAGACATAATGAAGGTAAAGCAAAGATAAGGTTCAGAACTTTATTATACCTTCAAACTGAAATATTTTACAGAGTTTTATTGAACAAACTTTCACAAAACTTACAAAAGGGAAAAGGAAATTATGGTTTGAAGTGTGTTTCAGAGTATGAGAGTTGTGTGTTTTCTCGATGCTTTGAAACGAACCATGAAATCCTAATTTATAGCAAAAGATTAGTGAGTTATTGAGACAACCGGGTACAGCATTGGGCCCCATCGTCATTATCTCAATCTCTGAGAATCTTTGCTTTTTGACTATAATGCACACTGATTAAAACACGCCAAACAACTTTACAAAGTGGGTAGGCATTATTACCCATTATTGCTGAGTGGGAATCTACTTTCCCTAATATGCCAAAATACTTTAAGTAGTGGGAATCTTGGAAAGGTGATGTTGTCCCATCTTTTATTCTGAACCGCACACGTCTCTTGAGTGGGCTCACCATGCTTCTTTGTCCTTACACATGCGCTCCTTTGAGGTCCTTGACCCACTGTTCCATTTTGTCTTTGATGTCCTCCAACTCCATGACTGCTGAGTCGACAACGGACAGTTGATCCCTCCAGTAGTTGTTCTTGGTTGTTCTAATAAGGCATTCTTGTGCTCTGATTGTAGCCATTTGTTGCAAAACTTTGAGCTCTGCAATAGTTCTTTTGGCTTGCCTTGAGATGACTTGCGCTGCCAAGTATCTCTTTTCTCCGGACTCCCTTGAACTCTGTTCTTCTCTGGATGATTTGTACAGGTCCGCGACGATCTCGATGTTGTCTGGAACATTTTCTGGGAACACTTGAAAAGCCTCTCCATATATTGACTCTGCTGTTGATGAGGAACTTCCTGGTACTCTTTCAGGGATTCTTCCAAAAGCTGCAGATCTTCCTAGAAGCTGAGAACTTGAGGATCCTCTTCTTGACATCCTGCATAAGCAATTTCATGAGCCAATCTGGATAATGTGTCAGCTAATACATTGTGCTTCCCCTTAATATGTTCGAACTTAACTTCTACCCCGGAACCATTAATAAAATCAGTAAAATTTGACCACCTAACTCTAGACGGTTTATTTTGGACTGATTTGTTGTAAAAACTAATGATCGCCTGGCAATCGGTTCTAAGGGTTAGTTGTTGTTTATCTAGGAAATGGATTCTGAAGTTTTGCAGGGCTCCCATGCAAGCATATATCTCTGCATCGATGGTGGATTTTACTTTAGGGAATTTCCCTGATGCATATGCGCATATCCTTTCTTCAGACTTTGGATCTCCTTCTTCCTTTTTCCATTTGCATATTCCTCCCCATCCTTCCATGCACCCATCAGTTTCGATAACTATGTATGCCTTTTGGGGAGGCAGTTCTAAATCTGGAAGATTTTGAACTATCCCTTTGACTTTGTTTACTATCTCCCAGTCACTAGGCTTCATCCTTTTGTCGCCATGGGGGCTTGTTTTTTAATGTAGAGGTCCAACTAATGTCCCCAGGTTAGGGATATAGTTTCTTGCGTAGTTCAGCAATCCTAGCCATCCTCGTAAACCTTTCTTGTCTCGTAGTTTTTCCTCCTTAAACTCCATGATCTTTTTGATTATGTGGGGTTGTAACTTAATCCTTCCTTTGCCTATCACTGCTCCTAGAAACTCGATTTCTTGGACTGCTACCTTCATCTTTGTTGGAGATAAAATCAGCCTGTTTTTCTTGACAATTTCTGCGAACCGCATCAGGTGTTGTGCGTGCTGTTCTTCTGTCCTTGAGAAAACCAGAATATCATCAATATAGACGGCGATGAAGTCCTCTGTCCCTCTGAAGCAATCGTCCATCTTCCTCTGGAATACTGCAGGCGCATTCTTGAGCCCAAACGGCATTACAAGCCATTCATACAGCCCTCCTGGAACAATAAAGGCCGTCCATGGCACTGATTCTTCTTCCATAGCAATTTGGTGGAAACCTGACTTGAGGTCAAATTTTGAGTATATCTTGCTATTTCCGATCTTCTTTAAGATGGTGTTGATCCCTAGTAAGCTGTACTGGTCCTTGTGAGTATTGTCATTCAGTGTCCGGTAGTTGAACACCATTCGCTCCTTTCCTTTCTTCTCCTTTCCGGTGAGTGGATCAATCTCCGTTCCTGAGTTCACCATTATTGCCATTGTCCTGTGCTTGCTCTTGCTTGGTCTTATCACTCCAAGATGGAGTAATGCTTCTACATGATTCCTGAATGATTTCTCCATTGCTGGTGTAACATGCTTTAGGGGCTTATCCTCAATTGTTACTTCTGGGTTTATGATATCCAGCTTGCATTTGATTTGGTTTTTGCGCCAATGCTTCAGGGGCTCATTTCCAATGTACCCTGCTATTTTTAAGGCCTCCACTTCTTTGTAGAATTTATTCAAAAAGGAGGTTTTTGTTTCCCCTATGTTGAATAGAACTATCTCTTTTGTTGCCAAGTACTCTGTCTCTTCCATGTCAAGCTCCTCTATTGCTGCGGCTACAGTAGCCTCTTCACTTGTGTTTATGGAGGTGATATTTTTGTAGAAGGTCAGCGTGTTTCCTTCAATTCTCAGTCCCCCATACATTGATTTTATGAAATTGCAACCGATCAGCATTTGAATGCCATCTAGTGTACTCATATCGAATGCGTGCATCCAATGGTATCCTGAATTTGTTCTCTCCTATCTTCATCATGCCGTACTTTAGTTTCCATTTTGCCTCTTGTTTTGTTGAACTTATTCCGCTGAAATAAGTGAGGTATGGGTTGGGTTCCAAGGCTTCCTTTGGCACACTGCTGACATTTAAGCAACAAGATGTTGCTCCTGTGTCAAGTATGGCTTGGACTTCAAAGGGTTTTACTCCTGGTATTTCGAACTCGACCACCATGTTGTAGAGTTTATTTCTTATCCTTCCAGGTTTCTGCACTTCTGTAGTCTTTAGAATTTGCTCTTCTTGTCCCAATGCCGCGGTTTCTGATGCGACATCTTCGTCTGCAACTTCTTCATGAGTTCCTCCTTTTGATGTCCTGATTACTTCCTCTGCTTCTGTTTGGATCTGTTGGTCCACCATTCTTTATAGCCTTTCATTTTCTGTCTGGAGGTAGTCAACATACTGACATAACTCCTTGATGAGGATGTCCTTGTTGCCTATGTACTTCTTCTGCTCTCCTTTGGGTTGGAGTTTTATCTGGAAATAGAAATTGGCGCAGAGCAGGCATATCACCAATTTGCACAAGGTGCAGTTCATCCTTCTGCTTGGGTCAATTCTATCTTTACACGTCATGCAGAAGTATTGTGTATTCTCCACGGTGTCTCTGGTCCAATAGTGTTCACACTTTTGTTGTTCCTCTGGTATTTTGATCCTGTGTCTCCATCCTCCTTCTTCTGATCCTAGCATGAGTGCTAGTTCTTCAATTGGTAATTCTTCAACTGCTGCTTTGGCATTGTTTATTGTTTGACCAGCTTCTCCTTCCGACATGCTGCATATAGCGTCGCTGTCTGACTCGTTCAAATCTACTGACACAACGTCCCAGTTATCAGGCAGATCTAGGTCCTGAATTATCGCAGCTCTGGCGATGTTTCCTTGTTTGTTTCGACAGTCTCGTGCAAAATGCCCTTCCATCCCGCAGATGTAACATTTGCACTTTCTCTGCTTATCCTGGTGCTTTCTTTTGAACACCCTTACATGGGAATCATGAGGCTTCCCTTTGTAATTTGTGGCCTTTCGTAGTCCGTACTTCTTCCTTGGTTCTCCGTAATACCCTGGGATTGGTATTTGGTTGCAGAACGTTAAGTCTTTGAGACTTCTTTGTAATGCTGCCTTTTTACACAATTCTGCGAGGTATTGGTACGTGAAGTGTATCCGTGGCATGACGCCAATTGTTGCTCCTGGGTATTTTTCTTCGAATGCAGCTTTTACTTCATCTCCAATTAGTGGTGGCAGCTTTCTGAAGAACTTTTCAGATAGTTCTCCCGAGATATACAGTCGTCCCGACTTTGCTGCTAGGAACTTGAAGTCGTTCATGTATCTGATAATGTCTTTCATACTATCACATGACAACCTTTCAAGGTCTTTATACGCTCTGTTTTGTTCTTCGGTGGAACCTTGAAGTCGTTCATGTATCTGATAATGTCTTTCATACTATCACATGACAACCTTTCAAGTTCCTAGCAGCAAAGTCGGGACGACTGTATATCTCGGGAGAACTATCTGAAAAGTTCTTCAGAAAGCTGCCACCACTAATTGGAGATGAAGTAAAAGCTGCATTCGAAGAAAAATACCCAGGAGCAACAATTGGCGTCATGCCACGGATACACTTCACGTACCAATACCTCGCAGAATTGTGTAAAAAGGCAGCATTACAAAGAAGTCTCAAAGACTTAACATTCTGCAACCAAATACCAATCCCAGGGTATTACGGAGAGCCAAGGAAGAAGTACGGACTACGAAAGGCCACAAATTACAAAGGGAAGCCTCATGATTCCCATGTAAGGGTGTTCAAAAGAAAGCACCAGAACAAGCAGATAAAGTGTAAATGTTACATCTGCGGGATGGAAGGGCATTTTGCACGAGACTGTCGAAACAAACAAGGAAACATCGCCAGAGCTGCGATAATTCAGGACCTAGATCTGCCTGATAATTGGGACGTTGTGTCAGTAGATTTGAACGAGTTAGACAGCGACGCTATATGCAGCATGTCGGAAGGAGAAGCTGGTCAAACAATAAACAATGCCAAAGCAGCAGTTGAAGAATTACCAATTGAAGAACTAGCACTCATGCTAGGATCAGAAGAAGGAGGATGGAGACACAGGATCAAAATACCAGAGGAACAACAAAAGTGTGAACACTATTGGACCAGAGACACCGTGGAGAATACACAATACTTCTGCATGACGTGTAAAGATAGAATTGACCCAAGCAGAAGGATGAACTGCACCTTGTGCAAATTGGTGATATGCCTGCTCTGCGCCAATTTCTATTTCCAGATAAAACTCCAACCCAAAGGAGAGCAGAAGAAGTACATAGGCAACAAGGACATCCTCATCAAGGAGTTATGTCAGTACGTTGACTACCTCCAGACAGAAAATGAAAGGCTACAAAGAATGGTGGACCAACAGATCCAAACAGAAGCAGAGGAAGTAATCAGGACATCAAAAGGAGGAACTCATGAAGAAGTTGCAGACGAAGATGTCGCATCAGAAACCGCGGCATTGGGACAAGAAGAGCAAATTCTAAAGACTACAGAAGTGCAGAAACCTGGAAGGATAAGAAATAAACTCTACAACATGGTGGTCGAGTTTGAAATACCAGGAGTAAAACCCTTTGAAGTCCAAGCCATACTTGACACAGGAGCAACATCTTGTTGCTTAAATGTCAGCAGTGTGCCAAAGGAAGCCTTGGAACCCAACCCATACCTCACTTATTTCAGCGGAATAAGTTCAACAAAACAAGAGGCAAAATGGAAACTAAAGTACGGCATGATGAAGATAGGAGAGAACAAATTCAGGATACCATTGGTGCACGCATTCGATATGAGTACACTAGATGGCATTCAAATGCTGATCGGTTGCAATTTCATAAAATCAATGTATGGGGGACTGAGAATTGAAGGAAACACGCTGACCTTCTACAAAAATATCACCTCCATAAACACAAGTGAAGAGGCTACTGTAGCCGCAGCAATAGAGGAGCTTGACATGGAAGAGACAGAGTACTTGGCAACAAAAGAGATAGTTTTATTCAACATAGGGGAAACAAAAACCTCCTTTTTGAATAAATTCTACAAAGAAGTGGAGGCCTTAAAAACAGCAGGGTACATTGGAAATGAGCCCCTGAAGCATTGGCGCAAAAACCAAATCAAATGCAAGCTGGATATCATAAACCCAGAAGTAACAATTGAGGATAAGCCCCTAAAGCATGTTACACCAGCAATGGAGAAATCATTCAGGAATCATGTAGAAGCATTACTCCATCTTGGAGTGATAAGACCAAGCAAGAGCAAGCACAGGACAATGGCAATAATGGTGAACTCAGGAACGGAGATTGATCCACTCACCGGAAAGGAGAAGAAAGGAAAGGAGCGAATGGTGTTCAACTACCGGACACTGAATGACAATACTCACAAGGACCAGTACAGCTTACCAGGGATCAACACCATCTTAAAGAAGATCGGAAATAGCAAGATATACTCAAAATTTGACCTCAAGTCAGGTTTCCACCAAATTGCTATGGAAGAAGAATCAGTGCCATGGACGGCCTTTATTGTTCCAGGAGGGCTGTATGAATGGCTTGTAATGCCGTTTGGGCTCAAGAATGCGCCTGCAGTATTCCAGAGGAAGATGGACGATTGCTTCAGAGGGACAGAGGACTTCATCGCCGTCTATATTGATGATATTCTGGTTTTCTCAAGGACAGAAGAACAGCACGCACAACACCTGATGCGGTTCGCAGAAATTGTCAAGAAAAACAGGCTGATTTTATCTCCAACAAAGATGAAGGTAGCAGTCCAAGAAATCGAGTTTCTAGGAGCAGTGATAGGCAAAGGAAGGATTAAGTTACAACCCCACATAATCAAAAAGATCATGGAGTTTAAGGAGGAAAAACTACGAGACAAGAAAGGTTTACGAGGATGGCTGGGATTGCTGAACTACGCAAGAAACTATATCCCTAACCTGGGGACATTAGTTGGACCTCTACATTCAAAAACAAGCCCCCATGGCGACAAAAGGATGAAGCCTAGTGACTGGGAGATAGTAAACAAAGTCAAAGGGATAGTTCAAAATTTTCCAGATTTAGAACTGCCTCCCCAAAAGGCATACATAGTTATCGAAACTGATGGGTGCATGGAAGGATGGGGAGGAATATGCAAATGGAAAAAGGCAGAAGGAGATCCAAAGTCTGAAGAAAGGATATGCGCATATGCATCAGGGAAATTCCCTAAAGTAAAATCCACCATCGATGCAGAGATATATGCTAGCATGGGAGCCCTGCAAAACTTCAGAATCCATTTCCTAGATAAACAACAACTAACCCTTAGAACCGATTGCCAGGCGATCATTAGTTTTTACAACAAATCAGTCCAAAATAAACCGTCTAGAGTTAGGTGGTCAAATTTTACTGATTTTATTAATGGTTCCGGGGTAGAAGTTAAGTTCGAACATATTAAGGGGAAGCACAATGTATTAGCTGACACATTATCCAGATTGGCTCATGAAATTGCTTATGCAGGATGTCAAGAAGAGGATCCTCAAGTTCTCAGCTTCCAGGAAGATCTGCAGCTTTTGGAAGAATCCCTGAAAGAGTACCAGGAAGTTCCTCATCAACAGCAGAGTCAATATATGGAGAGGCTTTTCAAGTGTTCCCAGAAAATGTTCCAGACAACATCGAGATCGTCGCGGACCTGTACAAATCATCCAGAGAAGAACAGAGTTCAAGGGAGTCCGGAGAAAAGAGATACTTGGCAGCGCAAGTCATCTCAAGGCAAGCCAAAAGAACTATTGCAGAGCTCAAAGTTTTGCAACAAATGGCTACAATCAGAGCACAAGAATTCCTTATTAGAACAACCAAGAACAACTACTGGAGGGATCAACTGTCCGTTGTCGACTCAGCAGTCATGGAGTTGGAGGACATCAAAAGACAAAATGGAACAGTGGGTCAAGGACCTCGAAGGAGCGCATGTGTAAGGACAAAGAAGCATGGTGAGCCCACTCAAGAGACGTGTGCGGTTCAGAATAAAAGATGGGACAACATCACCTTTCCAAGATTCCCACTACTTAAAGTATTTTGGCATATTAGGGAAAGTGGATTCCCACTCAGCAATAATGGGTAATAATGCCTACCCACTTTGTAAAGTTGTTTGGCGTGTTTTAATCAGTGTGCATTATAGTCAAAAAGCAAAGATTCTCAGAGATTGAGATAATGACGATGGGGCCCAATGCTGTACCCGGTTGTCTCAATAACTCACTAATCTTTTGCTATAAATTAGGATTTCATGGTTCGTTTCAAAGCATCGAGAAAACACACAACTCTCATACTCTGAAACACACTTCAAACCATAATTTCCTTTTCCCTTTTGTAAGTTTTGTGAAAGTTTGTTCAATAAAACTCTGTAAAATATTTCAGTTTGAAGGTATAATAGAGTTCTGAACCTTATCTTTGCTTTACCTTCATTATGTCTTTTATGCTTCCGCCCCTTTCTGGTATTAGAGCCTGAAAAGGTTCTGATGGCCAACTAATTTACTCTGGGGAAGCTAAGTAAGGAACTTTGGTGTTAGTCTTCTCATATTGGTTACATCTTTTATTCGGAAAGAGACAAAAGGGTGTGGTATGGTACTGAACCCAGGAAAAGGAGTTTCCGTTTGTGCTTCAGTAACCCATACATGAGTCAACATCCTTGTAACATTTGTAACTACGTGTGAGAAAATAATACCAAAGAACCTGAAAAGCATACCCAGATATTTCTTTAAAAAAGAAAAAAAGGTCTAAAAACTAGGATTTCAAATCACGATCCCAAAACCCAACTCATGTTCAGTGTACCTGGTCGTCTTAGATCACCAGGAGGAAAACTTATCCGACCAATAATTATAATCCAACCAAACTACAAAAATCTAGTTGAAGCTAGAGTACAACAACAGTGGTTAGAAGACGTGATACAACACTTCAAAGAGGAAAACCCTGAACTTGCTCACGACTTTAGGATCCAGAAGGAAAACGTCAGAAAAAGAATCCAGAACCTCGCAAGGTGAAAGATTCTTTTTATGAGCTGGAGACTTACTTCCGAAACCACCATTTATAAAGAAGCTGTAAAAGCAACTGAGTCCATAGAAGAACCATCTGTAGGTTTTGCTAAACCTACGGATCACCTCAAAGGAGCCACTATATCACTTCTCAAACAAAACAACACAATCATCCAACTTCTAGTACGAATTAGCGAAAAGCTAGAAGACCTGTCCGAAGAACTACATCAACTAAAGGCGCACACAAAAGGCAAGGCGACAGCCTCAGGAGGTGACAACTTTGAAGAAGCCCTCGAAGGCATCAGACGAAATCTCGAAGGCCTTTCCCTAGGTAAGCCAGTCGAAAAGAAGCCGAAGGAGAAAGCCCCTTTTTACGTCTTCAAGGACCCCTTGAAGATTTTCACAACAGAAAAGAAACGCGGATGAATCAAGACCCATTGAATCTAGGCCCGTTCTTTTCTCAGAATCATCCGGGATACTTAAAAAGTCCAAGTGGAAAAATTGTTTCAAGACATTGGAAGCGGAATCCAACGTACAAGGATAGAATTGAAACAATACTAAAAATCAGGTGGTGCATAGACGTATCGGAGTTCTTTGCAAGCATAGACAACGGGCAAGCAAAGGCCCTCGCAAACTGGTACAAAGAATTTGCTGAAGAACTGAGAGGCAAACTCAGGAAGCTTGCAAGATGAGCAGAACACAACAACTGCCCCCGTTCACAGGAGTTGGAAGGAGTGAACAAACACCCTCGCAAGAAGACCAAATTCGAGATTACCGTTTAGGAACCAGGCTGAGATATGAAGCTCAGAGGAGACTGCCAAGAATATTCGGCAACCAGTACCGAAGAAGCCTTGAAAGTCAGGTCGACCCAGACCGAGAACTTGAGATGTCCCAAAGAAGAAGAGTCATGATGATACCAGCTGAGGTATTATATGATTCCAGATGGCAAGAACCGAGGCATCGTGTGTACCAGCACAGATCAGAAGAAAGAATCCTTGTAACAGGGGAAAATCAACAGCTAGATCTAAATTTCATAAATCAGGCTAGCTATGAAATACTCAGGAGAGAAGGGTTCCAGCATATTCACCTCGGCCTCATGATGATCAGAATACACCCACTACACAACAAATTCGCAGGAACGAATGCGTTGATTGTGCTCCGCGACACCCGGTGGAATAGTGATAGGTCCATCATCGGATCCATGGAAATCGACTTATCAGAAGGGACGCAATTAGTCTATAATTCCCCTGAAATGATGATTAGTATCCATGACTTCTACAGCCACATCCAGCTAGCAGTTCAAACACATGGATATGAAGAATGGCAAGGAGCTGAAAGCAATCTGTTGATCTCACGATCCTTGATTGGCAGACTGACAAACACGAGCTATGCGGCATTCAGGTATAATGTTCAGAACGTATCTGATTACTTGGCCAGCAAGGGGGTTAAAGCAATCCCTGGAAGGAAGTATACAGGTCAGGAGCTCCAAGGAAGAAGGTGGATGCTAAAACCACCCCAGCAGCAAGGAATACAAGCACCGAGTAGTGTGGAAATGAGAAGCAGATCTGACGGGTACACCTCGTTGAGATTTGGACAGTACAACCAACTACCACCTAGGCAGTCCTTTTCGGTTAATGAACTGGACGAGGAAGAAACAGGTGAGGAAATTGCACTAGCCTCATTCGAGGAGAGTTACTCATCCGAGGAAAATTGGGACACGCTCGGGGAACCAAGTGGAAAATTTGACTATCTAGTCAAATACAGTGTTCCACCAGGATGGTACGAAGGAATCGAAGATATACAACCCACAGGATGGGACGACGATGACAACGAAGAAGGTGGTAATAACAAAGAGAACAATAATGAGGACGACGAAGGAGACCTCATGATAGATGCAGACTTCGACGACTTTGAGGTATATTGTCAATACCTTGAAGAAATCTCCCCGAAGTACGAGGTAAAGAAGAAGAACAAACCAGATCCTAGACCGCCCAATGACGGGTTTGTCAACCCTTTCGCGGAAGGTGGAGGGGAAGGAGAAAAAGAAGAAGGATCTGAGAAGCCAAGGGAAGACTCGCAAACGACAGAACAAATCACACCAGAAGTAGCTTTCGCCGCAGAAAGTGATGATGAAGACATTTTACCTTACCCAAAACTTAGAAAGCATGAGGAAAAGGCCTACTCCTCAGCATCATCAACCTACAGGCTCCCAACAGAACCAGTAATGGGTCCGGTCAACTACGCCCCTGCAGAAAGCAGTGGTGGAAGAAACCAACAACCTAGGTTTGGCGACCTGAGGACAGCAGTGACCAAATTCAGAGGAGGGAACAACAATGAACAATGGAACCTCCCTTCAGCACAACAGCACAATGGTGCCATGCTAGTACTTCCGGAGAACATAGGAATGTACGAAGATGTACTGGACAGATGGGGATCAATTACGGTGAACTTGCTGAACGAAAAACAGTTTGAAAGCAACAAGAGCAAAATGGCTTTCATTGAGAACTTACTGGGAGAAGTGGAAAAGAAGTTCTGGATTCAATGGAGAATGGCTTTCCCAACTGAATACGAAGCACTGGAGGCCATTGCAGATGACCCACAGAATGTAGTATCCCAGATCAGAAGGATATTCCTACTGGAAGATCCATACCAAGGTTCCACCGAAGAACAAAACAGAGCGTATAAAGACCTTGAAAGGTTGTCATGTGATAGTATGAAAGACATTATCAGATACATGAACGACTTCAAGTTCCTAGCAGCAAAGTCGGGACGACTGTATATCTCGGGAGAACTATCTGAAAAGTTCTTCAGAAAGCTGCCACCACTAATTGGAGATGAAGTACAAGCTGCATTCGAAGAAAAATACCCAGGAGCAACAATTGGCGTCATGCCACGGATACACTTCACGTACCAATACCTCGCAGAATTGTGTAAAAAGGCAGTATTACAAAGAAGTCTCAAAGACTTAACGTTCTGCAACCAAATACCAATCCCAGGGTATTACGGAGAACCAAGGAAGAAGTACGGACTACGAAAGGCCACAAATTACAAAGGGAAGCCTCATGATTCCCATGTAAGGGTGTTTAAAAGAAAGCACCAGGACAAGCAGAGAAAGTGCAAATGTTACATCTGCGGGATGGAAGGGCATTTTGCACGAGACTGTCGAAACAAACAAGGAAACATCGCCAGAGCTGCGATAATTCAGGACCTAGATCTGCCTGATAACTGGGACGTTGTGTCAGTAGATTTGAACGAGTCAGACAGCGACGCTATATGCAGCATGTCGGAAGGAGAAGCTGGTCAAACAATAAACAATGCCAAAGCAGCAGTTGAAGAATTACCAATTGAAGAACTAGCACTCATGCTAGGATCAGAAGAAGGAGGATGGAGACACAGGATCAAAATACCAGAGGAACAACAAAAGTGTGAACACTATTGGACCAGAGACACCGTGGAGAATACACAATACTTCTGCATGACGTGTAAAGATAGAATTGACCCAAGCAGAAGGATGAACTGCACCTTGTGCAAATTGGTGATATGCCTGCTCTGCGCCAATTTCTATTTCCAGATAAAACTCCAACCCAAAGGAGAGCAGAAGAAGTACATAGGCAACAAGGACATCCTCATCAAGGAGTTATGTCAGTACGTTGACTACCTCCAGACAGAAAATGAAAGGCTACAAAGAATGGTGGACCAACAGATCCAAACAGAAGCAGAGGAAGTAATCAGGACATCAAAAGGAGGAACTCATGAAGAAGTTGCAGACGAAGATGTCGCATCAGAAACCGCGGCATTGGGACAAGAAGAGCAAATTCTAAAGACTACAGAAGTGCAGAAACCTGGAAGGATAAGAAATAAACTCTACAACATGGTGGTCGAGTTTGAAATACCAGGAGTAAAACCCTTTGAAGTCCAAGCCATACTTGACACAGGAGCAACATCTTGTTGCTTAAATGTCAGCAGTGTGCCAAAGGAAGCCTTGGAACCCAACCCATACCTCACTTATTTCAGCGGAATAAGTTCAACAAAACAAGAGGCAAAATGGAAACTAAAGTACGGCATGATGAAGATAGGAGAGAACAAATTCAGGATACCATTGGTGCACGCATTCGATATGAGTACACTAGATGGCATTCAAATGCTGATCGGTTGCAATTTCATAAAATCAATGTATGGGGGACTGAGAATTGAAGGAAACACGCTGATCTTCTACAAAAATATCACCTCCATAAACACAAGTGAAGAGGCTACTGTAGCCGCAGCAATAGAGGAGCTTGACATGGAAGAGACAGAGTACTTGGCAACAAAAGAGATAGTTTTATTCAACATAGGGGAAACAAAAACCTCCTTTTTGAATAAATTCTACAAAGAAGTGGAGGCCTTAAAAACAGCAGGGTACATTGGAAATGAGCCCCTGAAGCATTGGCGCAAAAACCAAATCAAATGCAAGCTGGATATCATAAACCCAGAAGTAACAATTGAGGATAAGCCCCTAAAGCATGTTACACCAGCAATGGAGAAATCATTCAGGAATCATGTAGAAGCATTACTCCATCTTGGAGTGATAAGACCAAGCAAGAGCAAGCACAGGACAATGGCAATAATGGTGAACTCAGGAACGGAGATTGATCCACTCACCGGAAAGGAGAAGAAAGGAAAGGAGCGAATGGTGTTCAACTACCGGACACTGAATGACAATACTCACAAGGACCAGTACAGCTTACCAGGGATCAACACCATCTTAAAGAAGATCGGAAATAGCAAGATATACTCAAAATTTGACCTCAAGTCAGGTTTCCACCAAATTGCTATGGAAGAAGAATCAGTGCCATGGACGGCCTTTATTGTTCCAGGAGGGCTGTATGAATGGCTTGTAATGCCGTTTGGGCTCAAGAATGCGCCTGCAGTATTCCAGAGGAAGATGGACGATTGCTTCAGAGGGACAGAGGACTTCATCGCCGTCTATATTGATGATATTCTGGTTTTCTCAAGGACAGAAGAACAGCACGCACAACACCTGATGCGGTTCGCAGAAATTGTCAAGAAAAACGGGCTGATTTTATCTCCAACAAAGATGAAGGTAGCAGTCCAAGAAATCGAGTTTCTAGGAGCAGTGATAGGCAAAGGAAGGATTAAGTTACAACCCCACATAATCAAAAAGATCATGGAGTTTAAGGAGGAAAAACTACGAGACAAGAAAGGTTTACGAGGATGGCTGGGATTGCTGAACTACGCAAGAAACTATATCCCTAACCTGGGGACATTAGTTGGACCTCTACATTCAAAAACAAGCCCCCATGGCGACAAAAGGATGAAGCCTAGTGACTGGGAGATAGTAAACAAAGTCAAAGGGATAGTTCAAAATCTTCCAGATTTAGAACTGCCTCCCCAAAAGGCATACATAGTTATCGAAACTGATGGGTGCATGGAAGGATGGGGAGGAATATGCAAATGGAAAAAGGCAGAAGGAGATCCAAAGTCTGAAGAAAGGATATGCGCATATGCATCAGGGAAATTCCCTAAAGTAAAATCCACCATCGATGCAGAGATATATGCTTGCATGGGAGCCCTGCAAAACTTCAGAATCCATTTCCTAGATAAACAACAACTAACCCTTAGAACCGATTGCCAGGCGATCATTAGTTTTTACAACAAATCAGTCCAAAATAAACCGTCTAGAGTTAGGTGGTCAAATTTTACTGATTTTATTAATGGTTCCGGGGTAGAAGTTAAGTTCGAACATATTAAGGGGAAGCACAATGTATTAGCTGACACATTATCCAGATTGGCTCATGAAATTGCTTATGCAGGATGTCAAGAAGAGGATCCTCAAGTTCTCAGCTTCCAGGAAGATCTGCAGCTTTTGGAAGAATCCCTGAAAGAGTACCAGGAAGTTCCTCATCAACAGCAGAGTCAATATATGGAGAGGCTTTTCAAGTGTTCCCAGAAAATGTTCCAGACAACATCGAGATCGTCGCGGACCTGTACAAATCATCCAGAGAAGAACAGAGTTCAAGGGAGTCCGGAGAAAAGAGATACTTGGCAGCGCAAGTCATCTCAAGGCAAGCCAAAAGAACTATTGCAGAGCTCAAAGTTTTGCAACAAATGGCTACAATCAGAGCACAAGAATGCCTTATTAGAACAACCAAGAACAACTACTGGAGGGATCAACTGTCCGTTGTCGACTCAGCAGTCATGGAGTTGGAGGACATCAAAGACAAAATGGAACAGTGGGTCAAGGACCTCGAAGGAGCGCATGTGTAAGGACAAAGAAGCATGGTGAGCCCACTCAAGAGACGTGTGCGGTTCAGAATAAAAGATGGGACAACATCACCTTTCCAAGATTCCCACTACTTAAAGTATTTTGGCATATTAGGGAAAGTAGATTCCCACTCAGCAATAATGGGTAATAATGCCTACCCACTTTGTAAAGTTGTTTGGCGTGTTTTAATCAGTGTGCATTATAGTCAAAAAGCAAAGATTCTCAGAGATTGAGATAATGACGATGGGGCCCAATGCTGTACCCGGTTGTCTCAATAACTCACTAATCTTTCGCTATAAATTAGGATTTCATGGTTCGTTTCAAAGCATCGAGAAAACACACAACTCTCATACTCTGAAACACACTTCAAACCATAATTTCCTTTTCCCTTTTGTAAGTTTTGTGAAAGTTTGTTCAATAAAACTCTGTAAAATATTTCAGTTTGAAGGTATAATAAAGTTCTGAACCTTATCTTTGCTTTACCTTCATTATGTCTTTTATGCTTCCTGATGTCATGAAACAAAGTAGTCATGGCCCTTTGATAGGTTGCCCCGACGTTCTTTAAACCGAACGACATTACCTTGTAACAAAAAGTACCCCATGGGGTGATGAACGAAGTTTTCTCCATGTCTTTCGGCGCCATTTTGATCTGGCTATAGCCCGAGAATCCATCCATGAAGGAGAAAACTTTAAACTTTGTTGTACTGTCAACCAGCATGTCAATGTGTGGTAAAGGAAATTCGTCCTTTAGACTAGCCTTGTTTAGATCCCTGTAGCCGACACACATTCTGACCTTTCCGTCCTTTTTGGGAACAGGTACGATGTTGGCTAACCATTGAGGATATTCTGATGTGGCGAGGAAACCCGCTTCAATCTGTTTCTGTACTTCCTCTTTGATTTTGATGGCCATGTCCTGGTGAGTCCGTCTCAACCTTTGCTTTACTGTCGGACATTCTGACCTTAACGGTAGATGATGTTCCACGATGCTGGTATACAACCCTGGCATATCCTGATAGGACCAAGCGAATACATCGGGGAATTCTTTGAGAAGCTTTGTCAAACTCTCTTTGGCAGCTGGACTGAGCAGTTCCCCAATCCTGATTTCTTTTCTCTCTTTTTCTGAACCCAAGTTTACCGTTTCCAACGGCTCTTTGTGGGGTTCAATGGACCTTTCCTCTTGTTTGAGTAGTCAGGAGATCTCTTCTGGAATTTCGTTGTCATCTTCTTCTTCGGCCCCAAATATCGGGCACTCAAAGTTGGGAGAAGGCATTGGATCGTATGTTTCAACGGGGTTTAAAACAAGCAATGTGCATGACGTGATGATTTGTTTTAGAAGAGATAGAGAGAATGCAAGAGTGTGTGCAGTGTATTTTTGATAACTGCTTGTTTTTATTATTGATTTTTTTTTTTAGGATTACCATTTTCTAAGAAAAGCAAAAAGAGAAAACAACAATTGATGCAGAAATTACAGAATGACGTTATTTTATTAATGAACAAGTCGAATCTTGAAACTACATCCCTATAAAACAAAACTCTGTCACTTTGGGCGAAGCGAAGTGGGAAAATTTACAGAAAATGAGCCCTATTAAAACATCTGTTTCACCTGGGCAGGGTGAAAGGTTAAAGATGGCAATTACTTTGACTGATGAATGATCTTCGGAACATCGACCGCAACCCATTAGCGGCGAACTCCTCGATGAATCACAAAGTTTGGTACCTTCTTTCTTTTGTCTTCAGAAATAACGCTGATTTCTGGCGGAGCAGGATCGTTGGAATCTGTCTCCCAGGCAGAGTTGTCGTAGGAGGATTCCTCTGTTGTATTTTGCATAGTATTTGTGCTCTCAGGTAAATCTCCCCATCCAGTTGGCTGGATGTCTTCGAGCCTGATACGAGAGCTTTCGGGAGCAGTGTACTTGACTATATAGTCGTATTTCCCACTTGGTTGTCCCACACTTCTTCAGAACTGGATTAGTCATCCTTCTCGATGACGTTGACATCTGGAAAAGCATAGTTGATGAATTCAAGTCCTGGAAACGTTGCAAATTCATCGTCGTACTGGAAGTTTTCTGAATGACCTGATTGTCGATCCCATGACATGGTGGGGACGCATGTATTCTTTTCAATGATGCTCAGCTGATTTTCATTATTCGGCTGATTTTTTTGCTCCGAGTTTCCTGGGTAAGGCTGCCACATTGGCAGGCCATCCATCGGGCCATAGTAGTTGTGGTCGAAGTTGTCTTTCATCAGAGTGTCCTCCTCTAATGAGTTTGGCAGAGCACGGCATCCTTTCGGATCACAATCTCCGTATATCATTTCGACGTCTGACCTTGATATAAATCTCAGACTTTTTGCAGGATAGCAAAATGGCGTAGGCACCTCTTCCTGCGATGTATAACCGTCCTCGTTGAGATAGGACCTCCATTCCTCCTCTGTGTCAGAGGGATCCTCCTCATTGATAGTGTGTACTTCTTGAGTCACTGGGTGAAGGAAACCTCCACTGTGGAAGAAGTCTTGAATGGGATGAAAACTTTCATTGTTAGCAACTGTCCGGGTACAGGTTGAAGAAAAACCAAGACCCTTCCTTGTTTTATTGTCAGTAGGAATGACAAGCTGTCCCCATCCTGTTGTATTGGCACTCTCGACCGCTTTGATAGCATCTTTGTATGAGGAAATGGAAGTTCCCTCTTCAGATTGATTGTCCTTGCTCACCGACAGTGCTTGGAACTGAGTTCCAATAACCTCCCCGGGTTCTACACCAGTAGATGATGGTAAGTTGCTTACGAGCAAGGCTTGTTCTCTACAAACTGTGACGAGCTGGTTGTTCTGGATGAATTTTAACTTTTGGTGGAGGGTCGATGTGACCGCCCCAACCTGATGTATCCAAGGTCTTCCTAATAAATAACTGTACGTTGCCCGGATGTTCATGACCTGGAAAGAAACTTGGAAAGTGTAAGGACCAATAGTTATGGGAAGGTCGACTTCGCCGATAACCGTTTTTCTGGATCCTTCAAATGCTTTGACGATGACCTCACTGGCTCTCATCGAGGGTCCTTTGAAGGATAATTGCATCAAAGTGGACTTCGGCATGACATTCAGGGCTGACCCTGTGTCTACCAGTACGCTGGCTAAAGCATCGCCCTGGCAGCTGACTGTGATATTGAGTGCCATGTTATAATGGCGACCCTCTTCGGGTAATTCCTCATCACTAAATCCCAAGTTATTGCAGGAAGTGATGTTAGAGACAATGCTATCGAACTGTCTGATTGTTACATCCTGTTCCACAAAGGCCTGCTCTAAGACTTTCTGTAGAGCCTCCCTGTGCGCTTCTGAACTAAGCAAAAGTGATAATACCGAAATCTTTGAAGGAGTTTGTAACAGCTGATCAACAATATTGTATTCACTCCTTTGGATGAGCTTCAGCATCTCATCATCATTTTTTGAAAGGTCGGGATTACTGGATTGACCGACTGGTGGATTGGGAACTTCTGTCTGAGGTTCCTTTTCTCTGCTGGATTCTCCAACTCCTCGGTTGAAGATTCTACCACTCCGTGTTACTCGACTGATGTCTGCAATATTCACGACGGAGGGTAATGGAATTTACTTTCCATTCTCGTGTGTTGTTGCACCATATTTGTAAGGGATAGCCTTAGTTGATTCATACGGTAGCGGTCCCGGTAGATAGATGACTATGGGAGCCTTCCGATTTTTTTGACCATCGTAAGCAATTTCGATCCGTTCCTGGTTGGGAACTCTCGATTCGTCAAGTAGAGGAATGATGGTACAAACATCCCTAGCCTTCTGATGATCAGAGATTACGACAACATCCTCAATTTGATCAGCGAGGTAGTCCGACGCCCAGTTGATTGGTCTGGAACCCGGATATGGGCGAATCTCTCTACGATCCACTTGACCCTGAAGAGCTGCTCGGACAAGGTAACATCCTTGGTTACTTTCCGAATAGACTCTACAACATTCATAGTTGTGTGGTGGCACCTGGCCACGCCCGCTTTGAATACAATGTAACCTCACTAGGTCAGTTTCCACAGATCGGACATCCTGACTTTGATGCCGAGTAGGGTTCCCGTTAGTAATACTAATTTGCTGCGTGTCTTCATCCATATAGATTGGAAGCCACCAGTGATCCAACAAGTGCTAAAGTGTTTCCTGGACAAGGGCACAACCTTGATCATTTTCACAGCCCGCTTGACAGCTCTGATAATCATGTGATACCAGGAACCCGAGCCGGACCTATTTAGCATGTAACTCCACCAGGCTGGTATTCATCAGGCGAATGTCGAAGATTTGAATCATGTTGATCTGATAGGGATTCCTATCAGGGTAGTCTTGAATCCATCCAAGATCCATCTGACGCTGGAGGGCCTCTTGTACAAACGAGCATCCCAGTTTGTTTACCGAGCAAGTCAGACAGGAACTATAATCGTGTCGTGGCAGATTATGATACTGGCTTTGCCTGGAGTGCATCGCCACCAAATTGACATTCATTGCACGGATGTCGTGGTTTTGAATGATGTTGGAATTCGTATAAACCATGTTAACTCCACGAACTCGGTGCTCTTGGATCCATCCGAGATCCATCTGTTCCTGTAGAGCTGATTACACCACAGAACATCCCTGATTGTTTTTAGAGCAGATATCACACTGGTGATAATTATGAGGTGGCACATGGCCATATCCACTCTGTCTACAATGCATCTTGACCAAATTGACTCTTAACAAGAGTACATCATGAATTTGATAGACGTTGCTAGTCTCTCCCTCTATCAAATTGACTGTAGCCTTCTCGTGTTGAGGCAGCGGGTTCGTGAGAACATTAGGATTCGTATCCTTGAAAAATAAGACCCCGCTCCTAACAAGCTTTTGCACGTCAGATTTGAAACTGAGACAGTTCTCTATGTTATGCCCCGGCCCTCCTTGATGGTAAGGGCAAGTCTGATCCACCTTAAACCAAAAGGGCATATTTTCCGGTACTGTAAGAGGGGACTTAGTCTGGACATGCCCCTTGGCTAGTAGTAACGGAAATAGTTCTGCGTACGATACGGGTATGGGATCAAATCCTAGTGGCTGTGTTGTACGGTTGTTGTTGTATGGAGGACGAGCCTGCTGAAGAGGCTGTTGTGTCCTTTGTTGACTAGGTTGGCTCTGCGCAACCTGAGGTTGATACATAGAAACAGGCGCAGGGTTGATAGTAGGAGTTACAGCTGCTACTGGTTGATAATGTCGCCTTTGCTTTCCGAGAGAGATATTCCCAATATCCTGCTCTTTTTTCTTATGGAGAGCACTACCGTATCGTTTTGTACTACTTGATGATCCAACATCTTTAGCTAAATGCCCTTCCCGGACCGCTTCCTCAAGACGAACTCCCATGCCCACCATCTCGGTGAAGTCACTGGGCGCGTTGGCAACCATCCTGTCGTAGTAAAATGAGCTCAAGGTCTTTAAGAAAATTTTTATCATCTCTTTCTCCTCAAGAGGTGGACAAATTTGAGCGGAAATTTCACGCCATCTCTGAGCGTATTCCTTAAAGGCTTCCTTGTCCTTTTGTGACATTGATCGAAGCAGATCTCTGTCTGGTACCATGTCCAGATTGTATTTATATTATTGGACGAAGGCAGTGCCTAGATCTCTGAAAGTGCTGATCGTAGCACGATTTAAACCCATGTACCATTTTAAGGCGGCACCGGTTAAACTATCCTGAAAGTAGTGAATCAGTAGGTCCTGATTTTTTGTCTGAGCTGACATTCGCCGAGCGTACATCACCAAATGGCTCTGAGGGCAAGAGTTACCCTTGTACTTTTCAAAGTCGGGCACTTGGAACTTGTACGGAACTTTCACATTGGGGACCAAGCAAAGGTCTGCGGCGTCCTTTCCAAATAGATCCTGACCGCGAAGGGCCTGCAGTTCTTTCTGCATTCCCAGGAACTGTTCCTGAAACTCATTCATTCTTTCGAACATGTTGTCGTTTCCACCAGAAGGTATCTGGGGAATCTGTCCTTCCGGGATAGTGTGTACCACAGGCGGTGGTACAGTCATTATGGCCGAGACTCTCGGTGTCTCCCGAAGTATGTAACCTTCAGGAGTTGCTGTCATGCCCCTAACATCTTCGCTTTCCCGAAGTTTGTAACCTTCAGGCCTAGCGGTTCCTGCTGCAGTCCCCTGATCCTCATTGATCAACGGGATATATCCTTCCGGGATATAATTGAGTGGCATGCCCCAGGGACGACCTTTCGGTATTTTGTACCTAGGATCGGACTTTTCCACTATGGGCGTTGAGGTGATCTCCGAGATCACAGTCCTTTGTAGCTGAGCTTCTGCCATGGCTTGCATGTCGTTACGAAGCTTTCTCATATCCTCTCTCAAAGTGTCGATCTCTTCTCTCAACTATCTGTTCTCTTCCCCGAGATCATCCATCTTTTTCTGACGATTGGCCCGAGTATTGTACGAATGAGACAGTTTGACACTAGAACCGAGACACAAACGTGAGATTCGTAGGTAAGAAGAATGCGTTACGTGAGAATGATGAATGCAATGATTATATTATTATTTTTTGGTTTAATCAAAATAAACTTCGACAATTAGATTGCAAATATCAAACAGTGGAGAAATCCCTTTTTATTGAATTCAAAGGATTGCGAAAATAGAAATACAGTAGATTACAAGGTGCGGAAACAGAAACCTAAGCTAAGTGGTCCCGAGTCCTCTCTGAGGAGAACCCGGGTGCTGATTTTGGTACTTTCCTTTTCTTTGACCGGGACTCTTGAGCCGTTGTCGGGTTGTCATTCTTTTTCCAAGTGAAAGGAATGAGAAAATTCCTTTGGTCATCCTGATTATCCATAGCATGTTGCTCCAAAATCTAAATTAGAGCATCCTTATCCTTCAGTAGTTGCTGTATTTTGATACACTCCACATTGAGAATGCGGAATTGGTTCTTCCAAGACCTCCTCCCCTGTTGAACTTTGTTGAGAGTAACCTGAAGTTTTTCCATTTCAGTCATGAAGTACATGGCAGATTCCCTCGGCGGAAGAACTCCGTGACGAGGATAAGGCATCTTTAGCTTGAGAGCTCTAGTTTGTACCCAGTGGAGATAAGGCTCCACCGAAACACAGTCCGGTTTTCCTAGAGACTCCCGTCCTTTCTTATGAACAGGTTTCCAAGCGTGCACTATTTCCGTCTTTAGTGCCATGTCACTTTCTCCTTCTTTGAAGAAAAGACCTTCCAGATGAGCATTATGCGGGATATGCCTCATTGGGTATCCAAATTGACGACGAAGCAAAACTGGATGGTAATTGATTCCTCCCTTAGTTCCTATAAGGGGTACGTTGGGGAAATTTCCACAATGGTCAATGATCCTGATCCCATCATAAATCCTATTGCACCAATCTATATCAGAGTTGGTGAGGGACATGATTTTCTGCGACCAACATAAAGCATTCCTATGATCCCAAAAAGCAGCAGACTTGGGCAAATGGGAGATAAACCATTTATACAGTAGGGGCACACAACATGTGATCATTCCTCCGCTGTACAAATTCCCTAAGTGTACAGAATGATACGCGTCCGCGAGCAAAGTTGGCATAGGGTTTCCAATGAGAAAAACCTTAATGGCATTGATATCGACGAAGTTATTAATGTTGGGAAACAGAAATAACCCGTAGGTGAGTAAGACAAAGATGCTTTCAAAAGCAGTCATGTTCCCTATATTAGCAAAGTACATAGCCTTCTTTGTCAGGAACTGGGCTGGTAAACCCAGGAGCCCTCCCTTAGTGGTCATGTGAGTCTTGACTTCCGCCTCATCCAAATAAATTGCTCTTGCAATGGTCTGATCCTTTGGAATTTCTTCCAGTCCAGAAAATGGAGCTCGATCAGTAATGTGTAAATTGGTCAGGTGAGAGTACTCCTCCAGCGTTGGTGCCAGCTGGTAATCCGGGAATGTGAAACAGTGATAGACCGGATCGTAAAACTGAATGAGTGCCTCCATAATTCCTTCAATCACATGGATTCTTAACAGAGGTAGCAGACCTCCGTATTTGGCTCTAAAAGCTTCAGGGTTAGTGATCATCCTTGCTAGTCCTCTCAAATGCTCTATCTTTAGAACCCTGAAGGTGTACTTATGAGTTCTCCTTCTACCGAAATCCATAAGCGCAATCTTTTTCTCTGACATTTGCAATCATTGTCTTAGTTTAATTTGAAAGAAAAAAAGAGACTAGAAGAGAAGCTTTTCTTTCCTTTAGTGTTTTTTTAGATGAATGCATGAATGCAGCACACAAAAACATAGAAAAAACATGGGGTCAAAAGGTTCGTTGTCATGGAGTCAAGGCTCTACCCATCCCAAAGGTTTATACTAGTGATTTTTGTACCTATCTCTCAAAATCATCAGTCCTTGTTGAGAAAACACCAGCAGGCCGGGAACCGTGCTAGGTGATGTTTTTCAAAGGACCCTCAGAAGAGGGTGGTATCACGTGACAACCATTTCCAATAGTTTCCGCACCACTAAAAGAGGTTTTTCCTAGGTGTATACTCAATCTTTCCACATGCGGCATAACGCGCATTCCCATTAGCAGAAAAATAAACACAGATATCAATTAGGAAAAGTAGTATATATATTTGTCCTAAAGTCCTAGACTTTAAAGAGCTATGAATCCTATGTTCCTGACAGAAAATGGCTCCCCGGCGGAATCGCTAGTTCCTTCCTAATTTTAAAGGTTTTTGACCTAAGATCCTAGTGGAGTCAACAAAAAGTCCTATCCCAGTGAAATTCCAAAGAAAGAAAGAAGGGCCCCATGGTGAGCGCCACTTTTTTTTCCAGGTTTCTACCTAAGAGATGGGAAGAGAATAAGACCTCGATGTTGTCCCCAACAGAGTCGCCATTATTCCTGTAGCGCGAATTTTTTGTGTGGTTGCGAATCACTATCGCTTTTGGGGTACTACAGCTCGACTCATTTTTTATCCTATTGAAGCTGATGAAGGAAGGGAAATAGATGTCTCCAATTAACCCTACTTGCAAACTGAGTTTGAATAGATGACTGTTGGTTTACAGATGCTACAAAGATTGTGGGTCTCTCTTAGGTTATTTTGTGGAAACAAAAGTGTCTGGGTGATTGGTGGGGGTTTAAGACTGATGCTTTTCGATTGATGTATGGAGGTACAGGATTTGGGTTTTGGATTAGTGTTCTCGCTAAGATTTTTCTTGCAATCTTATGCCTATGTATTCCCGTTTACCGAAACAGGGAAATCAAAGCGATCGTAGTTCCCCCTATTCTATGGGAGGAAATGGTGTTTTTATGTCTTGTTCGAAGCCCAAGACGTGAAGCTAAAGGTGGTTTGTATCTTGTTTACAGCCCAAGATATAAAGCTAAAGAGTATATTTGTATCTTGTTCAAAGCCCAAGATGTGAAGCTAAAAGGGTGTTGACTTTAGAGAGAATTTGTCATCTCTAAAGAGGGATATTTTTGTCACAACAATTCTATAAAGGAGAATTATTTTAACCGGGATATGTGAATCCGGCAATGCCATAATTTCCTTTATAGGGGCTTTTCAACCTAGAGGAGAAGACTTTAACTCAGTGTAGAGAAATGCTATCTTTCCTTAGGAATTTCTCATGTTAAAAGAGGGACAGTGGCGTGGATGTAAATAATCCAGAGGCTTGCCGCTTACAGCAATTAGATGGGGGGAAAAGGAGTTGTTGATGTTTGTATACTGTGAACGAGGCACAGCCTTGATGCTAAAAGGTTGATTTCCTTATACAAAGCCTAAGAGGAGGCTAGTGGCCCAACAAGAGGGTGTTTTTATGTGTCTCGTACGAAGCCCGAGATAGAGGCTAAAAGGGTTGACTCAAGAGGAGAATCTTTTACATGTGTCTTGTACGAAGCCCAAGACGGAGGCTAAAGGTTAGACTCAACAAGAGAGTCTTTTATACTCAACAAGAGAGTGTGTTGTATCTCATACAAAGCCCGAGATAGAGGCTGAAAGGTTAGCTCCGCTGGGGAGAATCATTTGTACAAAGCCCAAGAGGAGGCTATGGTAACTGTTTCAGTTGAGTGACAGGTCCAGTATGTTAGTTAAAAAGAGAAAATCAGTTCTTATGAAGATTAAAGGTAAAGTTGTGCTTTTGGCACTAATCGGAGGATCAAGGTTATTTCCTGTTCTTTAAAGAAATGGGAAATCCAAAGGGTATTGAGACTGTCTGAGTCTGTGGGTGTTTTCCCTATCTTTGAAAGGGGTTTGAGAATGTCTTTGAGACTCAAGGGTCTTAAACTGTCCAAGTCTAGAGTTTTATCTTTTGTACTATGCTTAGAGAGACAGTAGTAGGATCTAGACTCGTTGAAAGACTGTTCTATTAAGATGACTACTTTCTGTTCCTATACCTCTAGGAGGTCGTCGGGACAATTTGTACGAAGCCCAAGAGGAGGCTGGAAACTTTTAAGAAGTCGGGGGACAATTTGTACGAAGCCCAAGAGGAGGCTATCTTCCCGGAGGAAGAATCCTTATACGAAGCCTAAGAGGAGGTTGTGAAAACTTCTAAGAAGCCGACGAGTCCTTGTACAACGCCCAAGAGGAGGCGGGGATGCTTTTAGGAAGCCTGTGGGTCCCCAAACCCCGAGAAGTTCAAGACATGCCATTCACCGAGAATGGATCAAGCCAGGAAAGTTCGAGAATTTAGAAGAAACTCAAGAAATGCCATTCACGGAGAAAAGATCATCTCTGGTGAGTTAGAGTTTCATTGACAATGTTTACGGGTGACAGTCTGAGAAAGGGTTAAAAAAGAATCTGCCTTTCACATCTCCATATTGTTTAACCCCAAGAGGAGGGAAGACTGTATCTGGTAATCCTATGGGGATCTAGTTTAGTTTATTCAGGAGTGATCAACAGGGCTTAGTGCTAGACGTAGTTGTCGGGGAAACTCTAAATATCTATACTATTATTACACAGTCGATATGAGTTTACGAAAGAAGACTTACAGTGAAACAACCCCACAGTACAGTTATATACATATGAAAGCGGTAAATGAAAGCGTATAAACACTTACTCGGTTGTAGAGCTTCCATGCTGAATTGTTAGTTGTTCAACAAAGAGAAATTGAAAACAACAGTATATTTCAAAATCAAAGGAGAAAGTGCTTTGAAAGAAATGTTGGGGCTTACAGCTCAAGGAGAGGCCCAAAGTTTTATCAATGATTACACTGTGGTTTTAACTTTGTACAGGGACTTATACAAGTGACTGAGGCCCAAGAAAGGTTTTTTCTGTACAAAGGGATGGGTCTTACACTCTCTCAAGAGGCCCAAGAAATTTTCTTAAAAAGGAATGGGGCTTATAACACGAGGGTAGGCCCAGATGATTGGTTTTTGAATTGGCGATCGCGCCGAGGTTTTCTTTTAACGCGGAGGGACTTATACAAGGTCTGAGGCCCAAAAATTGTTTTGGTTAAAAGGGGATTGGGTCTTACACTCTATTAGAGGCCCAAAGATTTATTTTTGTACAAGTGGTGGGGCTTACAGCTCAAGGAGAGGCCCAAGGTTTGTTTTTCAACGGACGATGATCGCGTCGAACTTTTTGAAATACAACGGGACTTATACAATAAGTGAGGCCCAAAAAAGTTTGTATTTCCAAAGGATTGGGTCTTACACTCTATTAGAGACCCAAAAGTGTTTGAAATTGTTTGATAAGGGTGAAAATCAAAGAAACCCTAATTTGTTATTCTTTAAAAGTAAATATTTAAAGAAAATCAAATAAAATACCAAATAAGTTTGAATAAACCATTTGTGATTTTTGTTTAAGGTTTGAGAAATGAGGGATAAATCACAAGGTTAATTAAAACTCACTTGGTTTTGATTTTCAAAGTAAATAGTCACTTTTAAAATGTTTAAAAACATTAAAAAGGAATTTATTCACAAAAATACTAATTATATTAAATAAATAATATAAATTTAATTTTTTTGTGGAATAAAATATTTCAACATTTTTGTGATTTTTTACAAAAAGAACCAATAAAAAATAATTAAAATTGAGTGAGAAATTAATTTTTCAAATTATTAACAAAAATAATATGAAAAATAAGAAAATAGGAAAAAGTGATAAAAAAAGAGATCTGGGGCAAGGGGGATCCGAACCCCAGACCTCTCGCTTGCTAATACACACAAATCAGTTGATCAACCACTAGGGTGCAATGCCAATTCAAATATAGTATGGCAAATGATAAATATATAGAGAACTTGGTTGGAAAACCTGAAGAATGGCGCCATGGCCATCTTCTTCCTCCAGCTCGTGCATGAAGCCCTCCATCTCCTTCGTTTCTCAACCATTTGACATGATTCAAACACCAAACTCATGCGTTTTTTCACAAGAAAGAAGATGGCAATACCCAATTTTATTTATTTTCAGTGTATAGCAAATTATATCATTGTGGCCGTATGAACCCTAATTTTGCAAAAGCAATCGAGCAGACATGATTATGAGTGCTATGATTAAAGTTTTTGAGGGGAAATACTCAGCATATGATGGCAATCAATTGGCAAAAATACCATGCGAGGAAATATGCATGGATCATGAAGTTGGAGTTTGAGGCTTACCTTGATGCAAGCTGAAATGGAACTTTGCACATATGGTGTTCCAGATGTGATTTGATGATCCCTATAACTTCAATGGATGTTGTGGAGTGTGTTGCAAGCTTTGGAACACTTTGAAAGTCTTTGGATCAAGCTAGAGCACTCCAACTGCATAATTGAAGCATAATGGCTTGGTTGAAGGGTGATTTTGAGCTAGGGGTGTTACAGTTGGTGTTTAAGTGTTTGGACACCTCAAATACATCATATGTGATGTGTTTGAGCAATTGGAATGGATTGATTATGGCTGCAACTCAAAACCTGATAGTGGTTGCTCAAAAACAAAGAAATTTGGCACTTAAGAGAGAGCGAGAGAAAGCAGTGCTATAACTGGCTTTGGTGTGAGTTGAATGATCCATTGGAACCTCTATTTATAGGTGATCAATTCTTATCTTGGAGGAATAGTGAATGGCTGCTGGATTAGATAACATTCAAAGGCTTTAGCTTGGTGGCATTTCTTCTCATGCAAGGCAACCTAGCCCCTCCCAAGAATAGGGCTATGCCTTGACCAAATTCACATTCTTCAGATGTTTTTATTGTTGTTTAATCAGAGAACTTGACTGAATAGAGTTGATTTGTTGAAAGTGCCCTATTTCACATAAATGTCTTTGAATTCAAGACATAATGTGCCAAAATGCATTAATCTCAAGTTGGAAGATCCCTTGGTTTTTTTACTCAACTTTATCAGTTGGATCAGTTGCATTGTGATTGGTTTGAGTACATGTGGCACAATGATCCTCAGTTTTGGTTCAGAAATCATGTGTGGCAAGCAAACATGCAAACTGATTTTTCCAAAACAGCTTGCAGCAGCATGACTTTGGGCATGGATTTCTCTTGGCTCAAGTTGAATCAATTCATGCTGGTAAGCTTTTTGGATTCTTAGAAATATATGCAACAACATTGATGTTTACCTTTGGACTTGATTCAGCTTGCAACTATGTGAAAAGATCTCACAAGTTTTGGTGTTTCAACAAAATCTGCCTTGCCCGGAATTTTTCTAAGTGTTGGAAAAGTTGTATTTTCATGTTTTTAGTGATTTTGACCATTCCATAACTCAAAATCCATGATGAATTTGGAGGGAGGTCAGTTTTAAGCTTTTGTAGAGGGTAATGAGATCTACAAATCAAGCTTTGGATGGGGAAAAATGGCTTTGTGGTTTAGGAGTTATGATCCTCCAAAGTTGGTACCCTTGCCACTTTATTTCATAACTTAGAAAATTTTCTAAGTTTTTATGGTTACCCCTTTTACAAGTTATCCCACTTTTCTTGATTTTTCTTGATGAATGATGATTCCAAACATACATTAACATCATTTTAGGGATAAAAATCCATTTTTATGAAAAATCTCAAAAAGTCAAAGTTGACTTTTGTGCACAGTTGACTTTTTATCAGATGAATTCCAAACTGTGAAATCCTTTTGGAAATCATGTCCTTGACCTAAATCAAACTTGATGGACATGTTCCATGGGTGTTATAGGGTATATTGATCAATGTCCTAGGGCTTGGGAGCATGTCCTGGTCAAAAGTCAAAGCTACAGTTGACTTTTCTCGCGAAACCCTAATTGTGGCTCTGATGAACTTGAAACTTATTGCTCAAACTTCTTGGATCAATCCATTGTTGCAAATGGATCAATGTGGTATGTTGGAGACCCTCAAATCATGTCTTGAGGTCTTGGCCCATGATTTGTCCCAAAAGTCAACTTAGGGGTGAATTAGGTCAAGAAACCCTAATTCTTGATTTTTTATGTATGCATCCCCTGAGGTCGAATTGACTTGATGCTTGGGCCTATGAGGTTCCATGGAGTATTTTAGGATATGCTTTGAAGCATTGGCTCATGCCAGAGGAAAATTTCCATCTGGAGTCCTTGGTCGACCAAACCCTAATTTGGTGACACTGGCGATCTTGAGGCTTGATCCACCTTGAAGGGAGCAGCCTTGTGCTTAATCCTTGAAGCGGGAGTCCTCTTGATCCCTTGTGGATATTTGAGAGGCTAGAAAAGTTGAAGATCATGTCATTCATTGATTGATCCTTTGTCTAAGAACTCTGAAAGGGCTGGAAACCCTAAATTTGATTGTAGTGGATGCTCACCCATCTTTGGGGAGACTGCTGAGGCATGAAGGTTCCTCCATATTGTGATGATGATTTTCACAATGATGGGAAATCTTAGTGGTCAAAATTTGGGGAATGACACTCGGTAAACAATCATAGATGCTCTTTTGTAAAAGAGGCCCTCCAGCGTCAGATGGATTTTGGATGGATTTAGGACTACTGTGATAGAAGACATTATCAAGTTAATATGATTCAAATCTTTGATATTCGTTCGATGAATACTAGCTTGGTGGAATTACACGCTAAGCAAGTTCAGCTCAGTTTTCTGACTTCGCACGATTATCAGAACTGTAAAGTATGTCGTGGAAATGACCAAGGATGTGCACTTGTTCAAAGAACACTGCAACACTTGTTGAACCACTGGTGGCTTCCGATCTATCTAGATGAAGACACACAAAAAGTCAGTATGACTGACGAGAACCCTACTAGGCATCAACATTAGGATGTTTGGTCAATGGAAACAGATCTAGTAAGGTTACACTGCATACAAAGCGGACGTGTCCGGGTGCCACCACACAACTATGAGCGTTGTAGAGTTTGCTCATAGGATAACTAAAGGATGCTACCTCGTGCGAGTGGCCCTCCAAAGCCAGTTGGACCACAAAGAGATTCAACCATGTTTAAGCTCTGGTTCAATTAACATAATGTTAGACTATCTTCCCAATCGAGGCAAAGAAGTTGTCTTGATCCGTAAGCGAGAAGTGGCCAAAGATGTATGCGCCATAATTCCTTTACTCCATGAATCGAGGGTTCCTCTTGATAGCGGAAAGATTATCAACCTCGAACCAATTGAGGCCGGCTACGATGGTCAGAAAAATCAGAAGGCTCCTGTAGTTATCTATCTGCCGGGACCAGTACCGTACAAATCTGATAAGGATATCCCTTACAAATACGATGCAACAACAATTAAGAATGGAAAGGAAACTCCATTACCCTCCGTCGTGAATATTGTAGACATCAGTCGAGTAACACAGAGTGGTCGAATCTTCAACCGAGGAGTTGGAGAACCTACCAGAGAAAAGGAACCTCAAACAGAAGTTCCCGATCAACCAGTCGGTCAATCCAGTGATCCCGACCTTTCAACAAACAACGATGAGATGCTGAAGCTCATCCAGAAGAGTGAGTACAACATTGTTGACCAACATTTGCAAACTCCTTCAAAAATCTATGTGCTATCTCTTTTACTCAGCTCTAAAGCCTACAGAGAGGCTCCATAGAAAGTCTTAGAGCAAGCCTTTATGGAACAAGATGTGACAATAAGACAATTCAACAGCATCATTTCCAACATCACTTCCTGCAACAACTTAGGGTTTAGTGATGAGAACTGCCGGAAGAATCATAATATGGCACTCAACATTACAATCAACTGCCAGGACGATGCTTTAGCCAACGTACTGGTTGACATCAGATCAGCTCTAAATGTTATGCCGAAATCCACTTTAATGCGATTATCCTATAAAGGATCTCTGATGAGAGGCAGTGAGGTCATCGTCAAAGCATTTGACGGATCCCGAAAAGCAGTTATCGGCGAAGTCGACCTTCCCATAACTATCGGTCCTCACACTTTCCAAGTCACTTTCCAGGTCATGGACATCTAGGCAGCGTACAGCTGTTTGTTAGGAAGACCTTGGATACACGAGGCTGGGGCAGTCACCTCGACACTGCACCAGAATCTGAAGTTCGTCAAGAACGACCAACTAGTCACAGTTTGTGAAAAGCAAGCCTTGATCGTGACCAACTTATCATCGTCCACTTATGTAGAACCCGAAGAGGCTGTTGGAACCCAGTTCCAAGCACTCTCGGTGAGCAATAATAATTAATCAAAAAAGGGAACGCCGATTTCCTCGTACAAAGATGCTCTCGAAGTGATCAAAAGTAACAATGCAAGAGGATGGGGACAGCTTGTCAATCCTACTGACAATAAGAAAAAGAAAGGTCTTGGTTTTTCTTCAACCTGTACCCAGACTGCTACTAATAATGAAAGTCTTCATCCCATCCAGAACTTCTTCCACAGTGGAGGTTTCCTTCACCCTGTGTCTCAAGAAGTACATACCATCAACGAGAGTGATTCCTCCGATAAAGATGAAGAGTGGAAGTCCTATCTTAACGAGAACAGTTATATGTCTCAGGGAGATGTGCCTACGCCATTTTGCTATCCCGTACAGAGTCTGAGATATATACCGAGGTCAGATGTCAAAATGATGTACGGAGATTGTGATCCGGAAGGATGTCGTGCTCCACCAAACTCATTAGAGGAGGACACTCTGATGAAAGACAACTTTGACCATGACTATTATGGCTCAATGGATGGCCTGCCTATCTGGAAGCCGTACCCGGGAGACTTGGGGCAAAAGAGTCAGCCCAACGATACATATCAGCTGAGCATCACTGAAAAGAATACTTGTGTCCCCACCGAATCATGGGGTCATTACTCAGGGCATTCAGGAAATATCCAGCACGACGATGAATTTGCCAAGATTGCAGGACAGCAGTTCATCACCTATGCTTTTCCCAAGGTCAACGTCATTGAAAGGGATGACTCCTCCAGTTCCAAAGAAGTATGGGACACCTTAGGACAACCGAGTGGCAAATACGACTTCATGGTCAAGTACACCGCTCCTGAAAGCTCTCGTATTAGGCTCGAAGACATCCAGCCCACTGGATGGGGAGATCCACCTAAGAGTGCAAATACCGTGCAAGATACAACAGAAGAGTTCGCCTACGACAACTCTGCCTGTGAGACAGATTCCAACGATCCCGCTCCACCAGAAATCAGCGTTATTTCTGAAGACAAATCAAGAAGGAAAGTACCAGACTTTGTGATTCACTAAGGAGTTCGCCGCCAATGGGTCACTGTCAACATTCTGAAAGTCATTTATAAGTCTAAGTAATTGTCGTCTTTGTTTTAACCTTTCACTCTGCCCAGGTGAAACGAATGTTTTGATAGGGCTCACTTTCTGTAAATGTCTCTCTTCGCTTCGCCCAAAGCGACTGAGTTTTATTTTATAGGGCTGTAGTTTCAAGAATCGACAAGATCATAAATAAAATAATGTCATTCTGTAATTTCTGCATTTATTTCCGTTTTCTCTTTTCAATTTTTCAGAAAATGGTAATCCTAAAAACAACTCAAATAATAAAAACAAGCATTTTTCAGAAAATACACTGCACACACTCTTCCATTCTCTCTATCTCTTCTAAAAAACAATCATCACGTCATGCAGATTACTTGTTTTAAACCCCCATTGAAACATACGATCCAATGCCTTCTCCCAACTTTGAATTCCCGGTATTTGAGGATGAAGAAGAAAATGACGAAGAAATTCCAGAATAGATCTCCCGATTACTCAGACAAGAGGAAAGGTCCATTGAACCCCACAAAGAGTTGTTGGAAATGGTCAACTTGGGTTCAGAAGAATAGAGAAAAGAAGTCAAGATTGGGGCACTGCTCAGTCTAAATGTCAAAGAAAGTTTGATAAAGCTTCTCAAAGAATTTCTCGATGTATTCGCTTGGTCCTATCAGGATATGCCAGGGTTGGATACCAGCATCGTGGAACATCATCTACCGTTAAGATCAGAGTGTCCGCCAGTAAAACAAAGACTAAGACGGACTCACCCATACATGGCCATCAAAATCAAAGAGGAAGTACAAAGACAGATTAACGCGGGTTTCCTCGGCACATCAAAATATCCTCAATGGCTAGCCAACATAGTACCAGTGCCAAAAAAGGACGGGAAGGTCAAAATGTGTGCAGACTACAGGGATCTGAACAAGGCCAGTCCAAAGGATGACTTTCCCTTACCGCACATTGACATGCTGGTAGACAGTACAACAAAGTTCAAAGTCTTCTCCTTTATGGATGGATTATCGGGCTATAATCAAATCAAAATGGCGCTGAAAGATATCAAGAAAACTTCATTCATCACCCCATGGGGCACTTTTTGTTACAAGGTAATGTCGTTAGGTCTGAAGAACGTCGGGGCAACCTATTAAAGGGCCATGACTACTCTGTTTCACGACATGATACACAAAGAAATAGAAGTGTATGTCGATGATATGATTGCCAAATCTAAGACAGAAGAGGAGCATGTAACCCACCTGTCAAAACTATTCGAGCGTCTGAGAAAGTACAAACTCCGTTTGAATCCCAACAAGTGCACATTCGGTGTTCGTTCAGGGAAACTTTTATGGTTCATCGTCAGCCAGAAAGGAATTGAGGTTGATCCTGACAAAGTCAAGGCCATTCAAGAAATCCCTTCTCCAAAGACTGAAAAACAAGTCAGGGGATTCTTGGGACGTTTGAATTACATTTCTAGATTTATATTCCTCATGACCGCGACATGTGCGCCAATTTTCAAACTACTCAAAAAGGATCAGGATTGCGTTTGGACAGAAGACTGCCAAACCGCATTAACAGTATCAAGGAGTATCTATTGAATCCACCTATCTTATCACCTCCGGTGGAGGGAAGACCACTTATCATCTATCTAACAGTCTTTGAAGACTCTATGGCTTGTGTACTTAGCCAACAAGATAAAACAAAAAGGAAAGAGTCTGCCATCTACTATTTGAGCAAGAAATTCACCGACTGTGAGACTCAGTACACTATGCTTGAGAAAACTTGTTGTGCTCTGGCTTGGACAGCCAAACGTCTTTGCTAGTATATGATTCGTCACACTACTTGATTAATCTCCGAATTGGATCCAATCAAGTATGTCTTTGAAAAACCTGCTCTCACAGGAACGATAGCCCGTTGGCAGATGTTGCTATCAGAATACGACATCGAGTACCATGCTCAGAAAGTCGTCAAAGGAAGTATTTTAGCCGATCATTTGGCTCATCAACCGATTGACGATCAGGAATCATTCGGATTTGACTTCCCATACGAAGATGTCATGTACTTGAAAATGAAAGATTGCGATGAACCACTACCCAGTGAAGGGCCAGAACTAGGTTCCCAATGGGGACTAATCTTTGACGGAGTTGTCAATCATTATGGAAACGGAATTGGGGTAATCATCATAACACCTCAGGGTACCCATATTCCTTTCACTGCCAAACTGACATTCAAGTGTACAAACAATGAGGCCGAATACGAAGCTTGTATCATGGGTCTCGAAGAAGGGATCGACTTAAGGATCAAGAACTTGGATGTGTATGGAGACTCAGCCCTGGTTATCAATCAAATTAAAGGAGATTGGAACACATACCAATCAGGTTTGATTCCTTACAAAGACTATGCGAGAAGGTTGTTACCATTCTTCAACAGAATCGAGTTTCATCACATCCCTCGTGAAGAGAATCACATGGCTGATGCATTAGCCACTCTCTCTTCCATGATTAGTGTAGGTCAATGGAACGACATACCTAAGATTGACATAATGCGCCTTCAGAGGCCTACCTATATCTTCGCAATTGAAGCAATCATAGACGATAAACCTTGGTATCACGATATCAAATGCTTCCTTCAGAAACAAGAGTACCCACCTGGGGCATCAAGAAAAGACAGGAAAACTCTCAGAAGATTGGCAGGCAACTTCTTCCTGAGCGGTGATACACTCTATAAGAGAAATTTTGACATGGTCTTGCTCCGATGCGTAGACAGGCCAGAAGCAAACATACTGATAAAAGCAATTCACAAAGGCTCCTTTGGCACTCATGCCAACGGGCACACAATGGCGAGAAAATTTCTAAGAGCATGGTACTATTGGTTGACCATGGAATCCGATTGCTACAAGTACATGAGGAAGTGTCATAAGTGTCAGATATACTCAGACAAGATCCATGTACCGCCAACACATCTCAAAGTTCTTTCTTCCCCGTAACCTTTTTCCATATGGGGAATCGACATGATTGGCATGATCAAACCCAAAGCTTCAAATGGACATCGGTTCATCCTAGTAGCCATTGACTACTTCACCAAGTGGGTCGAAGCAGCATCATACGCTAATGTAACCCGACAAATGGTGGTCCGTTTTATCAAAAATAATCTCATATGCCGTTATGGTGTTCCGAGCCAGATCATTATTGATAATAGATCTAACTTGAATAACAAGATGATGAAGGAGTTATGCACTGAGTTCAAGATAAAACACCATAACTCATCTCCCTGCCGACCCAAGATGAACGGAGCGGTAGAAGCATCTAACAAGAACAATAAGAACATCGTTCAAAAGATGGTTGTAACCTACAAAGACTGGCACGAGATGCTACCCTTTGCTCTTCACGGTTATCGCACACCTATCCGCACTTCAACAGGGGCAACCCCTTTCTCTCTAGTATATGGCATGGAAGCAGTCCTCCCCATAGAAGTAGAGATCTCATCAATCCGGGTATTGATGGAAGCTAAGCTAACAGAGGCTGAATAGTGTCAAAGTTGACACGACGAATTAAACTTGATCGAAGAAAAGCGAATAACGGCACTATGCCATGGTCAGCTATATCAACAGAGAATGAAGAAGGCATTTGACAAAAAGGTCTGACCTCGCGTCTTCAGGAAAGGAGACCTCGTGCTCAAGAAGATACAATCATTCCTCACTTATTCCAGGGGCAAATGGACTCCAAATTACGACGGCCCCTGTGTAGTCAAGAAAGCCTTCTCAGGCAGCGCCTTGAGACTCGCAACCATGGATGGAGAGGAGTTTTCCAACCCCACAAATGTTGACGTAGTCAAGAAATACTTTGTCTAAATAAAAAATAAATAAAAAATAAAAATAATAAAAAAAACGTCTCGATGGATTGAAAACTCGAAAGGGCGGTCCAGACAAAAATTAGAGACATAATCAAAAATCATCCCGATGGGTTGGAAATCTCAAAGTACAATCCAGGAAAAAATTAGGGATTAATGGCAGGTAACTACGTCCAGCAAAGGGGAAAATTCCCCAGCAGCAATCATGCCATCCATCAGGAAAACTCCAGTCAAGGTCATCTTCGACAGAAGCTCAGGATGTCCAGAATTCAAAGTTGGTAGAAGGATAACGGTCGTTATGTTTCGATGTAGCCCTTTTCCCTTAAATTACCATTTTCTAATTTTGTAAATACTCTATGGGATCACGCCTTTGGATGATTTCCATCCTATCAATAAAATTTGAGCCTTAGTGCTTTTGTTTGCAATTCTTATTTGTTTTAGCTTTACATAACGACATTTTAACATGATTAATGATTCTTGAAATAAAACAAAAATAAATTTACTTGTCAAATTTTTTATGCTTTTAAAATAAAGATGGCAATTCTTTTGACTGTTGAACATTGAAAGAACATCGATTGCTTCTCGAAAGGCAATTAAGCTTCAAAGTGTAAAATCAAAGTACTCCTTCTAAACCAGTACGTCTGAACGAGGGATCAACTGTATCAAATGTGATTTTCCCATCCAATATCCCCGGCAGAGTTCTTATCTCCTAAGCCCACCCAACGTTTTCCCCATAGGGACTATCTCTCTTAAGCAAGGCAGAATTGCTATCTTGGACCGAACGGTATTTCTTTGTCCCCTGCAGTGGTCGAGTATCCAATCATGTTCATCTATTAGTCTGTATGTCGTGTCAGTTTTGTCAGCATAAACATACATACATTATGCATTATTGATTTGCATTCATATTCATATTGCATCACTATCACTCTAGTCAGTCTTAACTCTAAGTGGTAAAGTCCTCTTGTCAATCGAGTTGTCAGTTCTTTCCTTGTCAGGAAGCGAATCAACTAAGCAATCTCTCCCCAGTTTATTTCTGGGATGGAGACGGTCCTCGACCGCTTTGAAAACTTGAACCTATGAAAAGCAAGAAGGCATTCGACAAACGTCACTCTTCACCATTGAAGATGATATTTTCATTTTCCCGGATTAAGGAAAATCCCCAGAGAAAGCCTCATAGCTAAAGACTCTCAGCAACACATTGAATTTTTTCTCCCCAAGAGAGTCAATGATAATGAAGTCATCGGCACCTCAAAATTGGATCACATCACATGGCATTTCTCCGAGAAGATCTCGAAGAAAAGTATGATGTAATATCCCCAAGCAGGAAGCAGTCTCTCAAGAGACTCATTTTCCCCAGTAGAGTCAACAAATGGCGTCTCCAACAGAGAAGTTTGAATACCTCTACAACTCAGATGAATGGGTTCCCCAGCAAGTCTGACATCAAAACTTTTTTCTATCAAATGGCGTCTCCCCAGGAAAATTCAGCGAGAGGTTTGAGGAGAACTACTACAAATAACATCCCTTATCAAAAATTTTATTGACAAAAGAAACTAAGACCAGTTTCGTGGCTAAAAACCAAGATCGAGGGAAAGTTTATATCAGAAACTGAGACCAGTTCCGTGGCTAAAAACCAGGATCGAGGGGAAGTTTATATCAGAAACTGAGACCAGTTCCGTGGCTAAAAACCAGGATCGAGGGGAAGGTTATAGACAAAAGAAAACTTAGACCAGTTCTGTGGCTGAAAACCAGGATCGAGGGGAAGTTTACCCTCTTCTAAGCATCATTGCTTAGCAAAAGAAGATGGATGAGTAAGCTGTCATTCATAACCACCATCAAAATTTCGGGCATTCCGATATTTAATCCTCTTGCACCCCGAATGCCCGAATACCTTCACCATTCACACCTTCGAGTCCAAGAAGATTAAATAGGGGCATCTGTCATACCCCAAATTTTGACCACCAAGATTTCCCATCATTGTGCAAATCATCATCACAATATGGATGTACTTTCATGCCTCATCAATCTCCTCAGGGATTGTTAAGCATTATTTACAATCAAAGATTAGGGTTTTGGGCCCTCTCAGAGCACTTAGACACAAGATCAATCAAGAAATGACATGATATTCAACTTGTCTAGCCTCTCAAAAACCTATAAGGGATCAAGGAGAATCCCACATCAAGAATCAGGCACAAGGTTGCAACATTCCAAGTGGATCAAGCTTCAAGATCGCATGTGTCACCAAATTAGGGTTTTGGTCGCCTGAGACCTCCAGATGAAAATTTTCACCTGGGAATGAGACAATGCTTCAAAGCACAACCCAAGATACTCTAAAGGACCTCATGGACCCAATTATCAAGTCAATTTAACCCCATGGGATGCATTTACCAAAAAATCAGGAATTTGGGTTCCTTGACCTAATTCACCCCTAAGTTGACTTTTGGGACAAAGCATGAGCCAAGACCTCAAGACATGATTTGAGGGCCTCCAATATACTACATTGACCCATTTTCAATAATGGATTAACCCAGGAAGCTTGATTCACAAGTTTCAATTTCATCAGGACCACAGTTAGGGTTTCGGGGAAAAAGTCAACTGTGCCTTTGACTTTTGACCAGGACATGCTCCCAAACCTTGGGACATGATTCAATACACCCTATAACACCTATGGAATCCATCCATTAGGTTTTATTTAGGTCAAGGACTTGATTTTACAAAGGATCGCACAGTTTGGATTTCATCCGATAAAAAGTCAACTGTACAAAAATCCAAAGTTTGACTTTTTGGATTTTTGGTCAACCAAGGTTCCTTAACCCTAAAACAATGTTAATATGTGATTTGAATCATCATTCATCAAGAAAAACCAAAGAAAATGAGTTAGCTTGTAAAAGGGGTACCAACTTCCAAGGACCATAACTTGAGATCCAAGCAACCATTTTGGATGGTCCAAAGTTGGATTTGTAGCTCTCATTACATACTTCAAAAGCTTCAACTACATAAAACTCCAATTCCTCATGGATTTTAAGTTATGGAGTGATCAAAATGGCTAAAACATGAAAATGACATTTTTCCAACACTTAGTGAAATTTTCACTAAGTCAGAATCTGCCTTACTTTTTCCAAAATGTAGGGATATTTTTCACCTTGATCCATGTCAAACCAGGTCTAGGGGTAAACATCAAAGTTAAAGTATGCCATGAGGGCTTCCAATAAGTACTAGATCATCTCCAAATTCAATTTGAGCAGGGAGATACAGCCCTTGAAACATGGCATCATGAACTGGTTTTACAAGGCAGAATTGTGCACATTTGCTCGATTTGTCCAAATCTGATAATTCCAAGCCTTGTCATTAATTTCGACACATCATAGGATCAAATCCAAGGGGGTGATCTGATCTAAGTCATGAGTATCATTGTTTAGACCGTTAGATGATGTCTCACACTAACAATCGAAACAACAATCGTTAAGATCAACACAAAGCGAATAAAAAATCCCAAATCTATGTCTAGAGTTTGGTTTTTAAGAGATGAAAATATTAGGTCATGATTTGCAAAATCTATGTCTAAAGCAATACAAACCACACATAAATCATTAAGAGCAAATAAATTCATCTATATTGATCAATAACCTTGTTCATAGACAAAAGATCAAAAGAAATACATATGATCAAGATCAACTACATCTAACCTTAACACAAGAGATGCTTAGCTATTCATTTTCATGGTAGCTTGGATGATAAGTAATGTTGCAAAGCTTTTGGAGCTTCAATCTTCAAAGGTTCAAGGATTGAAGCATAAAAGCTTTGAAACTAAGAAAATAAGTAACAATGGTGTTTTTTCCTTCACAGAAGATTCTAGGTTACAAAAAGAGTGAAATGAAAAGTGATGATGATCCAAAATATCCACACAATGAGACTATAAACAAGTTTAGCCCAGACAAGAGCGTCGGGCGATGCTTTTCACGGCCTGGCGGTGACCATAAAGTGAGGCCACGTGACAGCTACAGTGTCACGTGGAGCTCAGAAAATATGTGAGAGCGTCGGGCGATGCTTTCACGGCCGGGCGGTCTTCAAGAGGGACAGCTAGTCACAACACTGGAACTTTGAACAAAAATGGGGGAAGCACCGCCCCTGCAGCGCTGGGTGATGAGACCCTTCTGCGCCTTAGCAGGGCCGGGCGGTGCAGGGGCCTAAATCGCGACACGCAGAATTTCCAATTTCTTCGTTTCCATGCGAATCGAGCCGTGATATTTTCACCAAAATTGCTGTAAAAATTAACAAACACGTCAAAATACCTACATCTCACAAAAATGCAAGAATCGCTTAATTAATAAGTCGTTTCCCGATTAAAGCGCTTAAAAGAGCTTAAAGACATCAAAATCAATTATGAAAATAAGCACTTCATGACACCTAACAACTCTCCCCAACTTGCATATTTGTTTGCCCTCAAACAAAATTAATTGTCAACAACAACAAGCAAGACTCAAACCACCAAATTAACCAAAAACATTAAAGGTTCAAACTCGACACATACACGCACAAAGTATTTTCACAAAGTTACATAGAATCAAAACATGATTATGAATTAAAGTTCTAAACACAACATCATACAATGCAACATCAAGTATATACAAGTTCAAGTTGAATCACCTAAATTCACTTATTATCAACACACTATTTACAATGTTTCACACAGGACAAAACACTCTCACAAGCAATTGTGCCACATCCGGAATCATTCATGCATTCATCTCACAAAGTTATAAAAAATAAGTAGAAACAAAGATCACTAAGGACTTTAATGGTTGTAACATGGCCGGGGTAAAAAAAAGGGACATATGTACACGGCCATTGAATCAAGAAAGGATAAATTTCATGAAGAGCATTTTTCTTTTTAAACACAAACCTTCTTGCTCAAACTTCCAACCCTTATTCTCACAATGCATTCTCTTTTCTTGCTTTGATTCTTATAATTTTTTTTTCTTTTGATTTTTCCTTTTCTTTCTTTTTCATTCTCTTATTGAATTCATTTGAGAATGCATTGTATCCACCATTCCTTTTTCTCTTTTCACAACGACCCAATCTCCCCAACTTCAACAATACTATACACTTAAATCGAAATGCTCTTCAACAAGGTTAAAGTTCGGGTTCATGAGTCAAACAAAAATTTTCTTTTTGGCTCAAAAGAGTTTCAAATGCGCACACACTAACATAAGGTTACATGAAGTGTTTATGGACTGGTGGTTTTCCTCATCGTACTCAAAAATGTGCCTTGATCATTTCTAAGTTTCCAATCATTTAAAACAACTCACAAGATTAAACATGAACAAGACGAGTAAAACAACGATTACTTGACTCTCTTTTTGGTGAACAATGGAAAGCATCTCACTTTTGTAGTTTTGTCCTAATTGATTCACAAATGAACAAGTATTTACAACATAATGCATTACCACAATTTTGTGTAAAGCACTAACTCCCAACCATGTTAAAATTTTACACAACACATTCACACTTTGATTGTGCACAAAATTGAGAGTTCTATCATTACCTTCAATGTTTAATACTAACAAAGCACTCTTCTTCTTGTGTTATCACACAAAATTTTCCAAAAAATAAGGGCAAACATAACTTTCTTTGCGCCAACCCATCATAAAAAAAAATAAAAACAGAATTTATACTAAACCACATTTAACCAACTTGAAAATATTATAAACTATGGTGTTAAAAACACCGAAATTGTACTCGCCGAAGCGACAAAACACTACAATCGAAATCCCCGCCGAAGCGATCCAAAAGTACATACTAAAAAAAATTGAACATATAAATGAAAAGACAAAATAAAATCCTTCACTTTGAAGCCTAGTTAACCATATCATTGAGATCGTCCTGCATCTCATCACCATCATCATCACCATCATCATCATCCACAACAACACCTCTGGTGCTTGCCCCCTCTGAAAAGAATGGGCACCTGCCCCCAGGCCAATTTGCATAGGCGTCGAACGCCTCCCTTGAAGGAAAGGGAGTGTACTCCGCAGGGTGCGTCTGAAAATGATAAATCTGCTGCATACAATCAAAGTTAAACTGATTAGATCTATGGAGTGACTCACCCATGTCCCAAGTGTAGTTAAACGCCGCTTTCATATCGAAAACAGATGAGTCACTCGCATCCTCCTGAAAACCTGAACTACTTCCCAACTCAGCAGCCTTCTTCTTCTTTCTTTCTTCCTTGGGCTTGCAAAACCGATCCAAGTAATTGTCATCCACCAGAAATTTGAATTTTTCATTAATCACACCTGGAATCAAAATGTCAGTATGATAAATTAAAGCCTGAACCAGACAAGGAAAGTTGATGGGAGCATCATCATGCACTCCCGGCCTCCGAGTATTATCCACAAAATTTTTCATCTCCCAAGCAATGATCTGAGCGACATCCACCTCCTTGTCCTCCATGATACATTACATAAGGAGTCCTGTATCAAGAGGGACAGAGGAACGGTGATGTCGCGGCTTTACGTTATAGCAAAGAAAGAGGAGAACAGCCTGTGCCTCAGGAGTCATGAATTTTCGACTATATTTGATCGAATCCCTTTTAGCATTCCGATCGACCTTGCACCCTAGTTTGAGGATCACACTGGCTACCATTTTGTGATCATGCTTTGCTGCTGAAAGCTTCACATAATCATCGGTTTGCAAACTTCCCAAGCTACTAGGATTGTCCAAGAGCCTATTAATGGCATCCCTGCTGAAACTGATCTCTCGAACCCTTACGAAGGTCTTAAATCTGTAAAATTCTCCTTCGGGCTTAAGCGCGTTAGCATAGAATTCTCTGATCAGTTGGTAACAAACGCGATCAGCCGGGTTCATCCGATTCTCCCATCTTTTCTTTTCAAAGATCGCTTGAATCCGTCTATAGTCTCCTTCACGGTTGATTGCAAATCTCTTTTCAGAGAGGACACTTCTGCCCTCCTGAGATTTGATTCGAGCCTCATGCTCGGCAGACAAAAACCGGCTCCCGTCAAATTCCAATGGAATATTAGATGAGGAAGCAACATTCTTCTGCTTCCTTGATTTGTGTTGTGGAGCAAAACGGTGAGACATCTGCACAATTCAAACACAAACAGCACCTCACAAACATTCACATTAGCACTGTTAGTCATATGAAAACAAAAACAAAGCAAACAGTAAAATCCCAAAACTCGATAAAACAGGGCCAGCGCTTGAGCATCGACGGGCGATGCAAGAGCGCTGCTGCGCCCCTTAACCGCCGGGCGGTACTAGCGACTTCAGAAAATATTTTTAATGGTAGCCCTGCTCTTTTCAAACCCATCCTTCTTCAACCCAAAATCTATAATCAACTCAGAGAGCACCAATAAGAACATGCAAGGTGAAAGAAAGATGTCTAGCCAACAATCATCTCTAACAATCATTAACAAACCTAACCACATTTTTTCTATAATTATACATGATTAAGAAAAGAAAAACAAAGAAGAACACAAACTACATGCATACCTTGAAGGTTGGAGGATCTGAAATGAGAAAACGTGAGAGAGCAAAGAGTGAGAGAGTTGGAGCTAGGGTTTTTACGGGAGAGAATGAGAGAAAAGTTTCAAAACTCTCTCTTAGGCCTTTTTAAATAGCCAGGGGCAAAATGGGAAAACTCAATGGAGCAACTAAACCAATTAGTTTAACAGCAACGTTCAAATTTCCCACCCTAAAGTCTCTCGCCTGGCCAATCAGAGGCGAGGCCTCTGCAATTTTTCAAGCACCACCGGGCGATGAAACTGCCGTCGGGCGCTCCACACCAGTTAGCAGAATTTCTACTAAAGTGCAGCAGATCGGTTTTAGCAACCACAACACTCAACTCACAACATGCAAAAATCTCAATTTTTCCTTCCAAAAGGCAATGCAACAATAAAAACACTGAAAAGAAAGAATTACTTACAATGTTGGGGTGCCTCCCAACAAGCGCTTGTTTAACGTCGGCTAAGCTCGACGGTCCAATGTAACCTCAAGGATCGCAAAAAGGAACAACGGCGGGATTCCGCTCGAAATCACCTCCCAGATAAACTTTCAACCTTTGACCATTAACAGTCCAATTCTCCTTTGTCTTTGTGTCTTCAATCACAATTGCCCCATATGACTTGATTTCCCGAATCCGAAATGGACCAGACCACTTAGACCTCAATTTACCTAGGAACAATTTCAATCGAGAATTGAAAAGTAGGACCAGCTGTCCCACTTTAAACTGCTTGATTACAATTTTTCTGTCATGGTAAGTTTTGACTCGCTCTTTGTATAGCTTATTGGAATCATACGCCTGGAGGCGCAATTCATCTAATTCATGCAACTGCATATTTCTTCTATCACCGCTTAGAGTTGGATCAAAGTTCAAAAATTTCAAGGCCCAAAACGCCTTATGTTCCAACTCTACCGGAAGATGACAATTCTTACCATTAACCAATTTAAATGGCGTGAGACCGATCAGAGCTTTAAAAGCTGACCGGTAAGCTCACAAAGCATCATCAAGCTTATTAGACCAATCCTTCCTTGAGGACGACACTGTTTTTTCCAAAATTCTTTTAATTTCTCGATTCGATACCTCCGCTTGCCCATTAGCCTGAGGATGATATGGTGTTGCAACCTTGTGCTTAACACCATATTGCTTCAAAGCTTTTTCAAGTTGAGTGTTGCAGAAGTGGGATCCTCCGTCACTTATCAACACTCGCGGAGTACCAAATCGAGCAAAAATGTTTCTTTTCAAAAAATTTATTACGGGTTTTCCATCGGCCTTAGCACATGCTATTGCCTCAACCCATTTGGAAACGTAATCAACAGCGACCAAAATGTACTCGTTAGAAAATGAAGATGGAAAAGGTCCAACAAAGTCAATTCCCCAACAATCAAATACTTCAATTTCCAACATATTTTGTAAAGGTATTTCATGCCGCTTTGAAATTCCACCACTTCTCTGACATTTGTCACAACTTTGGGCATGCGTATGTGCATCTTTGAAAAAAGAAGGCCAATAAAAGCCCGATTGAAGGACTTTCGTTGCCGTTCTTAACCCGTTAAAATGTCCTCCATACGGGGAGTTGTGACAATGTCAAAGTATGTTTGTGGCTTCCTCTACTGACACACATCTTTTCAAGAGGTTGTCGACACCAAGCTTAAACAAATGTGGTTCATCCCAAACAAAAGACTTGGCGTCCGACAAAAATTTCTTTTTTTGATGGTGAGTTAGACCATCCGGTATTAATCCGGCGGCTTTGTGGTTAGCCATGTCGGCGAACCATGGTCTAACTTACACCATAAACAATTTTTCATCCGGAAACTCCTCTTTGACCTCACATTCCTTTTTGGTCGCGTCAACGTTTACAAGGCGGGATAAGTGATCCGCCACCAAATTCTCGGATCCTTTCTTGTCACGAATTTCTAGATCAAATTCTTGCAACAAGAGGATCCAACGAATTAGCCTTTGTTTAGAATCGGGCTTGGTGAGCAAATACTTAATCGCCGTGTGATCCGTGTAAATGACAACTCGTGACACAATCAAATAGGAACGAAATTTTTCCAATGCGTACACTATTGCAAGCAACTCTTTTTCAGTTGTTGCATAGTTAATTTGAGCTTCGTTTAAAACTTTGCTCACATAGTGTATAGCATGAAAAAATTTTGTTTTCCGCTGACCCAAAACAGCACCCACCGCATAATCACTCGCATCACACATGAGTTCAAAATCTAATTTCCAATTAGGTGCAATGATTATGGGTGAGGTAGTCAAACTTTTCTTTAAAACATTAAAAGCAAACATGCAAGATTCATCAAAGTCAAAGAACTTATCTTTGTTGAGCAAATTGCTCAATGGCTTTGCTATCTTCGCGAAGTCCTTGATGAACCTCCGATAGAATCCCGCATGTCCGAGAAAACTTCGAATGCCTTTGACATTAGTTGGAGGAGGCAACTTTTCAATCACTTCAATTTTGGCTTGATCAACCTCAAGACCTTTGGAGGAGACTTTGTGGCTCAACACTATTCCCTCCGTAACCATAAAATTGCACTTCTCCCAGTTCAGTACCAAATTCGTCTCAACACACCGTTCAAGCACAACCTCCAAATTTCTAAAACAAAGATCAAAAGACGCTCCAAAAACGGAGAAGTCGTCCATGAAAACCTCCATCGCCTTTTCAATAAGATCGGAGAAAATAGCTTGAACACAACGTTGAAACGTCGCCGGTGCGTTGCATAGACCAAACGACATCTTTCGGTAGGCAAAAATTCCGAAAGGACAAGTGAATGCCGTTTTCTCATGATCATCCGGGTCCACTGAAATTTGGTTATACCTGGAATAACCATCCAAGAAGCAATAGAATTGTTGGCCCGACAATCTTTCTAACATTTGGTCCATAAAAGGAAGTGGAAAATGGTCTTTCCTTGTCGCGGTGTTTAGCCTCCTATAGTCTATACACATCCTCCACCCCGTCACCGTTTTTGTCGGAATCAACTCATTTTTTTCATTCTGGATCACGGTCATTCCTCCTTTTTTAGGCACAACGTGGACCGGACTTACCCAAGGGCTATCGGAAATCGGGTAAATCATACCGGTATCCAAGAGTTTGACAACTTCTTTTCTTACTACTTCTTTCATCGTTGGATTCAAACGGCGTTGCGGTTTAGCGACCGGTTTGAAATCCTCTTCCATGAATATGAGATGCATACAATAAGAGGGACTTATGCCTTTAAGATCGGAAAGAGTCCATCCCATTGCTTCTTGATTTTTCCTCAAAACTTGAATTAACCGGTTTTCCTCATTGTCAGATAAAATGTTGCTTATGATAACAGGTTTATTACAATCGTCATCCAGGAAAGCATATTTCAAATTGGAAGGCAACACCTTCAATTCAAGTTGAGATTTCGCATCACTCACCTCTTTTTTTAGCACTTCCTCTTCACATTCCCAAGGTTGCAACTCCTCCAAAGATTCAAGTTCCTTTAAACACTCTTCAAGTGCTCTTTCCTCTTCATCGGAGAATACTTCAAAGGAATCATCAAGAGCTCTTTGCAAAGGGAACACTACATGAACTTGTTTTGTGACATCCATAACCACTTCTTCCGTTACATCTATTCTAAAACAGTCACCTTTGTCATTCTTGTGTTTCATGGCCTCAAATAGATTGAAACAAACCTCCTCATCTTGGACTCTAACCTTCATAAGACCGTCGTCCATATCAATTTACATTCTAACAGTTTTCATAAACGGTCTCCCAAGAATCAATGGAGCGTCTTCATCTTCCTCCATTTCAATTACCACGAAATCAATTGGAAATAAGAATTTGTCCACTTTAACCAATACATCTTCCGCTACACCGTGAGGACGGGTCGTAGATTTTTCGGCAAGTTGCAATGTCATTTGAGTGGATCTCAATTCCTTATGTCCTAACTGTTTCACAATCGACAAATGTATCAAATTGATACTAGAGCCCAAATCAATCAACCCGTTGCCCACATAGTTATTTCCTATAGTAACCGGCAAGGTGACTCGTCCCGGATCACATTCTTTCCTCGGGAGAGTATGTTGAATGATAGCGCTACAACTAGCATCCACCATGATGGTCACTTGATCCGTATACCTCTTCTTTTTTGTGAAAATATCCTTCATAAATTTCGCATATTTCGGCATTTGCTCCAAAGCTTCGGAAAATGGAATGTTTATTTGTAATTGTTTAAAAATATCCATAAACCGAGCGTAGTGTCTCGCACTATCTTTCTTTGCCGGAGCATGAGGATATGGTAAATGTTGGATCGGAATATTATTCAACGGTTCTTTCCCCTTCCTAGTTTTTTTTCAATTTTTCTTCTCTCTTTCTTTTTTCATCATCCTCACTTTTTTCCTTCTCATTTTCAACTAGGTCACCCTCAACATTTTTTTCTACTTCAACCGGAGATAAGGAGGTCACCCTCACCCTCAACATTTTTTTGCCTTGTTGATAAGGAGGTCGGGGTTGGTATCCTTAATTTCCAACATAGTTTACCTCCTCCACAACCGGAGGACAATATCTGGTAAGATGGTCGCCTCTACAAAGTTCACATACCAAGACCTGCACGTTTTTACTCGAGGAGTCATGCATTTCTTTAAGTTGTTGAGGAAGTTTAGACATTTGTTTCGTCAACAACTCAACTTGCTGGGATAATAACTTGTTTTGAGCAAGTATAGCATCATTGGTTCCCAGTTCCAAAACTCTAGGAGTCCTTTGAGAAGGGCCACGGTTATGGATTCCCTGATGATCATTTAAAGCCATCTTATCAATAATGGCAGTGGCTTCTTCAGCAGTTTTGCTCAGTAAGGATCCACCAGCGGTGGCATCCAACAAGATTTTATGCAATAGCTGAAGTCCATTCCGAAAAATATGAATTTGAGACAATTCATCAAAGTCATGCCCCTTGCATTTCCTCAACATGGATTTGAACCTCTCCCACGCTTTGTTGAGAGATTCGTTTGTACCTTGTGTGAACACTGTTATTGCGGTCTTTGCCTCCATGAAACGATTATGTGGGAAAAATCGCTCCAAAAATTTTTCTTCAAGTGAATTCCAATCAGTCATTATTGCCGTTAACTGATCAAGTTACCATTCCTTTGCCTTCCCAATGAGGGAATGCGGGAATAGTCTCTTAAACAGAGATTCTTCTTCAGCTTCGGGCGCACCAGTTGCTCCTGCAATCTCATAGAACTTTGTCAGATGTGTAAAAGGATCCTCATGATCCATACCAGCAAAAGGACTCTGATATAGAAGCTGAAGAATACCAGTCTTCATTTCTGAATGCCGACCGTTGTGAGCATTGCGCGCAAACTGTGCATTATTTCTTGGACTGTTGGTACACGGTCTAGAAGCAGGTGGTGGTGGTGGTGGTGGATGTTCCATAGCTGGAAGTAACTGTGGAAATGGTGGTGGTGTAGAAGTCGAACTTCCCTCTTGTTCTTGCCTTTGTCCAGCTAGTTGCCTCCTTCGTCTTGTTCTGCTATTGATTCTACGAGCGGTTCTTTCAATCTCAGGATCGAACTGAAGTTGGTCCGCCGATAGTTTCCCTCGCATAAAACAAAGTCTACACACTAAACAAAACAAATTAACAAGTTCAAGAAAAAGTTAACACGCTTAAAACAAAACAACTATTGCAATGCTTGCAATATCAAACAACAATCCCGACAACGACGCCATTTTGTTGAAACAGTATTAGGGGGTGTTTTTATCGTCTCCACAGGGATTGTGCGATATTAGATGCCTGTCGTTCAATAGTCACAATGTTTTAAGTTAAAGAGTTTCAAATGGTTCTTGATTTTGTTTAACATTAATTTGTAGCAAAGAGTACATTTGTAGCAAAGAGTTTGTAAGGTTTTAGAAAAGCATGTCAAGGTTAGGTTTCGCTAATCCTTTTCACACATATTCGATTAATCAAGCATATGAACTTAGTTTCCGACCAATACAACTTCGTATCCTCTCGACTAAGCTTATGTCTAAAGCAAAGTCGTGAGTATCGTTGTTTAGACCGTTAGATGATGTCTCATGCTAACAATCGAAACAACAATCGTTAAGGTCAACACAAAGCGAATAACAAATCCCAAATCTATGTCTAGAGTTTGGTTTTTAAGAGATGAAAATATTAGGTCATGATTTGCAAAATCTATGTCTAGAGCAATACAAACCACACATAAATCATTAAGAGCAAATAACTTCATCTATATTGATCAATAACCTTGTTCATATACAAAAGATCAAAAGAAATACATATGATCAAGATCAACTACATCTAACCTTAACACAAGAGATGCTTAGCTACTCATTTTCATGGTAGCTTGGATGACAAGTAATGTTGCAAAGCTTTTGGAGCTTCAATCTTCAAAGGTTCAAGGATTGAAGCATAAAAGCTTTGAAACTAAGAGAATAAGTAACAATGGTGTTTTTTCCTTCACACAAGATTCTAGGTTACAAAAAGAGTGAAATGAAAAGTGATGATGATCCAAAATATCCACACAATGAGACTATAAACAAGTTCAGCCCAGACAAGAGCGTCGGGCGATGCTTTTCACGACCGGGCGGTGACCATAAAGTGAGGCCACGTGACAGCTACAGTGTCACGTGGAGCTCAGAAAATATCTGAGAGCGTCGGGCAATGCTTTCACGGCCGGGCGGTCTTCAAGAGGCGCAACTAGTCACAACACTGGAACTTTGAACAAAAATGGGGGAAGCACCGCCCCTGCAGTGCCGGGCGATGAGACCCTCCTGCGCCTTAGCAGGGTCGGGCGGTGCAGGGGCCTAAATCGCGACACGCATAATTTCTAATTTCTTTGTTTCCGTACGAATCGAGTCGCGATCTTTTCACCAAAATTGCTGCAAACATTAACAAACACGTCAAAATACCTACATCTCACAAAAATGCAAGAATCGCTTAATTAATAAGTCGTTTCCCGATTAAAGCGCTTAAAAGAGCTTAAAGGCATCAAAATCAATTATGAAAATAAGCACTTCATGACACCTAACAATGATCTGATCTCCAAGCCTCACAAGTCCAAGGATCTACATTAGGCTTGTCATCCCTAAAAAAGGCTACAAAGATACCAAGACTCTAATTTTGTTTCCAAGCATTCAATGGATACACCAAGGTGGCATGAACTGAGCCTATTCCAACTGAATTCAGTCAAGACTTATCTCTGAACCAAAGCTACAAAGCATGTGCCCTAATCTCAAGTCAATGGCTAGAGGAGACTTGCGATTCCTTTTGCATAACATTGGCCAAAGTCCTGCTGCAGCTGCCATTCACTATTGCTTGCAAAACAAACTTACTCTACTATAAATAGAGCTCATTTGTTCTCAGTTTGAGTACAACAAAGCACTACAACACTTGCTTTCCTCAAAATCCCTTTCTCTAGGCCAAAATGCCTTCTTTCGCAAGGTACCTCTGAGTTTTTGAGTTAGAGACCAATTCCATCACATCTCATGATTCAAACACCTCTAATATATTGTACCTAAGTTGTTCAAACTCTCACATGTGACCTGTAACACCAAAATCAGAAAATCCACTTCCAAAACCTCAAAATTGGACTTTTTTGCATTTTTCAAGACATGTCTTAATTCAGTCACTTTCAAAACCAGATAAAACCTCAAACATACTCCAAATATCATCCTTGAACTGTCCCAAATGGTTCCCCTCATCTGGAACACCATTTGAGAGAGTTTCCATATTGGTCACTTTTGCCCTTTTTGCAAGAAAGGGCTCAAACTTGTTCCTGAGGATTCCAGCTGGTTCTGGTCATTCTAAAAGCTTCTAAGGGATCAATTGAGAGTGTCCAAAGCATCAAATTGCTTCTGGCACAAGGAACTTGGCAGGTAGTCCAAAGAGCTCCAAGAGGTAAGTGCATGACAACTTGAACTCTTTGAATTATGCATTGATTTGAAGTCCACTGATCATAAACATCTCATACATGTTGTATATGTTGTGTTTGAACCAATTCATCATGTAATTCTTGCCTGTACCATGAGGTAGCATAGAAAATGCAAATTGTGACCTATTTCAAAACCACTATCGGGTTTTAAAATGGGGACCTCATCTGAAAAAACCATGACCACCATTGGATTCCTTGGGAAATTCTAGGCCAGATGCATATAAATTTTGTCCCAATCCATGGAGAAATGAGAAAGTTAGAGGCTTCACGTTTTTGGCCCAAAAGTGGGCCTTGTCTTGCCTTGCCCATGCCTAAAACAAGGCACCCCTTATGTATTTATGGGGTGGTTTTGATACACAGATGTATCACCACCCCAGTGGTTGCGTGCGCATGTGTTTGGCTTGGAGGTCTGGGGTTCGAATCCCTCTCGCCCCAGACCCTTTTTATCACTTTTTTCCATTTATTGTATTTTCATATTATTTTCTTAAATAATTTAAAAAATTAATTTCTCTCTCAATTTTAATTATTTTTTATTGGTTCTTTTTGCAAAAAATCACAAAAATGTTAAAATATTTTATTCCACAAAAAAATCAAATTTATATTATTTATTTAATATAGTTGATATTTTTGCAAATAAATTCATTTTTTATTGTTTTAAACATTTCAAAAAATGAATTTTCATCTTGGAAATCAAAACCAAATGAGTTTTAATTCATCTTGTGATTAAAACATCATTTTTAAAACCTTAACCAAAAATCACAAGTTGTTTATTCAAACTTATTTGGTGTTTTTATCATTTTTATTAATTTTCATTGAATAATTACTTTAAAAAATGATGAAATTAGGGTTTCGTTGATTTTCACCCTAACAAACATTTTTTCAAAATCTTTTGGGCCTCTTGATAGAGTGTAAACCCCACCTCTTTGTAAATAAAATCTTTTTTGGGCCTCAGTCATTGTATAAGTCCCTATACAATTTCAGAAATTTCGACTTGATCGTCGTTTTCAAACTATTTTCATCTTGGGCCTCTCCCTGAGTTGTAAGCCTTGTCACTTGTACAAAAATAAATCTTTGGGCCTCTTGAAAGAGTGTAAAACCTAACCCTTTTTGTAAATAAACCTTTTTGGGCCTCAGTCGTTGTATAAGTCCCTCTGTGATTCTCAAAACGACGGTGCAATCATTGTCTTTCATCGGTCCTCCCCTCGTGTTGTAAGTCTCGTCTTTCTTTTTCAAAAATATTTTTGGCCTCTAATAGAGTGTAAGACCCAATCCCTTTTTAACCAAAACCATTTTTGGCCTCAGTCGCTGTATAAGTCCCAGTACGATCTTCAAAACAACGGTGCAATCACTGTTAAACCTTGGGCCTCTCCTTGAGTATAAGCCCCAACAATATTTTCAAAAACAAATTCTCTTTTGATTTAGGTTCAAATATACAGTTGTTATCAAAACTTTCTTTAATTTCTTTGAACAACTAACAATACAGCATGGAAGCTTGCTCGCCTGTAAGTTTTATCAGCTTTCATTTACATGCTTTAATATATATAACTGTATTGTGGGAAGCTGCTCCTCTGTAAGTTCTTTTTTCATATCCTTTTAAATACTTGTCATATATCAACTGTATATATACTAGTATAGTTATTTAGAGTTTTCCCCAGCAACTAGGTCTAGACCTAGGTAAAGCCAGTTGGTCACTCTTTAAATACAGTCAAAACTAGATCCTCATAGGACTTCCAGATACAGTCTTGCCTTCTCTTGGGCTTAAATAATATGGAACAAAGAGAAAGGCAGTATTCTCGGTGAACCTTTTCTCAGACTGTCACTATTAGAATTTATCAAAGAAATTCAGTTTCCCTAGAGAGGATTAATTCTCGGTGAAACCTCTCTTGAATTTCTTCAAACCCTAGAACTGTTCATTAAAGAAAAGATTATTCTCGGTGAAAATTTTCTTGAACTCTTCTTAAGTTTGGACGCACAGGCTTCCTAAAAGCATCCTCGCCTCCTCTTGGGCTTTGTACAAGGACCCTCCGGCTTCTTAAAAGTTCTCATGCCTTCTCTTGGGCTTAATTCAACGACCCTGAAGACCTCCTAAAGGTATAGGACAGAACTTAGTCATCCTTTGCTAGAGCAGTATTTCCAGTGTCAAAACATCCAACCATTTTAGGGTTGATACTCATCCCTTAAAACACTTGCCTCCTTTTAGGCATCATACAAAGATAAACTCTTCCACACCAATAGACTTAGACAGTCTAAATCTTCTCTTGAGTCTCAAAGACATTCTCAAGTTCCCTACAAACATAGGAGAAACCCCAGTCATTCTGGATCAATCTCCAAAAGAGTTAAAACCCATGGGTTCTAAAACCCAGTCTCTCTCCTAAAAAACCCCCAGCCAGGGTCAGTTTAGTATCAGGATAACATTATCCAAAATCAGAACCTCAAGGCATCTGATACCTCAACTCTTCTGTAACCCTCAGCAAGAGTTGATTCACCATCTGAACCTGCCTTGGGATCTCAATAATTCCCAGCAGAAGATAACCTCCTCTTAGGCTTTGTATAATGATCTTTCCTCAGCAAAGATAGCCTCATCTTGGGCTTTGTACAATGATTCTCCCCAGCAGAGCTAATCTTTTCAGACTCTCTTGTTGAGTCAAAACTTCCAAGACTCTCTTGTTGAGTCAATAACCTTTTCGGACTCTCTTGTTGAGTCAATACCTTTTTCAGACTCTCTTGTTAAGTCAATCACCTTTTTCAGACTCTCTTGTTAAGTCAATCACTCTCTTGTTGAGTCAACTAGACTCAATCTCGGGCTTTGTACGAGACAGATAAAAATACTCTCTTGTTGAGTCAAACTTTCAGCCTCCTCTTAGGCTTGATATAAGGATTTCCCCTAGCGAAAGTTAGCCTCCTCTTAGGCTTTGTATAATGATTTCTCCAGCTTGTTCAGCCACAATCCTGGGCTTCGTACAGGACAGATAAAAGCACTCTCTTGTTGAGTCAAACCCTTTTAGCCTCAATCTTGGGCTTTGTACAAGACATAAATCTTCATAACCTTCTCTTAAGCTTGGGACAAATATATTCCCCAATGGAGTAAATTCCTCTCAGCCTACTTTTAGGCTTTGAGAAATAATATCCTCAGTCGAGTCAGTCTCATTTTAGCCTCAAATATTGGGCTTTGTACAAGACAGATAAAGATTTCTCTCCCTCCAGAGTCAGTACACTTTTAAGCCTCAATCTTGGGCTTTGTACAAGACAGATAGAACCTTTTCCCCAGAAAAATCAAACTTTTAGCCTCCTCTTAGGCTTTGTATAATGATATCCCCAAAGAGTCAGCCTCTTTTTTGCTTCAATCTTGGGCTTTGTACAAGACATATATAAACACTCTCTTGTTGAGTCATCCATTTCCAGCCTCCTCTTAGGCTTTGTATAAGGACTTCCCTAGTAGAGTCAATTAACCTCTCAGCTTCAACCTTGGTCTTTGATCAAGGCACACAAAAATCAATATCCCTTATAAAGGAAATTATGGCATTGCTGGATTCTCATATCCCAGTTAAAGTAATCCTCCTTTATAAACAGCCACCCAACAACCATGATAAACAGACAAGATGTCTCCTCTTTAGAGATGACAAATTCTCTCTCAGTCAAACTTTTTAGCTTCAATCTTGGGCTTTGAACAAGACACAAATAAATCCTTTTAGCTTCAATCTTGGGCTTTGAACAAGACACCAAAACATCTTTTTCCTCCCTTAGAATAGGAGGAACTACGATTGCTCTGATTTCCCTGTTTCGTTTAAACAGGAATACGTAGGCATAAGATTATGAAATCTTAGTGAGCATACTAATCAAACACTCTAGGTCCAGCACATTCATATCAATCAAAACTTAGGTCCAGTACCTTACCAAAAACATCGGGAAAACTCGAACATCAACATCAACTCACTCTCTCTCTCTCTCTCTCTCATACTTTCCAAACCCATTAACGGATAAACACCATCAAGTACAAAGCCAAACCTAAAGCTAACATCCTATGGATAACCACATATAGGATGGGTAATTGACAACTCCCCATTGTATAACCTGACCCCGACTCCCTGAATCTCTTTAAGCGTTTGTTCAGTTAAACATTCGCGTGCAAGGTTAGTTTTAGATAGCTCCCCTTTCCCTTCCAGCTTCACGGGATAAATAAGAAATTAGAAAGTAGCACCCCCCTCCTCTTCATTGAGGAGAAAACCTAAATTCCACGATGAGGTGGTCATAAGGATTAGTGTTGGATCTATTTGTGCACATCACTCTATGTTATAGTAACTTAGCATAGTTGTTGGTTTGTCTTAGTTGAGTTGTAAATTTAACAATCAATAGAGTTGTTATTGAAGTTGATCACTAGGAGTTAATGACTGAGAGAATGTGAGATGGGTTCTCATATTTAGGGGGAGTCCTAAATAGAAAGTTACTAGGATTAGGAATAGGCATTGAACATCATGAGGTTGATGTTCCTATAAGACTAATTGTGCTAATTCGAAGTAGCGAATTTCCTTTATTGGGTAGAGTGTCCCCCAGAATAGTGGCCAACCATATTGTACATTCCATGTTTTTCCTCATGCTCCTATTGAAAGATTGGTAGGACTGCAAAAAGTGGTAACTTGGGACCTTCATCCGAGGAGCTGTTATGTCCAACCATTGTAATACCTGCTGCCAGACAGAAACAAAAAATTGACAATGGAAGAAGAGATGGATCAATATTTCATCGTCATTAGAGTAGAAGGTGCACTTATTTACTGCAACATTTGGAATGATGAATCTTTTGATGAGCTGAACCCTTGTAGGCAGTCTGTCAAGTATGAATCTCGAAGCAAATACCTTGATCTTCTGAATAGCTTAGGATATTGGTTTGAAATAAAGGCCGAACCTATCCACCTAGATTTCCAAAAAGAAAATTTATCTTCATCTCCAACCTTACAAGAGATTAACTTGTTGAAAATGTCTTCCTCAACTCCCTCGATCAGGCCTACCAACTCTAAATCTCTCCACCATAATGAGTATTTTGCTATGTGCTCCTTAACCCTATTGTTGCATGATCCACTTTAGAAATCTCCATACATATGCTTCAAAATTCCATTCCATATTTCCTCATTCTCTTGAAGTAACCTCCATTTCCATTTACATAGCAAAGCCCTATTAAACATACCCACATCTTTAATGCATAAACCACCCTATTTTTTCTCCATGCACATTGTGTTCCAACTGACCCAACAGACTCCTTTTATATCTTTTTTGCCTTCCCAAATGAACTTCCTCTATATTCTTCTTATTGCTTGCAAAATTTTGAAAAGAGCTTTATAAATGGATAGATTATATATAGGAAGGTTGCAGGGTACAAAATTCACAAGTGTCACCCTCCCTCCAATTGATAAGTGTCTACCCTTCCACTTTGAAAGTTTATTTATGAATTGATGTAGAATTGGATCCCAAGCCTCAATTCTTCTAAGGTTGCAACCTACATATATACCTAAGAATTTGAAAGGAACTTTGTCCCCTTTTCACCGTAAAAATAGTGAAGCAGCCTGCATAAATTGCTCTCTAATCCCTACTCCATACAAACTACTCTTCATCATGTTTATACCAAGAGCAGAAACCATTTAAAACCCTCTTAAAAGAGCTTTTATGGACCATAAATTCTCCCATGAGGCTTCACCGATCAACAATGTGTCATCTACAAATTGCAGAAGACTATATTTTACCCGCTCATTCACCTGGAAACTTTTGAAGAATTTGAGCCTGACAACATTCTTATCATACCATATAAATCTTCAGCTGTAATTACAAACAGAAAAGGTGATAATGGATCACCTTGTCTTAATCCTCTGTGTACCTAAAAGTCTTTAGTGGGGCTCCCATTTACCAATACAGACACGCTACTCTCAAACATTGTAGCTTCCATCCACATACACCATTTTGATCCAAATGCTAATCTTCTGGACATATATCTAAAGTAGCTCCAACTGACACAATCATAGGCTTGAGTGAAATCCACTTTAAGTAGTAAACATTCTTTTTTCTCCCTCTTAGCAAAGTCCAAAATCTCATTGATTACGAACACCCCATCAAGAATCTTTCCACCTGGGATGAATGCAATCTTGGAGTCTGAGATCACTAAATCTATAAATCTTTTCAACCTTGCTGCTAGGATTTTTGAAATCAATTTATGCGTACATGTTACTAAACATATAGGCATATACTCCACTAAGTTTTGGGGACAAGTTACTTTTGGGATCAGGGCTAAGAATGAGGTTGTCATTGCTTTGGGTAATCTACCACTTCTATGAAATTCCGTTACAAAATTGACAATGTCTTCTTTAAGAATCAGCCAACACTTCTTCAAAAAAGCAAAGTTATAACCATTAGGTCTTGGGCTTTTATCTCCTTCACTGTCCCAAATGGCTTCTTTAATTTATTCCTTTGAAAATTCTTCTTCAAGACCCTTATAATCTACAACTGATAACTGGTTGAGCTTCACTCCTTCTATTAAGGTTCTCTCATCAAATTTTGCTTTGAATTTATCCTTGAAGTATCTCATTACTTCCCCTTTGACCTCATCCACCCCTTCCACCCTTAACCCTTCTTTGTTAACTACAACAAATAAATAGTTTCTTCTTATTCTTTCTTTCATTGCATTATGGAAAAACCTTGTATTCAAATCTCCTTCTCTTAACCACATATTTCTTGACTTCTGTTTGAGTATGCTTTTCTCTAGATGAATATTATCTGTAATACCCCATATTTTATTTTGCTCTGGATAATATTAGTTTTGATCAACTGGGTTCCGGTGTACTCTGAGAAATTATTTGCAAAGATAATTCGAGCAACCGATGAGCTCAGATCAGATCAAATTAATATTATCTGACGCGGAGGTTTCAACAATTGGTGCTATAGAGATATTTTGGACATTTAGTAGTGTTACTAACTAATAAACATTTCTCTATATCATTTCTTTTCCCCTCACTTGTGCCAAAATAGAAAGAAAAGATAGTAAGAGTAGAGAGAAGGGAGAGCAAAGAGGAAAAGAGGAGAAAACTTAGATCTTCATCATTTCTTCTTCAAATCATCTATCAATCTTCATCATCGTCTTGTTTAGAGGTGGGTTCTAGTTAGAACTTAAGTTTTAGAAATTTTGGAAATGTTAGAGTTTAGGTTAGAATGTTGGTTTGTGAATAATTGTATGAAATCGATGTTTTGACGGTGCAAATGCGACTAAAAATGTGTAGCATGATTGATATATGTGTGTATGTGATGTGTGATAATTGATTTTATGATCCATTGAGGTTATATGAGTTTTTATTGGATTTTATGTTGAAAATTACAAGTTTTTATGCTTCTGGTTCAGTGGTAACCGGTTACTCGTTTTGAGGTAACCGGTTACATGTAGGAAAAACTGAGTTCTTGCGTGGAAAATGAACTAAGTAACCGGTTACTCATTTTGAAGTAACCAGTTACCAAAATGTGTCTCTAACTCTCATTTTGATTCTGTTTTGAACAGTGTAGCTTGAGTAACCGGTTACTCACTTTGAGGTAACCGGTTACCACTGTTGTGAATTGTGAAAAATGTTTAAAAAATTCATATCTTTTGGATTGTGATTCCGATCGAGGCATGGTAATAGTCGTTGTAAAGCTATGAAAATATCCTACGTGATAAAAAGGAAAAATATTGATTATGATACCTGATTAAATAAATTGGAGGGAACCCAAAAATAGTGTTAACCTTATGAGTTGATTTATTTTATGCTTTTGGTTATTCTATTGTATTGTGTTACATCTAACCTCTTATTGAAAAAGGAAATTGAGTGATAACATGTTTAAAATATGGAATAGGAAGAGTGAGGAACTTTACCATGGATCTATATTAGAACCTAGTAAGGTGACTAGGAATTGATAGATAATCTAGATGGCGATGCTCGTGCTTTCGATGTAGAAAGGTGCATCTTTGCCGAGTAATGGTCTAGAAGAGAGTGAAACACTAGTATGGAACATGTGTGAACTTTGTGTTTGCGAAAAAGCAAAAGTGGCCTTAAGGCGAATGTGGCCTTGTGATTGTCGAATACAATCACGTTTGTGTGTGAGATCACGTAATCGTAATCGTTTCCCTTGAGTTGCAGTTTCATGAGCTTCGGGCTCCTCTGAAACATACGCATGATTACTTGGTAGGTTTGATTCCCACGTGTAGTATGAATGGAGCCTAAGGGTAAAGAGACTTGTGATGGTTAACAGGCCATGAAAAGTGACGGTTCAAGGTTAACAAGTCAATGGACTCGAATCCATTTCGTATGCCAAGTAAGTTACAAGGATCCATGACTTGGGTCGACTTCTAGATTAGAAGCGGACAGGAAAAGGGGATCCCTTGGTAAGGTATCGATTAGTGATATTTTGAATTGATGAACTCATGAACATGTTTCCATATAGTGTGAGATTGTGAACTCAAGGTCATTTCCCTTCTCTTTGACTTGAGTTAGGATGATAGAACCTTGTAAAGCTGAGAGAATCTATAAGATAGGGAACTCACTGAGATTTAATATCTCACCCCATGTTGTTGATTATATTACAGGTACTTCACGTTCCGCGAAGGGTAAGGATAAAGTCGTTTGATTATCCTTACATGTCTTGGCTTTTTGGATGACATGGCTTCCGTTGTGGAGATTTTTTTGAGATCATTGTTTTGATCTAGTTCTTAGTACTTTGGAACATCTTGTATGCATTATGCCATAGTTTTAGCTCTTTTGTATTTTTGGCATGTAATATATATAATGTGTTAACTAGGAACTTACACTAGTGCAAAAAACAGTTTTTAAATCAGATATTTTAAATAAGATAATATCCACTTGATTTAAAAACTTGAAAAGTTAGGACATGGTGAGTACATTTTTTTAATGAATAACATTTAAATCAATTAATCTAATTTAAAAAGATTTTTTTAAAATTAAAAAAAAAAACTAGTTCCTTCTGTGCTCCAAGAAAACACAAATTATTCCCTCTTATTTCATTTTACGGAATTGCTAAACACACCAAAACACTGAAAACTTTAAAACCCTTTTCCTTCTTTCTCTCTCTCTCTATCAGCGGAAAATCAAACCCTAAACACATTTTCTTCCCATTTTCTCCCTCGGCAGCGAAACAAACCCTAGACTTCCTTCTCACATTCTTTATGCACCAGCGTTGCTTTTGTTTCCGTTGACCTTTAGAGTTGCAAAATCTCCAGCCCTGATTTTGTTTAGATTTTCCAAGGTTAGTTCAGATTTTGGTCTTTTTTAAGGTTAATTTAGGTTTAGTTTCCATTAGTATAGAATTTTGTGCTGTTAATGTTATTGCATTTAAACGTTACATAATGAGGCTTTCTTTTTTTAAGATATTTAGAATGTTTAATGAAAGTTTTCTACTTTGAATAGGTGAAGTTTGTTTGAATTTGTTTGTTTCATAAATTGAGAATTTTCTTGTAAATTGGTGAAGTTCAACCTTGAACAATATAGTTGTATGTTCATTTTTCCATTTATAGTGTCTGGGCTCAGCTTTTAAGTTTTCATAATTATGGTATTTCAATACCAAAACTTGGATTCATGTATAATATATATGCTTTGATGTATGTTATTATATATGGGTGTTATATTATCCCAAACCTGCTTGAATGTTTTCTTTCTTTTGTCTCTCAATGTTTCTCCTCCGTTGTTCTCACTTAGCATTGTTAAGTTGTCTAAATTATTCAATTCACTGACAACTTCTTCTACTTTAAGCTCCACACAACCAAACACTTTTCTATTCCACCATCTTAGCATATCCCTCAACAGCTTGAATTTCTCATTTAAGACAAAAGCCTTACTTCCCCTATTCACAATTGAGGCTCACTCATTCTTCACAAAGCTTAAAAGTTCCTTATGCTCAAACCAGCAGCTAAGCGTTTTAAATGACTTTAGACCCTAGTCTAGATTATTTGATCTAACCTAGATTGGACTATGATCAGATAAATCCTTATCACCCACCACCTGACTACTAACCTTCCACCATATACAGACACTTTCAGTCATCAAAATTCTATCAAGTTGACTCCTTACACCGCCATCCCCATTAGACCTAGAGAAATTGTTACCAACTGTAGGAACATCCACCAACTCCATATTCTCAATGAATTCAGTGAATTTCTTAGTATTCATGGGACTTAACAAGTAATTCATGCACTGTCTCTCTTCGTTGTTTCTTACTCTATTAAAGTCCCCTCCTACTACCCATTCCCCAGAGTCTAAAGTAGACTTGAGATACAATAGTCTTTCCCGTAAAGCTCTTTTCCCACTAATTATGCAAGAAGAGTATACATTGATAAAATAACATAACTTACCTTTCCATTCGGTACTTACTCCTATGAAACCCTCTCCTTTGAAGCTGGATAAGGGTTGAATTATCCCTTCTAACCACATTAGTATGATTCCACCTGAAAACCAGACTGAGTTTTTTCCTGACCAACAGATCTCCCTACCCCTCCATAAGCTTTTAACTATTTCATCTTCCAACTTTTGAATCTTGGTGTCCTGAATAAAACACATTTTTGCCTTCCCTTTTTCTAATAACTAACAGAGTCTTCTTCAATTCATTACGTTACCACACCCTCTTATATTGTATGAAATCAAATTCATAATGACTTCATAGATTTCCCATTCTTTCCTTTTTGAATATCTTAGATTTTTGAAATACCCAAGTCTTTAATTGTCTTACACACTTTACCAGCTACGTTCATTTCTAGTTGTCCTCAAAATCTTCTATTACCCTGTTGCACATTAGAGTCCTTAGTACTATCGCAGCAAAGGACTGGTCCCCTTAGAATTATTTTGAAATTTCTTCTGAACCTCTCACTTCCTCCCCTGTTTAAGCACTTGCATTTCAACACTTTTTAATCATTAGAGTAAATTAAAAAAACTTACTCTTGGAGGAAGTTGATCTTCATATATATATATATATATATATATATATATATACTAGCGGGATACCTGTGCCTTCGCACGGGTACCCGTCGGTGACGCGCATTTGTTTTCATTTAAAATTTGGAAAAAAAATAGAATTAATAAAAATTAGTAAATATAAAAAATATAATTTATATTTAAAAAAATAGAATCAATACCCGTAGGCATCAGTTATATTTTTTATAAAAATATTTATGCAATAATATTATAGCACTTGTAAATATTATTTTTATTGTATAAATAAATATTATTAACATAAATAAATATATTTTATATAAGTATTATTACAAATATCAATTTCGTGCGATACTCATATCAATACCCGTGTGGTTGCTCGATTACTGGTGTTTTAAGTGCATTTGTTTTTTTATAAAAGAAATAGGATTAAAAAAAATTAGTAAATATAAACAATATAATTTATATTTAAAAAAAAAGATAAAATTAATACCCGCGGGTATCAGTTGATATTTTTTTATAAAAATATTTATGCAATGATTTAGTTTTATAAATATCAAATAATATCAATACCATTTGGATCAATCGTATATTTTCTAGTATGTAAATATTTTCTGTAATATTGAAATCAATACCATTTGGATCAATCATATATTTTCTAGTATGTAAATATTTTCTGTAATATTGAAATCAAATATATAGTGACGCATATTTGTTTTTTAAAAACAATAAAAATAATATATAGGAGAATTAGTACAATTATAAAATATATATATAGCTCACTTCGGGCATTGGTGTGTTACGCCATTTGTTTCTAAAATGTAATAAGAATGAAAAAAGAGCAAGACAAAATTATTGAACCAAAAAAGTTTATTATTTTTAAAATAAAAATAGATATATTTTTATTTGGAGCATAAAAGGAGTCTGTATCAAACCAGTACCCGTACCCTATATTTGGAGGGTAAATATAGTTTATAAAATTTTTTATTGTATATTGTTATTGTCTTTAAATATTCTAATAACTTGTATTGTGTCATAAGACACAATTTTCTTATATATAACTAGTAACTAACCCGTGCGTTCGCACGGGCCTGTCTATTCGAGGATTTTATGTTATGAACGCATAATTGTTAATCAAATTGAAAAGAAAAATGGTAAAATTATAAAAATAGATATGATTGAAATTAAAAATTTATATTAGTAAGCATAAGAAAATATTGTGTGTTGTAAAAGAAGGAATTAAATTAATTATTGATATAAATTCAAATAATGCAATGATAATTGAAAAGATTAAACAAAAAAATATTAATCAATTGGTAGACCAAAAACAAATGAAACTAAAGAATAATAGTAAATTTAAGAATAATAATATGATTAAGACTTAAGAATAATAGTAAAATTAAGTTGAAATAATAATACAATATTAAAGGTGTGTCTGTTTATAATAATAGTATTTTTTCATATATAAAAAATTTGAATCAAGATTAAAGGTATACCCGTTTAAAACAATAGTATTTTTTTTGTATATAAAAAATTTGAATCAAGATTAAAGGTGTGCCCGTTTAAAACAATAGTATTTTTTTCGTATATAAAAAATTTGAATCAAGATTAAAGTTGTGTCTGTCTATAACAATAGTATTTTTTTCGTATAAGATAAAATTTGAATCAAAATTAAAGTTGTGTCCATTTATAACAATATATTTTTTTTTATATAACAAAATTTGAATCAAAATTAAAGTTGTGCCCGTTTATAACAATAATATTTTTTTCGTATATAAAAATATTTGAATCAAAATTATAGTTGTCCCCGTTTATAACCGTAGTATTTTATTTTATTTTATATAAAAAAATTTGAAACAAAATTAAAGTTGTGCCCACTTATAATAATAGTATTTTTTCGTATTTAACAAAATGTGAATCAAAATTAAAGTTGTGTCCACTTATAACAATAGTATTTTTTCGTATATAACAAAATGTGAATCAAAATTAAAGTTGTGCCCGTTTATAACAATAATATTTTTTCCGTATATAAAAATATTTGAATCAAAATTATAGTTGTCCCCGTTTATAACAGTAGTATTTTATCTTATATAAAAAAATTTGAAACAAAATTAAAGTTGTGCCAACTTATAATAATAGTATTTTTTCGTATTTAACAAAATGTGAATCAAAATTAAAGTTGTGCTCACTTATAACAATAGTATTTTTTCGTATATAACAAAATGTGAATCAAAGTTAAAGTTGTGCCCGTTTATAACAATAGTATTTTTTTCCTATATAAAAACAGTTTAATCAACAATGTATTTTATAAGACATTATTTTATAAGAGATAATACAATTTTTAAATATCTACTCAATTTTTTTTAATAAATTCTCTTAATACTTTTCAGATATTTGAAAAACATGGTCGATAAATTTTCATTATTCAATATTTGAATCAGTAGTAAATTTGTTCTCGTTTATAACAATAGTTTTTTTTCGTATATAAAAATATTTTAATCAACAATATATTTTTTTCTATATATAAATATTATTTTTGTTTTTATATTTGAATCATATTTAATCTTATTTTTATTAAAAGAAACATTTTTAATTAATACACGTCATTTTCAATTAAATTAATTATCAATTATTATATTTTTAATATATTTGACAAGAGTTTAAAAATTATGTATATTCTATTTTCTCATTTGATAAACTAATATATATTTTATGATATTTTTGTGGTAGACACTATAATTTCAAATTTTCATGTGGACACCACCCTATTCTATTTTCTCAATGTTTTTAAATATAATAATATCATTATGAAATGTATTTATATTCAAAATAAAAATTAAGAAATAAATATATCCTGCATTCATACAAATTAACTAAACTACAAATATTATTTAATATACATTAAAAATGTCAATATTTTATACTAAAAATACATGATATATTTGATACTTGATCAATATGTTAAAATGGACATCTTTTTCTCTTGTCTAATTTTTATATCTTCTCTAATTTCTCTCTTAATGCAATATGTGGTATATAATATAATATCAACATAGAATTACAAATCAGACATAGTAAATTATATATATTATCTACATGAAATTGTATTATGAAGTTCAATTGAAATCATGAAACACTGGTATTTAAGAAGGTTTTACAATGATTCAACAATTCAATAACAGGTAACACTCATAGACCTCACTAAGAATATAATTCAAGGAACAAAATTCATTTTAAATAGAAAGATGATATAAGATACAAAAAGAATATTTTAAAATTTTATTTTTAAATTTATTTTTAAGTTTTTAAGATAACAAAAAGAATAAATATGAGACAGTAAAATAATTTTTAAAAATACCACACACTTCTACCATTTACTCAATATGTACTTTCTTTTTCTCATGACAATAAATACAATTAAAATTGAATACGGCAAATAGTAAAACAGAGACATATATGCAAATAAGTTTAAGTTTATTTCTGCCCCGCTTCCTTGCTCTTTTCAGAAGTTTGCTTCCTGCTTTGCCTCAGTTATCAAGGTTTTCAAGTATTGTACATCTATCCACAAAAGAATTCATATGATGCCTACTTTATTTATGCATTTATTAAAAGAATCCAAATTTTTAGGAGTTGTTACAGCTTGCTAATATGTCACTTTTCACACCTTTTCATCACTGCAAGACGTCAATGTCGAATACAGGCAGCACACATCATGTCCAAAGCCTGTGCATAGGGAACCCATCACCTCCAAACCTAGGTAACTACACCTCCAAAGTAACCAAACTGTACTTGATTTTATTGCTTACACTTTCAGACTGGAAACAATGTTAATCATTTAATAATATATTTCAAATTTAATGCTTTTAAAACAAAATACATAAACATCAGACTTTTATCATCAATTTAGTCAAACTGTTTCTACACCGAAATTAGGATAACAATATCTTATAATCAGTCCCTTTGCAAACTACCAAAAATGAACAACTATGTCTAACAATAATTAAAAGGTGGTAATTTTGTCCCTACACATACTAATAATTAAAAAGTCGTTTCAACAACATGACATCAAATAACTTGTTCTTCAATAAATTGTATTGTTGTTGTTGTTGTATATTCAAACAAAGTCATTCAAAAAGCCATAGTCAATTATTGCACAGTCAGATTTTCTTAATAAACTATTAACAATTATTTTTAAGATTAAAATATGTTAAGTGCCGAAGCAAAACAATAGTTTTTGCATGTTACCTATCATCACATATTTAAAAAAGAAGAAAAAAGCCTACTTGCAAAACAAAAACAATAAACCATACATTGGGTTGTTATCTCCCTTCAAACATTCTCCTCTTAGAAGTCCACTCTGTCCATTGTTGGCTGGCTTGCACGCATGAAAGAAACAAAAACAATAAGCTTGTTAATTAGAAGACACCACATGATATAAATATATAAAATAATAATAATACTAATAATAATATTCACCTCTGAGAATTTGTCTTTCAAACCTTTAGTCCAATCATCAAACAGTTGTTGTGCCTCATGAACTCTGCATTTATAATTGTAGGTTAATTCAATAGTACACTACTGATCAATTGTGACTTTTCCTACCTTTTGTGCTTTGGGGTCTTTTGAACTCTTTTCCACTCCTACACAACAAATCAGTATAATAAAGAATTTGAAACTTGAAGCATTGAATTCACTTATAAACAGAACAATATGTTTGAGATAAAAATGCCTGATAGAGTATCAAACCAATAACCTTAACATATCTGCCTCATTTTATTGTACATCAACACAAAAAATCTAAGATACAGAAGCACAAAAAATCAGTATCAAATCAGCCTCATTTTCTTGAGCAACAACCACATTCATCCTGGTAGCCTTAGCTTCAAATGCTCCAATCACTACATTAGGCTTCAACTAATCCTCAGCTGAATGGAATAAAAAATCAGTATCAAATCACAAATCAAAGGACACAGGTGTGCTTACTGATATTAAACAAAACCATATTTGACCAAGATATCAAAAGTTTACAATCATAAATATGGGATCTGAATGCTCCATACGCCAAACTGGTCTTTTTCCATGTGATGGTTGGAACCATTCCATCCATTAAAATCACTAATAATTTGTGCTTCCCTGCTTTGAAAATAATTCAAAATTCGAAAAAGAAAACTAATTAAACAATGACAAACAAAGTTGACTTATTTGTATCCTTTGAGATAGCTTACTGAGCAGCACTTATGTAAGGAAATTAGGAACCAAAATATGTAAGGAACTTTAACCATTAAATACTTTTTTAAAAACTTTCAAAGAGAAGGCACTTATGATTTATGAAACATATAATGTTAGATTATGAAGAGTATGTCAAAGAATATAGACACCTGCTGCAACAATGTTAAAGAATGAGAAATTAGTTTCATCAATAATATTTCATAAAGTAAAAGAATGATACATTGATATATACAAAGGATAAAAAATGCTACAAAATGCAAACAATAAAGCATGAGTGTAGGTACAAATAAAACTCAAGAAACGGTTTCGTGCGTAGTCTCTATTAGTCCTTCTTGGAGAGGCCTTTTCTTCACTTTCACCTTTTCCCTGCTGTCCACCTTGTACCCTATTGCCTTCCACATTGGATTATGTCTATTTTCATCCGTTTGCGGCAATTTGGGAAATTACATTTAGAAAATTTTATCATTATGACTTAAACTTCAAACATAACATTTTTACATCTCATAGTCAAACTAACAAACATCATATAAGCATTTCAATTTTCAACCACAGATTAAAAAACATAAAGAGAATGAGAAAGATTACCCTTGAGAACAAACTATAGAAGAAAGTAAGTTTCAACAACACAAACACATCCCTTAGAGGCATCCACCAAAGTGTCGCATTCGATCAATTCTTCAGAATCTCTTGTCTCTTTTCCACTGAAATCTCAGAGAATTTAAGAACAAAAGGCCACTTCCATTGCAAGCAATAAGTTCCACAGAACAATATTGTCCCTAATCTGAACGACAGAATCCATAGAATCCACTTCACCAAAGGCAATGCTTCTGGTATACTCCTCTTGAACAACATCAATAGCTCTGTACCCTAATTTACATTTCAAAAAAAAAACTGAATTGAATTGATAAAACTCTTCTATTTTCAAAGATATGACACTTGTATTTTCTCTGAGGTCTTGTAAAAAGATATGACACTTGTACATAACTTTAAGCACAAATCATGCAGTTGGAAATCATAAAACTAACCCAGATAGGTTGTGTCTCATTTGTGAGCTCCCAGTCAGAATACTTCTCAACAACAATCTTAGTTTTCTTCTTCTTCTGTTATAAAATGCGTCAGATTATAAAACGGCCAGCACATATGCAACAGTTATACAATCAAATTTGTAATCATAATTTCATAGACAATAGATTCAGGGAATGCACGGTATATGCAACACATTACCTCAGTCTTCTCATCTTGGTTGTCCGTTTTCGCCTCAGGTGGATCCTCATCAACCTCTATCTGTAATGGACAAATTATGTTAAAAGCTCAAAAACCAATTTCACATCCAGTTTTCAAGAAAGGGTTATGGAATGAAATAATAACAAAAACGGACAGCGTCAACAAAATTAAAAGATCTGGAGTGCATAGTCATATTTCTTTGGTGAATCCCTTTTCCTGCCAAGTGTATATTGGGAATGAGACAAATTGGGAGTAGTTTTTCACAAGCTTCTCAATTCGCTCTGGATGAGCAAAACCTTTGTCATCCCTCTGAAAACCAGCAGTGGGTAAAATACACAGACAACATAAGCTCCAAAATAAAGAAACTAAAATACTATCAGAAGCTCTAAAATAGAAAATTTTGACATACCTATATATGCAGGGTAAGCTGAGTTCCTCTTGGAATCAGCTTCTCCTTATCCGTCTCCTCAGCTATGGTATATGAGCTAGCATTTACCTCTCCTTCCCAAACGTATTGTTTATCTGATCTTGGACTCTTGGTTGAGACAATCACCTTCAAACCATACAAAAATATACATATAAAAACTGCCAAGTAAAAACTTAAAATGAAGTACCACGTCATCATCACTTTTATCCAACACAAGAAGCTAAAACAAAAAACCTAAAAATCAAAATGTTAACATACCATGGAACATCCAATCGGAGTAAGCTAACATACCATGGAACATCCAGAGCATAACCCACCTTCGGAGTTGTTACGAAAAACCTAAAATCAAAACGTTAGAGATAGATCTATACAAATCGATACAGAAAAAAATTAGAATCACTTCGGTTAGGATTTCGAAAGCGGTATTGTTGATAACAGAGGAAGAAGGAAGAAGAAGAAGAAAGAAGAGGAAGAAGAAGAAGAAAGAAGAGGAAGAAGAAGGAAGAAACAGAGAAAGGACGGAGAGAGAGAAAAAGAGAAAGAGAAAGAGTGATAATACGTAGAGAAAGGAAGACAATGGAGAGAAGAAAAAGAAAAATCAGATGCCATAAAGTTAAATTTTAAAAATAAAATAATTGTAATAGAACCAAATGACATCATCATTTGATTCAAAAGTAACCAACAAAAGCTTAATACAATAACTATGTAGTTGGATTACAACAATGTGACATCATTGGTTGCAAAAAGCAAATTTTGGACACAAATTGCCCCTAAATTGATGACATGGCAAAAAAAGAGATAAGGGTATAAATGTGTTTTCCAGAACAACAAATTTTCTTATATTGTAGATTTTTTTTAATTTAATATTTTTTTTTAAATGGCAAGTTAAAATACATGTTTAGAATATGAAAAAAAGAAAGAAAACAAATTGAAAGCTGGCAACGATTAAATGGTATTAATCAGCCATAAAAAATGGTTTTTCCGATTTTCCCATGTTTTTCTTTGCTAGATCATATAAAATATTTAATTAAGAGTATTATTGATAAATTGTAAATAATGTTATATGAAAATTAATAAAATCTTTTCCCATCATGTAAAATTTTATACAATATTTTTATGCGTATATCACATATAGTAAATTAAAAAATTAAATATATTTAGTATCTTCTAACTATAAGAGAAACAAAATTATTTAGTGTCATATATACCATTGATTGAATTATTATTGCAATATTAATAAAATTTATTGTTCTTTAAAACATTAATTATTTTTTAAATATATTTATAATTTAATTACATTCAGATTGAGAGAGAGAGAAAGAAAATGGTAGTATTGAGATAAGATTGAATTTTTAAAAAAGAATTATATTAAAAAAGAATGTAGGAGGAAAACATGTGAGCTGTGTGAAGAGGTTATCCACGTGGATAGGCTGAGAGGCTATAGGAACATAGTTGGTATTTCAAGAATAATGAATTTTCTTATATAATATATATATATATAAAGCTACACTATCTTTTGTGACAACTGTTTCCTTGTGTGACAACAACAAAAGAGTATTTTTAGGATAAACAAAAGTAATATTAAAAATTAAAAAAAAAGATAAGCTTCAAAGTCCATCTAATTAGTTTATTGAATTTTTTGGTTCCATTTAGTTCCTTTATATGATTTGAGTCTTGCCCAACTTTTATGTCCAACTTAATAATTGTTAAATGTTAAATCTACTTACAACCAAACTAATAGAAAACAGCACTCCAACAAACCGGTCCTTCTCAAACAGCTGCATAATACCGTTAGCAACAACAGTGTATATGGTAATTTTTCTCATACCATTTGTTCACTCTCTTCTCTTCTTTTATTCTAAAGAGACCCCCCAGATTTGAAACAAAACCAATATGCTGCTTACATATAAATAGCATGCGTGCTTGTATTTTTCATAGCTTCAAAAGACTCTCAATGTTTTAACTTTTAACCAAAATCACATAAATGACTCGTAGTTTGTCCTCTCTTGTTCTTCTTCTTCTTCTTCATTTTCTGTTTGTGTTGTGTAGCTCAGGAGCAAAAGTTGTGACTATTGATGTACAAACAGCCAAGAATCTCATCCAGACAGGTCACGTTTACCTCGATGTTAGGTAACCTCTATATATATATATATATTCTTGAAAAAAAAATTGTTAAGGAACTTTAATTATTGATTTTTTTTTTTTCTCTTTGGGTTTTGTTGGTAACTTTTAGGACGGTGGAAGAGTTTGTGAAAGGACATGTGGATACAGCTAAGATCATTAATATTCCATACATGGTGGATACAGCTAAGGGTAACAAAATTTTCAATCTCTCATAATTATAATACAGATTATTACATATGTTTTTTTTATTTTATTTAATAATATATTTAGATTTATTAGAAATTCTATGGTAAAAAGTTTAAGATATTTTGTTTTTGGAGACCAGGCAGGGTGAAGAATCCAGATTTTCTAAAGGAGGTTTCATCTACTTTTAACAAAGAAGATCTTGTCGTTGTGGTAATTACTAATTAATATTTTATTTATATGTTATTTATATTTTATAATTACTTTACTTACAAATTAATAAAAAAATAAATAAAAACAATTTCAGGGTTGTCAAAGTGGGGTGAGATCTCTATATGCAACTTCTGATCTTCTAGCTGATGTAAGTTAACTCATGCTTTAAGAAATTGAAACAAATCTCATATCTCATTTGATAAAGGTTTTTATGTATTGAATATTAGTTTTTTGATCTGCAAACTTATTTGTATTGATTTGAATTTGAATTAATAGGGTTTTAAGAATGTGAAGGACGTGGGAGGAGGTTATATGGATTGGGTTAGAAACAAATTTCCAGTGAAGACACCAGTAGCCAAAGAAGAGCTATGATGAATTATGTTACAACTATGAAAGGGTTTACTAAGTCTTGTTTTTTGGTCTTTCTAATTGGTTTTTGTGGGTAACACATCTAGAGAAATTCCCTATGCAAAATTTTGAAGTTGCTAAGTAAAATTTGGAAGATCATATCACTATTTGGTATGGGTAATTTGGTGATTTCAAGTATTTAATATTTATATATTATTTATATTTTATTGTAAATTTTTATTTTACAATTTCTTTTTTGTTATTCTAATGAAAACTCGAGTTTTTTTCTTTTATTTTGTTAACATGATATAAAAGAGTTTAATTGCTATACCGAAACATTTGTAATAATAAAAAATTATTGATTTTATTGTTGTTACTTGTTTACTTATTTATTGAATTGATTGGTCTCGGCAATTTGTGTGTTATGAATTGTTTCTCTAAAAAAACTTTGATTCCTATGCACTATTTGAATTTGTTTGTGTTTAAAATTAATAAAAAAAGATATTTTTTTATAAATTTAAAAATATCTAATTCATTGAACAAAATTATGATTATTTGAGCAATGCAATGAAATAAATTGAAAATTCTAGTTCTGAAATTGTTGAGAGAAAATAAGAAAAATAATTAAGAATCCATCATTCAATATTGTAGTTGTTGCGCATGCTACCATTAATTTTGGCTCTGATCAAAGTATATTCATATTAGATCACTTCTCAAATATTAGATATTGTATACTCTAAAATATTTTTGTCACAGTCTCATGTCATGTTTGTCTCTTTTATTAAATATTTGAACTCTTTTAGTCTCTTAGGTACGTCTCATTTCATATGGATCATTGACTTTCAAGTATCATATGATATGCCATATGATGATAAATCATATATATTTCATCTATACCGACTATGAGTCTAATCGGTAACACCAGAAAAAGAGCTTGTAACTTTTAGTTTTTCAGCTCATTTTTATTAAAAAGTTCTATTTGGTAACTGCATTTAGCTTTTAGCTTTTTAACTAGCTTTTAGCTTTTTTTTCAAAAGCTATTTAAAGTAGCTTTTGAGCTTGTAGCTTTTAGCTTATGACTTTTTATTTCAATTATATCCTTATTATTTTAAATAAATAAATAAATAAATAAATATATATATATATATATATATATATATATATATATATTTATATATATATATATATATATTTATACTCTATTAAAAAATAAATTTTAAAAGATTGAATTTAGAGAGATTTTAAAAAATGTTATAGAAAATTTTTACTAATTTTTTTATTTTATTAAACATTATTTTTATTTAATAAATATAAATTATATAATTAATTTAGAAATACTGTTGATAATTTTCAAGTTAGTGAAATATTAGAGGAAAATCAATGAAATTTAAAATATTAGACAATAAACTTGTTTTTGTTATTATTTTAGATTAATATAAATAAATTCAAAATTACAATGTTATTATTTCATATATTTTATTAAATTTCATTATAAAATTAAAAAGAAAAAAAAAACTATATTTTACGAAAGAATGAGTTAACCAGATTGAGAATCGTAGTTATTAGGATGAATTTTACTTTTATGTCTTCATAAATGGCTTTATAAAATACCTGTACTTCATGTATGATTTGCTGGTTCTTTTATTCATTGAATTTTGTTGTCAATATATTCATACAAAATAGCAAAGCTCATAAAATTTATATACAAATTTATATATTTTGATGATATATTCAATTTTTCATATATATTAACATTGTTTTGTATTTTGTTATTAATACATTTATTTTTATAATAAAAATTAATTTAATAATATGATATAACAAGATAATAAAATAACTAATTTCTTAATTAAAATGTACTTTTATGTCATTTTGTAATTATCAGCTAATATAATAGTTAATTTACCAAACACTCAAATTAACTTATCAGTTACCAACTATCAGCTACCAACTATCAACTATCAGCTACCAACTATCAGCTATCAGCTAACAGTTAATTTTACCAATCAGAGCCTATAACTACTAATGACACTCATATTTCATTAGCTCACATTTATTATGTCTTCACATCACAACTAATATATCATTTTATGATGTTTATTATACTCCAAATCTTACTTTGCGATATGCTTTTGTCATCAATTGTGTGATTCAGGTCATTCTGCTACATTTTTTATATTTATTGTTGTGTGCATGATCCACATTTCAAAAGGCTGATTATGACAAGTCTTAGACAAGAAGAACTTTATGTTTTGGATGAATTGAGAGTCTAAATGTTGCACCCTCATTTTTATATTTTGGGTGATCATGTTTTTTTGAGAGTAACATTTATTAGAGGTGTTGGTAGAGCTTTAAAATCCAAAAAGCTTACCCTTATTTTTTAGAAAATATGTGTTGTAGAGACAAAAGCTTAATTATAAAAATATTTTTGTATAGGGTACAAATTATTTTATTTAAGAATTAATAAATCTTTATTTTTAGTTATTATATATTTGGGATATGATTTACTTAAAAGTTTGTCCCATACAACTAATATTATAGGTACCAATGAAATAAAGGATTTGAAGTGAATATAATAGATGTTTGTGAGAAGAAAGTTGAAATTTTATCTAATTTGTAATTTTATTTTAAATAAAATAAAATAAATAACTTAAGTAATTTGTTTAAATTATACCTGAATTAGAAATGTGAAGGTGAGTCCTTACTCCGCTATAAATCTGAATCTGAATATGTATCATTAGATTTTAAAATAAATGGTGAAAATTATTTGTGATTTTTGTTTTTCTCTTTTCTCAATTATTAAAATAAATGGAGGAGAGAGAAAAATTTGACAAATAATCGCCACCATTTATTTTAAAATCTAAAGGTTCATATTCATTTTCATGTTCTCACATGAAAATGACATTCTCATATGATACGTGTGTATATATATATATATATATATATATATATATATATATATATATATATATATATATAGAAATGCTAACATACACCCAAAATTGGTGGGCCCCACACAAAAATACACTAAAGTGTATGTTGCTAATGCACACCTACATGGGTATGCATTAGCATAACCATATATATATATATATGGAGACGTATCATATGAGAATGTCACTTTTATGTGAGAACGTGAGAATGAATTTGAACCATTAAATTTAAAATAAATAGTGGAGATTATGTGTCAGATTTTTTTCTCTCTCCTCCATCATTTATTTTAAGGTTATTTCTTAATACACCACCCAAGTTCCTTAGACACCACGTGAAATTTCTTTTTTGTCCCCTGATTCCGGATGTGCACATCCGGACGCACCGTAACCTTCTAAAAAAAAGTTGTTCATGTGCATATCCGGAAGGCCTTCGGATCTGTATATCTGGAAGAATTGTTGATATATTTGAAGCTGCATGATCAGTCCCCTCTTCTCATTCTCAACATTTCTTCTACTACACTCACTCTCACCAACTCAAAAAACCCTACTTCATCAATCCCATTTCTCACTCAAAAAATTCAAATTTTTGGTGCAACAAGTCAAAGGGAGCAAGAAAAGATTGAATTTCAGATAAATATTCAACTTCATCCACTACATTTCTCACATTATCAATCTACTTTTTTGAAAAAACAAGTTACGCTACTTCTGGATGTGCACATCCGGAACGAATGGAGCATGGACATTTCCGGATGTGCAAATCCGGATAAATGCCTGTAACTAATTAATTTAGATTTTCAGCAATTTTGAATATGTTTTATTAGTACATATTTATTGTTCTATTCTTGTTTATAATGGTTCGGAAAGAAGAAAGGCTTTTGTAATTTTGGGTTGCGAAAGAAGCGGAAAATATCAAGCACCTCTACGGAAGTTAAAGAAAGACGAGACCGGTACTAGAAAATGTGAGTGCCCTTTTAAGATTGGTGGTTACATGTTAGCTTCCAAGAAATGGATATTTACCGTTCGTTGTGGTATACATAACCACGAAATGTGCTCAAAGTTTCAAGGTCATCCAAGTGTATGTCGGCTCAAGGCGGAAGAGAATACATGTATAGCCGACATGACCTTGAATCTTGTCCAACCGAAAAATATACTTGCCACGTTGAAACGGAAAGAACCCGAAAATGTAGCAAACATAAAGCAAGTGTATAACATTCGGTATCAAACGAACAAGGCAATTCGGGGAGATACGAGTGAGATGCAACAACTGTTGAAATTGTTGGAGGACAACGATTACGTGTCTCGGTACAGATATCGCGATAATGGAATTACGGTCTGAGATAGTTTTTGGACTCATCTGGATTCCATCAAGTTGTTCAACACGTTCTCGACAGTGCTCATTCTCGATAGCACCTACAAGACAAACAAGTATCGTCTTCCATTGTTTGAGATGGTTGGCGTTGCATCTACGGATAAGACATATGCCGTCGGCTTTGCCTTTTTGGAGTGTGAGAAAGAGGACAATTTTACGTGGGCGTTGGAGACGTGTTGGTCACTTTTGAAGAAACATGTTCAAATGCCAAAAGTAATTGTTACGGACCGCGATAACGCCTTTATGAATGTGGTTGCAAAGGTATTTCCTTCTTCCAATGCACTACTTTGTCGATTTCACATAACAAAGAATGTGCGAAGTCGGGTTAAGACCGCGGTGGGTGCGAAACAAGTAGAGTCAGACGACGGAAAAGTGGTCAAGTCGGGTGTCATTGTAGAGAAAATAATGGATGCATGGACTCATATTCTAAATTCTTCCACAACGGAATTATATGCCGATTCGGTCATGAAATTCCGGAAAGTGTGCGAAAGGTACCCCGCTTTGTTGAAATATGTTGAATCCACCATTCTTGGTCAAGTGAAAGAAAAGATTATTTGTGCGTGGACCGATAATGTACGACATCTTGGAAACACTACCACCAATAGAGTTGATTCGGCACATACTACTTTGAAGAATTGGTTGGGGAATAGCAAGGGGGATTTATGTCGAGATTGGGACTCCGTGCATCTAATGATTAAAAACCAACACAATGAGATACAAACCACTTTCGGTCGGAGCATTACGGTTTTGGAACATCGATTTATAGGTAACTTCCTCTACTCTCAATTGATCGGCAACATGTCTCGGGCGGGGTTGGGCTATATTTTTCACGAGGCCAACCGAGCCGAAACGGTAGGTTCCGATAACGCAAAGTGTGGTTGCACTATTGTGAAAACCTATGGTCTTCCTTGTGCTTGTGCCATTGCTATAAAGTTGAAACTAGGTGAGCCAATACAAATTGACGAAGTTTGCCCTCATTGGATGAGACTTAGTTTTGATGATGATGGTTGTAAGGAAGGAGATAAACTGAATATCTATATTTTGGCCGAATTGGAAGCGATTCACGCGAGATTTTCGAAGGCCGATGACAATATGAAGCTACACATCAAAGAAGAGTTGAGGAAGATTGCCTTCCCCAAAACAACCGCAATGATATCGCCGTCTCAACCGGTTAAGACAAATGGTGCTCCGAAGAAGTTGAAGCCTACATCGAATGACAACTCGACAACTTGGTCTCCTTCATATTATGAGCACGTTGACAAACTCTTTTCGGACTCTCCGACTCCTAAATCTCTACAAAATGTCATGAAAGGAGCTCGCATTTCCAAACTGGCTCCGACACCGATTCCACGAGTTCCGACTCTGACTACACGTATAATATCCTTTATCGACGAGATGTCGGTTTTTATGCACAAGCATATCGATAGTATAATCCATGTTGAAGGAGATGGTAATTGCGGTTACCGAGCCGTGTCAGCTCTACTCAGTAAAGGAGAGAAAGGTCATGCACTTGTCCGTCATCAACTTATGCTAGAGTTGGAGACGCATAAAGAAGCATACTTGCGTCTTTATGAAAATCAAGAAAAATACGACAAGGTGTACGAGTCACTTGTTCCGTGGTTGAGTGGTCCGACCCCGGTATCGAAATGGATGAGCTTCCCCGAGATGGGGCATCTTATCGCATGCGCCTACGATATGGTGTGTATCGACTTGACGCGATATGGTTTTTCGGAAACCTTTTTTCCACTCCACACCGCACCTCCGTCCAATCCAAATGATCGCATCATGTGTATCAGATGGCTTGCGAAATCAAGACATTTTGTACAAGTTATCTTGAAACCCGGATGCCCCATACCACCTAAATCACCGCAATGGGCGACGCATGCAACCGCAATTGCCGAGTCGTGGCTGGATAGTTTTGTCGAAAGGATGCTTGAATTCGAAAGATTGAACGCAGTAGAAAAGGCATCAAATGCAGAAAAGTCAAAAGGTCAAGCTCCGATAGATTTAGACGGGGATTTTTGTTTTTACTCTTTTGTATAATCATACGACATAATGTACATTTTTTAAGTGAAATATATTGAATTTTTATTCATATGTCTTTTTAATACACTTATGAATTTTATTGCAATGAAAGCATTCCAATTGGATACATAACATATTTAATTCTGTTTGAAAATGTATCAGTAAAATATTTTGATTTGCAGATCCGGGAAATTTTCGGATGTGCACATCCGAAACCAATATTTGTAGGGTTTGTCCGGGTTTGCACATCCGGAACTAACTTATGCAGAAAAAACTTTACCCTAACTTTTCTATAAATTAGGGGTTTCATTTGATATCATTCACACAAACACTAAATGTCTCAATTGTATGATATCAAGATCCATTGGTATGTCGCAAGTGTCTCCTATACCGACGACATAACATGCGGTCGCAAGTATAAGCTAACGAGGGACATCTCCATCGGCGAGATCATTGACGACATCGAACATCTCCTACCTTACGGAGACAAATGGAAGGTTGCGAAGCTTCAATATTGTTCACCTTCAGTTGACAACGAAAGGAACGTCGCTTACAGTATTGTTGAGCTCAAGAATCAAGAGGATGTTAGAGCTATGTGGCAAACTTTTTTTAGTTACGAAGAACGATTCCCGCTCGAGTTCGAGGCGACTGTCAAAATCCGAAGAACGGACGATGACATCTTAGAGATGTCCAAGCGTCCACCGGGCTATTGATCTTGTAATATTTAAATTTCTGTCGATGTCATGGCGAATTTCTGAATGTAATCCCGATTTTATTTTATGAATGTGAGAAACATTGTTGGAATTTTGGTGTTCAGCATCCGGTTTTATTCTGGATTTGCAAATACGAACGTTTACCGGATGTGCACATCCGGGAAAAACTGAAAATTTTTAAAAAAACGGTGCTTCCGGATTTGCACATCCGGAACGCAGGGATATTTTCGTCAGCGCGCATGGTGCCTAAGAAGGTTGGGTGGTGTGGTAAGAAATTTCCTATTTTAATAATGGAGGAGAGAGAAAAACAAAAACTTCACATAATCTACATCATTTATTTTAAAATCTAATGATTCAGATTCATTCTCATATTTTTACATAAAAATGACATTCTCATTGGATATGTCTCATATATATATATATATATATATATATATATATATATATATATATATATATATATATATATATATATATATATAAAGGGGTTGCATTTTTTAAAATAAAATAACAATTTAAATAATATATTTGATTAAAATCTGGAATGTTACATAAAATAACTTGTGTTGCCTCATCTCCCATTAAATTTTGGTTGAATCATCATGTATTGATCAATTTTAACAATATTTTGTTTTCTGAAAGAAAAAAAGGTTTGAACTACTACTTTCGTTTGAGTGAGTGGAAGAGAGTTCGGAGGAGGCAATCTAGAAAAGCGGTGAATGACTCTTTGGATTCCTTTACAGCAGCAGGAGGCTCTAGAAGGAATGACTTAGGAGGGATTCAATCTTTTTATTTCTCAGAGATTCTGGATAGCGCAAAGGCTAGGAAGATTTTCAAGATTTTTAGTTAATATGGTAAGGTGATTGAAGTGGTTATACCACCAAAAAGAAACATGTTTGGGAAACGATTTGGTTTTGCCAGGTTTTCAGAGGTTGAAGACTGTATGGTGTTAGCTATCAAGCTGGACAATATCTTCATTGACAAGGTCAAAATCCATGCCAACATTCCTAGGTTCTCTAGAGTTTCCAAAACTCAAGTGGATAAGGTTAATCAAGGTCGTGTGAGGTCGAGGTTTACTTATAAATCAGACTCAAGCAGAAGGAAGTTTGAGGTGGATGAAGCTAAGATTGAGAACAGATTGTTTGTGGAGGTTGTCAACAATGGAAGAAAAACTTTTGTTGAGCAGCCTAAGAAGAAGCAGATACATTTGAAATACTCGGCTGCAGAGGAGGACCTTTCTAGGTATAAGAAAGCTTATATGGGGGTGGTCATTCAATCTGGGATGAATTACAACATTCAAACCAGCTTTGAGATTGAAGAGTATTTCTCTATTAAGGTTACGCCGTTGGGAGCAAAATTATGTTTGTTGGAAGAAAGCGAACCCGGGGAAATTAGAGATATTATTAAGGGGCTGAAACTTGGTGGAAACAGTGGTTTACCGAGATTAGAGAATGGAAGGAAGATGTGATAGACAAAGAGAGGGTTACTTGGCTGAGATGCTATGGCATCCCATGTCATGTGTGGAATTATTCGTTCTTTGAAATGCTAGCTAAAATGGTTGGAAAGTATGTGTGTATTGACGACAATACGCTGAAGGGGGAATGCATGGATGAAGCCAGGATTATGGTGAAGACGCATTGTGCAGTGGTGATTAATGAAACATTTAAAGTCCTGATCAATGATGAAGTTTTCAACATCAAAATTTGTGAAGATTTCCATGGGCCGTTACGAATCGTTATCAATAATTCTGATAGAAATGTGGTTAATGTTAGCTCATCTTCTGATTCGGATTGTAACTGGAGTCAATTAGAAGTAAAGGAGGAGGAGGAGACGGTGAGTGAACATGGAGGATATATGGAGAACTTAGTTTTGGGTGAAAAGCCTTGCATTGTTCTGGCTAGTTCTACAACGGAGGAGAAACTGGCTATGGTTTTCGGGAGGTCGGGAAACTCAGAAAAGGCTCCTTTATGTTCAGAGCAGAGAATAGCTGAATCTATGGATAGGCCTTTTGAGTTTGACGCGGCGATTGAGGCAGCAAAAAATTCGTTGTTAGTTAGCATGAGGAATGAGACTAGTACTAATAGAGACGTTTCCAAGGTTGTTGAAGCTACTTTATCAGAACATCTGACACCTCGTTCAAAGGTTTACTTAACTCTTGTTGTGGAAAGTGCGAAGGAGATCAAAAGTAAAAAGGTTAAAATGAGAAGTATATCATATGTTATTGGGTCTGTGAAAAGAAAATCAAAGGTTAAGGTTAAGAGGAATGTGGGCCTGGCCATTTCTAATGGGTTGGGTACTTCGGAGGATCCTATTGAATATTATTCCCAATCTTCTAATTTTGTTGCTTCAAACAAAAACCCTAGTTCCTCTTTCGATTCTCGAAATCCAGCTAGTTCCTTTAACAGGGAAGAGGACTCTGATAATTTTTCTGCAGGTGCTATATTGTGTTGCGAACAAACATTTGACTCTGATATGAGATGTTGTAATCAAAAGTTTTGGAATAAATTAGAATCAAAGTTATGGGAGAATATTTGGGGAGAAATCTCAAATCTAGGGGTGGTGGCGAGTAACAAAACTAAAGATTATCATAGGAAAATTGTTGAATTGGAGGCAGGGGACAAAGAGAGATTCATCGGCCAGAAGGTGCGTTTCAAAAATGTTCAATGATCATCGGATTATTGAATATTAGAGGGGGAGATTTATCAAAAATAAGAAGAGTTAATGAAATCATAAAAAAAGGGAAAGCCAACATCTTCTTTATACAGGAATCGAAAATCAGGATTGTGGAGGAATCTAATATCAAAATTCTCTAGAGGCATGGTGAAGCGGGTTGGTCTTTTAGTGGTGCTCAAGGTCAAGCTGGAGGTTTAATCACGATTTGGGATGTAGAATTTGTCATTGTTTTATGTTCGTTCAGAGGAGAAGGTTTTCTTGGCATTAAATTAGTTTAGAACAATGAGATCTTTTATGTAGTGAATATTTATTCTCCTTGTGATCTGAGTGGGAAAAGGAAGTTGTGGAGTGATCTGGTCAAGAAAAAATCGAAGATGTCTGATGGCAAGTGGATTTTGGGAGGAGATTTTAATGCTACTTCTCATGCGTCGGAAAGAAAGGGAATGAACAATACTATCAGGTGTTCTGCAATTTGTGAATTCAAAGCCTTTTTTGATGATTTGAAGGTTGTTGATCTTTCTGTGGCCGGGAAACGATTCTCTTGGTTCAGCGAAGATGGAAAGTTAATGAGCAGAATAGATAGATTTTTAGTGGAGGAATCTATAGTCCAAAGGTGGGGAGTTGTGAACCAGTTGATTGACAGGAGGGACATATCGGACCACTGTCCGATATGGGTGAAGATTTGTTCAGTGAACTAGGGGCACAAACCGTTCAAATCAAACAATTATTGGTTCGACAATCCTGGGTTCTTAAAATTTGTGGAGAAGGAATGGAAGAAGATGGACATCAGAGGTAGAAGTGACTTTGTGGTAAAAGAAAAATTTATACTTCTGAAAAAAAGCAATATTCAAGTGGAGCAAAGAGGTGTTTGGTTGGTACAATCTCAAAATGGAGGAGGAAGTTGAAGTGATAAATCAGGCAGACCTGCAGTTGGAATCAGTTGGGGAAGATGAGGTAATGGAGGTGATTGACAAAAGAGCTTTGGCTTGTAAGGCATTTTGGAGGAATTTACCTATCAAGGATAACATGGTTATGTAGAAAGCTAAGGTTAGATGGTTAAATGAAGGGGATTACAATACTAGATTCTATCACAGTTGGATTAAAGGCAGCTTGAGGAGGAAATTCATAGGGAGGTTGGATACGGTCAATGGAATGGTGGAGTCAGTGGAAGGTGTCAAGGAAGTTGTGAGGAGTTTTTTCTTTGAAAAATTCACTGAGCTGGATTTTAATAGACCGGTGTTGGAGGGATGCCAATTTGGAAGACTTACTGAAGAGGATGTGGAATTTTTAGAGAGGCCATTTATATAAGATGAGATGAAAGGTGCGGTGTGGAGTTGTGTGGATCTAAAAGCCCAAGGCCAGATAGGTATAATCTCTCGTTTATTAAGAATTGTTGAGCCATTATTAAGGACGACATTGTGAGGTTCGTTAAAGAGTTTCATGAATTTGCTTTCCTTCCTAAAGCGGTTTCCTCTTCTTTTCTAACCCTTATTCCTAAAGTTGATAATCCATTGAACCTTGGAGGTTATAGGCATATCTGTCTTATAGAGAGTTTATATAAGATTGTGGCAAAACTGTTGGCGGCGAGACTCAAAGTAGTGATTGGGAAATTAATTTCTTCGAGTCAGTCAACATTTTTTCCTGGGAGGCAATTGTTGGATGGAGTGGTTATAGCAAACGAAACGGTTGATAAGGCTACTAGGGATAACAAGGAATGTTTTCTCATTAAATTCAATTTCGAAAAGGCTTACAGTTGTGTAAGCTGGAACTTTCTTCGTTTCTTGATGGAAAGAATGGGATTTGGGAGAATGTGGATGAGGTGGATGGAGGCTACAATTTTCAAATGTTTTTTATCGATCCTGGTCAACGGCAGCCCTACAAAAGATTTTGCGGTGGAAAGAGGATTGAGGCAGGGAGATCCTCTCTCTCCCTTCCTCTTCGTCAACGTGGCAGAAGGATTAACTAGCTTGTTGAACATGGTTGTGGCAGTGGGAAATTACAAAGGTTTCAGTGTAGGAGAAGGAATTTTTGTGGAAATAATTCAATTCGAGGATGACACTCTAATCATTGGAGAAGAGAATTGGAATCATTTGTGGAGCGTTAAAGCGGTTCTAAGAGGTTTTGAGCTGGTGTCAGGATTGAAGGTGAATTTCAACAAGAGCGGGTTAATTAGGTTAAATGTAAGTCCTCACTTTCTTTTGGCTGCTTCTTCTTTCTTAGCTTGTAAGATTAAGAAAACATCATTTTCTTTTCTGGGGTGCCTATAGGTTTTAATCCTAGGAGAATTATTGGTTGGAAACCGATTGTCGATAAGATCAAAGCTAGGTTGAATTCTTGGAAGGCTAAAGTTTTATCTATGGCGGGTAAATTAACTCTTATTAATGTCGTTTTGACTAGCCTACCTATATTTTGGTTTTCTTTTTATAGGGAACCGGTGTCGGTTTTGAAAGCTATAAATAAGATTAGGAGCAGGTTCTTGTGGGGAAGATCTGAAGACAAATAAAAAATCCATTGAATTAAGTGGGATATAGTGTGTTCGCCAAAGGAAAAAAGTGGCCTTGGAATAAAACGTATGGAGGAATTCAACCATGCTCTTTTGGCAAAATGGAAATGGAGGATTTTTAATGAACAAAATACGTTATGGAAGAACACGCTCAAAGCTAGATATGGTTTTATTGAACAACAAGTTATTACCGACAAGTTGGCTTCTAGGAGTTCTTCTTCTTATTGGATTAAGAGCGGGAACTTTACTGCTAACCATGGGTTTTGTTTTGCAGATTACGCTCATTTCGACTTAGGAGCTGGGAATTGTATTCCCTTTTGGTTCGCTAGGTGGTTAAAACAACAACCTCTGGCAATTGTTTTTGTAGACCTCTATGGTTGCAGCAGTAGAACTGTTGATTCTGTTCAGGCCATAGGAGATTGGGTGCAAGGTGTTTAGATGTGGGGAAATCTAGGTCTATCTGAGATGGATCATCTTGAGAAGGCGGAAAGATTTGGCGATTTTCAAGTAGCCTTGAATACTGTGACTCCTACCGTGGATAAACAAAACAGAATTGTTTGGAGAGTGGGAAATTCTGAAGTTTACACTGTAAAAGATACTTATCAGTTGTTGAGTGAAGCTACGCATACGGTCGATTTGCTTGAGCATCAAAGGAAGGCTTTTAAAGTTTTATGGAAAATCAAGGTACCAAGCAGAGTTACTTGCTTTGGGTGAAAGGTTCTTTGGAACAAGATCGCCTCTAAGACGGAGCTGAAAAAGAGAGGATTTGTAGAGCTGAATACTAGTTGCGTGTTCTGACAAAACGCAGATGAAAATTTATTTCACTCCTTTTTTGTTTGCCAGCCGATTCAAGCAATGTGGGAAAGAATTGGGGATTAGTGCGGTATGGGAGTTTTTTTGCAAGCAGAATCAGTCAGTCTTTTCTTGGCTGGTGTGGTTTAGGATCTCAAATTGAAGGCAACCTGAAATTTGGAGCTTTTTGGTTAATCATTGTCTGGTGTATATGGAGATTTAGGAACAATGTCATTTTTCATAGTGGGGTTTTTAATTTTGATGAATTATGTTGGACCATTAAGTTTTTTGCCTGGAAATGGTCTAGATTTGGTAAAATTACCTATCTCAACTCAGATTTTCATTTTTTTTGTATGAATCTTATCGCGACCCGGCTAAAAATTTGAGTCGCCATCATCCTTTATTCGTCCTAAGGGACGGGAAAATAATGATAAAACCTAAATCCTAAGGGAGAGACGCTAAGTTCGGGAGTCAGTTAGGCGAGAGGAAGGTATTAGGCACCCCTCACCTCAATTGTACTCAATGGGATCCTCCTTAAGTTCTAGGGTATGTTTGTTTGTTACTTGAATGTTTGACTTTTTACTCTATATACAAAATCCTTATTATTATACACAGAAGATTTAGATTTAAGAGGGGGGCCCTAAGTTTTTTATTATTGTACTCGCTATGATTTACAACAATATACCTACATACCCTCAAATTTGAAGGATCAGAGTATCCATAGTTCACCTCCTTTATCTTTATCCCTTTATTTATACTCTTGGCTTTATTTATACTCTTGGATTACGAGAGTCTAATCCCAAAATTCTAATCCTTTGCCCTATATTTATACTCTTGGAGCTTAAGAGTCTAATCCCAAAATCTTAATCTATTGCCCTATATTTATACTCTTGGAGCCTAAGAGTCTAATCCCAAAATCTTAATTCCTTACCCTATATTTATACTCTTGGAGCTTAAGAGTTTAATCCCAAAATCCTAATCCCCTGCCCTATATTTATACTCTTGGAGCTTAAGAGTCTAATTCCAAAATCCTAATCCTTTGCCCTATATTTATACTCTTTGGACTTAAGAGTTTTATCCCATTTAAATATCCCTTGATTTATCCCATTTTATCCCTTGATTTTAAAAAATTATCCCTTTTATTTATTTAGAAAATAAATAAATTATAATAATTTATAAAAAAAACTCATAATAGTTTTATCCCCAAATCTTTATCCCAAAATTTATTCTTAAGTTATTCCAAAAATTATCCCCAATTTAATTAAGTTTTATAATTAATCCAAATATATTTTATTCCTCATATTATTTATATTAATCCAATTTAAAAGATTAATCCCTAATTTATTAATTAAAACTCTAAGTATCTTAATCCTAATTAAATTATTAATTATGCAAACCTATTTTGTATTCTTTATTAATTTTATATTTTACTAATAAAAAGTAAAGTTAAAATTACGATTAAGCTAAATTACTACCTAAATTAAATGAATAACAAAATTAACCACTAAAATACTCAGCATATCTCTTTGAACTTATGTTGACTACTAATAATAATATAAAAGTGATATAATGAATAATTAAGATTAAGATTAAAATTTCTTATAACCATAAAAAACTGATTAATAATAATAAAAGGTGATTAAAACCTATTCCAAAAAATAATGAATTAAAAATAGAACATAAATAATAAACAAGCAAGGAGAGAGAAACAAAAAAATCATCTGGTATATCCCTCACACTTCTCCCTTTCTAGTCCACTTCTTCTAGATCTTATTTTTTCTCAGAAATAAAAACCCATGGACATAAATATCAAGCCAAGAAACGAACAAGATGCAACGGCGGATCGGAAAAGCGTGGTAATGAGAGGGTGACTCCCGCGGTGGAGAAGGGGGTCCGAAGGTGGAAGGGCGACGGATCCAACCGGCACGGTGGTTGGTTTCGGAGCTGCTGCAATTTTTGATTTAGGATTCTTTATTTGTTTTAATCATGATATATTTGTCGAATATATTGAATGTTAGTTTTGTGAAGAGGTTGATGCTATTTAATTTTTTTTGAAAAAAGTTGAATAAAGAACTTTCAGGAAGTAGTAAAAAGTAGTAATTAGTTTTCTTGGAAAATTGATTAAAAACTCTTAAGGAGCAGCAATTATTAGATGATAAAATTAGTAATTACTTAAAAGAAAATGCTTAACATATATCTAAAATTGATGGACTCTATACAAAAATATATTACATTTATTTTTTATTTATTTTTCTTTTTCATCTTTTTAATATAGATCCTATCCAAAATTGTTAGGATACCATATAAAAATATACTAAAATGTATGTTTCTAATGCACACCTACATAGATGTGCATTAACATAACCTTTACTTAAAACTCTTGATTTTTTTTATAGCCAGAAAAATTAATTGTTATATTGAAGTGCTTTTTGAAATAAATTATTAAAATTAAACTTAGCAAAAGGCCAACTCGTGTCAACGAGAAAGGTTGTTACCTTTATTTATTTATTTTTTTTAGAGTTAATACACATTTTAGACTCTGTTATTTAGGACAAATTCGAAAAAGGACCTTGTAAAAAAACCTTGACGCTGCTGCCATTTGAAAATTGTTTCATTTTGGACTCTGACGCTACTTTGTTAGTTTTTTTATTTAATTTTTATTCTTTTAATGTGACGTGGCTGCTTTGTTGGCTTTTTATATATTTTATCTTTTTATTTTAATTACACGCGTGGCTTATTTATTATTATTTTATTGTTTTGCTTCCAAGGAGTATTGAACTCATGTTCTTTTGATTATATGAAAGTCCCTTTACCACTATGCCACTATGCTTTTATTGTTTATGTTTTGTATCATATATATATATATATATATATATAATATAAACTAAACTAAATTAAATTTAGATACATGTTAAAATATTTATGATTTGTTTATTTATTTAATATTTAATATTTAATATAAACTAATTTAAAATTTATTTAATTACAGCATTTCAAACCTTTTAATAAACTAAATTTTATTTTAATATTTTATATATAAATGAATATTAATGTTTTAATAAATTAAACTAAATTAATATTAACATTTGAACTAAATTAATATCAATATAAACTAAATTAAACTAAACTGTTTTTTTTAATGTTTTAACTAAATTAATATTAATAAAAAACTAACCCAAATTAATATTAACATTTGAAATAAAATGAAATAACTATTTAATTTACGTATATATTTTTATTTTCAATTTAAGTATATACTTAATGTTAGGATAATTATTTAATTTTAATTTATGTATATATTTTTATTTTCAATTTATTATTAATTACTAATATTATAACTACAATTTTAATCAAAAATATTTTAATTTTCAGTTTATTATTAATTACTAAAATTAATGCATTTTGATGAAATAAAATGAAATAACTATTTAATTTACGTATATATTTTTATTTTCAATTTACGTATATATGTTTAATATTAATATAAACTAAATTAAACTAAACTATTTTTTTAATGTTTTAACTAAATTAATATTAATAAAAAACTAACCTAAATTAATATTAACATTTTAACTAAATTATAATAAACTAATATTAACGTATTTTGATGATATAAAATAAGATAACTATTTAATTTACATATATATTTTTATTTTCAATTTACGTATATATTTAATGTTAAGGTAATTATTTAATTTTAATTTACGTATATATTTTTATTTTCAATTTATTATTAATTACTAATATTAAAACTACTATTTTAATTAAAAATATTTTTATTTTCAGTTTATTCTTAATCACTAATATTAAAAACTGCTATTTTAATTAAAAATATTTTTATTTTCAGTTTATTATTAATTTCTAATATTAAAAATGACTATTTGAATTAAAATTAATATTTTAATTAAATTATTAACATTAATATTAATATAAGGATAATAAAATTAATATTTTAGTTAACATTAATTATGTATAATATAAATACTTTAATGTAAGTATGTTAAAATAAATATTTTAATAACTATAAATATTTGATGCATACCATAAGTATGTTAAATTAAAATAAGTATTTGATGTATATTATAAGTTAAAAATTAAATTAAATAGTAACCTGAAAGTAAACTAAAAGCATTTGATGCAAACATATATACAGAAGAAACAACTAACCTAGATGTATTTTTTTTACGGAATCTGTACAAGTAACTCTTTTTAATGTAGATCCTATCCAAAATTGATAGATACCATATAAAAATATACTAAGATGTATGTTTCTAATGCACACCTACACATCTACATAAATGTGCATTAGCATAACCTTTACTTAAAACTCTTGATTTTTTTTATAGCCAGAAAAATTAATTGTTATATTGAAGTGCTTTTTGAAATAAATTATTAAAATTAAACTTAGCAAAAGGCCAACTCGTGTCAACGAGAAAGGTTGTTACCTTTAATTTTCTCTTTTTTTTTTATAAATTACCTTGATATGAGAGAGTGGATAAAAATATAATACGTTATTTATTATTATTGTTTTGGACTGGACCAATGACTAAAATTGGCCCAATCCGCCTCTGCTCCAGAGCGGCCCAAATTGCCTAAGTCTAATCTACAGAGGGGCAAAAGTGACCTTTCTGCCTCTCCAACTAGGCAAGGAATGCAACGGTCCTCCCCGGCTTCGATGCCCGTCAGGAACGGTTTCCTCACTGCCCGAACAGCAAAGGGCAGGTGCCCGAAACTGCGCCTATGCCCGACATAACGGCTAGTTCCGGGCGCCCTGACCGACATAACGGCTAGTTTGGGTGGTTACCTATTCTTGGGGGAAAACGGTTATTTCGCCCCAAAAATAGGACCGTTGGCCACGCGCTGGGGGCTCTATATAAACCCTCTCATTCGAGAGGGTCAGGTATCAAATATTCATCCTAAGAATACACTTTGTACTTGCCCCTTTTCTCTGACCCTTTCTTACTTGAGCGTCGGAGTGCCTTGCAGGTACACCCCCCCTCTCCTCATCAACATTCCGAGCACCTTGCCCATCTGACGACCAGCATACGTGGACCTGTTCGAATACTCCGGATCAGTGGCGCCGTCTGTGGGAACGCCTTGTTCTCCCCTTCTTTCTTTCCTCCTCGGAAACTAAAAGATCAAAACATACTTTCTTTGATCCGTCCACATATGGCCGCTCAGAACTCCGCAAAAGGTGTTGACGCTATGGTTCTCGTTCCCGTCAACAAGATGGACGTTGACGGCAGTTCTTTGTTACTTTCTGATCCCCGTTTCCTTCGAGACGGGGCTACTGTGTCTCCAACTCCTCCTCCCACCGAGCAAGGAGGCAAACAACTACCGTCGGGTGAACGACCAATTCCTGGCCCTCCCAGCGCTGACCTGGCCGTTGCAGCTCTTCTGGAAGCTGTTAACCGCACGAACCTCCTTATCTTGCAGCAAGGAGAGAGAATAGGAGCTCTCGAGGAAGCGTCTCTTCCAAGATCCTCTCCCCCAAAGAGTAAGCACCGAAAATCAAGAAGCCCGCCACCTAAGCGTGGGGAAGACCATAGATCCAGGCATGAGCCTGAATCACAACACATTCGCAAGCGCGACCAGATCTCCCCGCGAGATCGATCATCACCAAGACACAAGAGAACGGGGCAGGATAGGCATTCTCCACCGGTCAGACCTCGTGACCGGCTACGTTCACCATCGCCCCGCAGAGACCGCCGCCGCGAGCGCAGACAACGGTCACCATCAACTCCAAGTTCAGACAGCGACGACGAGCCTCGCGGCCCGTTGTCCCGCGGGATCTTGGCTACTCGCCTCCCTAAAGGACTAAAGAAGCCTCTGTCTCTAGGGACTTACGATGGAACCACTGACCCAGACGAGCACATAGAGAACATAAATGCTCTTTTGGACTACAGAGGGGTACGAGGAGCCATCAAATGCCGCCTGTTCCCGACCACGCTCCGGAAGGGAGCAATGACATGGTACAAGCAACTGCCAGAAGAATCCATTACATCCTGGAGGCAGCTGGGGAGGATTTTCTCCCGTCACTTTACTGCATCGCAACGCCATCCAAAGACCGAGGCATCCCTCGGAGCTATCTTATAGGGAAGAGATGAGCCTCTTCGGGCTTACATTGAGCGGTTCAACAAGGAGGTCGTCCAAGTGCCAACGACCGACGACATGAAGAAATTCCTGCTCGAGCAGGGATTACGTCCTGGCTCAGACTTCGCGAAAGCCATCGGCCTCGATCCACCGAGGAACCTTAACGCCCTTCTCCTCCAAGCCCAGTTGCATATACAATACGAAGAGAAGGTTGCTGCACACTCTATCCGGGCCTCTCGACACCAAGAAGGGGCCCGCTCATCCAGAGCTGAAGAAGCCTCGACATCCCGTCGAGGAGATAAAAGACACGACGATCGGCCTCACGATGCACGCGAACAGAAGGGACCTTCTGGGCGGTTCCATGACTATACCCCCCCTCACCGCCTCGAGGGAGAAAATCTTGTCCGAGTGTGCCAACTCGGAATTCAAGCAAGCGGGAGTCCGTTTCCCCAAACAGCTGCCAGCCAGACCGGGGGTAGACAAATCCAAGTATTGCCGCTTCCACAAGAGTCACGGTCATACGACGGAAGAATGCATCCACCTCAGAGATGCCATAGAGATCCTTATTCGCGACGGCCACCTGAAGCAGTTCGGGAAGAAGAAAGATGCTCCCCGACAGGAAACCCAGGAGAGCGAAAAGGTTGCGGAAGAGACTCCGCCCTCTGATGACACCAACGTACAGGTCGCTATGTCCATAACTCGGCCAGAGGACTTCCGCATCCCTGATAGCCTGTCCGTCTCCACGTACCTCGCTGCTCACAGCCCATGGGAGGCCTTCCCGTCAGCCATGGTCATTTCTGGTGGTGGATTCAACAAAATCACGGTCGGCTCCGTCAAGAGGAGATTCGATCAACTGATCAGCAAAAGCTCCAATGAGGTCACCACGCTGGACACCACTCACAAAGGATCCGTTCCTATTTCCTTCTACAAGGAAGATCTCCTCGGCGGGGCGCCGAACTCAAGCATTCCGCTGCTTATCCGGGCAAAGATGGCGAACTTTGACGTTCGCAGAATACTCGTGGACCAGGGCAGTTCGGTTGATATAATGTACAACCACCTATTCGAAACACTGCAGCTGAATGACTCTCACCTTACTCCATACGTTGGATCCGACCTGCAGGGATTCAACGGAGCGGTGACAAAGCCCCGGGGTTACGTAGAGCTCATCGTAACCTTCGGTTCAGGAAAGACAACCCGAGCAATTAAAGCACAGTTTCTGGTAATTGAATGCCCGTCACTATACCAGTGCATCTTTGGAAGGCCAACCCTGGCAGAATTGATTGCAGTACCTTCCACCGTACATCTCAAGATGAAGTACTACACTTCTGAAGGGATGGTCGCCACCCTCCACGGCGACATCGAAGCTGCCCGTCGGTCCTTTGAACCAGCATCAAAAGGACTAAGCACCATCTCAGTAAGACCGAGGACTTCTGGTCGTTCCCCTCTGCCCAGCAGCTCCGAGCAGCCAAAACCGCTCCCCCAGGTCGAATCTGTCGACCTAGACAGCTGTTTCAGCGAGGAAGACCACGCCAAGGACCCTACGACTTCGAGCAGCCAGTCCAACAACAACAGCCATCTCCTACGCCCTGTCCCAGATGGCAACTTCGAGATCGTTCCGTTCGGAGAAGACCCCCAACGGGGAGTAAAGATCAGAGCAGACCTCCCCGACCTGGCCAGGAGACAACTAAAAGCATGCCTCCGGGAGAACGCAGACTTGTTCGCATGGAGCGCTGCTGAAATGCCAGGATTGGACCCATCCGTCGCTTACCACCAGCTTACAATTGATCCCGCCGTCAAAGCCGTTGCCCAGCGTAGAAGGAAACAATCCCTGGAAAAGATGGAAGCCGCGGAGAAAGCTGTCAAAGACCTTCTAGAAGCTAGGTTTATTTCTGAGGCCAAATACACTACGTGGCTCTCAAATGTTGTACTTGTAAGAAAAAATAATGGCAAATGGAGGATGTATGTTGATTATACTGATGTTAATAAGGCCTGTCCGAAGGACGCCTACCCCTCCCCAATATCGATAAGCTCGTAGATAACTCAGCAGGTTTTAAACTTTTATCGTTCCTCGACGCCTACTCGGGCTACAATCAAATCCCAATGGCCGCGAGCGATAAAACTTACACGGCCTTCATGACCGAATCGGGCAACTATTACTACAACGTAACGCCCTTCGGGCTGAAGAACGCCGGCGCTACGTACCAACGAATGATGAACAGAGTCTTCCAAGGACAAATAGGCGACATGCTCGAAGTATACATGGACGATAAGATCATCAAGTCCCACGAGGAACTAGATCATGTCGCCCATCTTCACAAAATCTTCGAGCAAGCAAGAAAGTATCGAATGCGTTTTAACCCAGAGAAGTGCACGTTTGGAGTACGGGCAGGTAAATTCCTTGGCTTCTACCTAACTGAACGAGGAATCGAAGCTAACCCCGACAAGTGTCGGGCATTCTCTGAGTTCCTGAAGCCCACGTCTAAGAAGAACATCCAATCCCTCAACGGGGTGCTCACTTCGTTGTCCCGCTTCGTGGCAAAATCTGCCCAGCACGCCCTTCCTTTCTTCAAGCTCTTGCGGAAAGAAGCAGCGTTTGAATGGACCGAGGAATGTGAAACATCCCTCCTTCACTTGAAGCAAGCTCTGTCGAAACCGCCCGTATTATCACGACCAGATAGCAGGGAAGTCTTGTTCCTATACCTCGTCGTCACTGCCGAGGCCGTTAGCGCCGTTCTCATTCGAGAGAATACTGGCGGACAAAAGCCAATATACTTCATGAGCAAAGCATTGTAGGACACAGAGCTGCGATATCAACAAATAGAGAAGGTAGCATTGGCCCTCGTCAACGCTGCCAGACGACTGAGACACTATTTCTTGGCTCACACGATCGTGGTAAGAACGGATCAGCCCAAAAGCAATTACTGGGACGACCAGACATAGCAGGCAGAATGCTCAAATGGTCGTTGGAACTGTCCGAGTTCGACATCCAGTACGAAAGCAGGAAAGCTCTTAAGGCCCAAGCTCTGGCCGATTTCGTAGCGAAAATGACGTTCTCAGACTCACCGGTCCACATAGCAAACAGATGGACCATCTAGGTTGACGGAGCATCCAGCTCGACAGGCAGCGAGGCTGGGGTAATTTTGGAGAATGACGAATGGACCATAGTCGAGGCTTCTCTCACATTGTCCTTTCCCACGTCGAACAACCAGGCCGAGTATGAAGCTTTCCTCGCCGGTTTGCGCATAGCCAAAGACCTAGGGGCTGAGGAAATCATCATCTGCACGGACTCCCAGCTCGTAGCCCTCCAGATATCAGGAGAATATCAGACCAAAAATGACAGTCTCTCTGAATACCTAACCCTGGTCAAGGGAAAAATGGCGAGGTTCAGAACTGTAGAAGTGAGACATGTTCCACGCGAACATAACGGGCGAGCATACATCTTGTCCAAACTAGTAAGCACTAAGAGAAGAGGCGGAAACAGGTCGGTCATCCAAGAGATACTTCCCCGGTCCAGCATCGATAAAGGATCCTTGACCCTACATGTACACGCGATCGGGGACAGCGATTGTTGGATGACACCCGTGTACAACTACCTCACCAGGGACGAGCTTCCGGATGACCCCAAGGAAGCCAGCACCATCAGACGAAGAGCTTGCTCGTACGTCATCCTTGAAAACAAACTCTATCGACGAGGTTTCTCCATCCCACTGCTCAAATGCATAGAGGAGGAAGTTGTCCCTCATGTATTGCAAGAAATCCACGAAGGCATTAACGCCCAGCACCTAGGAGGAAGGTCCCTTGCCCGCAAGGCCCTCCGAGCAGGGTATTATTGGCCAACCATGCAGCACGATGCCAAGGAGCATGTGAAGAGATGCGACAAATGCCAACGGCACGGGGATATGCACCTAGCTCCACCTAACGAACTGAAAAGCATGACCTCCCCGTGGCCATTCGCCTGGTGGGGCCTAGACATCCTAGGACCCTTCGTGACGGGGTCCAGCCAAAACAAATACCTGATAGTGGGCGTAGACTATTTCACAAAATGGATAAAAGCAGAAGCCTTAGCAAAGATAACAGCACTTAACATTCTGCGCTTCTACAAGCGGAATATCTTTGCCCGGTTTGGGATTCCCCAAGCAATCGTCACAGACAATGGAACGCAGTTCACGGACAAGAAGTTCCAAGACTTTGTCGCCCATCTCGGAACAAAGCAACATTTCGCATCTGTAGAGCATCCCCAGACCAACGGGCAGGCAGAAGCAGCCAACCGTGTCATTCTTCGTGGCCTTAAGCGAAGACTGGATGAAACAAAGAAAGCCTAGGTCGAGGAGCTCCACAGCGTCTTATGGGCGTACCGCACCACTCCTCAGTCTACCACCGGGGAAACACCTTTCCGCTTAGCATATGGCACGAAGGCTGTTATACCCATTGAAATTCATGTACCGTCCAGGAGGACCGAATCACCTCTAGACGAGGAAATGAATGACAAAGCAATAAGAGAGGAGCTCGACCTTGTCGAGGAAATCCGAACAGGAGCAGCCCTCCGCGAAGCATCTCTTAAGCAAAAAATAGCAATCATGCACAACGCTAAAGTCTTACGACGAGAGTTCGATGTGGGCAGCCTCGTCCTGCGAAGAAACCACAAGGACTCTCGCGAAGGCAAACTAGCAGCCAACTGGGAAGGGCCATACAGAGTCCGTGCCAGAATGGAGAATGGTGCCTACTTCTTCGAGAACCTCAACGGGGATGCAATCCCTCGACCATGGAACGCTGAAAAGGTAAAACAATACTACAGCTGAAACCTCGGTTCGACTCGTCGCAACGACGAATGTCAGCTACCGAACACTATGCGCGTCTAGGTACAAGCGTCGCATACGACTAAAGCATAACCCCTTTCAGTGACAAACCGGGTAATTGCTCGACAGCGGTCCTCGATCGAGCATCGCCGTCGTCAGAGTACCATGATCGGCAGAACCCCAGCTCGCGATGGGACGTTCACGCCGCAAACTCAGGCCTCAAATGCGACCTGAGCTCCGCTCCCTGCCAGGACATTCCCCGCCAGTTCGACCAGTTCCCCACACTGTCAAACACATCTGTAACGAACAAGTTCCCTAAGATATTCACACAAGTCGAGTGCCCCCTATCACAGGCGGACACACACATTCACAGCGAGCATGCATATGACACTTAGAAAAAATAAACGCAAGTAAAATCATGCACGTGAGAAAGCCAGAAATATAATAAATTAACGAGGACCACAAGGGCCACGAGTGTGCGTTATTACATAAAATGGGGCCATGCCCCCAAAAACAAAATTACAAATAATTCAACGGCACGCAGGCCGGACAAGATACAACAACATCAAAATAACAAAGCTCCTCACTCATCCGCATGCTTGGTTGACGCCGGATCAGGTCTCTGGGCCTCCTCAGGCTAAACCTCGGGGGTATCTAAGACAAGGCCTGCGGGCAAGACAATGCGACCATCATCAACGCGCGCAAGATAGTGAGTACCCTCGGCAGAGATCTCAAGCCCAGGGTTCACCACCCGCAATTGAGCCACGACACTTTGAAAAGACTCCTCAGCCACAGCGATACCGTCATCTTCAGCCAGCAGGATGCGGGCAACCAGCTCAGACCTAGTCTTCAACTCTTTTATATCATCCGGTTCGTCGGTACCCGGGGCGCTGACCGCCATCAACTCTTTATTCAGCTCCTTGGCAACCTTTTTCTCCACCGCCAGCTTAGTAACATCCTCTTTCAACTTGGCCGTCTCCTCTTCGGCCTTCTTCCGAGCCTCACGGGCACTCTTAACTTCCTCTTTTAGGGACGCCTCAGAGGCCCGTGCGGCAGTGAGTTCAACCTCAAGCACAGAGTCCCCTTCTGCATAAACGACCGCCATCTCCAGCATCCTCACAAGGGAAGAAGCATCCTGGGCTACCAGCGCCCTCTTGCTCGATCGGTCCATGCTCTCCAAGCTGAGAGATTCTGCCCGAGGAACGACCAGGGTGTTGCCCTCAAAAAATCTCCTGTCAAGGATGCACGGGGGAAGCTCAAACTTCCCTTTCTCAGGCGCTCGGGTCAGATCCACAGCATCTAATGTCCTTGGCCACTTCCCCTGTCCGGTCAAAGGCAATGGAGATCCCCGTAGAGCAGGAGAGGGAGGGGAAGAGGTCCCCACTGCAGTTTAAACAAGGGGAGGAGCACGAGCACCAGCAGTCCGGGTCTTAGGAGGAGCCGCTCCAGCTTTATTCCTCGCCATGGCATTCCTCACCACGCGATCGCGAGCTTGAGGCATCTCACCTGCACATATGAAAACAAGCACGTTAGTTGCGAGGAAAAGAAATAACACAAACAAAGTATAAATAACCAAGACTACCGAGCAGCTTCTCGGCATCCGCGGGAGTCTTGCACTCCAGCAGTGCCTTAACATTGATGAATCTGTGCTCAACCCTCTGGCTCCCATCCTCCTCGAGGATAGGGTTGCCCTTGCTCGTCCAGCAGCTTGCAAGACTGAAGGAGTTAACCCAGTTCACCAGCTTCTCGTAAGACGCGGTGTCCTGCCCGCGTAGCTCACTCGGCTCGAAGACATAAGCCCCAGGCTTCTTGGAGAAATGGTCAGGTGCCCAGCGGATCGGGAACTTGTACACCCTCTCCCTGTTATACTTCCCCTCCTCGTTTAGTAGCTCCTCTCCGTCCTCATCAACCTCTATCTCCCAGACATACGTGCTGTCCTGGGCAGCCTCAGACACTGGCTCGACGATGAAATACCGTCCCTTGAACGTTCGGATTGACTTCGAGAACGGCTTAAATAACTTTTTGGGCTGCTTCAAGGAAACCCATCCGTACTTTTTCCCCGCCAGCTGCCGTTGAAGATGGAAAACAACCAAAAACAGAGGGAGAGTAGTCCCCAGAGCGAGATGCTCGTACACCAACTCAAAAGCCCGTATAAAGGACAGGGAATTGGGGTGGAGTTGAGAGGGCGCCAGCTTCAGATGTTCGAATACCGACCGCTGGAAATCAGTGAAAGGCAACCTCAGCCCCAGCTCTTTGAAGGCATACTCGTACATCGTAAAGCGGTCCCCGAAATCCGAGCAGACCCGCTCGTCCAAAGTAGGAAAATGCACTTTCCAATCGCCTTCTGGTCCCACCTCTGTAAAGACGTCCGCCAAAGACCTTGCGAACGTAGAAATATGCTCGGAAGGCTCGGCCACCTCCCACTCCTCCGGACAGAACCCTTCAACATCTTCCTCCATGACATCCAACTCTTCTTCCTCCTTGACTTTGCTCGAGGAACTCGATGCCGCCGAGCTCGAAGACGCGGAACTCGAAGCCGTCGAGCTGCTATTCTCCTCGGAGCCAGTTTCCTCCTCGGATGTGTCTAGAATAACTTCTCTCTCTGGCCCCATCGCCATTACGATCACCTGAAAAAGCAGAGAAGACAGTGAATTCGACAGGAAATCAAATCCACCCTTCCACTGCCAAGTCAAGTGAAAGGGCGCGCAAAAGGCTAAGGACAACGTCCCCGGCCTAAGCCCTAACATCAAATGAAAAACCTCCCCACGAGGAGATACCCTAGACATACCATTTTCCTGCGAGGAACCTCCCCGCACCCGTGCCCAGATTCCGTTTGAAGCTCCACCGGAATCTAGAAACGTCCTACCGAAAGATTCATCGTTCCATCAGAAGATAATCAGACACGGTGTCCACGCACGTACGACTACCGCAACCACGACATGGACCACCATATTCACCGAACACTCTACCTACTCCGGCGAAGTGCTAGAAGCAGCAAAATGGCAGAACCACCGTCCACCACCAACACTCGCCAGAAATCTACCTATTTCATCGCCTAAAGTTAACCCTAGCCGCATGCAATCTACCACTAATAATGAAAGGAAGTAAAACAAGCTACAAAGCAGAAAACTTACTTGATTTGGGTAGAAGAAAGAGATTGCTCGAAGCTGGGCACGGTGGTCGGAGGCTCTGAAGACGGCGACGAGCAAGAACGCAGAAGAGGCGAAGAGAAATCAGAAAGAAAAAGTGCAAAATGGGACAATCTCCCCCATTTTATACTAAGGGGCACGTGCACACACGCGCCCGTAGGCCATAATGGCTGTCCACTAGCCATTATTTCCTATTAACTGCTACACAGGGCTCGAAGCACACGTGGCAACCCAACGTTTCCCATTCTGTCTGATGCTTTATCTCCCCGAAGACCGGGCAATAGGGTCACGACCACGAATATCACAGACACGGAGAGCTACGAGCATTTCGGAACAACCATCCTCGTCTCCAAACGACGACTCTATGCTAGCTCCCCGGAGCAATGAGCAGTCCTTAAGTCATCACTCCCATGCTCGGAAGCAACGACTTGGGGGGCTCCTGTTCTGGACTGGACCAATGGCTAAAATTGGCCCAATCCGCCTCTGCTCCAGAGCGGCCCAAATTGCCTAAGTCCAATCCACAGAGGGGAAAAAGTGACCTTTCTGCCCCTCCAACCGGGCAAGGAATGCAATGTTCCTCCCCGGCTTCGATGCCCGTCAGGCACGGTTTCCTCACTTCCCGAACAGCAAAGGGCAGGTGCCCGAAACTGCGCCTATGCCCGACATAACGGCTAGTTCCGGGCGCCCTGACCGACATAACGGTTAGTTTGGGCGGTTACCTATTCTTGGGGGAAAACGGTTATTTCGCCCCAAAAATAGGACCGTTGGCCACGCGCTGGGGGCTCTATATAAACCCTCTCATTCGAGAGGGTCAGGTATCAAATATTCATCCTAAGAATACACTTTGTACTTGCCCCTTTTCTCTGACCTTTTCTTACTTGAGCGTCGGAGTGCCTTGCAGGTACACCCCCTCCTCTCCTCATCAACATTCCGAGCACCTTGCCCATCTGACGACCAGCATACGTGGACCTGTTCGAATACTCCGGATCAATTATTATTTTTAGTTTAAATAGTTTACTAATTTTTTTACTCCACTTGATTAAGATACCTTATTCGACTAAAAATGCTATATTTATTTTTCTAATTGACACTACTATAAAATGCTAAAACAACAACGTCATGCATACAACGCATCCTTTTATTCCGTTGTAATAGGTTAAAAATTCCGCGCCCCAGGTAAAAGCTAAGTCATTTAATGACGGTTGTAATAAATAAAATGTATGAAGCTTCGATTCTCTGCAACTACATTTTTTTTCATTTTTTGGAGTACATTTAGCGTGTGTCAATTAAGTCCATTATTTAAAAAATAAATTGTAAATTATTTTACAACGGTTAAGATGAACAACCGTAGTAATAAATGAAAGGTAACACGATTCGATTCCCTGCAACTCATTTTTTCCATTTTTTATTTAGAGTACATTTAGCGTGTGTCAATTAAGTCCATTATTTAAAAAATAAATTGTAAATTATTTTACAATGGTTAAGATGAACAACCGTAGTAATAAATGAAATGTAACAAGCTTTGATTCCCTGCAACTACATTTTTTCCATTTTTTAGAGTACATTTAGCGTGTGTCACTTAAGATTCCACTACGGTTTGTTTCTCCAACCGAGATTAAAAGGTTTACTGATAAATTAAAACAAAACTTATTATAAATTAAAACAAAACTTATTATGTATTTCTTCCATAAGACGTCCTAATCGAACAAGTGAGCCAGATGCGCCCTAACCTTTACTCTTTTCGTATCCATTCATTTGGAGCTCAAATATTGCTCAAATAAGGTACTCTTCAACATCTTCATTCCTTTTTTCTTGGTTTATGCTCAAATATTGTCTGTCTTCATTCATTTGCTTCTTCAGCTTCGAAGTAAGGTACTCTTCAACATCTTCATTCCTTTTTTCTTGGTTTATGCTCAAATATTGACCGTCTTCATCATTCATTTACTTCTTCAGCTTCGAAGTAAGGTTCTCTTCAACATCTTCATTCCTTTTTTTCTTTGTTCATATTGTATATGCTCAAGTCAGAATGAGATGTTTCATATGCTTTACGTTTAGTATGAGAGTACATCTTCATTGATTTTTTCTTTGTTCATATTGTATATGCATATGCTTGAGTTTTTGGATTAGATTTTGGCGTGTCATTCACATTATTATACATGTATAAATTTCAAAAGTTGTAATGGATCGTAGTTAGATGAAAGCCAATAGATTAGATCCGGTTTATGAGAACGGAGTTTGTGAATTCCTTAAATACGCTGATAAACATCTTCTCGGCAATAATGGTATCTTTTATTATCCTTGTGTCGTTTGCGCTAATATCAAAAAGGGTACAAAGAAAGAAATACACAATCACCTTTGTTGTGATGGTATATGTCAAAATTATATAATATAGACGTGGCATGGTGAGGTGGATAATAAGGAAAGTCGGGCGTCACAAAGTCAAAGAGTGGAGGAAGATGAATATATGGAAGATCACCTAGAGGATATGTTCCGTGATATTGGGGAATCTTCTTTTATGAATGCTCATATTTATGATAATTTATGTAGTGATAAAGACACCCCTTTATATAAGGGATGCACAGAGTTCACACGATTGTCGGCGGTGTTAAAGTTGTTTAATCTGAGGGAAAAAAATGGATGGTCGGATAAAAGTTTCACGGAATTACTTGAATTGCTACAGCAAATGTTACCAGAAGATAACAAATTGTCGGATCGTTGCTATGAGGCCAAGAAGATATTGTGTCCACTGGGTCTGGAGTATATCAAGATACATGCTTGCCCTAATGATTGCATATTATACCGGAAAGAGTATGAAGACTTGTTTCAATGTCCGAAATGTGGTGTGTCGCGTTACAAGCTGAAGGCTAGCAATGGTGATGACAATGATGACTATGACAATGTTAGTAGGAAGCATCCTCCTGCTAAAGTGTTATGGTACTTGCCAATACTTTCACGATTAAAGAGACTTTTTGCTAATTCGAATGACGCAAAGAATCTTAGATGGCATGCAGATGAAAGGATTCGTGATGGAAACATTCGCCATGTAGCTGATTCTTTGCAATGGAAGAAAATTGATTTGTTGTTTCCGGATTTTGGAGTCGAGCCAAGAAATCTTAGGCTTGGGCTTGCCACCGATGGAATGAACCCCTTTGGTAATATGAACACTAATCATACTTCGTGGCATGTTCTTCTCACTATTTACAACCTGTCTCCTTGGTTGTGCATGAAACACAAGTATATACTGTTAAGTATGATGATTTCTGGACCACGACAACCTGGTAACGACATAGATGTTTATCTTAGTCCATTAATTGATGATTTACGGCTCTTGTGGGATGAAGGCGTTGAAGTTGATGATGCATATTTTGGGGAAAATTTTAATATGCGTGTGTTTACCTTGAAAATTGGTAAACAACCGCTAATCTTCTAAAACTACAAAGTTCTAGTAACTTACAGGATCGATCAGATTGATCCTAGGACATGTGTTGTATGTGTATTTAGAATATTTTGCAATTTGATAAAGGATGCCTTTCGACAATGCACACAAATAAAAGGGGTGTTTGAAGTGTAAAGGAAAGCGATAAAGATAAAGGAAATGACTAAGTCGAACAATACATCAAAGAAAGCAAAAGGGCTGAATGTAAAAGGTTTGATAAAGAGAACTGGAGTTAAATGTTGGAAAGAAATGCATAAAGATCATAAAATGCAGAAAAGGTAAATGCTTGAAAATAAAGGTTTTTAATGTAGAACTGTAAAGTAAAGACTGGGTAATGTAAATGACTTGGAAGGTAAAAGTTCATGAAAAGAGATTTCAAAGTAAAGAATCTAAAACAGAAACTTCAAAGTAAATTACATTGCAATAAAAGGTAATGGTGATTACAATCACGTACATTCTCACTTCACTGGTTTCTCGACACACTGGATACTTTGAGTGAATATAGAGTTACTTGTACAATTTGATTTTTTCACACTATTCTAACTCTAAGACTAACCTATTTATAATACTCTAATGTAACCACCCTTTGACGGTTTTATTCTTAGATTACGCCACTTGGCACTTTGCATGTCTTCACGATCTGGATCTTCGCCACCTGTCCTTTTTTCAAATTCAAATAGTGGAACTTCCCTCCATTATTCAGTTGTAACTGCAGCGCATTGTCCATATCCACTTCACCATGTCAACTTGACTCCTTGGACTTAGCAAGATTTGAAGTCTTGAAATCCTTCCATTCGACTCAGGCATTGCACAAACATGGTCGAAGGCCTTCTTAGTCGAAGCCTTCTTTTTCTAGGATTATTATTTTAAAGAATAAGTTCTTTTAAAGCCATTGTCTGAAATCATGTAGCGTCGAAATTAGGAGCTAACAAATTGCCCCCCAAAAATGCCCTTTCGCCAGTATTGGTAGGAAGGTCATTTTTTGATAACAAAATTTTCGACGCCTGCTCATTCGATTATGGAAAACATGGTCTCAACTGACCAACCCACGATTTAGAAACTATTCAGTTTCTTTCAACCATGCTTGTGACGTCATGTCATGATGGCAAATCTCCAAACGTCTTTTCAGCCGTATTCGTGAACAGTTTTCATCATTACTTTTCTTGGGATTAAGCATTTACAGTCTGACCACAACCGCCACCATCCAAAGATCTCCAAAGAGGACACGTGTCCCACTATCGTATCCATTTTAACGGTGGATTCACAGTCCCCTCGTTTTCCACACATCTATAAATACCTTTTTTCCCTAATTTTACGAACTTTCGCATTTTCAAACTTTCTGCAACTTATTTCTCTTGCTTTCTAAACTCTCAAGCAAACTCAAAACACACTCTCGTTTTCTCTTCAACCTCCATCAATGGCGTCTTCTCAAACAGTTCCCCAAGCAACGAAAAACCAAAATGGTAAAACCACTCCGTTCGAGCAAACTCTCCCGCCATTTTCAAACATCCCTGGACCAAAGGTGGTAAAGAACCAATAGTTCTTGCCGGAACCTCTTCTTGAAGAAACAAAGAAGATTTACGAATCCCAGGTAATGATCCCTCTCCTTATCTCTGATAAACCCTATGCTTTAGGTGGCCCCCTAGCTGATGTAAAACCCAACAATGAAAAACTGCCTGAGTTCTTTCCTTCTTACCGTAAGTCTAGACCTTTAGGGCAAAAAAGCAACCCTAATGAGGAAGGAACCTCTCCTAATACACCCACTCTGACAAAAATGGATCTGAGGTACCTTCATGATGGTACGAGGTTGGTAAGAGTTGTCAATCCTTTAAAGGATTTTGACCTTTGGATGACCAGAATGGAAAGGGTCAAAGCTGACCACTGGAAAACCATAGGAATCTATGATCTGCTGATGCTGTCGAAAACCAACATTCCTTATTGTTTGAACCTGCTGGCAGCATCACTCTATTTTTGGGATAACACCCACTACACATTTCATCTTCCTTGTGGGATGGTTACTCCCACACTCTTCGACCTTGCTGCCATTGCAGGTCTTCGACCAGATGGTGTTTCCTATGACCCTGATACTGATGCAGAGGATACCATAGGGATTTCTAACTCCAAACTCACATATACCCACTTTATCAACCACCACAAACGTGATACTGCAGAAATCACTGATAAGGAACACATTGCCTTTCTGACCGTTTGGCTGTTGAGGTATGTATTTTGTTCAAAATCCCTGCAGGTGGCCAAGAAGTATCTCACTCTGGCCAACCAGCTTCACAATAATAGAGGAGTTTGCCTAAGTGGATTGATCCTGGCGAATCTCTACGAATCTCTCAGTGAAGGGGCGGCTCGACTCAAAGACTTGGAGAGCCAAGGTACTGTTCACTTGAATGGCCCTCTCTGGCTACTTCAATTGTGGCTCAATGCAACCTTTGAGGCTAGCCTTCCCAGGAAAGGGCAGGTCGATGAAGATTCCACTGAAATCAAAGAGAGGAGGGTCGAAGGTACCCTCCTGGTGAAACTTACGGCAAATGATGATGGGGAAACTCTCAAGGGAGCCTTTTCCAGTTATATTATGATGTTTGCAAAAAGGCATGAGTTCACACCTAGCTTGGCTCCCTTTGCTGAGAGAAAGTGTGGGCCTGAATGGTTCACAAGGCTATTTCCTGATCCATCCACCAACCTCGACGCTGAATCTGTTTCGATCTGGGAAGCCTTCTTGATTCCTAGATTTATTGTTGAAAGGCTGAATCTTGGGAGATACCTGGCAGCCTTAATTGCTTACCAACCAAATCTTGTCTCTCGAAAATTTGGGTTGGCTCAGATCTTCCCTAAGTGTCTATATGGGAAGAAAGGCCATGTGGTCCTTCACACAACCAGTTTTGATGAAGGAAGTGCTGCAGTCACTTTCGACCGGTGGAACGCTAGGAAAGCAACCCTTTCCCCTGTGCATTTTCAGCCCACCTTCTTGTGTACCAAACCCTTCCATAACTGGTGGTCGAAGTACTACAGCGAGCAATTTCTTGATGTTGCTGCTTTCTCTTCCTTACTTGACCAAGCTTTTCTTGATGTGCAGGAGAAGACCAAGAAGAGTAAGTTCATTCATGTCAAAGAAATTCAAGCCTTTCAAAAGTACTTTGAAACTGTCTATTGACCAGATGATATTAGTCGAACCGTTCGTGAGGCTGCTGTCACTTTGAAGGAAAAATTTCTACAAAAAATGGATCAGTTAAAAATCCCTTCAAACGTTCCTGTTGAGAAACGTTATAAGGTAGCTTTTGAAATCTTTCCTCCAAAGTTCCCTTGACTGCCTAACGCTGATTTTGGAGTGGCACTTGCCCCCCATTTCCAGACTGGTTTGTCTGTGGTGAGCACTTAAAACTCCTTCGACAGCAGTCTCAACCGAAAGCCCAACGGGTGGTTGCGACTAAACATATGCTGGACAATTTTAAAGGACACCTTCATATAGGGGTCGAGGATGTCCGTGTCAAATCCGAAATATATTAAGGTTTGAGGCCCTTGATTTGTGATTTTTTAACTAACCACTAAATTATTAACCTTGTAATAATCGTCTGTCTTTCAGCCATGGCCAGAAAGACCAACTCGTTGATGGGTGCTGCGAAGGTCGAAAAGGACGCTGAAGGCATAAAGGTAATTTATATCCCTTGCGTAAGTCTTTTTGTGTAACCAATTCTCTAATATTTGCGTCACCTTTCAGGCTGCTCGAAAACCTCCAACGCCTTCAAAAAAGGGAAAGAAAGGTGCTCAAGCAGTTGTTCCTCCAGATACTGATGATGAGTCCCCTGAGGAGATAGTAGTTAAGAAGAAAAGAAAGCTTGTCAAAGCTTTTGGAACTACCACCCAATCTCCCTTAAAGGCGGCAAGAATCCTTGAGAAGACACCTGCTGGTAGTGATGTCAAGAAGCAACTCTCCAGGGTTGCGTCGAAAACGACTGTTGGCGGTCCTGAGAGTGCGAACTCAAGTCCTGATGCTGTGGCTGTACAGGTATGCATACTATCTTCATTCAGTATTTGGATTCCCTACTCAGACTTCTCTCAATCTCATTCCTCTTACTTGTGGTTTTCCAGGCTGATGTAGGTGGTTCTAACCCACCACAACCTTCCTTCAGCTTTACAAAAACTCTGCTGAATAGCCAAGGTGAGCCAACTTATTGTAATACCTCAAAATTGGCTCACTTGTTTTAGCTTTTACTGGCTTATGTTTCATTGCATTGCATTTAGATCTTGTGTGCATCTCATAGCATACCTATTGCATAAGGGCATGTGATCAGTGGCCTTCAAGGTGTTGGTCATTCAAAGCAAGGGTCTTCAAATAAGCCTCAAGGGTTTCTTATGTCATATGTCATCTCAATTAATTCCACAAGGCATTGGAAGAGGAGAATTCATCAAGAAGATTGGGCAGTGCACCATCTCCTACACAAAACAGTCTAAAATGGGGATCTAACCCTCAAATGAGCAAGCTCTTTGAGTTTTTATCACTTCCAAATGTCATATCTCATCTTTGTTAGATAGGGTATACATCATATTCAGAGGAATTTGGATTTGGAGGATGTGCTATTTCCTCCTAACCAGAGGGTACAAAATTAGGGTTTGACGTAAAATTAGTTTATTTCTGATTTTTTGGACAAAACTGGATCTCATGGTATTCCTTGTGTTCCTAAGTGTATATGGATGGAAAATTGATCATCAATTGGTTTCAGAAGGGTTTCAATTGGTCAGAAGATTCAAAATCAAAGAAATTGGGGAAAAAAGTCAACTGTGCAGTGAAAAAGTCAACTCCTGACTTTTTGAGGTCAAAGTCATGAAATTCAAGTTAAATATGTTCATTGGACAAAATTTGATCAAGAAATGGTGGAGGAATCATGGAAAATCAAGAAATGCACAAAGTTTCCATTTTTTGAAATTTGGGATTTCCAAAAATGGCAAGTTTGGATCATTTTGCACCACACTTTGAGGCTCTCTTTCTTCAAGATAAAAGTTCCAAACCTCATGCCCAAGTTGAGCCAATTAAAGTTCATGTTCTAAGCTTCAAATCCATATAAAGAACTCTTCCATTGGATCAAAATTGAGGGAGTTATGATCCATTAAAGTTTGACAAAACTAGGTCAAGAACCAAGTCATGGCAAGGCAAGTGCAGGCCCATGCGCCATAATTTTGTCGAACACTTGGTGTGCCAAATGTCCAGCCACTTTTCTCAATGATGGAAGCTCCAAATGAAAAAATGTTGAACATCAAAGTTGTTCATCTCAATGTCCTCTTCAACTTTGATGTTGGACATTTTTCCATTCGAGCAAGTTATGATGGGGTTACGATGGTCCAAAGTTGACGTGTTCATGCTGAATTTTCCAAGTCAGGTTGCCATGCCAACCTACCAACTTGCCACACCCATGCACCAGTTCTGAACCATGATGTTTGGAGTCATTTTACACCACCCTACAAGCCTCAATTCAATTCAATTTCAACATCAAACTTATTCTCCTATATCTACTCTTTCATTTGCCACCAAAATCACACATTTCCATTCATTAAAGTGAGAGATATTCATCACCAAACTTCCTTGTTTTAAGTGATATCAAGCTGCTATAAAATTAGAAAAAATAACATTGTTGTTGTTGCTAATTCAAATATTCACACTACACACCAGTCCACCTTTTACTTCATTAAGCTAAACATTTCCTTACATCACCACCATCCACTTTAAACCTCACCATACACTTCATAAACTCACCCACACCATAGTAAATCTTCCCAACTCACCTCTAACTGTCATGACTCAGTTAGTTAGAGTCTACTCAGTTAACCTCACACCAACTCACTTAACCAACTCAGTTGGCCATGGTTAAACACATTTAACCCTAACTATATAAACAAATTTACACACAATTTCAAGGGCTCTCTCTCATTTTTCCACATTCTCAGAAATCATTCTCAATCATTCTCCACCCTCTCTCTCTAATCTCACGTTTTTCTCACATTTTCATCACAATCTCTCTCAAGAAATCTCAAGTTTTTCTCTCACTCTCAAGAGTTCAGATCCAGATTTCTCTCTCGTTTCTTCATCATTTTCGAGGATTCTTTGAGCAACATCACCTACATAACCTCCTCTTTCTACTGTATGCATTGGATTTTCTTGAATCCACCATTGGAAAATCTCAAGTTTCACTCATCACTCCAAATTTCTACTCCAATCAAGCATAGGATCTGGTTTTTGCCTTTATTTGGCTCAAAGTGTTGATTTGAAGATCTTGCAAGAAGTTCTTGGGTTTCTAAAACAAAAATTACATCTCACAAGGTTAGAGATCTTGAAACTTTTCTTTTATTTCATCATGATTTTATAGATTTATAATGTGAAATTAGTACTCATACATTGCATCTGGAAGTCCTGAAATGATGGCACACCACTGTTTGTTTAATTTGGAGTTTATGTGATTTTGTGATTTTTGTGAAATTCATGTTGAATGTGTCATTTTCGTACCATTTTTCTTGATGTTAGAATGATCTTTTTGAGATTTAATTAGTATATTCATGATCTATGAAGTTTGGGCTTCAGTTTGGTATCTTATTTTGTTGATTTTCGTTAAGAATTGATGGAGATATGTGAGGTAGAAAATTGGAGAAAATTCTGCGTTTTTGTGTTGTTGTATGAGTTTCAATATCATTTGCATGAAGTAATGATGAAGATGATGATGTGGTTGTGCGGTATTGGTGGTGTTCTTACGCTTTAATGATTAATTAATGATTAAGCAATGATGGGCGAGTGATTAGGGAGAGAGAGAACGCGTGTAAACATGTGGTTGGTGCAGCCGTTTGCTTTTTCACCAGCCAATGGGAACGCTGCAGCACATTAATGAGTGCTAGATAATCCTCACATGTTCTTTTTACTTCTTCAGATGGTTCACGTGTGGGCGAGTGTACGTTAGCTCGTGTGTGTGTGCGTTGTAATCCGTGGATTCGCTTTAATATGGATGATTGATCGTTGTCCCATGATCGTGTGACTTTGATTGAATGTATATGGAACCGATCGTGCACCGTCACCACACCTAAGCATGCGCCCTTAATGGACTGGGTTAATTATTTTTCGCACCCTCCTCTTAAAATCCCAAGCACTTTTGAACTAGAAACTTACTTTTCCAGCACCCCCCCTCTTCCCTTTCTTTTTTGTTTTATTTTCTTTCACATATAGTTCCACTTTTGATTTTTAAAAATACTAAACCTCAACAGGAAATTCCAAATTAATTCACACGCGTTCTTAACACAATTAATTAATTTTATATTATTTTTAATTAAGATTTTAATAAAGTTGGACCATATTTTCATAATTTCTTTTCATTTTCATTTTCAAGTGAACTTTTCCTTGATACTCCAACTTGTACATTTTCTTTCTCCCATTCCACATCACATTTTTTGCTCATTCTTTTTGCATTGATTAGATAACATACTGAAGCATATGAAAATATTTTGTTTGAATTTTTAACTCATTTTTCTCATGTGTTTTGATGGGCGTATTTGAGATTTTTTGGATGTGTTTCAAGGTGAATTTGTGAGCTCATTTGAGCACTTTTCTTGTTGAATTTTGTGCTGTGCTTTTTACATGTGATTACATCCTCACTTAATTGAGTTGTGTTCTATTTTCATGATTTTTCAAATCGATTTGCTATTTGTTTATGCATGCTAGATTAGGAGACCTCTTATGAAGTTTTGTTAACATCATTCTCACATGTTTTTGGTAGGCATTTATGCCATCCTATTAGGATTTGTTTATGCATCTTTTGTATGTCATTTGTAGGATATTCTAAGTCATTTTAGTTCCATTATAGGTCACCTTGACTTGCATTTGCATTAGACATGAGTTTATGTGTTATAACTTGAAACTTGGACATGTTTTCATTCCTTATATCTTCTTGTGCTCTTCTTGCTTTATGCTTACATTTTGTATGATGTTTTGCTCATTCCATTAGCATCTTATCATTAGTATGCCACTGCCTATATGCATTCTCTAATCATGTTACATGTTATGCATCTTTGATATGTCATTTTGCGCATTTAATTGAACATGTTTCTTTTTCTTACTTCTTCTCCTTCTTATCCCTTCTACTTGTAATACTCTAAACATAAGTTGTGTGATATTTCATATGCTTTATAAGACCTTTGTCAATTGAATGTAATTCTGACCTTGACCTTTCATGAGGCATAAATACATGATCACTTTGCATTTCCATCCATTCTTCATCTATTCTTTTCATAATGTAATTCTTTAGTGATTAGGACATTACTCGTACATAGTTGATTTGTGTTTGATGTCTTAACATTAGAGAGTACTCTTATTGTTTAGGTTCTGACTTTGATTAGTTGGTATCTCTTAGGATCCTATTTCCTTGGTTCTTAATTGATTTGATCATCACTTGTTGTTTCTTCCTTTATTTCATATTTGTAAATATTGTGAACTAACCCTTTCATGTAGGCGCATGGTAAGTAAGTGTGTGGACCTGTTTTCACATACCATTATCTCTTTCATCTTCTCTTATTGCTTTTAATATTTCAATTTGTGTTTGTGATGAGCATTTACATGCTTTCCTTGCATAACTTCTTCTTCATCCTCCTTTAAGATCAACTTAACTTCCATTTTGGAAGTAAGTTGCTTCTTTTGCTCTTTTTCTTCTTTCTTTTAGAAGTAGGTTTCTTAAACCACATTAACCATAGGATATCCATGCATGTTAACACTAGGGTGAGTCTTAGTCCCCTTTAGTTTTTACTTTTGGTTTCCTTTTGAGTCACTTCTTCTCATCTCATAATAAAAGTAAAAAACACTTAATAAAGGCATAACAAATATTGTATTTAGGCCTTTCATGTGGGAACAAGGAGGTGAGGGGTCTTCTCTCATTTCCTTGGAATGTTTAGTGTACGTCCCATCTTGGGTCGATATGCGAGGCATTCGATTCTATATGAAGGACTTAAATACACTACCTGTTACAAAACAAAAACAATCAAAACACTTCTTTCTTAAAAGACAAAAAACAAACAAATGACGTCTTTCCTTCGGGAATTCTCTTCTCATCACACTCACTCTCGACGTACGAACGTGCTTCTCCTCGTTCTTTTGCAAGACGGTAACGCACTCCATTCAACAAGTCTGCAACACCTGAGCTAGAACGTAAGCCGTTTCCTAAAAAACACAAACAGTTTTCCCTAGGTGAGGGGAACTACGTCGCTCTGATTCTCATGTTCCCGATGAGATACGTAGGCAGTGGGGTAGGGCCCATTCGAGCACTTCTTTTATTTTCCCTACATTTGTTTCTCTTTCTCTCTCCTTTCCTTTTCCAGCTTTCCAATCAGCAGTTCCTTTTCCAGTATCCTTTCCTTACACCCTTTGATTGAAGCAGCAAGCGTGGATCCCATCGGGTACGATGGACGCGTGGGGGTGCTAATACCTTCCTCTCGCGTAACCGACTCCCGAACCCAGTTCTCTTGGTCGCAAGACCATGCTCTTTCCTTTCCCCAGGTTGATACGGTGTTTCCTTTCCCTCTCTTGGGATAAATACACATTGCTGGCGACTCTGTTTCGGTGCCACTTTCGCGTTTGTACTTGGATGAAAATCCCGGGAGCGACAGCTGGCGACTCTGCTGAGGACAGATTGACCTCTTGCTGGTCCATCCCTAAGCGAGTCAATCCTAACGCTTGCTTGTTTTTTTCTTTCTTTCATTGGGTGTTTACTGTCGTGCTTTATTTTGCTGTTTATTTACTTTACTGTATTTACTGCATTTTAGCATTACATATCATATTATTACTGTTGTGCTGGACTGGTTTTCTGTTTGGCGGGATGGGATTTCTGAGAGATAAGCCCATTACACAGGCTTGAGTATACACTTAGAATTAGAGTGGATAGTAGTGGGACCTACGTGCCGTCTGGAGTGCGTTGGGTATTCACGAAATTCACAGCCAGACGAGGCTATCTTGGGACATGTTCTGACGTGCGTATCTTGCGCATTTCAGGATGTCGATCTAGAGAGCTGTCGACTCTGGTGACCGATCATTGAGGACCTTAGTGGAAACATCCCTCTTTAGCGGTGACAGTGGCAGACCACATTCTGTGGCAAACCCATTCGCACCCGAGGGCCCACTTTGGAACTTGCATAGGATGGCTTTTTTTTTGAGGTGAATCAGTGGACGACCTCTTTGATTGGCATAGCATTATATGCTTCGGGCTGAATGTGCTATTACTTCTCAAACCTCCGAAACTGAGGATCCTCATTTTCTAAGTATCCACATGTGAGTGTGGGTGGGATGTTTACAGGTTTGCAGGTAACCAAGCTTCCTACATACCCTGTCCTATTGGTACTATTATATACAGATGGTGTATCCTATTACAGTGGTTTGACACTCGCTTACAGAAATGTTATCATATTTATGCAGACACAATGCACACAGTCCAGCACAGACACCTGATTACCTGATCACATGCCCTTTTGCATTGCATTATCATATCATAACGGTTGTGTTTGTCATTTACAGGTGCATAATACACTTCTGATTCCAATCCATGGGTTCAACAGAGAATAACGAGAAGAGGAAGAACAATGTTTCTTACAAGTTTCCAGACCCTACCTTGGATTTACTGCTCAAAGTTATAGATATGGTTGGCCCGGGTGTTCTTGATAGGTTTCAAAAGAAGTACGGGAATTTGGTTAAGATGGTTCATACTATCACAAAGTATGAACATGATGCTTTGCACACTCTGCTGCAATTCTACGAGCCTTCGTTGAGATGTTTCCTCTTTCCAGATTACATTTTGATGCCAACACTGGAAGAATTCTCATTTATTTTGGGGATTCCGATCACGTCGGCAATACCGTTCTTTTCTGGTAGTTCTCCTAGTACAAAAGAAATTGCTGATGCAATGCAAATAGATCAATCAGTGATAAAGAGTGGTGTGAGTAGCAAAAATAGAGTTGACAGATTTCATCTGGAATTCCTCTCTGATCAAGCTCAAGAGGCTGCTAATGCCAAAAACTGGACGATTTACAATTCCATTATGGCTCTCTGCATATATGGCCTAGTTCTTTTTCCCAATCAGCAAGACTTTGTGGATATGCAGGCGACGAGAGTTTTCGTTCTTAAAAATCCAGTCCCCACTTTGTTAGGAGATTTTTATCATTCTGTGCATTACAAGAACGAGAAAACAAGGGGAGGACCTGTTAGTTGTTGTACTCCACTGCTGTGCCATTGGCTTTTCAAGCATTTGCCTCAAACATGTGCCTTTGTGGAAACCATAGATGTTGGGAAATAGTCCAAGCGAATGATAGGTTTAACTGCTGATAATATTATCTGGTTTGATCATCGGTTATTGAGAATAGAGCTTATCACAAGATGCGGAAATTTTCCAAATGTACCTCTGATTGGCAGAAAAGGAGGGATCAATTATAATCCAGTTTTGGCCATCCGACAGTTCGGGTATGCTTCCAGGAATCCTCCTACGGAGCAAGACGTTGAAGAATCTTTGTTCTTTACAGGAACTAAAGATGAGAAGTTGACAGAAGTAGTGAATGCTTGGAAATATAAGCATAAAAATGGAAAAACGGTTTTTGGGAAAGGAGATTATAGGTCTTATCCTGAATATGACAGATGGATCGAGATGAAAGTAAAAGAACTGCTTTTACCCTTTTCAAGGGAACCTTTTTTATGTTCAGTAGAGCCTGAACATCCAACCATGGTGGCTATTGAAGAGTGTGAAAAGTGGCAGAAGATAGTAAAAGAGCTTCGAGCAGAGAATGTTGGTATAAGTAACTGTCTGCAAAAAGCCCTGCATGACAATAAAGATCTAGAAGGAAGAGCTCAGAAGGCAGAAAAGATCTTAGCAGGCAAAGAGAAAGATTTTTATGAAAGAGCACAACACTTCCAGAAGATCAGCAAAGGTGCCGATGCTGCCACTCAGGCTCACAAGACAACTAAACAGGACTTAGCTCAGACCAAAGATACATTGGCCAAATTCCAGCGAGCATGGGATGATGTCAGAATTGAAAATGCTGAGTTACAGGAACAGTTGAAGATTAAAGGCGAAGAGCTTAAGAAGGCACATGAGCAGAGGAGGAAGTATTGGGAAAGCCTCGGTAAAAGTCAAGAACAGTTAGAAGAAGCTAAAAGTGAGCTGAAGAATACCAAGAAAGAGCTTGAAGAAGTCATGATAGAAAGGGAGATACTCAAGACCCAAGGTGGCATAAAGAGACACAAAAGAGTGTGCGATGATGAAGCTTTGATGCTGCATATGGGTTCCTTAACTGAGGCTCTTGAGAAAAGGGATGTTTTGATCAAAGAGATGATTGAAAAGCCGAATCACCAGCGTACTCGCATACTCTTTGAGGAGATCAAATACACAAGTGATAAGCTGAAGGACGTGGAATTATCAGACTGATGTTCTTTTTCTTGTAATTTTTTGTTAATGGTTACCATCAGGCTTGTTGATGGATCCATCTTTCCCTTGTATTTCATTTGTTGATGAACCTCTTTTGAATGTACTTGAATACTTTGTTGAATGGGGATGAGCAGTTTTATTCAAAATTAGTCCTTATCAGATATCTGTACATAAACACATGACCACGACACGTCTCTTTATATCACGATTTCTGATCTTCAGATTTCTGTGGTTAAGATTGGAATCAGGGTGTAAGGCACCTCGAAAATGATAAACATGACATTTGCATTGAATAACATTTCATTTTGCATAACAGGTACTTGGTGCAGGAGCTCTCTAACCTTTATTTGGTTTCAGGCATAATAGTTGATTCTCATATTCACCGGTACGCAACCAGACGAAACCAAACAAGAGTCATGGATCAGGTACAGACAGAGCTGGGTGATTTGAGGGCACGTATGGAACAATTTATGAATCTGATGCAGGGTGTTGCGCAGGGGCAACAGGACCTGAGGGCAGGGCAGGAAGACATGAGAGCTACTATCCAGAGGTTGGAGACAGAGATTCCTGGTGTCAACAACGTTAATCCCCCTAGGGTTAACCCTTCAGTGGTCAATCGTCCTGTGGTCAATCCTCCTGTTATTACTCCTCCTCCAATTAGAGTTAACTTGGGATTTGTTCCTGGCAACAATGGGCTGGTGGAAGATCGTCAGGATGATCAGTTTTCTATACTTAATGCTGATATGGGATTCTACCATGATGACAGGAAATACGAAGGGTTGGATGAAAGAGTGAAGGCTATAGAGAGTCAGAATCCTTTGGGAATTGATGTTGAAGATATGGGACTGGTACAGGGTGTCAAGATTCCCCCGAAGTTTAAACCACCTACTTTCGACAAGTACAATGGCATCACTTGTCCCAAAACTCATCTCCAGGCATATAACCGAAATATAGCTGCTTATTCTGATGATCAGAAGTTATGGATGTATTTTTTCCAGGACAGCTTGTCTGGAGCCTCACTGGAATGGTACATAAAGTTGGACAGGGCTCACGTCAGAAGCTGGAAAGAGTTGTGCTTGGCTTTCTTAAAGCAATACCAGTATAACATCGACATGGCACCGAATCGCACTCAATTACAAAGCATGACCCAGGACCCTAAGGAAGGTTTTAAGCAGTACGCCCAAAGGTGGCGTGAACTTGCTGCTCAGGTGCAACCTCCGTTGGCAGATAGAGAAATGGCTGACATGTTCATGAATACTCTGCAAGGTCCGTATCTCGATCGGTTGGCTGCCTGTCCATCCACTGGGTTTGCTGATATAGTAATTGCTGGAGAGAGAATCGAGAGTTTGTTAAAGCTGGGGAAGATTCAGGACAACAGCGGTACAAGTTCAACTCCTGCAAAGAAGTTCTTTGGTAACAGTAACAGAAAGCATGAAGGTGACGCTAATGATGCATATGTACAGGGGGAAGAGGTAGAGGACGACAGGGTCCATATCATCAGGCAGCGTCTATAACTATTCTAGCTCTGGGTACTGAGGCCCAACCTGCAGATCAGAGGCAGTATCGCCCAAGACAGAGAATGAATGACCGACATTTTGATGCTTTCCCTATGACTTGCTCACAAATGCTACAGAATTTACTTCGTTTGAAGTTGGTACAATTGAGGACTTTGGCTCCCCCAGCGGGTAAATTACCTTTTGGGTACGATGCAAATGAAAAGTGTGAATTTCACTCAAATGCGCCAGATCACAATGTGGAAAATTGCAAGGCTTTCAAACATGTGGTTCAGGATCTTGTTGATTCAAAGGCTATTAATTTTGCTCCGAGGCCTAATGTAATTCAAAATCCCATGCCTTCGCATGATGGACCAGGGGTGAATTCCATTGAAGAAGATGAAGATTTGAATCCGGTGAGGAATATTAACGATGTCAAGACTCCGTTGAAAGTTGTGAAAGACCGCCTACTGAAAGGGGCTGTATTTGCTGGTTGTTCGAAAAGTTGTGAAGATTGTTTGATCGCTGATAACGGTTGTGTGAAGTTGAGAAATAGCCTTCAGAGCGTGATGGATGAAGGATGTTTACAATTTGAGCAGTTGAAAAAGAAAGAGGATGAAGTTTCTACTATTACAATCTACTTTGATCCGGTGGAAATTCCAGTGCCTGCTCCCGTACAGACATCTGTGCCTGAACAAGTAGCTCCTATAGCTATAACTGTTCCCAGTCATGTCCCAAATGAGAACAAGGTTGCTATTCCGTGGTACTATGGAACTAATAGTCAAGGACAGAGGCAAGTGGTGCAGACTCCTAAAGAAAGTGGTTCAAGTATCGAAAATGTTGGGGGAATGGGTGGTTTCACTCGCAGCGGAAGGCTTTTTGCTCCTCAGATACTCAGGAAAGATGATACTGAAGCATTAACAAGGACCAAAGGAAACCAGGTGACAGGTAATGAACCAGTGCCAGGGGCAGAATCTGACAAGTCATTGGAGAAAGATGTTGAAGAATTCATGAGAATAATCAGAAAGAGCGATTATAAGATCGTTGACCACCTACATCAGACTCCTTCTAAGATCTCCATATTGTCATTGTTGCTATGCTCCGGAGCGCATAGGAATGCTTTGTTAAAAATCCTAAACATGGCGTACGTACCACAAGAAATATCAGTGAACCAGTTTGAAAGTGTGATTTCCAATGTTAATGCCGGTAACGGTTTAGGATTCATAGATTTTGAATTAACACCAGAAGGAAGGAACCACAATAAGGCTCTCCACATATCAATGGAATGTAAAGGTGCTATGCTATCCCATGTATTGGTGGACACTGGTTCGTCCCTCAATGTGTTGCCTAAGAAAGCATTAGCAAAGCTGGATGTGGAAGGAGCTATACTGAGGCCTTGTGATCTAGTGGTGAAAGCATTTGATGGTTCAAAGAGATCAGTGTTTGGAGAAGTAGAGCTACCTGTGCAGATCGGACCCCAGGTCTTTAATACGGTGTTTTATGTGATGGACATCCAACCAGCCTATAGTTGTCTATTGGGTCGTCCATGGATCCACGCTGCTGGGGCCGTATCTTCAACCTTGCATCAGAAGATCAAATTTGTAGTTGATGGTCAGGTTGTTACGGTATGCGGAGAAGAAGATATTTTCGTTAGTCATCTGTCATCCTTCAAGTACGTGGAGATGGACGGAGAAATCCACGAAACTCTCTGTCAGGCATTTGAAGCTATGAATATGGTGAGAGTTCTCCTTCTGGTGAGGCAAGGGTGGGAGCTTCTATGACTTCGTATAAGCAGGCTTTGGAAGTGGTGCAGTCTGGTCATACCGAAGGTTGGGGACAAGTAATTGAGCTACCTTTCAAGGATGATAAGAGCGGAATTGGTTATAAACCTCCTCGAGTTCCACCACTACAAGGTCAAGAGCGCCAAGGGCCAGTTATTTTCTCAAGTGGAGGAGTCATACATCCCAGTCAGATTTGTGCAGCAATTGAAGACGGTGAAGATAATGACTGTGACCTGGACAATTGGGTGCGCCCATGTGCCCCAGGAATGAAGCTGAACAATTGGTTTTTGGAGGATCTCATCCAAGTTACTCTGCCAAATAAATAATTTTCTATGTTTTCTTTTATTAAGCATGCAAAGGTCCTATGCTCTGCCTAAGGCATAGTGACTTCATTGTAGGGCCCTCATTTGTTCTCATACAAATTTTTATCATAAATAAAAGGACGTTGTGTATTCAAAGTGTGTTCCCTGTCTTTCATTTTGTTATTTTTTAAAATGGCAATGTTTTCGTTGCAGTTTTGTGCATTTTTTTCTTCTTCTTTCTGTTCCTTTCAAAAAAGCAATTTCTAAAAGCATGAATTATCATTCATGCAGAAATAATTCTCTGGATCTTGTTGATGACGACCCTGCTATGGTTTATTATGACTTCGATAATCCAATATACCAAGCTGAAGAGGGGGACGAGGAAGACTGTGAACTTCTTGAAGAGTTGGCTAGATTATTGAAACAGGAAGAAAGAGTCATTCAGCCTCATTAGGAATCTATAGAAGTTGTCAATCTCGGTACTGAAGAGGTAAAGAAAGAGGTCAAAGTAGGGGCAAGCCTGACAGAGAATGCAAAGAAAGAGCTGATTGAGATGTTGCGAGAGTATGTTGACATCTTCGCATGGTCTTATCAAGACATGCTGGGGTTGGATACGGACATCGTTGTGCACAGATTACCGTTGAAAGAGGGTTGTTTTCCTGTCAAGCAGAAGCTTCGGAGAACCAAACCTGAAATGGCCATCAAGATTAAAGAGGAGGTGCAAAAGCAATTGGATGCGGGGTTTCTAGCTGTTACTAGTTATCCGCCATGGGTGGCTAATATTGTGCCTGTGCCGAAGAAGGATGGCAAAGTCAGAATGTGCGTGGATTATCGAGATTTGAACAGGGCGAGTCCAAAAGATGATTTTCCATTACCATACATTGACGTGTTGGTAGATAATACGGCTCAATTCTCTGTGTTTTCTTTCATGGACGGGTTTTCCGGATATAACCAGATCAAGATGGCGCCGGAGGATATGGAGAAAACTACATTTATTACCCCTTGGGGCACATTCTGCTATAAGGTGATGTCGTTTGATTTAAAGAACGCTGGAGCAACATATCAGCGTGCCATGGTGACGCTCTTCCACGATATGATTCACAAAGAAATTGAAGTTTATGTGGATGATATGATTGCCAAATCGCAAATGGAAGAAGAGCATTTGATAAATTTGAAAAAGTTGTTTGAACGGTTGAGAAAGTTCACATTGAGGCTGAACCCGAATAAGTGTACTTTTGGGGTAAGATCTGGTAAGCTTCTGGGCTTCATCGTTAGTGAAAAGGGAATCGAGGTGGATCCAGCAAAGGTAAAAGCCATTCAAGAGATGCCGGAACTGAGAACAGAAAAACAAGTTCGTGGATTTTTGGGAAGACTGAATTATATTGCAAGATTTATATCTCATCTCACCACGACTTGTGAGCCAATATTCAAGTTATTGAGAAAAGATCAAGCAATCCGGTGGAACAATGACTGTCAAAAGGTCTTTGATAAAATAAAAGAATATTTGCAAAATCCTCCGATTCTCATGCCTCCAGTTCTTGGGAGGCCACTGATTATGTATCTCACTGTACATGATGGATCAATGGGTTGTGTTCTCGGTCAACACGACGAGACAGGTAGGAAAGAGCATGTTATATACTACCTGAGTAAAAAATTCACCAATTGCGAGTCCCGGTACTCGATGCTTGAGAAGACATGCTGCGCACTAGCATGGGCTGCTAAGCGATTGAGACAATACATGCTAACTCATACAACCCTACTGATTTCAAAAATGGATCCAATCAAGTACATTTTTGAGAAGCCAGCTCTTAATGGAAGGGTCGCTCGGTGGCAGATGGTTTTGACCGAATATGATATACAATACACTTCCCAGAAAGCTATCAAAGGGAGTGTGTTGTCTGATTATCTTGCCGAGTCGCCTATTGATGATTATCAGCCAATGGGGTTTGACTTTCCTGATGAAGACATCATGTTTCTCAAGGCTAAAGATTGTGAAGAGCCTCCGGTTGACGAAGGGTCGGATCCTGATGACAAATGGAAACTGATGTTCGATGGGGCCGTTAACATGAATGGAAGTGGTGTAAGGGCAGTCCTTATTACTCCGAAAGGATCACACATACCTTTCACTGCCAGGTTAACGTTTGATGTCACTAATAATGAAGCGGAATACGAGGCTTGTATCATGGGTATTGAGGAAGCCATTGATTTAAGGATCAAGACTCTGGAGATATTTGGGGACTCTGCTCTAGTGATCAACCAGATCAATGGAGATTGGCATACCAACCAGCAGAACTTGATTCCTTACAGAGACTATGCGAGAAGACTGTTGACTTTCTTTACAACAGTAAAATTATACTATATACCTCGTGATGAAAATCAAATGGCTGATGCTTTAGCAACATTATCTTCCATGATTCAGGTGAATTGGTGGAACCATATCCCCAAGATTGATGTGATGAGGCTAGACAGACCCGCTCATGTGTTTGCCGCTGATACGACGACTGATGATAAACCCTGGTATTTTGATATCAAGCGTTTCTTGAAGAGTCAAGAGTATCCGGCTGGGGCATCAAACAATGATAAAAGGACTCTGAGGAGGTTAACGGGAAGCTTCTTTTTGAATGAGGATGTGCTTTACAAGCGAAACTTTGACATGGTCCTGCTCAGATGCGTGGATAGACACGAAGCAGACATGTTAATGCAGGAAGTGCACGAGGGTTCTTTTGGTACCCATGCTGATGGACATGCTATGGCCAAGAAATTATTGCGGGTCGGGTATTACTGGTTAACTATGGAGGCTGATTGCTTCAAGTATGCTCGAAAATGCCACAAGTGCCAAATCTATGCTGACAAGGTGCATGTGCCACCAAACCCTCTGAATGTGATGAGTTCTCCATGACCCTTTGCTATGTGGGGCATTGACATGATTGGGAAGATTGCGCCTACTGCTTCCAACAGACATCGATTCATTCTGGTGGCTATTAATTACTTCACCAAGTGGGTGGAATCTGCCTCTTTTGCAAATGTCACCAGGCAGGTGGTGGCCCGATTCATTAAGAAGGAGATTATTTGCCGATATGGGGTGCCCAAAAGAATTATCACTGACAATGGTTCTAATCTCAATAATAAGATGATGCAGGAGTTATGCCAGAGCTTCAAAATTGAACATCACAATTCTTCTCCTTATCGCCCGAAGATGAATGGTGCCGTCGAGGCAGCCAACAAAAATATCAAGAAGATTGTGCAAAAGATGGTAGTGACGTATAAGGATTGGCATGAAATGTTGCCTTTCGCTTTGCATGGGTACCGTACCTCTGTTCGTACATCTACTGGGGCAACCCCATTTTCTCTTGTATACGGTATGGAAGCAGTATTACCGGTTGAGGTTGAGATCCCTTCTTTAAGGGTCATGATGGATGTTAAACTTGACGAGGCTGAATGGGTTCGAGCGAGGTTCAATGAGTTGAGTCTCATCGAAGAAAGACGATTGGCTGCAGTATGTCATGGACAACTGTATCAGAGGAGAATGAAACGGGCATTTGACCAGAAAGTGCGTCCTCAGACTTACCAGACGGGCGACTTGGTATTGAAAAGGATTCTTCCTCCGAATACGGATCACAGGGGCAAATGGACTCCTAATTATGAAGGTCCATATGTTGTTAAGAAGGTTTTCTCGGGCGGAGCCTTGATGCTTACAACAATGGACGGTGAGGATTTTTTGTCCCCTGTGAACTCAGACGCAGTTAAAAAATACTTCGCATAAAGAGACCTGTTGGACAGTAAAAAGAGAGTCCAGGCAAAAAAGGGCATCCCGGCGAACCATAATAAAAAAAAAAAGAAAAGAAAAGGTTCGGGCAAAAATTAGGGAAAAAAATAATAAGAAGAAAGTACACCCGTTAAGTTGAAAACCCGCAAGGGCAACTTAGGCAAGAAAGGGTATCTCGATGGATTGAAACCCCGTAAAGGGCGATCCAGGCAAAAGAGAGATTTAGCGAAAAACTGTGATCTGAGTAATCTGTATTGTCTCGTTTCAATCAATGAGCACTCTAAAGGATATGAATCAGTTCAATCGTCCCCCTTTGAAGGCAAAGTAATTGGAGAGTCTTGAAGATATATGAACCATAGCAGGGTTGAAACTCAATGGAGTTCTAGTTTCACATTGCCATTAGGACAGTTTCTTTTCTGTTTTGGCAATTACCTCTTTCCAGGAATTGCTTCTTGATGTAAATGCCTATTTTCAGGCTCTTCAATCAATAAAATGGTCGTTATTCAAAATAATTCTATCTGTTTGTTTGTTTTCATAATTTGCTTTGTTTACACAAACGTCCAAATTTTTTATAAACATTGGCATGTGAAGATATTTGGGGGTTCCACAATAATATGCATAAAAGGAAAACATTTAAAATTGCTTTAAATGACGGGTGTGCTTCGGTGAATATAGCAAAACCCATGTCACCTCGGGGCATATGTGCGCATTCTTTTGATTGCAGGTGTTGAGAGTTCTCTGGATAGCTATGCAAAGGTGTGTGACGTCTTCAAGCCAAAATCCTTTACGAAGCGGAAATGACCGTTCCTCCCCAAGCAGAGACGGTTCCTCATCAGGAAAGTACTTCTGGGAGGTGGTCATCCCCAGCGTATTTACAGAGCTTCATGATCCTCAGCAACGTTGTCAAATGGTAGTACTTAAGCCATCATGTTCAGAAAAAGATTCTCAGTTCACTCTTTTGTCACAAGCTTTTCTGTGTCGATAACGGTTATGAAGCCTCAGTGAAGTCGTCATCCCAAGCATGGGGCATTTTGAAAATTCCCCAGCAGGAGGTGTTCCAAATCTATTATCCCCAGTAGAGTTTGAAGAGGCGTGGTCTTCTGTAAAATCCTCTCAAGGGACATTTCCAGCACGAGACGCTCTGAAGTGGTTCTCCAAAGGAAAGTTTGTTGTAAGCTCATTTCCCCAGCGGAGTTCTATGGTTATAGTTATTCCCCAAGTAGACTGGTTCAGATGATGCTTCCCCAACAAGGTTATCATTTCCTACAGCAACCTCAACAGGTTTGTCAGGCCAGAGCCCAGATCAGGAGATCAGGTCAATTTGTCTTCCCCAGTACGGTTTGCGACCACGAAGTCAATCCAACTTATTATCCCCAGTGGAGTTGCCTACCTTTCCTCAGCATTTATTTTGCTGAGGACCTCCTTGCATTTTGCATATAGTATGCATAACATCCTCGAAACGCATAGCATTTCCATTGAGATGGAGCATTACGCCATGGAAAAATTCAAACATATGCATGTGAAGCATAGGCCAGTTTTGATACCTCGTGCGAGAGCCCAAAACTTTGCTCCTTATATCATTGACAAAGCCAGAAAGAATGCCTTTTTCATCCCTCAACAGACATTGCAAAGCAGTACCAGGGTTTCATCATTGTTCTCCCCACAGAGTCATATTCCTCGATTTGTAAATCTTTTGGATCTTACATCTCAACCGCGTTTTCTGGAACCATTCCCGATAGGATTCCTTTAGTCGTTCCCGAAGGGTAAGCCGGAACCATTCCCGATAGGATTCCTTTAGCCGTTCCCGACGGGCAAGCCGAAACCATTCCCGATAGGATTCCCGCCGCCATTCCCGATGGGCACTCCGTGATTTTTAAACCTAGTCGTACAGGCCCATTTACCGTTCCCGACTGGTAAGCCATAGGTTTTCAACTTCAGCCATTCCCGATAGGCACCCTCTGAGTTTTAGACTATACTGTTCCCGACAGGTCCATTTACCATTCCCGATAGGTAACCAACGTCCAAGCTCATCCGTTCCTGACAGGTTGTTTACTGTTCCCGACAGGCCCATTTATCCATTCCTGACAGGTTGTTTAGCCGTTCCCGACAGGTCGTTTAGCTGTTCCCGACAGGTTGTTTAGCTGTTCCCGACAGGTCATTTAGCCGTTCCCGACAGGTCGTTTACCGTTCCCGACAGGTTGTTTAGCCATTCCCGACAGGTCATTTAGCCGTTCCTGACAGGTCGTTTGCCGTTCCCGACAGGTTGTTCACCAGTTCCCGACAGGTTTCCTATGGGGTCCAATGATTCCAAATTCTTTCTCACAAACTTTTCTTCCATACCATGGCTTCATTTTCAATATTGTTTCTTTAACCACATAGTGCAAATTTTCTCGGTTATTTTTTGTATTCAATCCCTATGTATCTTGAATTCCTGATAGTCGTTGCTTTCATCCATTCAGATTCACAGTTGATTGAATTGGGGCAGCTGTAATACCTCAAAATTGGCCCACTTGTTTTAGCTTTTACTGGCTTATGTTTCATTGCATTGCATTTAGATCTTGTGTGCATCTCATAGCATACCTATTGCATAAGGGCATGTGATCAGTGGCCTGCAAGGTGTTGGTCATTCAAAGCAAGGGTCTTCAAATAAGCCTCAAGGGTTTCTTATGTCATATGTCATCTCAATTGATTCCACAAGGCATTGGAAGAGGAGAATTCATCAAGAAGATTGGGCAGTGCACCATCTCCTACACAAAACAGCCTAAAATGGGGATCTGGCCCTCAAATGAGCAAGCTCTTTGAGTTTTTATCACTTCCAAATGTCATATCTCATCTTTGTTAGATAGGGTATACATCATATTCAGAGGAATTTGGATTTGGAGGATGTGCTATTTCCTCCTAACCAGAGGGTACAAAATTAGGGTTTGACGTAAAATCAGTTTATTTCTGATTTTTTGGACAAAACTGGATCTCATGGTATTACTTGTGTTCCTAAGTGTATATGTATGGAAAATTGATCATCAATTGGTTTCAAAAGGGTTTCAATTGGTCAGAAGATTCAAAATCAAAGAAATTGGGGAAAAAAGTCAACTGTGCAGTGAAAAAGTCAACTCTTGACTTTTTGAGGTCAAATTCATGAAATTCAAGTTAAATATGTTCATTGGACAAAATTTGATCAAGAAATGGTGGAGGAATCATGGAAAATCAAGAAATGCACAAAGTTTGCATTTTTGGAAATTTAGGATTTCCAAAAATGGCAAGTTTGGATCATTTTGCACCACACTTTGAGGCTCTCTTTCTTCAAGATAAAAGTTCCAAACCTCAGGCCCAAGTTGAGCCAATTAAAGTTCATGTTCTAAGCTTTAAATCCATATAAAGAACTCTTCCATTGGATCAAAATTGAGGGAGTTATGATCCATTAAAGTTTGACAAAACTAGGTCAAGAACCAAGTCATGGCAAGGCAAGTGCAGGCCCATGCGCCATAATTTTGTCGAACACTTGGTGTGCCAAATGTCCAGCCATTTTTCTCAATGATGGAAGCTCCAAATGAAAAAATGTTGAACATCAAAGTTGTTCATCTCAATGTCCTCTTCAACTTTGATGTTGGACATTTTTCCATTTGAGCAAGTTATGATGGGGTTACGATGGTCCCAAGTTGACATGTTCATGCTGAATTTTCCAAGTCAGGTTGCCATGCCAACCTACCAACTTACCACGCCCATGCACCAGTTCTGAACCATGATGTTTGGAGTCATTTTACACCACCCTACAAGCCTCTATTCAATTCAATTTCAACATCAAACTTATTCTCCTATATCTACTCTTTCATTTGCCACCAAAATCACACATTTCCATTCATTAAAGTGAGAGATATTCATCACCAAACTTCCTTGTTTTAAGTGATATCAAGCTGCTATAAAATCAGAAAAAATAACATTGTTGTTGTTGCTAATTCAAATATTCACACTACACACCAGTCCACCTTTTACTTCATTAAGCTAAACATTTCCTTACATCACCACCATCCACTTTAAACCTCACCATACACTTCATAAACTCACCCACACCATAGTAAATCTTTCCAACTCACCTCTAACTGTCATGACTCAGTTAGTTAGAGTCTACTCAGTTAACCTCACACCAACTCACTTAACCAACTCAGTTGACCATGGTTAAACACATTTAACCCTAACTATATAAACAAATTTACACACAATTTCAAGGGCTCTCTCTCATTTTTCCACATTCTCAGAAATCATTCTCAATCATTCTCTACTCTCTCTCTCTAATCTCACATTTTTCTCACATTTTCATCACAATCTCTCTCAAGAAATCTCAAGTTTTTCTCTCACTCTCAAGAGTTCAGATCCAGATTTCTCTCTCGTTTCTTCATCATTTTCGAGGATTCTTTGAGCAGCATCACCTCCATAACCTCCTCTTTCTACTGTATGCATTGGATTTGCTTGAATTCACCATGGAAAATCTCAAGTTTCACTCATCACTCTAAATTTCTACTCCAATCAAGCATAGGATCTGGTTTTTGCCTTTATTTGGCTCAAAGTGTTGATTTGAAGATCTTGCAAGAAGTTCTTGGGTTTCTAAAACAAAAATTACATCTCACAAGGTTAGAGATCTTGAAACTTTTCTTTTATTTCATCATGATTTTATAGATTTATAATGTGAAATTAGTACTCATACATTGCATCTGGAAGTCCTGAAATGATGGCACACCACTGTTTGTTTAATTTGGAGTTTATGTGATTTTGTGATTTTTGTGAAATTCATGTTGAATGTGTCACTTTCGTGCCATTTTTCTTGATGTTAGAATGATCTTTTTGAGATTTAATTAGCATATTCATGATCTATGAAGTTTGGGCTTCAGTTTGGTATCTTATTTTGTTGATTTTCGTTAAGAATTGATGGAGATATGTGAGGTAGAAAATTGGAGAAAATTCTGCGTTTTTGTGTTGTTGTATGAGTTTCAATATCATTTGCATGAAGTAATGATGAAGATGATGACGTGGAAGCGTAGTATTGGTGGTGTTCTTACGCTTTAATGATTAATTAATGATTAAGCAATGATGGGCGAGTGATTAGGGAGAGAGAGAGAGAGAGAGAACGCGTGTAAACATGTGGTTGGTGCAGCCGTTTGCTTTTTCACCAGCCAATGGGAACGCTGCAGCACATTAATGAGTGCTAGATAATCCTCACGTGTTCTTTTTACTTCTTCATATGGTTCACGTGTGGGCGAGTGTACGTTAGCTCGTGTGTGCGTGCGTTGTAATCCGTGGATTCGCTTTAATATGGATGATTGATCGTTGTCCCATGATCGTGTGGCTTTGATTGAATGTATATGGAACCGATCGTGCACCATCACCACACCCAAGCATGTGCCCTTAATGGACTGGGTTAATTGTTTTTCGCACCCTCCTCTTAAAAGCCCAAGCACTTTTGAACTAGAAACTTACTTTTCCCGCACCCCCCTCTTCCCTTTCTTTTTTGTTTTATTTTCTTTCACATATAGTTCCACTTTTGATTTTTAAAAATACTAAAGCTCAACAGGAAATTCCAAATTAATTCACACGTGTTCTTAACATAATTAATTAATTTTATATTATTTTTAATTCAGATTTTAATAATGTTGAACCATATTTTCATAATTTCTTTTCATTTTTTTTTTCAAGTGAACTTTTCCTTGATACTCCAATTTGTACATTTTCTTTCTCCCATTCCACATCACATTTTTTGCTCATTCTTTTTGCACTGATTAGATAACATACTGAAGCATATGAAAATATTTTGTTTGCATTTTAAACTCATTTTTCTCATGTGTTTTGATGGGCGTATTTGAGATTTTTTGGATGTGTTTCAAGGTAAATGTGTGAGCTCATTTGAGCACTTTTCTTGTTGAATTTTGCGTTGTGCTTTTTACATGTGATTACATCCTGACTTAATTGAGTTGTGTTCTATTTTCATAATTTTTCAAATCCATTTGCTATTTGTTTATGCATGCTAGATTAGGAGACCTTTTATGAAGTTTTGTTAACATCATTCTCACATGTTTTTGGTAGGCATTTATGCCATCCTATTAGGATTTGTTTATGCATCTTTTGTATGTCATTTGTAGGATATTCTAAGTCATTTTAGTTCCATTATAGGTCACCTTGACTTGCATTTGCATTAGACATGAGTTTATGTGTTATAACTTGAAACTTGGACATGTTTTCATTCCTTATATCTTCTTGTACTCTTCTTGCTTTATGCTTACATTTTGTATAATGTTTTGCTTATTCCATTAGCATCTTATCATTAGTATGCCACTGCCTATATGCATTCTCTAATCATGTTACATGTTATGCATCTTTGATATGTCATTTTGCGCATTTAATTAAACATGTTTCTTTTTCTTACTTCTTCTCCTTCTTATCCCTTCTACTTGTAATACTCTAAACATAAGTTGTGTGATATTTCATATGCTTTATAAGACCTTTGTAAATTGAATGTAATTCTGACCTTGACCTTTCATGAGGCATAAATGCATGATCACTTTGCATTTCCATCCATTCTTCATCTATTCTTTTCATAATGTAATTCTTTAGTGATTAGGACATTACTTGTACATAGTTGATTTGTGTTTGATGTCTTAACATTAGAGAGTACTCTTATTTTTTAGATTCTGACTTTGATTAGTTGGTATCTCTTAGGATCCTATTTCCTTGGTTCTTAATTGATTTGATCATCACTCGTTGTTTCTTCCTTTATTTCATATTTGTAAATATTGTGAACTAACCCTTTCATGTAGGTGCATGGTAAGTAAGTGTGTGGACCTGTTTTCACATACCATTATCTCTTTCATCTTCTCTTATTGCTTTTAATATTTCAATTTGTGTTTGTGATGAGCATTTACATGCTTTCCTTGCATAACTTCTTCTTCATCCCCCTTTAAGATCAACTTAACTTCCATTTTGGAAGTAAGTTGCTTCTTTTGCTCTTTTTCTTCTTTCTTTTAGAAGTAGGTTTCTTAAACCACATTAACCATAGGATATCCATGCATGTTAACACTAGGGTGAGTCTTAGTCCCCTTTAGTTTTTACTTTTGGTTTCCTTTTGAGTCACTTCTTCTCATCTCATAATAAAAGTAAAAAACACTTAATAAAGGCATAACAAATATTGTATTTAGGCCTTTCATGTGGGAACAAGGAGGTGAGGGGTCTTCTCTCATTTCCTTGGAATGTTTAGTGTACGTCCCATCTTGGGTCGATATGCGAGGCATTCGATTCTATATGAAGGACTTAAATACACTACCTGTTACAAAACAAAAACAATCAAAACACTTCTTTCTTAAAAGACAAAAAACAAACAAATGACGTCTTTCCTTCGGGAATTCGTTTCTCATCTCACTCACTCTCGACGTACGAACATGCTTCACCTCGTTCTTTTGCAAGACGGTAACGCACTCCATTCAACGAGTCTGCAACACTTGAGCTAGAACGTAAGCCGTTTCCTAAAAAACACAAACAATTTTCCCTAGGTGAGGGGAACTATGTCGCTCTGATTCTCATGTTCCCGATGAGATATGTAGGCAATGGGGTAGGGCCCATTCGAGCACTTCTTTTATTTTCCCTACATTTGTTTCTCTTTCTCTCTCCTTTCCTTTTCCAGTTTTCCAGTCAGCAGTTCCTTTTCCAGTATCCTTTCCTTACACCCTTTGATTGAAGCAGCAAGCGTGGATCCCATCGGGTACGATGGACGCGTGGGGGTGCTAATACCTTCCTCTCGTGTAACCGACTCCCAAACCCAGTTCTCTTGGTCGCAAGACCATGCTCTTTCCTTTCCCCAGGTTTATGCGGTGTTTCCTTTCCCTCTCTTGGGATAAATGCACATTGCTGATGACTCTGTTTCGGTGCCACTTTTGCGTTTGTACTTGGATGAAAATCCCGGGAGCGACACTTATCACCCTACTTCTGACCTTGGTTCTGGATATAGCTCAATCAGCGAAATTAACCAACCTATCCCTCTTACAGTTCCTCCTCCTGCAGCAGATGAAACAAACCAAAGTTCTCCTGCCAGGACCACTACTCAACAATCCTAGACCGATGGTTCTGATCATGAAGAGGATGATGTTTCTCATCGACAACCTTTCGACCAAACAGAGGCTATTGGTATGGACACAGAAGAAAGGCCCACCGAAGCAGTAGAGGAGGAAGTCGAAGAAGACAAAGAACAAGAAAAAGAGAGGGAGAGGACTGAGCAAGATCACACCCCTTCGACTGTGGCTGAGGCAGATCCTGTCAACAATCCAACTCCTAAGCCTATAGTCGCTTTGACTACTGGAGGATCCCCTGCTGGAGACCCACTGGCTACTCTCAAATGGTCTAATCCTCGAGAATATGCCAGATTGATACTTGGGAAGAAGTACAGTTCTTCAGGCACTAGTCTTAGTACTTCGACCAGCTCTGGGGGTTCAACTCCAAATGATTTCGCCAGTCCTATCCTTCAAAAAATCAAGGACAAATTCTTCAAGGGAGACATCCACAAAGTCCTACTTTCAGATCCAACTGCTTCTCTCTTTCTGAAAGATAGCCTTCAGAAGCTGGACCTTTCGACCCTTATCCCAGGTGTTTCTGAATTCCTGTTGGAGCTAACTGCTTTAGTGAATCAAATGTCTGAGGAGTTCAAGTCCCTCCCCAAGATCCAAAACAACATTGAAATCACAACTGGATTGGAAGCTTCAGCTTGGGATGATGCGCATGCATCAGAAGCTATGGTCGAAAGTCTAGAGACTGAACAACATAAAAGCAGGCAGAAGTGGAGTCGAACCAAAAGAATATTGATGACTGGAAGCAGCAAATTGAAGAGTTGCAGAACAAGATTTCTAAGGCTGAAAAATGCAACCTTGCACTGGGAGAGTTCGACGATACTGAAATGGCCAGAGAGCTGAAGCGCACCATAGACTTCCTTGACAAGGCCCAAACGCTTGAAAAAGAACTTTCAGCAGCCAAACTCACCAAAGCTCTATGTGAAAAACGCCTTCAGAATCACAAGGTCACCTTCCTCGAGTTGAAGTCGAAGCTCCCTTTCTGATTGTCATATGATTTCTTGTTTGTAGTTCCACTTTTTGTTCATCATATTTTATGGTCCTTTTAAGGCCCCATTTACAGACAATCTTAATGCCCTATGGCCTTTATCTAAATTCTTTTGTTTACTATCAACTCTTCGACTTGCAAAACATTTTTTTTTTACTTTGCTAACTGAGTAATTAAAGTATTCTGCCTCTTTTCTTGGAAATCATAAAAATAGCGCAGCTTTTAAAAGCTTAGTGTTCCAACGGCACAAGTTTCTATTCCATAAAGGAATATTAATAGTGCAACCCTAGGGTCTATTCCCAAGGGTCATTTCACGTATTTCCATCGTTGACTGGCCAATCCTTACAAAGCCTTGCCTCCATAAAACCTGAAATTCTGGTATCAGATGTGTGATGTTAAGGTGCGATGTCACAACAACACACTCTGCATAATGGACAGAATAAACAGCAAAATAACACCAAGAATTATTGACCCAGTTCGGTTACAACCAACCTACTCTGGGGGCTACCAAGCCAGGGATGGAATTCACTATTTGTAGATATAATTTACAGACTCAATAACCCGTTGACAATCTCCTAAACTTATACTCTACTAATGACTTCCTACCTAAGAAACCACCTAGGTATGAGAACACCACTCAATCCCTTACAAACACTCAAAGAAACCACTTTGAGTAACCTTGATCTTACTTCACAGCTTCGATCAAGCAACCACTCTCTATTGCTTCACAGCTTCTAGAGAGGATAGAAACACAACACCTATTCAAACCCTAGAATAGTGTAAATACAAGCACTCTAAACAAACTCTAGACACTAAGCCTCCAGCTTCTGATCTTCTGAATGTTTTCTGTGCCTTTTTCCTTTGGTCTTGTGCGCTTTATATAGCTCCTTGAATTGGTCTTGGACCTGCTACAATATCTCCCAGATTTGTTATTTAAAACTGAATATTTAAAACAGATTTTCTCCTAAAATCTTTTTAAATCTTCAACCTTTTAAATCTCCTACAAATCTGCACCAGATCTCCTATGCAGCAGAAAATATCTATCCCAAGATATTCGCATCCAATGAGATAACTTGCTCTCCACAATTCCAGCTAATACGCAACCTTAACAACATCACTACCTGCTGTTGTTAATTCTGCAGATCTAATGTCACAACATCACCATGTGACATCAGACATCCAACTTCAGCAATTAATTACTTAACACAGCCCAGTGTTAAGACTTCAATGTTGCAACATCAGCACCTTGACATCAACATTGAATATACTTTGTTTTACCAAAATTCCAGCCAATCCAAGAACTAACAATCTCCCCCTTTGGCTAATTTTGGCTAAAACAATCTCTGCACTCTGCACCTTCAGAGACTTCAGCAGCGGAAAAACTTCAATCAATAATTTTGAACTCTTCATCAGCAGCAGTTTGACAATTTTCATAGTCTTCATCACTTGATCTGCTGCAGCACCATCTTCATTATTGACAACAGCCAATTGGTGCTCCCCCTCAAAAATATGAACCACCATCACAGCTGTTCAGTAGCTCACAATGTGCAACACTTCTCCCCCTTGATGTCTGCTTGGCTGCACTCTTCAAATGCTATGATATCTTCACTAGCTCAGTCTACACTCCCCCTCAATAACTGCATCAGTACTTTTCAACTAAACACCTTTTATTATTTTTAGTAGCATCAATCTCTCTTCATGGCAATTAAACAATTTTTAACTCTCCCCCTTTTTAGCCATAATTTGACAACCTTCACTCAGAAGCCCTAATAACTAGTCAGTACACCCTAGCTCTCATTGTTAGCCTCTCAGTTAGCAACCAGGCAAAACAAATCATAGAAAACAAAACTAGTGCAAATAACAGCACAATATTCAAATTACATAACCAAGCACACAAAGTGCTGAAACAAAGATAGAAAATAAAACTAACACTACTAATTAAGAACACAAACATTAAAAGTTTGAATCATCTGAGCTGAGACCATCATCATCTTCTTCATTATCATTGGCACTTGCACCAGGTCCATCATCAACATCCTTACTTGTGTTGGCTGCTTCACCTTCCTTTGCTGCCAATCTCAAAGTCATGACAAGTCTTTCAAATTTTTGTTTCCTTTCAGTACTAACTCTTATGACTTCATCTAACTCCTTGCAAGCCTCCTCTAGTTCTGTAATCAACCCAGTCTTGGCTGGTGACTGTTGTGATGTTGAAGCAGATGTCTTGACACTGTCAGGAACATGTTTCCCTTTAAACAACTTGTAATGGACTGACAAGGCAGGCTTCCTTTTGCAAACAACATCTGAATGCTGTAGAATTCTAGGATGTTGAGACAAGATAATCCCACAAATGAGAGAGGGAAATGCAATGGGCATCTTCACAGCATTTGTAGCAGCATGCTTAATAGTATGATCATAGATGTAGGAGCCATAGTCAATTCTTTGCTTGGTCCCAACTGCATAAATTATCTTCCCCAATCCAACAGAAATTGTGGTCCTGTGACTAGTAGGAACCCAGTTGACAACACCTATTCTGTGCAGAATAGCATATTTGACTCTCAACAAACTGGCTAACAGCTTTCCTTTTATGGGCCAAACATCTACCTGACCACCAGTGATTTCTTTGCATATAACATTATTGGAGACTTCTAATTCTCCATAATCTCCCTCACTTCTTCCTAAGTAGGCATTGATCACTTTAGGAGAGAACCAGACACACTTACCCCTGATGGTAACTCTTCTGAAGGTTAGGCTCTTGCTGTCATTTATAGATTCAGGGATATTAACTATGAATTCTCTGACCAGTCTATCATAGCAATTAGTCAACCCTGACATAGTCCTTATGAGACCAGTAAACTTAATTAGGTCTACTATTTCAGTAGACTCTAAGTCTTCTGCTACTACCTCTCTTTCCAGAGCTATCCTTCTTTGACTCACACAATTCCACATGGATGCACTTCTGTCATAGTGAGATGAGATGTTATCAGGCACTTGATTAGTAGCAGGGTTGATGTCTTGAGTATCACACTCAGAATCTGACTCTTCCCTGATTCTCCTCTTCTTGTCAGACCTGGCAACTTTGCTTCACGACTTGGGAGAGTCTGTAACTGATGTCCTTTTCTTATCCTTCCTTCTTCCAATTCTATCATCATCAGATGAGTCCTCAATCTCTATAACCTCAACCTAATCCTTCCCTTTACCCCTGTGACTTTCATTCCTAAGGGACGATGTTCTGACATCAAAGATGACATCAGTATCATCAGGATCTTCTCCTTCAGCTTCTTGACTCAGGGCCTGTCTTTGAAGATTTTTGTCCTCTCCTTGAGAGTTGACCTGTTCAGCAGGTATTTGCCTTAAAGGGACAGAAATTCCTTTCACACGTATTCCTTTCTCAAGGATTTTGGTGGCAATCTGCTCCAAATGCATGTCTACATCATACTTCTCCTCAACAGCTTGAGAGGATGATGACTTAGCTTCAGTACTATTCACCGTGGTTGAGGGTTTAGGGTTACCTGGCTCGGGAAGAGCAATAGAAATGTGTTCTTCGTTAACTAGTTCTTTTTCGGAAGAAACCCTAGTTTGTGCCTGCTCAGGTGTTTGAGACTCAGAGTTCTTGGAAGGGGAAGACATCGTTCCTTTGTAACAGACTAGGTTTAGAGAAGAACTTTCTATTCTGTTGCGATTTAGGGAGATGAAACGTAGCGATGAGAATGTTTTGGTAAATCTTGATGTAGTATCAATATGGTAAGGCGCCTGATTTTGAGTACCTTTTAAAGGCCAATCACTAATGTTTTCCCTCCATAAAGACTTTCATTTTAAAAAATTCACATCAGGACTCATTAACTCTGAGTGACCTTTCAGCATCATGACATCATAGTCTGATGTTTTAACATCGACCTGAACATCATTAGTTGAACTACTTTCAAAAGAAATCCACTGATAGCAGTTGTCCTTGGTTCTGGTACCCTTCATAACAACCTGATTATGCTCATCAGAAACCACACACTCATCTTTGGTGTAGTTTACCTTGTAACCTTCATCACACAACTGGCTTATGCTGATCAAATTTGCATTTAAACCACTGACAAACAGAACATTGTCAAGTTCTAGTCTACCATCACCTTGCACCTTCCCAACTCCTGCAACAACACCTTTTTCTCCATTGCCAAAAATAACCTCATGAGAGGGACAATGACTGACTTCAGCAAACATGGATCTACATCTAGACATGTGTTTGGAACACCCACTGTCAAAATATCATGTTCCTTCTTTAAACTCTTTGTCAGCCATGTGAGCCAATAAGCACTTCACCTTCTCCTTAGGTACCCATTGTTTAACAACTTTGGGCATGTACTCTCTCCATCTGTTTTGAGGCTGAGGGAATCCATGCAGCTTATAGCAAGAGTACTGCATATGTCCAAACCTTCCACAATAAAAGCATCTCACCCTTTCATCTCTGAATCTTCTGCCATGATGAGATTGCTTAGGCTGCCATCCATAATGTGGTCTCCTCCTACCATAACTGGCCGCCTTCTATTATGCTGGTATCTTCTTCCATAAGAAGGCTGAGAATGTTGTTTCCTGGATTGTCTCCCATGATGGTGTGGCTTTCTTCTTCCATAGATATGAGGAACAACATTGGTGTAACCATATTCATATCCATACCAGTTTCCTTGATGTTGAGACAACTGATGAGACATGTTCTGCTTGAACCTGGCAGCTTGCATGCTCTGGTGATATTGGGGAGCCATATACTGACTAGCTCCGTGAGGCTACATCTTCCTCTGATGGGGACTATCCTTTTTCTCAACATTCTGAGGCTGAACAGCCTTCTTAGGAGTAGAATCCTGTCTCTTTGTTTGAGACATAGATTGGGACACCTCCTCCTTTGCTCCTGAAGTGCTTGCCACATATCCTATACCAGACTTATCACCAGCAACCTTTTCTGTCTGAAGGATTTTATCAAGTGTGTCTGTCCCACTGTTCAGCATCCTAACAGTTTTGGTCATATGATCAAGATGAGCTTTGACTAATAAGACTTCATTTTCCAAATAAGCTTTATCAGTCTCAAGCTTAACAATCTGTTTCTTCTGTTTTTCACTTTCTTGACAGATCTCAACACTTTTTAAGCACAGCTCTTGATAAGTGGATGCTAACTCCTCATAGGTTATTTCTCCATCACTAGAATCATCATCAGAAACAGCTCCTGTTAAGGCTCTAACATGCTTTGCTGACTCACCTTCACTTTCACTATCAGAGTCAGACCAGGAAACTGTCATGCCCTTCTTCTGCTTTTTCAAGAAGGTGGGACATTCTTTCTTGACATGTCCATACCCTTCACACTCAAAGCACTGAACTCCTTTATCTTGGGCAGTTTTCTCTTCATCCTTTTCTTTTGACTTGCTGGTGTCAGAAGATATGTTCTTGACATTAGGCCTGGAGTTATTATTCATTCTCTTGAATACTTTGTTGAACTGTCTTCCCAACATAACTATGGCCTGAGATAGATCCTCCTGCGATTCAGAACTCTTTCCTTTTTCTTCTGCATCATTTGACACCAAGGATATACTCTTTGGCTTCTTTTCTGGTTCTTCCTCATTCAACCCAAGCTCAAAAGTTTGAAGAAATCCAATGAGCTCATCAACTCTCATCTTGCCGATGTCTTGTGATTCTTCAATGGCAGTTACCTTCATCTTATACTTCTTAGGTAGGGACCTAAGGATCTTCCTAACAAGCTTTTCATCTGACATCTTCTCACCAAGAGCACTGGATGCATTAGCCAGCTCCAGAACATTCATGTGGAAGTCATGAATAGTCTCATCGTCCTTCATCTTCAGGCTTTCAAATTTTGATGTTAAAATCTGAAGTCTCGACATCTTAACTCTAGATGTTCCTTCATGTGTAGCCTGCAAGATATCCCATGCTTCCTTAGCAACTTCACTGGTATTGATTAACCTGAAGATATTCTTATCCACTCAATTGAAGATTGCATTTAGAGCTTTGGAATTTACAAGGGCGAGCTCATCTTCTTCCTTGGTCCATTCTTCTTCAGGCTTTGGCTTTGAGGTGCCTTCTTTGTCTTTGCCAGCATCATCTTTTTCACACACAACAGGTGCTTTCCACTCTTTAATAACAGCCTTCCAAGCCCCGCTGTCCAAGGATTTTAAGAAAGTGGTCATCCTTGGCTTCCAATAGTCATAATTTGATCCATCCAAAATAGGGGGTCTATTGACGAATCCTCAAACTTCTTTGTCCATCTTTACACCAGAAAGTAACTTCCCTAGATCTCACCCAGAGACAGACAGGATGCCTGCTCTGATACCAATTAAAATTCTGGTATCAGACGTGTGATGTTAAGGTGCGATGTCACAACAACACACTCTGCATAATGGACAGAATAAACAGCAAAATAACACCAAGAATTGTAGACCCAGTTCGGTTACAACCAACCTACTCTGGGGGCTACCAAGCCAGGGATGGAATTCACTATTTGTAGATATAATTTACAGACTCAACAACCCGTTGACAATCTCCTAAACTTATACTCTACTAATGACTTCCTACCTAAGAAACCACCTAGGTATGAGAACACCACTCAATCCCTTACAAACACTCAAAGAAACCACTTTGAGTAACCTTGATCTTACTTCACAGCTTCGATCAAGCAACCACTCTCTATTGCTTCACAGCTTCTAGAGAGGACAGAAACACAACACCTATTCAAACCCTAGAATAGTGCAAATACAAGCACTCTAAACAAACTCTAGACACTAAGCCTCTAGCTTCTGATCTTCTGAATGTTTTCTGTGCCTTTTTCCTTTGGTCTTGTGCGCTTTATATAGCTCCTTGAATTGGTCTTGGACCTGCTACAATATCTCCCAGATTTGTTATTTAAAACTGAATATTTAAAACAGATTTTCTCCTAAAATCTTTTTAAATCTTCAACCTTTTAAATCTCCTACAAATCTGCACCAGATCTCCTATGCAGCAGAAAATATCTATCCCAAGATATTCGCATCCAATGAGACAGCTTGCTCTCCACAATTCCAGCTAATACGCAACCCTAACAACATCACTACCTGCTGTTGTTAATTCTGCAGATCTAATGTCACAACATCACCATGTGACATCAGACATCCAACTTCAGCAATTAATTACTTAACATAGCCCAGTGTTAAGACTTCAATGTTGCAACATCAGCACCTTGACATCAACATTGAATATACTTTGTTTTACCAAAATTCCAGCCAATCCAAGAACTAACAAAACCCTCTTCCCTCTTGGGATATCTTGCACCTACTACAGCAAGTATGAGTACCTCTTCAAAGAAGGCAATGACCAAGAAGGTGGCTGGAGAAACAAGGAAAACTGAGGCCACGACTACTGCCCTCAAAGACACTTCAACTGGAGCAACATCTCGTGCCAAGAAGAGAGAAACCAAGATGAAGGAACCCGAGAAAGGACATTCCAAAGCACAAAACTCTGATGATGAAGCTGACGAAGATTATGTTGCCTTCCTCAACTCTATTAATTGGAGAGACTATGAATAATCTTTCTCCTGGGTTTTATGTTATTGTACTTGTTTTTTTTTGTATGCCATTTTGGCCTCACATGGCCTATTTTGGCTTTTATAATTTGAATAAAATTTACGTATTAATATGGATTTCTTGTAAAATAGGCTTATATTTTTTCAAATATTTCCCATTTACCCTTAAGACTCTTAAATCACCCTCCATCTCTTGAATCTCATAAGCATTATTACTAAATGCCTTAATAATTTGAAAAGGACCTTCCCACTTAGGAGACCACTTCCCCAAAATTTTGGTCTTTTGATCCATAGGTAAGATCACTTTCCACACTAGATCTCCAGTTGAAAAGGTTTTAATCTTGACCTTTTTGTTATAAGACTTCTCCACCCTTATCTTTTGCCTTTTCAGCAACTCTAAAGCATGGAGCCTTTCTTCATCTAGGTCTACTAATTCATCAAACATCATACTCCAATAAGACTCAGATGGAATCTCATGATGCCTTTGAATCCTTATTGATTAAAGATAAATCTCCACAGGCAAAACTGCATCATGACCAAAAGTCAGTCGAAATGGGGTAGTATTAGTTGCCTCTTTAGGGGACGTCCGACATGCCCAGAGTATTTGGTCCAATGTCCTATGCCAATTTCTTGGCTTTTTCCCCACATGCTTTTTTATCAACCCAATAACTACTTTATTTGCTGCTTCGACTTGGCCATTAGCTTGAGCATAATAAGGTGTGGAGGTTACAAGCTTGAATCCCATTTCTTTAGAAAACTCTTGCATCTTTCGACTAGTGAAGACTGATCCTTGGTCTGTTGTAATTGTCTCTGGGATTCCAAACCTATAGATGATGTGCTTCTGGATAAATTCAATCACATCTTCCTGATCAACATTTGGTAATGGGATAGCTTCGACCCATTTTGTAAAATAATCAATACCTACCAAAATGTACTTATGATTTTTAGATGATGCTGGTCGAATCTCTCCGACCAAATCCAAAGCCCATCCTCTAAAAGGCCAAGGTTTCACTATAGAATGTAATTCACTCGCAGGGACATGTTGAATGCCAGCATGAACTTGACATTCCTAACAACCCTTAACAAATTCAATACAATCTTTTAACATGGTAGGCCAATACATGCCTTGTCGAAACAACAACCATTTCATTTTATGGCCTACCTGATGTGCCCCACATGCCCCACTATGGACAGTCGAAAGGGATAAGTATGCTTCTGCCTCACTGAGGCACTTAAGCAATACTCCCTCAGGAGTCTTTTTGAATAATTCATTACCCAACAAGACGTAACTTAAAGCTTGATACTTGATTTTCCTTTCTGTTGAAGCTAATGGATTTTTCAGGTAATCCATTATAGGTTTCCTCCAATCCTTGTCAGTTATACTATCAACTGCCAGAATTGCAAAATTGTCTTCGTCAACATATCCAAGCTTAGTTTCTTCCAAATCTGATGGGGCTAACCCTACTAACACCACCCTTCCTCTGACTTCGACTTCGGTTGCATCTTGTAATTTATCTTTCAAAACTTTATACCCTGATGCAATCTGAGCCAAGTCATTAGCCACCTGGTTTTCCAGTCTAGGGATGTGTCGAAAACTAACTGCGTCGAACTTTTTCAACAGTCGATTCACAACTACAAAGTACATAATCAAATTTTCTTTTATGCACTTGTACTCTTTGGTCACTTGTTTTATGACCAGTTCTGAATCTCCCATTATTTCGACATGAGTTACCCCTAATTCCAACAATACTTCAAGTCCAGCAATTAAAGCTTCATATTCAGCCTCGTTGTTAGAACAACGGCCTTCAATTTTATACTTAAGTGTTGTTGGAATTTTACTATGAGAAATACCAAGTACTCCTATGCCTGTCCCATCTTTGTGGCTCGACCCGTCGAAATAACTTCCAAGGCTCCACATCAAGATAGTTCAGGGGGGTCTCATTTGTAAAATGGTCAGCTATAAAGTCTGCCACTATTTGTCCTTTAACAGCTTTTAAAGGCTTATAAGTTAAAGAATATTCAGTTAATGCTAATGCCCATTTTCCAATTCGACTATGCAAGATAGGTTTGGACAACATATGTTTAATAACGTCATAACGAGAAGAAACATACACATCAACTGGTTTTATATAATGCTTCAATTTGGTACAAGAGTAATACAAACATAAACATAATTTTTCAATCATGCTATATCTAGTTTCTGCATCATTTAAAACTCTACTAAGGTAATAAACGGCTCTTTCGACACCATCATCATCCTCTTGAGCTAACATGCTCCCTAAAGTTCTATCTGACGCAGCTATGTACAATCTCATACACTTATTGCCACGAGGTGGTGAAAGAATAGGGGAGTGACTCAGGTACTCTTTGATTTTGTCGAAGGCTTCCTGTTGATCTTGCCCCCAGTCGAACCCATCCTTGCTAGCTCGAAGCAATGGTGAGAATGCTTGCGTTTTCCCACTTAAGTTACATATAAATCTCCTCAAGAAATTTATTTTGCCCAAGAGAGACTGTAATTCCTTCTTTGTTGATGGCACTTTTGCTTCCATAATGGCTTTGGTTTTATTATGGTTGATTTCGATCCCCTTCTTGTGGACCACAAAGCCTAAGAAATCCCCTGCCTGCACACAAAAAGCACATTTGAGAGGATTCATTTTCAGACCATGCTTTCTCATCCTTTCAAAGGAATGTCGAAGATGGCTTATATGATCTTTTCCTGAAAAGGACTTAACAACAATATCATCAATATATATTTGCATAAAAGTCTCAATAAAATCATGAAAGATCGAATTCATTGCTCTCTGGTAAGTTGCCCCAGCATTTTTTAGACCGAAAGGCATCACTACCCATTCGTAAGTACCTAATGCCCCTGGACATCGAAAAGCAGTTTTTGGGACATCTTCCTCAGCAATGAATATTTAGTTATAACCAGAATAACCATCCAACATGCTCAAATATTCATGTCCTGCAGCAGAATCAAGCAGCATTTCTGCCACAGGCATAGAATATTCATCTTTAGGGGTTCCAGAATTTAGATCTCTAAAATCTATACAAACCCTTAAAGAACCATTCTTTTTAATGACTGGTACAATATTAGCTAGCCATTCGACATACCTAGCTGTACAGATGAACTTGCACCTAAGTAGCCTTTCGATTTCCTCTTTGATCTTGGAAATGATTGTTGGGGCAAACCGTCTTGGATTTTGCTTGACTGGCTTTTTCCCAGGTATGATTGGCAACTTATGTTCAACAAGCTCTCTCCTCAAACCAGGCATTTCATCATAGTCCCAAGTGAAGCAATCCTTGAATTCCCTCAGTAATTGGACTATTTCGACTCTGAGTAGTGGGTCGAGATTAGCGCTAATATAAGTAGGCCTTTTCACTCCCCCTTCACCCAAGTCAATTTCTTCCAAAGGATCCTGCGCCAGCATTTTAATATTATCTGACAGTGGATCCTTTTCAAAACCTAAAGGCTCACCATCATACACAGCATCAAGCCTTTGGTCTTGGTCTTCAATTTGATGCCCATCAGGTGGCTCAGGTTCAAAGTCCTTACCAAGGCCTACTTCACAAATTTGAGTTTTGGCTTCGACAGCCATGTGGTTGTGTGCAGCCTCTAAAGCCGCTTGTAACTTGGATTCGGCCACATAGGCCGAAATTCTTTGTAATGCGTCGAATTCAGTCATTGTTACTGAATTCACTCCCCCAACCAGTGGGGTCAACCTCAAGCAGCCCATAGTATGGGACATTGCCTTATTCTCTTACGACTTCTCTGTCCCATCGAAACCCCTCTAGTGGGTGCAAGTGCAATGAACAGAATGCGTGATCATCTGGGGAGAGATCGAATTCTGCTGGAGTGCAAGGCGTAATATGCGCCAAATTTTTGTCGAACTCAGAACCATCAACATGATTAACAGGCACCTTAAAGTAGCCTTGATCAGCCTCAATGTTTTCTACTATTCCATCAGACCTCCAGATTGTTATGCGTTGGTGCATTGATGAAGGTACTGCCCCAATGCCATGAATCCATTCCCTTCCTAGTAGAAGGTTGTAGTTAGCTTTACTTTCGACCACCGTGAACAAGGTGGGTCTTGTCACTGTACCCACAGTCAAGTCAACCTGTAAGACACCTAAAGTGGTCCCAATCTTCCCTTCATAGTTAGAGAGGACCATGTTGTGGGGTTTAAGATCAGTGTCGAATTTACCAATTTTACTTAGCAGAAAATGTGGCATTAGGTTGACAGTAGCCCCACAGTCCACCAAGATCTTGTTAACAGCCACGTTCTCTACTTTCCCTATAATATACAGAGGTTTCAAGTATCCCTTAATGGCTTCAGTTGGTCGCTCAAAGAAAGCATTCTGTTCTTCGACACAGCCATTGTTCATTACATAATAGCACACAGGTTGGTGTGCTGCCATTTCTGCCTCAGCGTTGGTATCCAAATTCTCCACTTCAGTTACTCTGTCATACTCCCTTGGCATTACTGACACTACGTTGACAATGATGTTCAAAGAAGCATCAGAGTCTGAATCAAAGTTGTGGGTCGACGCATCGTTTTCAACAGTTTCGACCACAAATTTCTCAGCTTCCTTCTTAGAAGTAAACAACTTTCGACCCACCGGCAGCTGGTTTGTTGTTCTCATGCCAACACCTTTGTTGCTAGCTGGCAGGACATTAGTGTTGGTCTCGGTCGAGTCTCTAGCTTGAGCTTCTCTTAAAGCTTTCCTTCGCCTCTGCTCTCTCCTCCATTGGGACCTCGACGTGGGATTTTTTCCTTTGAAATTCTCAGACACATAGGCAGCTTTGTTGGAAGACTTGAATTCTTTCCTATACTCAAGTGAAGAACCTCTAGCCACATCAAAACTTTTCCATCCTTGCTTCCCTTTTCCAGCTGCTTCGACGGGTTTAACCCACCTCCCAGTTGGTACTTCGCCACTAGGTTTGAAAGTAGCTTGCTTGGCCCTTGGAATTTGTGGCCTTGGACCATATTGTCTCTGAGTAGCTTTCCTTGGGTCGAAACGCCCTGGCTTTTGAGCATCTTTCCTCCCACGTCCAGATTTGGCCTCTCTCCCAGCTTGGAGGCCATGAGCAGCTTCTTTGTCGAAGATAGCACTGCATCGAGGGCACAGCATGACTTCAGAATTCTTTCCCTGGCACCTGTGGAGAAAATCAATGATGGTCTCATCCTCTCTGGGATAAACCAGTTTGTTGCAATCCTCTTGGTCATCAATATCCATGGCCTATTTGTCAGTAACTTCGACCATGTTTACATTAACTTCATCTTTTACATGCATCTTAGAAAAGTCAATATCAAGGCCTACACCAGCCTCGTCCATTTGTCTAAAATGACCAGCAATCTCTTTTGTCACCATCTGCAATTTTGGTGCTTCAACTTCAGCACGGGTCTCGACTATAGTTTCAGTGTCGAACCTTTGAACTTCAGAAGAGGTACTAAAGTAATGTTCAGTAGCCATACATATCAAATGCTCCAGCTGATAGCCATCCATCTCTTCAGCCTCTCTGATAAACACAACATCATTGGTAACGTCCTCAATAACCTCCACCACCGTGGCATTTCTGCCAAGAGCTTCGTTGGTACTAACACTACCCGAACTACTCTCAGACAACTCAACCAGTTCGACCATGTTGACCTCCTCAGGCTCTGCATAATTTGCTTCCGCTACATCAAGGGGGCTGGTATCAATCTTCATCTGGGTCTTAGTCTTCTCCCCAAATTTGAGCCTTCCCTCCTGAATAGCATTCTGTACCAAATCCCTGAAAAGAAAACATTGAGACGTCTTATGACCCAAGTAATTATGGTATTTACAAAAACCTCTCTTTTTTCTTTGCTCTAAAGGTGGTATTTTAGCACTGGGAGGCACTAATATTTGACCATCCTTAACTAACAAATAAAAAATTTCGTCACATTTAGTGATGTCGAAAGTGTATGTTTTCTTTGGGAACCTATCATTCTTTTTGGTTTCGACAGGGTTTTTTCCATTCGAAGGAACTAATAATTTACAAGAATAAGGGGGGCCCTTCTTAAGTTCAGCAAGGTCTATCTCATTTTCGTAGAACCTAACAGACTCGTCATACAGTTCTTCGATGCCCTCCTGGTATTCGACGTAAGCTACCTTCTTGTTCTTATTCACCCTAGCTTTCTCATCTTTGAGACGCTCTAGCTGTCGAACTCTGTCAGCCAACTAGGCCATATCCCTCAAATACTGGGTGTCCAGTTTTTTCCTGATAGAGTAATCAAGGCCACCAGCGGCCATTTCGACAAGCTCGTGCTCAGGCACTTTTGTAAAACACCTAGCCTTGAGTAGTCGAAACCTATTCAAGTAATCATCTATTGGCTCATTGAACTTTCATTTCACACTAGCCAATTCTTTCAAACTAATCTTCGTCTGACCCATGTAAAATTGCTCATGGAACAAACGTTCCAACTGGGTCCAATTACAAATCGAACCAGATGGTAACGTGGTGAACCACGTGAATGCATTTTTAGTGAGGGAACTAGGGAAATACTTTACCCTTAGACTCTCATCATTTGCAATCTCACCGGCTTCGATCAGGTAGCGCGCCACATGTTCGACGGTAGATTCTGTAGTATCTCCTGAGAACTTAGTAAACTTTGGTACTTTTGTCCTTGGAGGAAATTCAGCTTAAAGTATATAGTCTACTATAGGCGAAGTAAAGTTTGGCCTAGAAAAACCCATATTTAGGCCATTTCGAGCTATTATTCTTTCGACCAAGGCTGCCAAATTGTTCTCTGCCGCTACATTGCTGCGTCGAACCTGATTCACCACACGATCAGCATCTTGATTTCTGTTCACTGGCACCATCCTTGGTTCCTTCTCTTCAAGTATTGGTATTTGATTTCTAGGAGGCTCCTCCCTAGGTGGTTCAAGTATTGTCATCATTTGATTGGTTTTAGTAGTATTCTGGATCAATGGCTGGAAAATTTCTCCCATTGTTTGAGACAAAGTATGTACCATTTGCATATTGCTCTCATCCATCTGTTGCCTCAAATAGGCTGCAGACTCATTTGTTAAGTTGGGCCCTTGAGCAGAATAACCCAAACCTATAGACTGGCTGTTTCGACCCATCTTAATTCCAGAACCTGACTCCTGCATAGGGGAAGATATCACATTTTCTGAATATACTGGGGGTGCAGTACGCAGATTCTGCATCATTGCCGTTGGCATGCCATAGATTGGGTTCCTAGGCAAAGACTGTGAAAATCCTGGGGGAGGAAATTGCCTGTACGTCGAACCTCCTCCTGGTGGAGTCAGAGGATTTGTCACTGATGAGCCAATGTACTCCAAGACTGGCTGAGTGTAAGGCCTCACGTATGTCGCCCCTGGTCCCGCTGTCGAAGAGAAGGCTCTGTCACCATGGTTAACACTATCGATCCTCCTGTCGAAGGAACTGGAGTTGGCGCCACAGTACTTCTTGGTAATTCTTGAGGATTGATGGTGCTGTTCTGAACACTTGAACTGCTTGGTTGAGTATTGGTCCCAGCAGAACTGGGATTTGAATTTCCTTGGCCAGATGCCATTCTCCTCACGTTTCTTCTCTTTGGTCTATATTCGTTTGAACTGGCTACCTTTCCGCTTCTCAGGTGCATACGCTAATTTGCCACAAACTCGACCAATGAAACAACAAATACTTTAAGAAGACAGTTATAAAACTTCTTTTTGGTGGTTATTTAAAAGTTACAAACTTCCAAATCCACGTTTAGCACTGTCCCACTGGGCGTGCCAATTTGTTTACCTTGAAAATTGGTAAACAACCGCTGATCTTCTAAAACTACAAAGTTCTAGTAACTTACAGGATCGATCAGATTGATCCTAGGACATGTGCTGTATGTGTATTTAGAATATTTCGCAATTTGATAAAGGATGCCTTTCGACAATGCACATAAATAAAAAGGGTGTTTGAAGTGTAAAGGAAAGCGATAAAGATAAAGGAAATGACTAAGTCGAACAATACATCAAAGAAAGCAAAAGGGCTGAATGTAAAAGGTTTGATAAAGAGAACTGGAGTTAAATGTTGGAAAGAAATGCATAAAGATCATAAAATGCAGAAAAGGTAAATGTTTGAAAATAAAGGTTTTTAATGTAGAACTGTAAAGTAAAGACTGGGTAATGTAAATGACTTGGAAGGTAAAAGTTCATGAAAAGAGATTTCAAAGTAAAGAATCTAAAACAGAAACTTCTAAGTAAATTGCATTGCAATAAAAGGTAATGGTGATTACAATCACGTACATTCTCACTTCACTGGTTTCTCGACACACTGGATACTTTGAGTGAATATAGAGTTACTTGTACAATTTGATTTTTTCACACTATTCTAACTCTAAGACTAACCTATTTATAATACTCTAATGTAACCATCCTTTGACGATTTTATTCTTAGATTACACCACTTGGCACTTTGCATGTCTTCACGATTTGGATCTTCGCCACCTGTCCTCTTTTCAAATTCAAATAGTGGAACTTCCCTCCACTATTCAGTTGTAACTGCAGCGCATTGTCCATATCCACTTCACCATGTCGACTTGACTCCTTGGACTTAGCAAGATTTGAAGTCATGAAATCCTTCCATTCGACTCAGGCATTGCACAAACATGGTCGAAGGCCTTCTTAGTCGAAGCCTTCTTTTTCTAGGATTATTATTTTAAAGAATAACTTCTTTTAAAGCCATTGTCTGAAATCATGTAGCGTCGAAATTAGGAGCTAACAACGTGCAATGTTATTTTTCACAATTAACGACTTTCTGGCTTACGGTAACTTGGCGGGGTACAGTGTCAAAGGACATAAAGCGTGTCCTATATGTGAAGATGATACTTGTTATCACCAACTTGAGTTTGGAAAAAAGACCGTTTACCTTGGGCATCGAAAATTTCTTAAACCGGGTCATCCTTATCGTAGATTGCAAAAGGCTTTTAATTGAGAGCAAGAGTTTGGTGAGGCTCCTAAACCTTTAACCGGGGATGAAGTTTATCAACGGCAGGAATACATTAATGTTGTCCTTGGGAAGAGAGAAAAAGAAAAAGGTGGGAAGAGAGGAAAAGAAAAAAGGGCAGTTGTGAAAAATATATGGAAAAAGAGGTCCATCTTCTTTGATCTTTCATATTGGTCAAGTCTTGATGTTAGCCATTGTCTTAATGTGATGCACGTGGAGAAAAATGTGTGTGATAGTTTGATTGGCACACTTCTAAACATTCCGGGCAAGACTAAAGATAGTAAGACTTCCCGTCTTGATATGGAGAAGATGGGTATACGAAAACAGTTGGCTCCAATAGAGAAAGAAAAAAGAACTTATCTACCTCCAGCATGTCACACTCTATCTAAAAAGGAAAAGAAGATGTTCTGCGAGTGTTTGCAAGGTATTAAAGTTCCGCAAGGTTACTCATCAAACATCAAGAAACTTGTATCAATGAAAGATCTCAAGTTAATTGGTTTAAAATCTCATGATTTTCATGTATTGATGCAACAAATTCTACCAGTGGCTATCTGTGGGATCCTTCCAAAAAATGTGAGAGTAACTATAACGAGACTGTGTTTATTCTTCAATGTCATATGTAATAAAGTTCTTGATTTCAAAAAATTGGATGAATTAGAAGATGAGGCTGCCATAATCTTGTGTCAATTGGAGATGTATTTTCCGCCATCATTTTTTGATATTATGGTTCACTTACTTGTTCATCTCGTAAGAGAAATCAGAATTTGTGGTCCAGTTTATTTAAGGTTGATGTATCCAATAGAGCGATATATGAAGATCGTTAAAGGATATACGAAAAATCATCACCGACTAGAAGCTTCGATTGTTGAAAGGTACATCACAGAAGAAGCTGTTGAGTTTTGTACAAACTATTTGTCGGATGCAGATTCTATAGGAATTCCAAAGTCTCGTCATGCTGACACAGATGGAAGAGGTATTCAAGGTCTAAATGTTAGGTCAATGGCTCGGGATGTAGTTATTCAATCACATTTCTATATATTGAATAATATAGATGAGGTTCAACCTTTCATAGATACTCACAAAAGACTTATGAAGAACAAATATCCCCGAATGAATGACAAGTTGTTGTTGATAGAGCATAACAATAGATTCATGGATTGGTTTAATAAAAGTGTATCTAATGATCCTAGTGCATCCGAGATACTTAGATGGTTGTCGTACGAGCCAAAATTTTGTGTCATTACCTGGAGTGCATACGACATTGGTCATTATACCTTTTATACAAAATCAAAAGATGATCGTAGTACAATACAAAATAGTGGGGTTATGGTTGAAGTCGAATCGATGTATTTCTCTAGTTCGAAAGATAAGAATCCGGTATTGGCAACTACCGCGTTTTATGGTGTCATTGATGAGATTTGGGAGATTGATTATGTTATTTTCAAAGTGGCTTTATTTAAATGCAAGTGGGTTCCCAATAATAGTAATGGTGTAGACATTGATGACTTAGGATTCACCCGAGTCGACCTTGGCAAGGCATCTTTTAAACAGAACCATTCATCATGGCTTCTCAAGCAAAACAAGTTTTCTATGCTTCCGATCCATCGAACAAATCGGGGAAATGGTCAATCGTTCTCCAAGGAAAATACATTCCTCTTAGTGATGAAAGTCTTGATATTCCGTCCACACCTTCTTACACAACACAAGTTCCTACCTCATATGATGAAGTTGATGGAGATGTCGTGCATGCTATACGACTCGATCATGAAGAAGGCGTATGGAAAAATTAACAAGTACGTAATTTATTATTTATTCATAATATATTAATTGTATGTTATAGTTTAGAAGTGTTTTAACTAACAAGTATAATTATTTGAAATCATAGGTATTTTGAGTCCAAACACCATGCCAGGAGACAAGACACCAAGAGACAAGATACCAATACACCAAGTTACAATTATGTGAAGTTATGTTATGTGTGTAAACTGTAATATGGTATATGTGATATTTTATTTATGTAGGTTGTTTGTTCTGATAAACTGTAATCTGGTATATGTGTTATTATGAATATGATACGATTAATATTATTATGAAAACTTTATCACAAAATGTGAATTGTATTTTTCTGCTGTGCTGAGATATGGAGAACAATAATACAGGTAAAAAAATGGGATTAATTATAAAAGCAGGATCATATTTGTTAATTTTGCATAAACTTTAATGACAGTTATATTTCATAACCGTTATAATATTTGGCGCGCTGTCCAGGAAAAAATAAATATCAAAACAGCGCTGCTGGGAATCGAACCGAGGACAATTATATTTATTACAACGGTGTATTGTAAAACCGTTGTGATAGTTAGCGCGCTTTCCTGTTATTACAACGCCTACAAGGTCGTCGTTGTAAGTATCATATATACAACGACAATCTACATAACAACGCCCTCGCCCGCGTCATTATATGTCATTCCCAACCGTTGTTAAATGGATTTTTCGTAGTAGTGTGAGATATCACGTTTGAAACTTAGCACCCCACATTTAAAACATACAATTCACACGAATGCAAATGCATTAAGACATAATCAACAACAATACACATTTTACAAACAAGAACAAATAGAGATAACGACCAACCTACAGGGAGGAAAATTTCCCTGGTCAGAGGCACGATCTCCCTTTCCTTCAACTGTTGTTCTTCCTTTCCCCTTCCTACCATTTTCTGCTTCAATTGCTTATTAAAACTCAAACTGCAAGGATGGCTGGAGCTTAGGGTTTTTTTGTTGTTGTTGTTGTTCTTCGATGTGAAGAGCAACAACTTTTGGGATAATGATTTTGTAAACCGTGGATGGAAAAAATAGGAGAGTAAGAGGTTCTATTTATAGGGAAAAATTAGGTTAAAAAAATAAATGTGATTGTCTATTTTTATAGTAATTTGATTTAACCTGATTTTTTCCTATTTCTTAAATCCCAAGATAATGAATCTGGATGGAATCATGGCTTGGTGGATTTAAATAAATAAAAATATTTTTTTCAAAAAAAAAAGAAATAGTTTAATATGAAAATGGACAAAGATTTGATTTTATTTTAACTTATATGATTTTTTTGAGATTTTTTCATAAAAACGTGATTTTAATGAAAAAAAATCAATTTTTTAAAATATTCATTAAACAAAATACGAAAATTAATATTAAAATAATAAAAAATCCTATTTTTAGGTAGGATTCAAACTCATGCACTCTCCCTTATAATCCTTAGGCCTACTCCTCTACCAAACAAACTACCATATTTATTCGAAATGAAATTAAATCTAAAGAGTAACATACTAATAAAAGTCTAATTTCTAATTTGCACTCCTATACTACAATTTTCATTCCTCTCTCCTTTTTTTTTTTTCCATAAGTGCATAGCAATAATATTTAATTTTCTTTAGAAATACAAACTACTTATTATCATTATTTTTATATAAGGAATTAAAAAAATAAATACGGTCAAAATTTAGGGTACGCCAAATCCGATAAGGGAGTACGAATGAATTCGAGTTGGTAGGAATTTTTCTCTTTTGTTAGTCTTTTTTTTGGGTATGTAAAGGTTGAAACATCCTTTCTGTTCATATTTAATTGAATGACTTTTAGAAAGAAAAAAAAAAGAAGACATCATGCATGCTGTGTATTTTGTAATTTAAAATTTAGCATAATGCATTCATTATTAATTTCTCTATTTGCTTATTTATTTGTGTGATAATTTGTATGTATGCTAACATTTGCTAAGAAATATGGTTGGGCCTAACTCAACCCTACAAAATCGGTTATTAGAGTGAGGATTGTCCCCACTTATAAACACATGTTTATGTCATATATTGTTCGAGGTGAGACTCTTAACACACTCCCTCACGCCTAAGATTGGACATCTGGAGCATGGAAATAAATAGTGGGTGATCCGATAATGGAAACCTGATAGCAGGTGGCCCACCGGATCTTAAACAAGACTCTTGATATCATGTTAAGAAATTTGGTTTGGCCTAACTCAACCCTACAAAACCGGTTGGTAGAGTGAAGATTGCCCCCACTTATAAACATGTGTTCATGTCACATATTGTCCGATATAGAACTCTTAACAATATTTAGTTGTTTTTTTTTTTACTATTTTTAAAAACATATAGGAATATATAATATGTTTAGAAATCGCATTAAGGGGGCCGAGACTCAGTCATATCGTCTGCTAGGTAAGAGCATGAGTCTAAGCTACAAAAAGATATAGTTGGACAATCCTAGCCATAACCATAGGAACAAGAACATAAGGTTTACGTTGAGGTAATCCTAGAGGCCCACAGGACATGTTGGTATTGACACTTTACGCAGACTAAGTGATCAGGAGGGAGTGATATGATACGTCTATCTATTTAATATTTTTTTTACAATTTTATTGTTTTATGTTTCTTTTAATTTATTACTTTCTTTCCAATTTTGTGACTAGACAAAAAAATTGTCAGTAATGAAAAAGGATCATTAATTGCACTACACAAAACGATAAATGGTTGATGTCATTAGAAACAATGGATACTCTAAACTTGCCACCAAAGGTTATGTCGTGGATGATCATGTCCTACTAACAATCTTTTATGAGAGATGGCATGAAGAGACATACAAATTTTATCTACTAGTTGGGGAAATGACAGTGACACTATATAACATGTCTTGTCTACTACATCTACCTATTCTGAGTCACTCTTTTTACTACACTTGAGTAACCAAACCTGAAACAATAGATATGATGGTTGAGCTAACTGGATATGATCTAGAAGTCGTTATGCGAGAAGCGGAAAAGACAAAAGGGGTCCATGTATGGTTCAACTACTTGGAAGATAATTTTCAAACACACGTGGTAGTTTTCAATGCTAATGAGAAGGAAGATGACGAGGTTGAGACACACATGCACATATAATTCGTCCTCAAAGTTATTAATGGTGTTTACTAATTAGTATACCTTGATGGAAGCATAGATCTCTCAAAATTTTCCCAATATTAGCATACGTGATTATGAGTAGGTGTATATTAAAAATGAGTCACATGTTAACTTCTTCATTTTGCGTAAAGGACATCGTACTCTAGAGTCATATCAAAAGTGTTTGGATTAACTATTGTCGCATGATGTGCAAGGATTTGTACTTCTACACCTATGTCGATTAGTAATAGACACATCCATTGGAAGATATATGCTTTTACTCGAGTTAGATTAGATATAGATTGTGTATGGTCTGATACATTTCAGAGTGAATCCTGTGTCAGTTTCAGTACGTGTAAAGTTTTCCCAAACATCTAGATGTATATGTTAGGCCTACGGTTAGTCGAGAGCATGTTGATTAGAGTTATATATTGAATACCTAGACTACAAGATGTCAATAGAGAAGCAAGGTGACCTATAATGAACGATTGGGATACTAAGGCGATATACATAACATGGTATTTTAAGATATTAGATCCCTGCCTAATTCTCTTGAGGAAGATCCGCCAGTATTAGTTTAGGAGGAAGCATTAGAATGATAGGTGGAAGAAAAATATGGCAGTAATGTGGCTCATGCTTGCGCATGATTAAAGACTTGGCTTCTGGATTACTTTTTGATGGAGTTGTAGAGCAAGTACAAAAGTTTACAATGTTGTCTAGAAAATTCTAAAGGAGGCTAAGAATGCTTTGAGGCACAAGATGTTAAGACGTTTAGGAGGAAATGAAGTAGTTCACATGCTACATAAAAGGACATAATTTTTTATCATTGTTTCGTTGTAGAAACAAAAATGACGATGGTTGTAGAAACTACGACGGAGTGAAGCTTCTGATGCACTACGTCAATGTGACACCATGTAATGAAGGTTGTGATCACAGTGTTTCTTGAAACAGAGAGATCGATCTTGATGTGATCCCGTTAATCAGTGTTTTTTATCTCCAATACAGTGGATTTATGGGGGTACCTGCATCATTAGCACTCCAACACCGAAGTCATTTTATGGTTCAAGATAGTGGTATTGAAAGTGGATATTAGAGATTGTATACCTGAGAACCCTTTACAAAGGTACTTTTACCTTGGGCTTGACAGAGTAGGCTGAATATTGAAATTTTTTGTCGTTTTTATTTGACATGTAACCTGAAAAAAGGTGTGGGGTGACATGATGTAGCTTCTCTTGTATTCGAGTGCACTTGAGTATGGTTGTCTTCCCCGTACAAAAATATGGTTGTTGATTTGTCCTTACTTCCTGCTTTTGATCTGATCCATTCGATTGCCTTTGCTTATATAAAGATGGAGGGAGATCATGGATAACTTTTTAGCCATATTGTAGAATGAGTTTCCTCTTATCTTTTTTAGTCTTTCTTTCTTATCATAGAGCATTTGTCTTCTAGAGTAACCGTCGTCGCACGTTCATAATTTTAAAGCATTAAAGCTTCGTATTTTCAACTTCCTTCCTTGTTTCAGCACTTTCGGCCTCATACTTCAAGGTGTTGGGAATAACCCAAAAGCTATGGGAATTCCTTCTATCACGCAGCAATTATACAGAAAAGTAGAAAGAAAATAGGGAAGAAGAAGATGAATAGTGTTCTTGCTGCCCACAAACTGTGGGACTTTCTCTCTTCTTATTACTCACTCTGCAACTGCAGAATTCTGTGAGAAATTACAAAGTGTTGTAATTGATACAAAATAATGAGGGAAACTCCCTATTTATAGAATTAGGTTTGCTTGCATCTCAAGACAAAGCCCAAACTATAAAAGCCCAAATCAAATCTATTTAGATCTAAACAAATCTAACTAAATCTAAACAAATCTGTGTAACAAATATTTTCGACACTAGACAACAAGCTGTTATCTTCGACTTCGACTTCAACAACAATGGATTACATTCAACACACCACCTAATACATTGTGTCTAAACTATATATGTTCATCATAGACCTTAGCCTCTTGAATCCTTCGACTTGCACTCCCTTCGTCATGATATCTGCAATCTGATTCTCAGTTCTGCAGTGTTCCAAATTCATCTTCCCTTCTGCTACCTGCTCTCGAAGATAATGGAACCTCATCTCGATGTGCTTGCTTCGACCATGAGCTATTGGATTCTTCGCCAAGTTGATAGCTGACATGCTGTCGATCTTCATGGTAATTGCTCCATGACTTATTGATGTAATTTCTTCGACCAGATTCACCATCCATGTTGCTTGACATGCACAAAGAGAAGCAACAATGTATTCTGCTTCGCATGATGACAATGCCACTACTGGCTCCTTTCTCGAACTCCAAGCAACTGGTGCACCACCTAACATAAACACATATCCAGCTGTGGATTTTCTATCCTCTGCATCACTACACCAGCTAGAGTCTGTGTATCCCACTAACTTGCATTCTTTCCCTTCATCAGCTGCTGGAAACAAAATGCCATAGTCGAGAGTTCCTTTCAGATACCTTAGTATCCTCTTCACCGCTGCTAGGTGTGATACCTTTGGCTTCTGTATAAATCTACTTACCATACCAACACTGTATGCTAAGTCAGGCCTTGTGTGACAAAGGTATCGAAGTGACCCAATAAGTCTTCTGTATTGGGTTGGGTCGACATCATCTTCATCTGAATTTTTCGACAGTTGCTGTCTGGGCTCAGCTGGAGTCGAAGTTGGGTTGCAATCTTGCATCTCAAATCTCTTCAATATTTCGCCTGCATATCTTCTTTGATGCATCATCAAACCTCTACTACTCTTGTAGAATTCGATGCCAAGGAAATATGAGAGATTTCCCAAGTCTGACATTTCAAACTCTTCACTCAGGTTACGTTTGAAATCTTCGATCTCCTTCTTGCAACTTCCTGTTATCAACAGATCATCGACATAGAGACATAGTATAAGCAATTCGCCATTGCTTCTTCTTACATATACTCCATGCTCAGTTGTGCACTTCACAAATTCCTTCTCCCTTAAGAAGCTGTCGATTTTCTTATTCCAAGCTCTTGGAGCTTGCTTAAGTCCATACAGGGCTTTATGCAGCCTGTACACCTTTCTCTCTTTGCCTTGTTTCACAAACCCAACTGGTTGTGCAACATAAACTTCTTCGTCTAAGTGGCCATTCTGGAATGCACACTTCACGTCCATCTGACATGTGTGCCAATTATTCATATTTGCTAGACCAACAACCAACCTGATTGTTTCGATCCTAGCAACTGGTGCAAAGACTTCGTCATAATCAATTCCTTCCTTCTGAAGAAATCCTTTCGCTACGAGTCTTGCTTTGTGTCGAACTACTTCACCTTTTGGATTCAACTTTACTTTGTAAACCCACTTCACATCAACTGCCTTCTTGCCTTTAGGCAATTCGACAAGTGACCAGGTGTTGTTGACTTCGATGGATTTTATTTCTTCATTCATTGCTTTCACCCACTTCGAATCTTTTAATGCCTCAGCTGCATTGACAGGTTCGACATCTGCATAGAAAGCATAGTGTACCAGTTCACCTTCTTCATCGACAACATCATCTGATGTAATCACACATTCCTGCAATCTTGCTGGCATTTGTCTTGTTCGACGAGGTCTACTTGGTTCTGCTTGGTCTTCGACACTTTCTTGTCGAACTTCTCTCTCAGCTTCTCTAGCTGGTTCTTCACAACTGATTCTTACTGAATCTTTGTTGACATTTTCTGTCCAGTCCCACTCCTTAAGCTCATCAATGATCACGTCTCTGCTTATCACAATCTGCTTGTTTACTGGGTCGAACAACTTGTATCCACCTGTCGAATGATATCCCACCAGGATCAATTGACTTGACTTGTCATCTAACTTTCGTCTCAACTGATCTGGCACATGCCTATGTGCAATCGATCCAAAGACCTTAAGATGACTTAAGCTTGGCTTCACACCAGACCAACATTCTTCTGGCGTAATCCCCTTTAGCTTCTTCGTCGGACACCTGTTCAGAAGATATGTCGAAGTCGAAACAGCTTCTCCCCATAATTCTTTAGGAAGATGTTTGCCCTTCAACATACTTCGAACCATGTTCATGATGGTTCGATTCTTCCTTTCTGCAATTCCATTCTGCTGTGGAGTATAGGGTGGCACCACCTCATGCACAATCCCTTCTTTCTCACATAGTCTGTCGAAATCTTTCGACACATATTCTCCACCACCATCAGTTCTCAGAGTTTTCAACCTTCGACCACTTTGTCTTTCGACCATGGATTTGAATCTCACAAATACCTCAAACACATCACTTTTCTTCTTGATGAGGTAAGTCCATAACTTTCGACTGAAGTCATCTATAAACGTGACAAAATATCTGTTGCCACCAATCGAATCCACCTGGATTGGACCACATACATCAGAGTATATGACTTCAAGAATTGCCTTCGACTTCCTTCCTGTATCCTTGCTGAAGCTATTCTTGTGTTGTTTCGACTGAACACACTCTTCACAAACTTCACTAGGAATGTCAATTTCTGGTAATCCTGACACCATATTTCTTCTCTTCAGCTCCCTGATGTCATTGAAGTTGAGATGGCCTAGTCGAAAGTGCCATAACCACTCATCTCTACTGGCTGCTGTTGCTAGACACTTGTGCTCCATCACATTGAGTTCAATCTTGAAGGTCCTATTCTGAGACATTGGAGCCTTCAAGATCAACCTACCACCTGCGTCGAGAACTCTCATCATCTTGTCTTTGACAACTACCTTGTAGTTCTTTTCGACAAGCTGCCCTATACTGAGCAAATTACTCTTCATGCCTGGAATGTACAACACATTGGAAATTGTTGACCTTTTGGCATCTTTCCTCATAATCAGAACATCACCAACACCTTCAGCTGCTAGAGTGTTTTCATTTGCAAACTTCACCGTGTTCTTCGACGAGGGCTTCATGTTGACAAACCAATCTTTCCTCCCAGTCATGTGTGATGAGCATCCTGAGTCCAAGTACCACTGATCTTGGAATCTCTCTTCATCTTTCGTTGTGACCATCAACAACGTCTCTTCTTCTTCATGCTTCGCCAGATTTGCATCAGTTTCTTGATTTTTCTTCTTTTCTGGACATTTTGTCGAATAGTGACCATACTGGTGACAATTATAACACTGAATGTGGCTTTTGTCAGGCTTTCGACCACCACCTCTTCCTCTACCTGCAGCACCACGTCTTTGGTTGCCTTGGTTCTGGGTCCTTCTATGGTTCGACCAATTCGCCTCTTGCTGATTTCCTCTGCCTGTCGAATTGTTGTAGCTTCCTCTACCTTTGTCGACCATCTTTTCTTTACCCTTCTTATCTTTCGCTGATTGAGCTTGCAAGGCCACATCATTCTTCGACTTGCCTGCAGCTCTTTCAGCCATTCTTTGTTCATGAGATTCAAGCATCCCTTGAAGCTCTTCTTTCGTCACCTTCGACAAATCTTTTGATTCTTCTATGGCTACTACCACGTGATCAAATTTTGGAGCCAACGATCTCAAAATCTTTGAGACAACTGCTTTCGTCGTCAACACTTCTCCACACACTTTGATTTGATTCACAAGTTTCGTAACTCTTGTGAAGAAATCTATTATGCTCTCATTGTCTTCCATCTGAAGCAATTCATACGCCCTTTTGTGAGTTTGTAACCTCACCTCTTTCACCTTCTCTGCGCCTCCAAACGATTTTTCCAGAATCTCCCATGCATCCTTCGCTGTTTCTGCATCACTAACTTTCTCAAAGTTATCTGCATAAACACATTGATGGATTATAAAGAGAGCTTTATAATCTTTCTTCTTCAATTCTTTGAATGCAGCCTTTTCTTGATCCGTCACACCTTCTTCAAGAGTTGTTATTCCTTCCTTCACAAGATCCCACAAATCTTGATAACAGAAAACAACCTTGATTTGCTTGCACCAATTCTCATAATTATCTTTCTTGAGAATTGGAAGGTTTGCTGGAAAATGGCCGTTTGGATGATTCGTAGTCATCGCGTTCTTGCGATTTCTTGCCCTTGAATCTCTTAAACTGGACCTCTAGATACCAGATGTTGGGAATAACCCAAAAGCTATGGGAATTCCTTCTATCACGCAGCAATTATACAGAAAAGTAGAAAGAAAATAGGGAAGAAGAAGATGAATAGTGTTCTTGCTGCCCACAAACTGTGGGACTTTCTCTCTTCTTATTACTCACTCTGCAACTGCAGAATTCTGTGAGAAATTACAAAGTGTTGTAATTGATACAAAATAATGAGGGAAACTCCCTATTTATAGAATTAGGTTTGCTTGCATCTCAAGACAAAGCCCAAACTATAAAAGCCCAAATCAAATCTATTTAGATCTAAACAAATCTAACTAAATCTAAACAAATCTGTGTAACAAATATTTTCGACACTAGACAACAACCTGTTGTCTTCGACTTCGACTTCAACAACAATGGATTACATTCAACACAAGGTACCCTCTTTTCTCTTCAGTTTTTACTCAAGTTTTAATCGCATTTTCATTACGATGAGTGGTAACCCTATTATCGTCGAGAGTGACTCATAGGGTAATATTTCTTCGTCTTCGAAAAAAGGAATGAAGTATGTATCAAATTCCTTCCCATATATCAGTGGGGGTTTTGAATAAGGAGTAATCATTTTTAGTGATGATTCAAAGATGGAAGAGTCGTCTGGAAAATCTCTTTCAAATGAAGTTCTCTCTCTATGAATACTCCAGAATCTCTGTTTCCAGCAAAATCTGATGGGAGTGAAAACCTTGTCGAGAGACTGATGCATCCTCCTATCATGACCGAGGCAGAAATAGAGGCTTCCTGTAAAAGGAGGGAATGTGGCATACTCTTTATCAAAACATAACAGGAATCAACTAGTCATGACCCTAGTGACGCTGAAATTGCTCGTCATATAGAGTGTCGGGGGCGGCATGATGTCGTGACCTGGGTTAACCCTGATGACCATCATGAGAGCCATCCTATATATATTTTTATCACTCTAGGCCAACTTCTCTGTCTCCTAAGGAAGTGGAGATGAAAGAGGATTTGCATGTCTGGTATTCAGGACTCAGAAATGAAGAAGAGTTTGGTCCCGGTGAATTACTTTCCTTTCAATAAAAGAAAAGGCAAATAGATACTCACATGGTAATTAGTGCGTCCAAACATTCCAAGAGACATAAATTCTTTGGTGAGGATGGGGATCCAAACGCCCTTTTTTTTAACCATGAAATATGTGCTTTTGCAGATAATATGAATCAGTTGATTCAATTGTGGAAAGCTTTGGAGCTTGCAAATGATCAGGACCTTACAAATGGATTGTCCGTATTGATGGCGGCAACACCTTTTGTTGCTTCTACTTCTGTTCAAGAGGCTCGGATTCCTACTGTGGTGATTGCCGCAGAGGTATTCAAAACTATTATGCTGGTTTTGACTCCTAAAATGGGACAACCGGCTATTATTGTGGTTGATTTATCTGGTCGGGAACATTCACCTTCTCCTTCTCCTGCTAAGAAGGGTCGCTGACAGACGAAGCCTTTTTGCAGACACTTCCAGCACTTTATTCATGTCGGGTCCCTTTATTCTATTGTAATTTCTGGCCATTACGATGTTCTGGATTCCGGCGAGCTTTCAAGGGAACGAGACACGCTGAGGGCGAGGTGTGAAGCCATTTAGTGGGAAAATTCAGATGCCGAGAAGGAATTGGCTGAGCTTCAGAAGAATGTTGATGCTCTTAGCTCCTTGTAGAAATAGGTGGATCGGTATGACAGATCGTCTATTTTGGTTGCTCAGATAGAGAAGATGAAGGCCTCCCTTGTTGATAGGGAGAAACATTATAAGAAGGTTTCGAAAGATGCAGCTGAAGTGTGTCAAGCGTTCGAAGCGGACCAGAAAGATCTTCAGCAGAGGAAGGATGCTCGGGCTTATTCCTTGAAAGTTCTCGAGGAAGAAGTGGTTGTTGCTCGGTGTCATACCCCAAATTTTACCCCCTTAGATGTCATCATCATTTGCATGAGCATTATAGGTCAATCATCTTTGCATAGCTAACCAAACTATCAAGCTTTGTGGTTTTGTTTTTTTTTTGTGGAATTAAGGTTATGTACAAGAAAGGGAAAGCTCTGATTAATCAGGATTTGAGAGAGAGATCAACAAGTCATTTAAAGGACTTCCTAAGTGAATGGGAGAGGTTTTGAATTCATCTGATCAAAAAGTTAACTGGGTTCCAAAAAGTCAACCTTTGAGTTTTTTGGTCAACCGTGAACATTTCAAGTACTATTCCATGATCTCATGTGGTTAGATCAAGAAAAATCAAGTTGGAACAATAAAATCAGGAGATTTGGAAAATTAGGGTTTTTGATGAATTTTTCTAAGTGTGGAAATCATGATTTTTAGCCATCTTTCAAGGATCATATCTCACTCATGTTTGAGCCAAATGGAGCAAACTAGTACTCATTTTAAAGAAGATATTCCATACTAAAAGTTTGTAGAAGGAATCAAGTTCAAAAAATGTAAGGATTTGAAGTTATGGATGATTAAAGTTGGAAGAAATCATGTTTTGGCACTTATACTTAGAATTTTCTAAGTCCTAAAATTCAGGTTTATGCACCAACTTCAAGCCAAGGCTTCATGGATTTCTTGACTTCAAATCAAAATTCTTCAAACATGAAAGTTATTCCTTGTTCTTTAAGCTTTCCAAGCATATGTAGAACTCTCCAATTGGATCAAGGAGTCAAAAGTTATGGTTTCCCAAAGTTAGAGGTTTTTGGGCAAAAGTTAGGCAACTTGCCCAAGTTGACAAGGCACTTCAAGTCATGTTTTTGCCCAACTTGCAAGCTATTTTTCTAATGTTTTCAAGATTCAAATCCAAAATTGTTGAACATGAAAGTTGTTCTCCTTCATCTCAACTTTCTAAGCATATGTAGAACTCTTCAATTGGATTTTTGTAGCTCAAGTTATGATGTGATGAACATGGGTGCCAAACCTTGAAACAATTTGCCCAAGTCATGACCAGGCCTGCGTGCCAAGCCCTAGGCCAGCTTGTTGGACCAATTTTCTTGCTCATTTTTCTTCATGTTCCAAGCTTTATCTCAAGAAGTTTCTAACATGAAAGTTACTCACCTCCATGCCCTCTTTCCAAAGGATCCAAAATCTTTTCCATTGATCCATTATTCATGGAGTTGTAGCATGCCAAAGTCATCACCATGGACATGTTCATGACTTTTCATAGCTTGCCAAGCATGACTAACTTTCCAAGACAAACCTACCAACCTTTTTTTAGTACCCAAGACTGGTCTTCTAAAGCCTAAAACCTGCAAATGTGACTTCCCAATACTTGCCATTTTTAGTTCTTGGAGGTATGATATTTTAGGGCATGTCTTGACACAAACCATGGACCAATATGCAAACTCATTCGTATGCCTTAGTCCATTGGTTTTTCTCATCTTCTTTATGGCCATAACCTGAGCACAAGCAAGCCAATAATTTACTTGGCTCAAGGTCTGAAAAGAGGGGTCATGCGTGTAACTTTCATCCATCTCACTTTTTTTATTTCTTGGACAAAAGAAGAACTTGTAACTTTCTAAACCTTAAGAAGGTTCCTGGCTAGCTAAGGATCAGAAACATACACATATAATACAATAAAAGGAGAGGTAAAAGATTCAAAAAAAGAACCTAGAACTCCTATTTTCGAAGGAACCACATAATCTCTTGTTTTAGGCAAAAGCTCATCCAAAAATCCTTCCAACTCACATGAACTCAAAACAAACTTGATAAACCTTGACAAAGCATCAACACAAACACATCTCAACCATAAAACACAAGTTACCACGTCTCAACCTCATTTCACCATTTTCATTCTCAAAGTTGCACAAGCTATCGGGTTTTGAAGAGGGAGCCCCTTCCAAGCAAGCCAGACACTCATTCCTACTCTTTGGAGGCTAAGGAAACTGAGAAACATCCTCTTCCATTTCTATAAGCATATTTGTAGGGGCCTTGGACTCTCTCCAAGAGGTAAACAAACCTTTCCTCAAACTCATCATACTCATGTTACCTTTGTTTGTTTATGAACTAAAAGTTTTCTTCATGTGAAATGACTTGAGTTTATGTTATTACATGTATTGAACACACTATAAATATGTGGTTTTCATTCAAGATGATTGTTGTGGTACCACTGTGTTTGACCAGTGTTCTTGGATTATATGTTTAGTCTTAGGTCATGAGAATAACACGTTTAGCTTCTTGTTGAAAACTGCTTCAATGTTGGTATTGTATTTTTTTTATTTTCTTTCAGAAATGGAATAGATATGAGAAGGAGAAGTTTGGGTGTAAGACTGTTCAGGGGGGGTCATGTGAAGAAAAAGAAAGAATGGGGAAGAAGAGGATGTCGTGGAGGGTTTTGTATGCTGACATGTCCATCTTGATGTAGCTTTAGAATATATATGATTCTGGGTGGCTTATACAACAGATGTATAGCCACCCCAGTGGTAGAAGGATGCGCGCATTAGCCTTGGGGTCTGGGGTTCGAATCCCCCTCGCCCCAGACCCCTTTTGTTTTTTATCTCCTTTCTGGTTTATTTTCAAGTACTGGACCTGGGATCAAGTGTTTTTACTGACCACACCCCCATTATTTTAAGGCCCGTGCGTGTTTAACTGATATGCCTTCTTTCTCTGTTTGCTAATGCACCCTAGAGCTGTCAAAATGGGCCGAAGCCCATGGGCCGGCCCGCCGAGCCCGAAAAAAGTTAGGGCTTGGGCCTTATTTTTGAAGCCCATATTATTTTGGGCCTTTTTTAGCCCGGCCCGAAAAAGCCCGAAAAAAAATGGGCCGGCCCGTATGGGCTATGGGTAGCCCGCCAGCCCGACAACTTTTTTTAAAAGAATTAATTTAACTATTTGGCCCATAATATAAATTAATAAATATATATAATTGGACCTAAAAAATAAATTTGGCCCAAGAAACATTTGGATACAATGTGTTAGTGCATCTTTGGTTCGGTCCACACACACTTCAATGACTACCCGAACATTAATTTCTATTACATTATATTACATTACAGTATTCTAAAATGAATATATTACATTAAGATCATTAAAATGAGTATTAATTTCTATAACATTATATATTAAAATGAGTATTAATTTCTATTACATTATATATTACTTAAAAAATGAATTTTTTAATTTTTTTTTTAAAATGGGCCCGTTTAGGGCCGGGCCCGTTTTAGGGCTGGGTAGCCCGCAGCCCAGACAGGGCTGGGCCTGGGTAGTAGAAAAGGAGCCCGTATTCAAAATGGGCTTTTTGAGCCCGGCCCGGAAAAGCCCGAGGCCCGCCAGGGCCGGCCCGTTTAGGGCCGGGCTACCCGTTTTGACAGCTCTAATGCACCCCCTGTTTTTACATGGGTTTATTTTTTCTCTTATTTTTATTCTTTCCAAATTTTATTTTATTTAAATACTTAAAACATTTTAAAAATCACATAAAAATCATTTTTAGACATTTTAATATCTTGAAATATTTTTGGAAATTTTTAGTTATTTTATTTATTTATTTCACTATTTTATTTAGTTCATTTTATTTTATGTGTTGACCAAAACACCCTTTGGTTAGGGTTTATCTTTTGAGTGCCTTCCACAAGTCTTTTTGATCTGATTTTTTGACATGTTGTTACATATGATTGACGGAGTTTTGATTATTTTTTTGGCCTTAAATATTGTTGTTTGAACTCTTTTTTATTTATATTTGTTGAGCCTCGATTCTTTTGACACCTTGAGCTTGTTAATAACTTTTGAGAAAGTTTTTGTGCCAATCTTATTTTGATATTTTGTACATATATTCTTGAATGTTTAAGCATAACTTAAAACTTTTATTTGTATTTTATTTTACTATTTTCCTATTTTTGACTTGGACATCAAATTAGGGTTCATTTTGAGCATGTTTTGGTGTGCATCTTGACCTAGTTTTTAGGCATGATTCTTTGGGTATTTGTCTTGATGAAAATTTGTTTATGTGTTGTTTGAAAAGCATGTTTAGATTCTGAATTCATGATTCCAAAGTGTTCTTGCTTGCCCATTTGAGTTTCCATACATGCCTTGTTTGTTTGAAGCCTTTCATTGATGTTTTGGTTTGTTTCCTTGCATGTGATCTTGTTCATGCCTTGATGTGATTCTTGATTGTGTTTATATTGATATCATGGTGTTGAATATGAGCTTTATGAGATGTGTATGCTACTTCCCATTTGTTTCTTGAAGTTGTAACTTCATGTTTGAATCACTCTTTGCATTTGTCTTGTTTGATTAAGTGTGTAACAAATATGCTTGTTGTTTTGGTGTGTGTTTGACATGTTCATGATTATTTGAGAATGTTGAATATAACATGATGTAGCTACTGCCCCTCTTGGATTGTTATCTAATTTGAACTCTTTGGCTTTGACACTTTGATTGTCATCATCCTTACCCTAAAGTGTATCATTTAAGCACTTGTTGTTACAAGCTGTATATCCCTCATTCCAAAGGAAGGGTTCCCTCTTTGACTTGTAAGTCATATGTTAAGAGAATATAGACCATTCCCTACTTACCTCTTGACCTTGTTAGGATCATCATTCCCTTGGGCTTGTTAGAGCCACTTCCCCTTAAACCTAACTTTAGGTTAAGGTTTGTAAACCTTATGTAAGTACTGTTGTTAAGTACCTATTCTTCCCTTCATGGCCTTGTTAGAGCCATTTTTTCTTCATAACTTAGAATTAGGTTTAGAGTTTGTGAACTCTATGTGGGTACCATTGTAATGTGTATTCACTTCCCCTTTTGACTTTGTTACAAGTATATAACTTTAGTTAGTCTTTCAACTTAGACTTAGAGAGTTTGTCAACTCTATGTAAGTACCATGATTATGGATACTTATTCCCTTTGGAACCTTGACCACAGTTAAGAGTTCCTCCCCCTAGTTAGGTTAACTACGAATGCTCTGATTCCATCCTAGTTAGGATACGTAGGCACGAGATGCAATGTCTTGGCGAGCATACTTAGAAATAAACCCCCTAGATCTTTACCTTAGCACCTTTCCCTTAGCAAGCAAACATTAGCATAACACAAATACTAACAAGAGTTTCTTGTAGAGTACTACAGATACTTAGGATGCTAGCACATTCCCTATGTATAATCAACCCCCGAACCTTAGATCTCTAGTTGTGTTGTTACATAGCGCACCTAGGGTTTTCTTCGATCTTTACCCATTCCTTTGGATAAATCAAAGCTTGGTGGTGAACTTCATGATTTGTGATTCAAGTTAATTAATAGCTTGATATCCGATTCTCACCGCAACAAAAATGGCGACTTCACTAGGGACACAATCCCTTAAGAGGGTTAAGCCTACCTTGTTTGTATTTGTGTTTGCTATATGTTTGCTTGCCTGTATATCTGTATATTTGTAAATATATGTATATATATCTGTCTGTGCTTGGGTTTTCTATATGTAGGGTGGTTACTTTGAGTGGTGAGTGTTAGTTCTTGTATTGGCTGCAATTTTGGTAAAACAATGTTGTTGTTGAAGATGTCATTTTTCTGATGTCTTAACATGAGTTCTTAACATTCAGTTTATGTTAAGTTTGTTAGGGTTGTAATTTTGTGTACTGATGTCAAAAACGATGTCTTGACATTGAGTGACAGAACATCAGTTGTTTTGTTTTTAGGGTTGCGCGTGTTTTAATTAGTTATTAGAAGATCTGGTTGAGAGATTGCAGGCGAAGATCTTGGATTAGATTCTTTCTGTTGCAATCAGATATGGAGCAGATCTTGTTATTTGTTTTAGGGCTGAAAGATATGAAAAGATTTGAAGATAAAATCTATTTTAAATTCAAATCAAATCTGATATTTTCAAGCAGTCCAAGCCCAAGTCTGAGTTTCTATTTAAAGCAGCCTCAACCCTACTTGGAAGGTACGAATGCACGAGATTAAAAGATTGAGAGTCAAGTGTGTGTTTCTTCTGTGTATTGTAAGCCATTCATGTTTGAATTGGTGTAATTGTTTTGAGTTGTTAATTGTTCTTGATCAAAGCTTTTAAGCAAGATCAAGTTGTGTTTTGGAAGTGTGACTTCTATACTTTGTAATCTTTGAATTGTATCACTGTGGTGATTTAGGGGGAGTGAGTGGTTTCTCATATCTAAGTGTATCTTAGGTAGAAGTGTCATTGGGTAGTGATTAAGTTAGTGGATTGTCAACTGGGATTGTTGAGTCTGTAATTTAATACTACCAATAGTGAATTTCCTCCCTGGCTTGGTAGCCCCCAGACGTAGGTAGTTAGACTGAACTGGGTGAACAATTCTCTGTGTTGATTTACTGTTATTTTATTGCCTTGTTTCATATAGCAGATTGTGTTGTTGTGACATCACACTTAACATCACATATCTGATACCAGAATTTCAATTGGTAACAGAGCAGGCATCCTGCTCTGCATCTGGGTGAGATCTAGGGTTGTTACTTCCTGGTACAATGGACAAAGAGTGTGGTGGATTTGTGAATAGACCCCATATTCAAGATGGCTCAAATTATGACTATTGGAAACCTCGTATGGTTACATTCTTGAAGTCCTTAGACAGCAGAGCTTGGAAGGCTGTTTTAAAAGAATGGAAACATCCTGTTAGTGTTGAAAAAGATGGAACATCAAAGCTGAAACCTGAGGAAGAGTGGACCAAGGAAGAAGATGAACTTGCGCTTGGAAATTCTAAGGCTTTGAATGCCATTTTTAATGGTATTGACAAGAACATCTTTAGGCTGGTTAACACTTGTGAAGTGGCTAAGGAAGCTTGCGATGTCTTGAAAACTACTCATGAAGGAACCTCCAAAGTCAAGATGTCAAGACTTTAACTGCTGACAACAAAGTTTGAAAATCTGAAGATGAAGGATGATGAGACTATTCATGATTTTCACATGAATATTCTTGAGCTGTCAAATGCTTCTAGTGCCCTTGGAGAGAAAATGACTGAAGAGAAGTTGGTAAGGAAGATTCTTAGATCTCTTCCCAAGAGATATAAAATGAAGGTGACTGCTATAGAAGAAGCTCAAGACATCAGCAATATGAGGGTGGATGAGTTGATTGGTTCTCTTCAAACGTTTGAATTAGGGATGGATAAGGAACCTAAAAAGAAGACCAAAAGTATAGCTTTGGTATCTAGTTCTGAAGATGCTAAGAAAGAGAATAGTCCTGAGTCTTAGGAGGAGCTGTCCCATGCCATTGTTCTTCTAGGAAGACAGTTTAATAAGTTGTTAAAAAGAATGGACAGGAACTATAGACCAAATGTTAAGAACATTCGTCTGACATCAACAAGAGAACTACAGCTGAGGAGAAGCCTAATATTGACAAAGGAGTCCAATGCTATGAGTGTGAAGGTTATTGTCATGTCAGAAAAGAATGTCCTACAAATCTCAAGAAGCAGAAAAAGAGGTTATCTGTTTCCTGGTCTGATACTGAGAGTGAGAGTGATGAAGAGACTGCCAAGCATGTTAGGGCATTGATTGGAATATGTGCTTCTTATGGAGAGTCTAGTGATAATGATCTGACCTTTGAAGAGCTAGCAACCTCCTATAAAGAGTTGTGTCTGAAAAGTGAAGAGGTTTGTCAAGAAAGGGAGAAGCAGAAGAAAATTATAATCCAGCTTAAGGCTGATAAAGCTGAACTTGAGAATGAAGTTCTGTTGTTAAAACCCCAGCTTGATCAAATGTCCAAATCCATCAAAATGTTGAATAGTGGAACTGACACTCTGGATGAAATCCTCCAGGCTGGAAAAGGATCAAGTGATAAGACTGGTCTAGGATTTAATGGTGAAAATAAATCTTCTTCAGATGCTAGTTCTTCTAGTACCAAACAGAACTTGCCCCATCAGATGTCTCAACATCAAGGGAAAGCTCATGTGTCAGGAACCAAGCAATATGTACCTCATCAGAAGACTCAACACCATGGGAAAGGCTATACATCTAGACCTAAACATAACATGTCCCAACCTACGTCTCAACATCATGGGAAAATGTATGGGCCTAATAATACTGTGCCTCACTATTATGGCAGAAGAAAGCCCCATCATCATGGGAAAAGATAGCCTAATCATCATTACAGAAGACAACCTCATTATCATAGGAGACAGTCTCAATACTATGGAAGGAGACAATCTCAATACTATGGGAGAAGGCAGCCTCAATATTATGGCAGAAGGCAGCCTCAGCAGTATAACAGAAAACATCCTCAAGAGAGAAGGCATGTTAATCACTTCAGAGAAGAGTTTCAAAGCTGGAGATGTCACTATTGTGGAAGATTTTGTCACTTGAAATCTTTATGTTTCAAGCTCTATGGATATCCTCAACCTAATCCCCAACCTAGACAGAATCAGGATAATCCTACTGTTGTTAAGCAATGGGTTCACAAGGATGGTGCCACTTGTTTGTTAGCTCAGATGTCCTTAACTGGTTCTGCCAAAGAGGACTGGTATTTTGATAGTGGTTGCTCTAGGCACATGACAAGTATGAAGAGTTTGTTGTTGAATGTTGAACATTATTCCAGCTGTGTAACTTTTAGAGATGGTGTCAAAGGAGAAATCAAGGGTGTAGGAAGACTGAACTGTGCAGGTGCTCCTAGACTAGATGATGTGTTATTGGTTAAAGGATTGAAGGCCAACTTGATCAATATTAGTCAACTATGTGAGCAAGGACTTAAAGTTCACTTTACTAAAGCTGAATGTATTGTCACTAATGAGAAAGGTGAAGTTGTCATGAAGGGTGCTAAGTCCAAAGACAACTGCTATCTATGGGATAAAAAGGGAGAACATCTAGAGGTGAAACAAAGTCTGATTGATCGTAATGTCAAGCATGATGTCATGACATCCTACTGTGACATTCCAAGGATCACCAAACACTCTAGTGTTAATCTTAGGGAAAGCAAGATCATTGAGGTTGACCATACAGGAAGGAGGTGTAATGATAGTTTCTCTAAGGATATATGTGCTGAACATTGTGATGTCGTAAGAGGAAAACTGGGTATGTGTAAAAGTCAACATATGTTAATGACTTGTGCTGAACATTTATTAAAATTCAAAAATTTTAAATGTTATACATTTTGGTGTGGGAATTACATTTATTGGCTTTTAAGTGCTCAACAAAAGAAGCCCTCATACCCTATGCAATCATTTCCTCACTTTGCCTCCACACGCTACATCAATTCTCATCCACATAGTCTGTTCATGTTCTCTCCAAAGAATAGAAGTCTCAACACTTTTTTGTTCATCAGTTGCTACAGAGGAACAATGTCTCAACAAATGTCGTCTCCCTCCAAAAAGTCTGCATCCAAGAGTCCCTCACATACAAAACCTAGGGTTTCGACGAAAGGGGTTTCTGAGGATGAATCTTTGGATATAGCCCATCTCTCAATGATTCCAGTTTCTAAGACAAGACCTGACAAGCTGCAAACAAAAAGGCCTTCTCATGATACATCAGGTAAATCTTCTGATCATTCTGCTGGTAAAAAATTTGATGATAGGAAAAGTAGAGAGTTTGTTACTAGCATTCTGTTTGGAGATAAATCTGCTCCTATGACCTCCACTCCTCAAGCTGTTGGAAATCAGAATGAGGAAGAGACTGTAGATGTTGATAAAAGTATAGGTCAGATTGTCACTAAGATTTTTGAGAAAGGGATTCCTGTGGCTGGAATATCAAGACCTTTGGCTCAAATGGCTGCTGTGCAATCTGAAGGTAAAAAGGATGTCATGCAACCAGCTGAAACCAATCTTCACAGGTTGGCTGTTTCTGTCATTGAAGATGTTGAAACTAAAGCTGAAGCTGATGTTGATCCTAATGTTGGAGCTAGGGTTGATGTTGAACCTGATGTTAAAACATCACCTGCTAGGGAAGTTTCTTCTAGCCTCAAAGGAAAGAAGCTTGTTGAGGTTGTGAATGTTGAGGATTTGTCAGACAATGAGGTTATTGGCAATGCAATTCCAGGTATTGCAAAAAGATTGAAGTCTAGAAAAGGGAAGACTATTGATTCATCTCCTAAGGTGAGAACTGAAAGCAAAAAGAAGAAGACTCCTGTTGTTGGCCCTGCAAAGTCTTGGAGCAAGGTTTCTGGCTCATCCAAAAAGAGGAAGATAAGGGAAGACTCTGACTCTGAGTTTGATGTTGATGAGGATGTTCAAGACATCACTCCAGTGAGAAGGTCCATTTTGAAGAGGATTGCTGATAAGGTTTTTGATGTACCTGTGGACAACATCTCTTTTCACTATGCTGGAAGTGCTCACATGTGGAAGTTTGTGTGTCAAAGAAGATTGGCTCTGGAAAGAGAGCTTGGCAAAGATGCTCTGGAGATTAAGGAAGTTATGGAGCTGATTAAACTTGCTGGGTTGATGAAAACTGTTTCTGGGTTCTCCAAATGTTATGATGGGCTAGTTAAGGAGTTTGTTGTAAACATTCCTGTGGTCATTACTGACAGAAGGAGTGTGGACTTTAGAAAAGTATATGTGAGAGGTAAGTGTATTGATTTTTCTCCTGAGGTTATCAACACCTACCTAGGAAGAAATGAGCAAGATTATAGAGAGCTGGAAGTTACTGACAATGAGGTGTGCAAGGAGATCACTGCAACTCAAGTGAAGGTTTAGCCTTTGAAAGGAAAGCTGTCTGCTAGTCTTCTTAGTGTCAAATATGATGTCCTGCATAGGATAGGTGCTGCAAATTGGGTCCCCACTAATCATAAAACTACTATCTCTGCTGGCTTAGGGAAGATGATTTATGCTGTTAGGACAAAGAAAAACTTTGATTATGGGTCCTACATTTTTTATCAGACTGTGAAGCATGCTTCAACAAATGCTATTAAAATGCCTATAGCATTTCCTTCTCTCATTTGTGGAGTGATGCTGAAGCAACATCCTGGAATATTGACTACTTCAGATACTGCTTGCAAGAGGGAGTCTGCATTATCCTTGCATCCCAAGTTATTTGTAGGGAATCATGTCCCAGATATTGTCTCAACATCAGGTTCTGGTGTCAAGAAGGCATGTACCAAAGCTGATATGATAGAAGAATTGAAGTTTGCCTACAAGGATCAAGATGTGGTGATCAGCACCAGCACTGCCAGGAAGATGAAACTTGAGCAGTTGATCAAGTCTTTGGAACAGGATGGAGATGATGAGAATGTCAACACAAATGTCAATGCTGAAGGTTCAGGTTCTGAGAAAGGTGATTCAACAACTGAGAATGAGGATGATGAAGATGTTTCTACTGATGATTCTGATGAAGATTGATTTAGCTAGCTGTGTTGTTCCAATTTTTTTGTTTTATCTTTTTCTGCACCTTGAGTGCCTATTTTGTATCTTGGATAATGGTACTGTTATGTTTATCTGGTTTTTATTCTATGACTTATATTGTCATCTGATGCCTTCTTTTGACTGACAAGGAGAGCTAGCCTAGGTCTAACTGGTAGTTTTTGTCAGTAGTGAGAGGGACTAACTGTTTGATGGTTGGCCAATTGTGGCTAAAAAGGGGGAGAGTTACCTAGCTGTTTGCTGTGGTTCTTGTTTTGAGGGGGAGTTTTTTGTTTTGAGGGGGAGTTTTGTGTTGTGCAGCTTTGGAAGTTGTTGTTGCTGTTTGTATTGTTTTTTTCCGCTGCTGGTATCTCTGGTGTAGGCTGAGATTGTTTTAGCCAAAATTAGCCAAATGGGGAGATTGTTAGTTCTTGTATTGGCTGCAATTTTGGTAAAACAATGTTGTTGTTGAAGATGTCATTTGTCTGATGTCTTACATGAGTTCTTAACATTTAGTTTATGTTAAGTTTGTTAGGGTTACAATTTTGTGTACTGATGTCAAAAACGATGTCTTGACATTGAGTGACAGAACATCAGTTATTTTGTTTTTAGGGTTGCGCGTGTTTTAATTAGTTATTAGAAGATCTGATTGAGAGATTGTAGGCGAAGATCTTGGATTAGATTCTTTCTGTTGCAATCAGATATGGAGCAGATCTTGTTATTTATTTTAGGGCTGAAAGATATGAAAAGATTTGAAGATAAAATCTATTTTAAATTCAAATCAAATCTGATATTTTCAAGCAGTCCAAGCCCAAGTCTGAGTTTCTATTTAAAGCAGCCTCAACCCTACTTGGAAGGTACGAATGCACGAGATTAAAAGACTGAGAGTCAAGTGCGTGTTTCGTCTGTGTATTGTAAGCCATTCATGTTTGAATTGGTGTAATTGTTTTGAGTTGTTAATTGTTCTTGATCAAAGCTTTTAAGCAAGATCAAGTTGTGTTTTGGAAGTGTGACTTCTATACTTTGTAATCTTTGAATTGTATCACTGTGGTGATTTAGGGGGAGTGAGTGGTTTCTCATATCTAAGTGTATCTTAGGTAGAAGTGTCATTGGATAGTGATTAAGTTAGTGGATTGTCAACTGGGATTGTTGAGTCTGTAATTTAATACTACTAATAGTTCATTTTCTCCCTGGCTTGGTAGCCCCCAGACGTAGGTAGTTAGACCGAACTGGGTGAACAATTCTCTGTGTTGATTTACTGTTATTTTATTGCCTTGTTTCATATAGCAGATTGTGTTGTTGTGACATCACACTTAACATCACATATCTGATACCAAAATTTCAGTGAGGATACGTCCTATACCCAGACTTGAGTCCACTTATGATAGGATGGTGTTATATTCAAGAAGGCTTATAGGGAGTTGATTCCCGACCAAGCTGACTTGAGAAACCACCGCTCAGTGGAGGCCCTATTGGGAGTAGTTTTGTTTAACGAATATTCATGGAAACATTACTACTTTCGACCTAGGAGCCTGTGATACTGAAGACCTTTAGTTACCTTTTCACCCCAATTTGGCCTTGTTAGGACGTAGTGCGATGACTATGAGGGAGTAGTCGCGAATTAGTTGATGCGCGATACTACACTTAGACGAGACTCTCTTGAGAATATTATCGACTACCGAGTAATTTAGGAAATTGATAATATCCGAAAGATGGGTTGTTGACTCTGGGAACTTCTTAGAATCCTGTTCTGGAGATATTAGAACCTTTAGTACACACCTCTTGGGATGGGTAGACCATGGCTCTATGCTCGTGTCCTTTGAACCTATGCCCTTGTCTGTTTATTTGTATATATGTGTATATATGTGAACCTGTGTTAACCTGTGTTTGTGCATACATGCATTCATGAGCATCATTTCATAAAAGATTCTTGGAACTTAGAACTTTTGTTTGTAAACATCATAGGGTTATCATTGACTGCGAAAGGAAGAAAACCTTGAAGTACACTTACAAGAGTCCTGACTTGGACGACCTAAGAAGGTTGGGGACTTTGGTGACAGATCTAGAAGGGTTCAAGAGCAAATATTGTTATTATTGAAGACGAAGATGGATAAGGGACTCTTTTCCACCCTACTTCAGTTCTACAATCCAGTCTACCATTGTTTTACTTTCCCTGACTACCAGCTCATACCTACACTGGAAGAATACCTCCATCTAGTTGGTTTGCCTATTCTCGACAAGTCTCATTTTCCTATCTTCGAGAAAGACCATGAAGAGCAAGATATTGCTAAGGCTACACATTTGGGATTGGATGATATTCAAAACAATATGACTACCAATGGGGGAGTTTTTCAGTTAACTCCAGAGTTTTTGGTTGGGAAAGCTCAGTATTATGCTGATCATTTGAGCATGGATGCATTTGAGGCTATTCTTGCCTTGCCCATCTATGGTATCTTTCTGTTCCCTAGCTTTGAAGACTTTGTAGACCTCAACGCCATCAAAATCTTCCTGAAGAAGAACCATGTGCCTACTTTACTAGCGGATGCCTACCATTCTGTTCATCTAAGGAATTTCCACAATGGAGGGATAATCACTTGATGTGTTCCCTTATTATACAAGTGGTTTATTTTGCACTTGCCTAAGGCTAACACTTTTTGGGATCCTAAGAAAGGTTGGTGGTCGCAGAAGATTATGGCTCTCACCCACTCTGACATTGATTTGTACAATCGTGTCTACGATGGTGTGATGATTATCGACAACTATGGAGATTTTGGTAATGTGCCTCTTCTTGGCACCAAAGGAGGAATCAGCTATAGCCCAGTCCTAGCTCGTCGACAGTTAAGATATCCTTTGAGGGACAAGCCCAACAGTGTTCACATGGAAGGTATTTTATTCAAGGAGGATGGAGATAACGAGGAGCTAAAAGAGAAGATCTTGAATGCTTGGAGCTGCTTCCATAAGAAGGGGAAGAAGGATATAGGAAAACCTAATTGTGTTTCCTTGGAACCCTATCTCCAATGGATCCAAAAAAGGGCTATCGAGTTAAAGATGCCTTATTCCCGACAAGAGCCCTTGGTTCTAAAGGAGGAAGCCACCCTGATCTTCATGTCTGAAGTGGAGGAGTTGAGAATCACTTTGAGTAAAGCGTAACAAACAGGAGATGCTTGGAAGCATAAGTATCAAGTGGTTGTCGAGGAGAATGCAGAACTCCAAAGACAACTACAAATGAAGAATGAAGAAGTACTATCTTGTAAGAAGAGAAAAGCACAAGAGTATTTATTTTCCTCTAGCCCTCAGTAGACTCCATGGAAGCTAATTGTAGATAAGCTTATTCTTGAAAAGGCTCAAATAGAAGAAGAAATCAATAAGCTCAACATGAGGTTGTTAGGAGAATATCCTTAGGTCTTTTGTTAGCTTTTATTTAGCTTTCTGTTAAGACTCTTGTAAGGAGTGCTGATGATTGTAATCTATTTTGATTAATGAGATTGAGTTTTTGGTATCTCTTGGTGTTTACAAATATTCGAGTTTCACAAAGCTTTTGCATTGAATTTTTGCATTTTTCTAATGTTTCAAGGAACTAAAAATTGTTTTGCAGACACTGAAAAATGGATTTTGGAAGGAAGGAAGGAAACCCAACAGTACACTTCATGAGTCCGAAACTGCAAAGTCTAAAGGAACTAGGAGGTCTAATAGAGGATTCCCTGACGTTTTCAAACAAGTATGGGAGAATTCTTCCACTATTGAGACTCCAGATGGCTGATGGACTACTAGCTACGCTCGTCCAGTTCTATGACCCTGTGTATCATTGTTTCACATTTCCAGATTACCAACTGATGCCTACTCTGGAAGAGTACTCTGCCTTGATGGGACTTCATGTCACTTCTCAGCCTCCATTCTCAGGATTAGAAGACACGCCAAGTGAGAAGGATATTGCTAAAGCTACGCGCCTGAGGTTGTCCGATATTCGAGCTCATATGACCATCAAATGAGGGCTCCTTGGACTGCCGGCCAAGTTCTTGTTTGAGAAAGCTCAATATCTCGCTGACAGGAAGAATATAGAGGTTTTTGAAGCCACTTTCGCATTGTTGGTATATAGGTTATTCCTGTTCCCAAATATTATCGACTTCGTCGATATTAATGTATCAAGATCTTCATGCTCAAGAATCCAGTCCCCACTTTATTGGCCGACGCTTATCACTCTATTCACTCAAGAATTCTTCAAGGAGGGGGTCAGATAACTTGTCGCGTTGCTTTCCTCTATAGTTGGTTTATTTCGCACTTACTGAGGTCTGCAACTTTTTGGGACTTGAAGGATGGCCTCACATGGTCCAAGAAAATCATGTCACTCACTCATTCAGATATTGAGTGGTATAATCCAATATATGGGGGAGTCGTCATGATCCATAGCTGCGGGGAATTCCCCAACGGGCCTCTTCTTGGCACTAAAGGATGTATCAACTACAACCTTGTCCTTGCTCGTCATCAGCTTGGATACCTGATGAAGGAGGAGCCCAACCCTATCAATTTGGAGAGATTTTTCCTTGAGGATGGAGAAAACCCTAGGCTCAAGGCCAAAATCGTGTACGCCTGGCGTCACGTAAATAGAAAGGGGATGACCGCGTTGGGATATCCTGATTGCACTGTTTCTGAATCTTATCTGTTGTGGGTGCGAGAAAGGGCCCTTAAGATGAGGATACCCTATCCTCATCAAGAGTCCTTATCTTTGGCTTCTAGGGACCCCAGTTCGACTGTCACGAATGAAAAAAGGAAGCTGAAAATGGTGTTGGAGGAGCTTACTCTTGAGAAAGAAAAGATGTAGGAGCGGATTGACGAGCTTGAGAAAGAGCTTCATGGAGGAGAAGGGCTTCCGTCTCAAGGATTAGACTCTTAGTTTCCTTTATTCTATTATTTTGTATTTGACTATGTTGTAATGACTCTTGGGGGTGTACTGTTTGTAAAACTTTAAGTCTTCAATAAATGCAATGGGCCTTTTGGTTATTCAAAAGTTATACTCTCGATTATTATAGTGTTTGCAAATAGGATTTTGAGTTCCTTGATTGTTTGGTTTTGCATTTGCATTGCATCCCATACATTCATATCATTGCATGTGCATCCATTATGTCGTGGCTCATCTCGTCGTCTTGTCTCCAGCTATTCACACTGAATTTCCAACATTAATACAACACCCGAACCCGAGCTCGTCAGAGAATGGCTGAACAAAACATGGAGTTTGACAGAGTCAATGATGAATTAGAAGATCTGCGCGAAAGTGTAGGGAAGATAATGGAAGTTCTGCAGGTTATCAAAGCAAAAATGGACACTCAAGCCACCGTAGTTTCTGAGATTACCAATGCAACTGTGGAACCGCCACCAACAATAGTTAATGCTACAAATGTGCCACCTTTTGGGTTACCTGTGGGTTTTGTGCCTCCACCTGTCACAGTGGCAACTACTCAACAAGCTATTCCTCTAGGATCAGAAATTCCTCAAGCTATTCCAACTTTTACTCTAGCTACTGTACAAGCTCAAGCACGTCCTTATTTTCATAATCCACAGCAAGTGTATGACATCCCAAATATGTCTGAAGAAGGGGATGAACGTCACGAAAGGTTGCAGGAGAGTGTAGAGACTATTGAGAGAAAGGTAAAAGCAATGGAAGGAAATAATATCTTTGGTGCTGATGCCAGAGATATGTGTTTAGTATCTGGACTGGTGATCCCTCCAAAATTCTAAACTCCCAGTTTCGATAAGTACTCAGGTGCAACTTGTCCAAGGTCACACTTGATTATGTATTATAGGAGGATGGTTGCTTATGTGGACAATGATAAGTTAATGATCCACTTCTTCTAGGACAGTCTGAAAGGAGCCTCAGCCAAATGGTACCTAAGTCTGGACCAATCCCGCATTCACAGTGTCCAGGATTTATCATATGCTTTTGTTAAGCTCTATAAATACAATATGGATTTGGCTCCGGATAGAAGGAAACTCTTAAGTATGTCTCAAAAGAGTTCAGAATCTTTCAAAGAATATGCACAGCGCTGGAGGGAAATTTCCTCCCAGGTGGAACCTCCTCTGACTGAGAAAGAGCTAGTCGATTAGTTTATGGACACGGTGAGACCGTGATTTTATGAAAGAATGATCAATAGTGTATCAGCCAACTTTGCAGATATTGTGGTCGTGGGTGTAAAGGTAAAATCAAGATTGAAAAATGGTAAAGTGAGTAGCGCTTCTGGTAGCTCAAGCAGTAACAACGCCAAGAAACCTTCTGGTAACTTTCACAAGAAAAAGGAGGGAGAGATAAATGTTGTTATGATAGGAAGGTTGGAAACAACCATACCAGCAACATCAACAACCTCAACAAGGTTATGTTCAACAGTCAGTGTATCCCGTACAATATGCCCAACAACCATATGTGGCAGCTGTCACGTCCATGGTCAACAACCAGGTTCCAGTTTATCAACAGTGCAACAGGTACCGGTCTATCATCCAGTTCAACAACAGCAGAATTATCAACAAGCACCCATCGCTCTAGTGTATCAGCAGCAACAAAGGACCCAGCCTCCTCGTCTAAATACTCCTTATAAAAGACAGGGTGTGAAACCTCCTATTCCTCCCCTCCCGATGACATATGCAGAGTTATATCCTTCTTTGGTACATCAAGGTTTAATAACTATAAGACCATTGGGCCTGCCTCCAAAGAAGCTTCCACCTTACTATAACCCAAACGCTCACTATGCGTTTCATCAAGGTGCTCCCGACCATGATTTGGAAGGGTGCCTTGCGTTGAAGCATATAGTAAGGGAACTGATAGAAAAGAATATTTTGTCCTTTGGGGACTCTCAGTCGAGTGTTAAAAGTAATCCTCTGCCTACCCATGGGAAAGTAAATGCCATTGAAGATGGATCTGAAGAGACGTTGATTCTGGATGTTACTGAGATCAAGACTCTGCTCCGAGGCTTTCATGTTAAGTTAGTAGAGACTGGTTTGGTCGCGTATTGCCATTCTGAATGTAAAGATTGTGTTGACAACCCAAAGGGCTGCTTGTTAGTTCAAAAAGATGTGCATGGTTTGATTGATATTGGTTTCTTATAGGTGGGTAGCAAAGTGAAGAAGGATGAAGTGCCAGTAATTGAATTTAATCCACCAAAGCCAGGTGATAAGGTACCAGTGTTCAACTTACCAGAGTCAAGCTCTGCAACTCCGGTTTTCAATTAGCCGAAGCCAATTTTCAACACTACAAAGCCTGTTGATCTACCAACCAGTCATCCTAGACCGATGATTATTCAAAAACCCAATTTGTTTCATTTCCAAGATAATACAGTTGTGCCATGGAAGTATGATGTAACAGTGATTGATAAGGAATCTGGAAAAGCTATCCCAAAGAAAGATGAGAAAGGTGTTCAGAAAGATGTGACAAATATTGCTGGAACAAGCAAAATGACCCGGAGTGGTCGTGTTTATCAACCCATAGTGAATGTGGTTCCTCTAAAAGAAACTATTGTTGTGCCTACTAGGGACAAGGAAGTAGTTTTGAATGAAGAAGACACAAAGTTTTTGAGAATCATCAGAAAGAGCGACTATAAAGTTATTGACCAGCTTCACCACATCTGAATCAAGATCTTGGAGGTCAGCGAGGATTCGACTTTGGTTATCTATCAAGTTAAGGGCGAATGGGAAACTCGAGATGAGAAGTTGGTCCCATATTGTGCCTATATTGTCGAGGTTATCCAGTACTTTGATGAGATCACTTTCTGTCATGTTCCAAGGTCGAAAAACCATATAGCTGATGCTTTGGCCATGCTAGCATCAATGTGGAAGGTCAATTTTGTTAATGAAGCACCACTCATCAGTATTGAATGCAAGACTGAGTCTGCTTACTGCCAGTTGATTGAAGAAGAAGTAGATGGGAAGCCGTGGTTCCACGATATCAAAAATTATCTGAAGAATTAGGAATATCCAGCTAACGCTGCAGCTCTTGATAAGAAAACTTTAAGGAGATTGGCGTCTAAGTTCTTTCTCAGCAATGATGTACTTTACAAGAGGAATACGTGGTCTTGCTTAGATGTATTGGCAGAAGAGAAGCAGACCTGTTGATTCGAGATATTCATGAAGGATCATTTGGCACTCACACCAATGGACATGCCATGTCCAAGAAGATTTTGAGGGTTGGATATTACTGGTTGACCATGGAGACTGATTGTATCCAATATGCCAGAAAATGCCACAAATGCCAAATTTACGCTGACAAGGTGCATGTACCTCCAACATTGTTAAACGTGTTGTCATCACCTTGGCCTTTCTCTATGTGGGGCATTGGCATGATTGGGGCAATCGAGCATAAAGCTTCTAATGATCATTGGTTCATATTGGTGGCTATTGATATTTCACAAAGTGGGTTGAAGCTGCATCTTACACCAATGTAACCAAGCAAGTGGTTGCCCGTTTCATCAGAAAAGAGATTATCTGTCGTTATGGAATTCTGAGTAGGATCATAATAGATAATGGGACGAACTTGAACAACAAGACGATGAAGAAGTTGTGTGAGAACTTTAAGATTGAGCACCATAATTCTTCCCTCTACCGTCCTAAGATGAACGGAGCCGTCGAAGATGCAAATAAAAACATCAAGAAGATTCTGTAGAAAATGGTGAAGGCCTATAAGGATTGGCATAAGATGCTGCCATTTGCCTTACATGGATACAGAACTTCCGTTTGAACTTCTACAGGGGCAACCCCTTTCTCTTCGGTGTATGATATGGATGTCATTCTTCCCATTGAAGTTGAAATACCATCTCTGAGGGTTCTGATGGAAACCAAGCTTGATGAAGCACAGTGGGTTCAAGAAAGACTTGATAAACTAAACCTTATTGATGAGAAGCACATGATTGCAATGTGTCACGGTCAGTTGTATCAGAGGAGGATCAAAAGAGCATTCGATAAGAAGGTCTGTATCCGTGAATTTCGAGAAGGAGAACTTGTACTCAAGAAAATCTTGCCAGATCAGAAGAATATGCGCGGAAAATGGGCGCCCAACTACGAAGGCCCATTTGTGGTGAAAACAGTTTTCTCAGGAGGCTCACTTATTCTCACAATGATGGATAGTGAACAGCTCACACACCTTGTGATTTCTGATGCAGTAAGAAAATATTATGCCTAAAGAACCCGCTAAGTCGAAAACCTAGAAAGGCGACTTAGGCCAAAAATGGGTATCCCAGTGGATCATAACCTATGAAGAAAATCCAGGCAAAAGTTAGGGATAAAAATAAAAACAATAAGAGCTCGCTAAGTTGAAAACCCAAAAGGGGGACTTAGGCAAAAATGAGCGTCCCGGTGGATTGAAAACCCGAAAGGGCGATCCAAGCAAAAGTTAGGGGAAAAAGGCATTTCAGTGCATCAGATGGGTTATTACCCATGCAGAAGAATTCAAGAAGAAGTTCAAGTTCGTCGCTCTTGTCAAAAGCAAGGTTTAGGGATTCCTAGTTATTAGGGCTAATAGTGCTCATTGGATTCAATGTAACCTTTCCCTGTTGCCATTTTCAAATTGTAATGTTCCATGGAGCTTCGCCATTTGCAAGCTACCATTCTTGAATAAAATCAGATTTTGGGGCATTCGATTTTTGTTATTTACTACTTCTCTACTTTTCCTTGTTATGCAAAATGTCATTTATTTGTTAATAATGATTTTGAAAGCGAAAAGTTTTGAAATAAAAATGGTTTTTCTTTTGAAAACAAATAAAAACACAATTTGCTTTGGCTTGTGGAATGATTTAGTGAAATCACATGCTCCCGAAGAGGTTTTATTGTGGCAGAAGCATTGTTAGACCATCTGCATGAATTCCCCATTGAAGCATGATTTAATTAACAATACCTCTTTGGATTGATCCTGTGGATGTTGTATTTATCAAGATTGAAGAGAATCTCCCTAGTATCCTCCATGTGATACGTGTTTGAATGTTGAAGATTTTTATCTCCCCAGCAAGCTACCATGGCTTCTTACCTCCCCAAGTGAAGTGGGTGTATTTCTCAGTGAACCGCTGGACATCTTTATGTCCCGGATTCAGTGTGACTCATTGTTTCCCCAGCTGAGTGGATATGTTTACCCATTTTCTCTAGAGACTCTGTTTCCTTACCTCTCTTTAGAGTCGATTCTTTCATATTATTAAGCATTCGCATCATGCCATATCATGTGCATTTAGCATCTTTCCAGGTCTTTGTTGTTGGATGTAGCTCTTTGACCCCAAAACCAGTTGTAATTGGCACCTCTTTTTGAAATCATCGGTCGTCACCAATTTCCTGTTTAAATCCGGTTGTCACCAGCATTTTTGTCAAGCTATGGGTTGTTACCTGTACCTCTTTGATGCCCAGTTGTCACTAGTATCTCTGCTTCGAATCCAATCATCATTGGTACTGGTGAATCTTGGTTGTTACCATATGTTTAAAGTCTAGTTGTTACTAGCAATCCCGGGTGAAAAGTCTAATTGTTATTGGCACCCGCTGCAAACCTAATCGTTATTGGCATCGTTTGTTTGGTCGTCACCAATTTCCTCTTTGAAGTATAGCTCCCTATTTGATTGCTTGTTTGGTCGTCACCAGCTTCCCTTGTGAAGTCTAGTTGTTATTAGCGTTCCTGTTGACATTTTGTCTGGTCGTTACCAGTATTCCAGTAAGTTTTAGTTGTTACTATTACCGCTGTTTGCAAGACCAATCGTCGTTGGCACTTTTAAGTCTACTGTAATCAGTTTCATTTCGTTGTTACCAATATCTTTGTGAATTCCAATTATTATTGGCGCTATTTAGAACCCAATCGTTATTGGTGTTGTTAATCTAGTCATTACAAGGTCCTTTTCAGAGTCCAGTAGTTACTGGCATTGCTTAAAATCCAATTGTTATTGGTACCTAAAATTCCAATTGTTATTAGCGCTATTTAAAATCCAATTGTTATTGGTATCCTTTTAAAATCCAATTTTTTATTGGTACCTAAAGACCAGTGGTTAATGGCACTCATATCCCATCTTGTTACTAATATTGGAAATTTGGTTGTCACCAATATCCCTGAAAGTCCAGTAGTTACTGGCATCGACCTGTCAGAAGCCGGTTGTTACCTTTGCTTGTTATCTAAGTCCAATTCATCTGGCACGTTCAGAGTTTGTAATCTCCCTGTTTTCTGACGTTTCTTGAAGATCCCGTTTGAACTCTTCATTTTATGAAATTTTCAGAAAGTCTTTTTGTTTCCCATGCTTTCCTGACCTTTTGTCAGAGGATCATTTCTCAACTTCTTTGATCTTTTGTTAAAAGATAATCTTTTTCATGTTTGTTTGATTTTTTTGTCAGAAAGTCAACCCCTTGTTTAACTTGATCTCCGGTGGAGATCATACTTCTGTCTGGTTTTATTCCTAGTGTAGAGTCTGTCTTTTTTCCTTTTGTTCCAGCATGTCATCTGGTCACGTCTGAACCTATTGATTAACTGCTCTAGATATTCCTCAAGGGAGACCACCTGTATTGGTTATATCTCAAGTGGGACCCTTTTCTTCTAAAGTGTCATTTGGTCTTGTCTGAACCCTTTACTTGATCACTTTATACTTTCCCAGTTTGTCTCTGTTCCCCAGTGTTTTCTTGGTCATCCCCAGTGAGTTGTTACCCTTTGGTTGTTGACCTCTATCCTTTTGTTTCCTGTTTTGCTTACATCTTGTATCATCATAGTATCATATCATCATGCTAGAGTTCATAGCACATCATCATTTGCACAGTTGCTGTTGTCCTTAGCATAACATTACATCTAAGGGCAAAATTTTTGGTTTGTTATATTTAATTACCTTTCACCTTGGTTCTATGAGGAGAGTCATTGCTCATGTCATCCGGTAAAGATATTTAAATAGGGGAGACTGTCATACCCCAAATTTTACCTCCTTAAATGTCATCATCATTTACATGAGCATTATAGGCCAATCATCTTTGCATAGCTAACCAAACTATCAAGCTTTGTGGTTTTGTTTCTTTTGTGGAATTAGGGTTTTGTACAAGAAAGGGAAAGCTCGGATTAATCAGGATTTGAGAGAGAGATCAACAAAACAAGTCCTCATACACTTCAAGGGTTCCTAAGATGCCTTTTGGTTCAACACAACTCATTTCAAGGACTTCCTAAGTTTATGGGAGAGGTTTTGAATTCATCTTATCAAAAAGTCAACTAAGGCTCCAAAAAGTCAACCTTTGAGTTTTTTGGTCAACCATGAACATTTCAAGTCATATTTCATGATCTCATGTGGTTAGATCAAGAAAAATCAAGTTAGAACAATAAAATCAGGAGATTTGGAAAATTAGGGTTTTGGATGAATTTTTCTAAGTGTGGAAATTATGATTTTTAGCCATCTTTCAAGGATTATATCTCACTCATTTTTAAGCCAAATGGAGCAAACTAGTACTTATTTTAAAGATGACATTCTACTAAAAGTTTGTAGAAGGAATCAAGTTCAAAAATGTAAGGATTTGAAGTTATGGATGATTAAAGTTGGAAGAAATCATGTTTTGGCCCTTATACTTATAAATTTTCTAAGTCCTAAAATTCAGGTTTTTGCACCAACTTCAAGCCAAGGCTTCATAGGTTTCTTGACCTCAAATCAAAATTATTCAAACATGAAAGTTATTCCTTGTTCTTCAAGCTTTCCAAGCATATGTAGAACTCTCCAATTGGATCAAGGAGTCAAAAGTTATGGTGTCCCAAATTTGGAGGTTTTTGGGCAAAAGTTAGGCAACTTGGCCAAGTTGCTAAGGCACTTCAAGTCATGTTTTTGTCCAACTTGTAAGTTGTTTCTCTAATGTTTCCAAGATTCAAATCCAAAATTGTTGAACATGAAAGTTGTTCTCCTCCATCTCAGCTTTCCAAGCATATGTAGAACTCTCCAATTGGATTTTTGTAGCTCAAGTTATGATGTGATGAACATGGGTGCCAAAACTTGAAACAATTTGCCCAGGTCATGACCAGGCCTGTGTGCCAAGCCTTAGGCCAGCTTGTTAGACCAGTTTTCTTGTTCATTTTTCTTCATGTTCCAAGCTTTATCTCAAGAAGTTTCAAACATGAAAGTTACTCACCTTCATGCCCTATTTCCAAAGGATCCAAAATCTTTTCCATTGATCCATTATTCATGGAGTTGTAGCATGCCAAAGTCATCACCATGGACATGTTCATGACTTTGCATAGCTTGCCAAGCATGACTAACTTTCCAAGCCAAACCTACCAATCTTTTTTCAGTACCCAAGACTGACCTTTCTAAAGCCTAAAACCTGCAAATGTGACTTCCCAATACTTGCCATTTTTAGTTCTTGGAGGTATGACATTTTAGGGCATGTCTTGACACAAACCATGAACCAATATGCAAACTCATTTGTATGCCTTAGTCCATTGGTTTCTCTCATCTTCTTTCTGGCCATAACCTGAGCACAAGCAAGCCAATAATTTACTTGGCTCAAGGTCTGAAAAGAGGGGCCATGCGTGTAGCTTTCATCCATCTCACTTTTTTATTTCTTGGACAAAATAAGAACTTATAACTTTCTAAACCTTAAGAAGATTCCTGGCTAGCTAAGGATCCGAAACATACACATATAATACAATAAAAGGAGAGGCAAAGGATTCAGAAAAAGAACCAAGAACTACTATTTTCGAAGGAACCACATAATCTCTTATTTTTGGCAAAAGCTCATCCAAAAATCCTTCCAACTCACATGAACTCAAAACAAACTTAATAAACCTTGACAAAACATCAACCCAAACACATCTCAACCATCAAACACAAGTTACCACGTCTCAACCTCATTTCACCATTTTCATTCTCAAAGTTGCACAAGCTATCGGATTTTGAAGAGGGAGTCCCTTCCAAGCAAGCCAGTCACTTATTCCTACTCTTTGGAGGCTAAGGAGACTGAGAAACATCCTCTTCCATTTCTGTAAGCTTATTTGAAGGGGCCTTGTACTCTCTCCAAGAGGTAAACAACCCTTTCCTCAAACTCATCATACTCACTTACCTCTATTTGTTTATAAACTAAAAGTGTTCTTCATGTGAAATGACTTGAGTTTATGTTATTACATGTATTGAAAACGTTGTAAATATGTGGTTTTCATTCATGATGATTGTTGTGGTACCACTGTGTTTGACCAGTGTTATTGGATTGTATGTTTAGTCTTAGGTAATGAGAATAACATGTTTAGCTTCTTGTTGAAAAATGCTTTAATGTTGGTTTTTGTATTTTTTTTATTTTCATTGAGAAATGGAAGAGATATGAGGATGAGAAGTTTGGGTGTAAGGTTGTTCATTGGGGGGGGGGGGTCGTGCGAAGAAAAATAAAGAATGGGGAAGAAGAGGATGACGTTGAGGGTTTTGTATGCTGACATGGCCATCTTGATGTAGCTTTGGGATATACATGATTCTGGGTGGCTTATACAACGGATGTATAGAAACCCCAATGGTAGAAGGATGCGCGCATTAGCCTTGGGGTCTGGGGTTCGAATCCCCCTCGCCCCAGACCCCTTTTGTTTTTTTATTTCCTTTCTGGTTTGTTTTCAAGTATTGGACCTGGGCTTAAGCATTTTTGCTGACCACACCCCCATTATTTTAAGGCCCATGCGTGTTTAAGTGATATGCCTTGTTTCTCTGTTTGCTAATGCACTCCCTGTTTTTACATGGGTTTATTTTTTCTTTCTTATTTTTATTCTTTCCAAATTTTATTTTATTTAAATACTTAAAACGTTTTAAAAACCATATAAAAATCATTTTTAGACATTTTAATGTCTTGACATATTTTTGGAAATTTTTAGTTATTTTATTTATTTATTTCACTTCTTTATTTAATTCATTTTATTTTATGTGTTGACCAAAACACCCTTTGGTTAGGGTTTGTCTTTTGGGTACCTTCCAAAAGTATTTTTAATCTGATATTTTGACATGTTGTTACATATGATTGAGGGAGTTTTGAGTATTTTTTGTGGGATTAAATATTATTGTTTGAACCATCTTTTATTTATATTTGTTGAACCTCGATTCTTTTGACACCTTGAGCTTGTTAATAATTTTTTAGAAAGTTTTTGTGCCAATCTTGTTTTGATCTTTTTTACATGTATTCTTGAATGTTTAAACATGACTTAAAACTTTGAGTTGGATTTTATTTGACTATTTTCCTATTTTTGACTTGGACATTAAATTAGAGTTCATTTTGAGCATGTTTTGGTGTGTATCTTGACCTAGATTTTAGGCATGATTCTTTGGGTATTTGTCTTGATGAAAATATGTTTATGTGTGGTTTAAAAATCATGTTTAGCTTCTGACTTCATGATTCCAAAGTGTTCTTGCTTGCCCATTTGAGTTTCCATACATGCCTTGTTTGTTTGAAGCCTTTCATTGATATTTTGGTTTGTTTCCTTGCATGTGATCTTGTTCATGCCTTGATGTGATTCTTGATTGTGTTTCTCTTTATATCATGGTGTTGAATATAAGCTTTATGAGATGTGTATGCTATTGTCCATTTGTTTCTTGAAGTTGTAACTTCATGTTTGAATCACTCTTTGCATTTGTCTTGTTTGATTAAGTGTGTAACAAATATGCTTGTTGTTTTGGTGTGTGTTTTACATGTTCATGATTATTTGAGAATGTTGAATATAACATGATGTAGCTACTGCCCCTCTTGGATTGTTATCTCATTTAAACTCTTTGGCTTTGACACTTTGATTGTTATCATCCTTACCCTAAAGTGTATCATTCAAGCACTTGTTGTTACAAGTTGTATGTCCCTCATTCCAAAGGAATGTGAAAGCTTCTGGGGTTTGACTAAATTTTGGTTAAAACTTAATGAAGAATGTTGCAGACAAAGATGTCAAATACAATGTCCTAACATCCAGATTCGACAAATATACAGGTTCTAAATCTGGTCCAAGAATTAAGGAAGCAATCAGAACGTGGATCAAGGAATCAACCAACAGAAGATTGAAAGCTCAACGTAGCAGAAGGCTATAAAAGAAGACCAAGACCTAGGCAGAAGACAGAGAGAGAACGACATAGGCTTAGGAATCCTATTTTGTAAAGTAATGTTTAGGGTTTTGAGAGACGTAGGTTTCTCTTGTAAGTCTCCCTCTGTATCAATTTGATACATTGTGGAAGATATATGTACTTGTACAGATTCAGAAACCCGTAGGTAATGAATCGTGTATTGTTCTTGGATAAAGCTTTTAAGCAAATCCAAGTTAACTTTTTAGTCAAGAATGCTTGACTGAACTTTGTATTGAAAGAGGTGTCTTTCAAGTAGGATGATGCAGTTATTGTGACTATAACTGTTAGATAATTACAGGTTATGATTTAGGGAGTGAGATGGGTTTCTCTTATCTAGGTTGGAGTTCTTAGATAAAGTTTTCATTGGGTAGTGATAGGTAAACTAGGGGTGTTTACTGTGAACCAGCGGTTGTTTACATAAAACTATACTACTGATAGTGGATTCTTCTTCCTGGCTTGGTATGCCCCCAGATGTAGGTGATTTGCACTGAACTGGGTTATCATATTCTGTGTTGTTTATCATTCTGCAATTTACAATTCAGTATTGATTAACATGTTGTAACAGATGTCGAAACATCTGTCATGTTTCCTTTACTGATATTCTGGATATCAATTTGTTATTCTATTCTTGTTTTAACGTTATACAAAGAACAATGTCTTGACACGTGTTAGGACATCTGCTATGCCAAAATTTCAATTGGTATCAGAGCAGGCATCATGTCTGTTTCTGGATGAGATTTTGGGAGATACTTTATGGTGTTTTAAACAAGGAGGAGTTTTGGAGATCAGATAATTAACTCAGACATACTCAAGGGTATTAATGGATGGGATGGATGGGATGGATCGAAGGTAACAACTATTGTTGGTTGTTTATGCTTTCTGAGGAGTTTCTACAACAACTGCAGGAGGAGTGGCTAGTTCTCTTATTGGGGTGTCTTATAAGATGTTCTGATATCTTATTAGGGCATGTAGTAGATGTTCCTTGGTGGTTCCGCTGCATATGTTTCTGATGGAAAAACTATGGTATTTATGGGATTCTGGAGTTATGACTGAAGAAAGATGGTGGAAGATCTCAATTGTCGGCTTGTTCTCTTGAAGATATCAGCTTCTATTCATTCAAATTCGGGAGCGATGGAATGGAGAGAGTTGTTGGTTGATGTGTGTCATGGTGACTTGGTACTTGGAATCTTGGTTCCATCGTGTATCTTGAAGTCAGTTAAAGAGAAGGTGAGTTCATATTAGGTTTATCAAGTTCTTACTCTAGGAATTTGATAAATTATTATTCGACTAAGTTGTCAAAAACACTTGAGATTTCTCTCAAGTCCACTCATAAAGGCATCTCATTCGTGCATTTGGAGTCTTCTAGTTACTCTTCTGACTAGATGGTGTTTCTGTGAAACAAAAATCTGAAGAAAGTGGAGGTGATTTATTTTCACCATCCAAATCTGCAAGGGAAGGATTCTTCTTTCTTAATCCTAAAGATAGATCTAATATGAAAGGAGATTTCAGATCTATTGAGGTAAATAGGGTTTGTTCAGAGAAAATCTTAGTTACTTGAGTCAAGGGTGGAAGCCTTGATATCTCAACACTTTGTTTGTCAAGAAAGATACTTACATGAAGCGATCTGTTGGGGTTTATCTATAGCAGTATCATAGGGTTTTTGAACAAGGATTTAAGATTAATTTTTATTTGTGAAACTCACAAATATTTAATTGATTATTCTTGAAATTGGAGTTCAAGATTGTGGATGTCATAAACATGTTCAATCAGATGTTGAAACATCTCTTAATTAGAATTTGTGCATAATCATGGGAGGGGTACTGCATACTCTTTGGATTTGTTGCACTTAGGTGTTGACCTAAGGTTGTAAGGATCGTCTGCAGACTGGTATTGCAGAACCATCTTACCTCTGGAAAGTTTCCTGGCAAGAAACCTTTCTAGAAGATGGTGTTATTGAAGGTGAAGAAGAAGACATCATAATCTTGATGAATATTTCTTGGATCAGTTTATTTCTGATCTAGGAGTATTGGAGTGCAGCAGGTGTGTTCTATTTATTACTAGAAGCATCTGATTTTTATCTAGAAAATGTCCTGGCAAGAGACTTGTCCAGAATATGGTGCTGGTGATGGCACAGCTTAGGTCAGTTTATTTCTGATCTAGGTACATAGGAGCATGTGACCTTGCTCATCTTGGATGTCAAGGATAAGTGGTAGTTATCTCTGACTTTCTGCATAAGTCTCTACTTAAGGAAGGTGGGATTCCTTTTGTAAAGATCTTGAGTGACTAATCTTTCTAAAGAATCAAGCTTTGGCAGGTTTGGGATGTCTGAAGATAAGGTGAGTGTTGTTGTACAACAAAGTATGATGGAGGTTGTCTACTCTAACTTGATATCATTGATCAAGTCTATGAGAACATGGAACTCTTATTCTATTATAGGGATGAGGTTCTTCTAAGTGGCAGAAGAAAGAGCTGAATTCTTCAGCTGGATGTCTGAACAGATGTTGTGACATCAAGCAGAAACTTCAGGGTCTTAGTTGATGTTGTGGCGCATCATTGTAAGATAAGTTGATCTTCTCATAAATAAATGGAATTAATGCTTCAAAAAGGTCTATCTCATGCAGTTTGCGGGAGCTGCGAGAATGAGTAGATGTTACATATCTAAGGCTTGGTGTATCCAAGATGGCTTGCTATGGAGTAAGTGGGTTATGTAACTTGAAGATTAGATTTCATTGGAGTAAGTGGGTTATCCAAGATGGCTTGCTATGAAGGAAAGCTAAAGATTAACCAAACAGTGGCATTTGGTTGGTCTTTATTGTGCATTAAAGCAAGGTGCTTGGAACTAATTACTCTTGGGCAGAAGGGTAGTTGGTTAAAAATCAAAGGAGGTTTTTGTTCTGTTCATATCTTGGAGCTTGTGGTAGAAGCTCTAATTTGCTTATGGAAGATTACCTTCTTTTGGGAGTTGAATAAGAGTTTATTTCTCTCTTTGGGTATCTGGAGTTCTTATTGATCAAGCTGGTGGCGCAGTGTTGTCTGAAGATCTTCAGTTGGATTACTATGTTGATAGTAAGTCCAGTAGGAATTGTATCAAGAACCATAGTGTATGGTGTCTGTGATATGATCAGGATGTCCTAACTGATGTTAGAACATCATCATGGTTTCTGAACTTGGAGTTCAGATTGTGGAAGCTGATATTCACCGGTTGAATCAGAAGTGTTCTATCTTATCATATGGGAGGATGATAAATTGAAGTCTGTCTTGGATCATGGGGTGTTTATCTAGAAGACTGACTCTTGATGAGGTCAGAATACTTGTGGAGAGGTGGTTTCTCCTACTACAAGTCATCCTAGAGAGAAGTGGATCAGTTTGGTGGTTGTGGAGCAAATAAGCTGAGGATTTTTGGAGCATGTGTTTGATGTCCTTCAAGTGTGAAGAACATCTGGGCGAGCTAGCAAACTAAGGGGCTCTGTATATCTCTTTAAGGAATGTGAAGCATTTCAGATTTAATTGGATTGTATCTCAGGGAACAAGGATATGTATGGCTGTAAAATTCAAGGTGAATTTGTACAGGGTATGAGTGGTTTCTGGATGAGAGGGATCAATGGTGATTTTGGTCTCAATCTAAGAATTTGTTGGTTGTGGTACAAGGATGTGTTCCTGGTACTCACTATATGATCATGAAGTTGTCATGGGATATCATGTGGTGATTTTGGGTGTTTCTTGCCGAAGAAGCATCTTTTGAGAAAGATAGAGGGAGAAATTCTATTTGTTAAATGTACTAATGTGGTACATGGATTGCTTGAGGATCAGGCATTAGGTGAATGCGTTCAGCAGGTGTGTTGAACAGAGGGTGCGCTCTTGAAGACATGAAGACACGTCTTATGTTTTCCATTCATTTAGGGTGTTCCTCTTGCAAATGAGCACTGGTTATCTATGACAGGGGAAGTTAGACTTCTGTTTTGGATAGGTTACTATAGTAGTGTAGTTGTTTATCAAGACTGTTTGTGGTTTCAAGCAGATTGTGATAGATTGCCTCAAGTGAGGTTGATATGTCAGACGAGATGTCGTGACATTTCTCTACTGGTATAAGTTCTAGGTGGACTTATCAGGTTGTTCTGATTTTGTCATTGGGTGTCAATGGGTTGAATCAGAAGTGATACAAGTATCTTGGGAATGTTCTGAGAGTCATTGTTTATTTCTGGGAGAATTTATTTTTCTCTGCAGAAGCAGATAAAGTCTTTTAAGAGTCTTTGCTGCTAAATGGAAGATGTTTGAAGAAATGTCTTAACATCTTAGTTAGTTATTCTGGTCTTCTAGTTGGAATAGAGAGTGAATATGCAAGAGGAGCTAAACAAAGTCTGACAATATGTCAGAACATTGGTTAGAATGTATTGTTGTATCCTCATTGATTGCTTTGGACGGTGGAGAGAATGTGTCTTAGGAAACGCGTGTTAAACATGCTTCTCGGTAAATGCACATTCCTTGGATGATCCTCATTAAAAGAAGAAACAATCAAATGCGACTTGGCCGATGCACTTTTGTCTGTGAGGTTACATCCTTTCATTTAATACTCACATAAAATAGACATGTGTTACTTCCAATGGTTTGTTACATCCGAAGAAAAACACTCTTATATATAAAGGGTGTTCTTGACTTCATCGTGTCTCAGGTCGTCTGGTTTATGCTATCTTCTAATGGGATTTATCTGCTTCTGGGTTTGCTCAGGTTTATGGGTCTGTCTTGGACATGTTTGTCAGTTTTTGGCTAAAAAGGGGGAGAAAAGTACAAGGGTTGAGTCTGTCCTTGCAGTTGGTTTGTAAGGAAGTTGGACAGAATGTTTTGACATTCTAACTGAGTCTCAGTATTCCCATATGTCTTGAGTCCTTTTTTCGTGTCCTGTGATCTAAGTTATGAACACAGTCATGCCCTGTGTTCATGTACACCAACATGATTGGAGTCACATCAGTATTCCAATCATAACCGCCACTCAGGGTGAAGAGACGTAAGGAGCACCCTGGGTTTATTTTCCAAAAGGAGATTTGGCCAAAATATGTCAAAAGGGGGAGATTGAAAGCTCCGGGGGTTTGACTAAATTTTGGTTAAAACTTAATGAAGAATGCTGCAGACAAAGATGTCAAATACAATGTCCTAACATCCAGATTCGTAAAATATAGCAGGTTCTAAATCTAGTCCAAGAATTAAGGAAGCAATCAGAACATGGATCAAGGAATCAGCCAACAGAAGATTGAAAGCCCAATGCAGCAGAAGGATATAAAAGAAGACCAAGACCTAGTGAAATTTTGGCATAGCAGACATAAGATGTTCTAACACATGTCAAGACATTGTTCTGCATAATTATTTAAACAAGAACAGAACAGCGGACTGATACTTTGAATATCAGAACTGTAGAAACACATATGTTATGACATCTGATCCAACATGTTAATCAAAACTGAACTGTAAATTGCAGAATGATAAAAGAACACAGCAATTCACCTACATCTAGGGGATACCAATCCAGGAAGAAGACTCCACTATCTGTAGTAAATTATAAAGTTAAACTCCCCCGTTTACAACTTTATCTCCTAAATACTACCCAATGAAATCCTTACCAAAGAACACCCTCTTTGATATGAGAATCACCACTCACTTCCCCTAATCATAAACTGTGATATCTAAATCATTCCTGTCAATACATAATTCTATCAATCATTCTTGACCAACACGCTAACTTGGATTTGCTTCAAAGCTTCATCCAATAACAATACAAGATTCATTACCTAAAGGCTTCTGAATCTGTATAATACCTATGTCTTCCACACTGTATCAAATCGATACAGAGGGAGACTTATAAGAAAGCCTATGAGTCTCAAAACCCTAAACCCTATTTTCTACTTTACAAAAGTGTTACAAATAGGTTTTTTTCCATTCCTAGGTCTTGGTCTTCTTTTATACTCTTCTGCTTCTTTGGGCTTCAAATCTTCTGTTTATTAACCCCTTGATCCACTGCTGTAATCATTCCTTGATTCTTGCACCAGATTTAGAACATGCTATATTTGTCAGGTCAGAATGTCAGGACATTATCTTCGACATCTTTTTCTGCAGCATTCTTTATTAAGGTTTAACCAAAATTTAGTCAAACCTCAGGAGCTTTCAATCTCCCCCTTTTGACAAATTTTGGCTAAAACTTTAATTTGGACAATAAACCCAGGGTGCTCTCAACGTCTCTTTACCCCTAGTGGCAATTATGATTGGAATACTGATATGACTCCAATCATGTTGGTGTACATGAGGAAGAGGATGGCATTCGTTCTCCCTTTCCCCATGAATCTATACTTCCTCACCTGGGGGGAAGAATTTTGCTACTAAAGCAACCAAACACCAACCTAGGTAACTCAGAACACAGGGCACGATTGTGTTCATAACTTGATCACATGACACGAAGAAAGGACTCAGAACATATGAGAAACTTGAAACTTAGTCAGAATGTCATAACATTCTGACCAACATCCTTTTAAACCAACTGCAAGGACAGACTCCCATGTACTTTTCTCCCCCTTGTTAGCTAAAAATTGACAAACATGTCCAAAGCAGACCCATACCCAAACTGAGGAAACCCACAAACGAACAAACCCCATGAGAACTCAGCACAACATAAAAGACAACCTGCGACAAGATGACGACTAGAACACCCTTTATATACAAGGGCGTTTCTCTTAGGATGTAACGAACCATTGGAAGTAACACATGTCCATTCAATGTGAGCATTAAATGACATTGTGTATTTTCAGAGACAAAAGTGCACTGGCCAAACCGTATTTGACTATTTCTTCCCTTTAGCCACGACCATTCAAAGAATGCGCATTTTCCAAAACACATGTTTAACATGCACTCCCTAAGACACAAATCATCCACCATCCAAAGTAATTAAGTGTGCATCCATACATCCTAAACAAAGTTCTGACATCTTGTCAGACTTTGTTTAGTCCACCTGAAGCGTAGTCACCTTACCTTTCAGCAAGCCCCAAGAATAACTAGAAAATCAAGAATAACTGATAAAGATGTTTAGACATTTCTTCAAATATCTCTCAGTTAGCAGCGAAAAATCCCAGATACTTGTAGCATTAGAGCAATGTCACGACATCTCGTCTGACATATCAACCTCACCTGAGGAAATCTATCACAAACTGCTTGAAACCCCAAACAATCTTTGATAACCAATCTGCACCACTATAGCCATGTATCCAGAACAGAAGTCTAACTCCCCCTGTCGTAGATAACCAATGCTCCTTTACAAGAAGAACATCCTAAATGAATGGAAAACATAAGACGTGTCTTGATGTCTTCAAGAGCGTACTCTCTGTTCAACATACCTTCTGAAAGCATTCACCTAATGCTTGACCCTCAAGCAGACCATGTACCACACCAGTACATTAATCAGACAGAAGTTATCCCCCTATCTTTCTCAACTGATGATTCTTCAGTAAGAAACACCTCAAAACCACCACATGTCATCCCATGACAACTTCATGATCATATAGTGAGAGTACCAGGAACGCATCCTTGTACCATAACTAACAAACTCTTGGATTGAGACCAAAGCTCCATTGATCCCTCTCGTCCAGAAACCATCTATACACCACAAGAATTCCTCCTGAATTCTCATGTATAGATCTCCTTGTTCCCTGAGATACAACCCAATTGACTCTGGAATACTTCACATTCCTCAAAGAGACACACAGGGCCCCTTAGTTTGCTAGCTCGCCCATATGTTCTTCACACTTGAAGAATATCAAACACATGCTCCAGAAATCTTCGGCCCATTTGCTCCACAAGCACCAAACTGATCCACTTCTAGTATGTCCCATTCACTCCAGACTTTCAAGACAATCCTTTACCCATCATTCTCCCGTATAACAAGATAAATACTTCTTAGATAAGATGTGAGTGTCAAGTTCCACACTCAGAACTTAGCATTCTACTCCAAGAATAACCAACCCATAAGATGTTCTAACATCAATTAGGACATCCTTCACATATCACAGACACCAATCAACATAGTTCTTGATATACTCCACCACTGGACTTATTATCTGCATAGTAATCCAACTGAAGATCTTCAAACAACACTGCGCCACCAGCTTGATCAACAAGATCTCAAGATAACCAAAGAGATAAATAAACTCTCATCCACTAAAAGAAGGCAAACTTCCATAAACTGAGAACTTCTGCCACAAGCTCCAAGATATACCTGAACCAGAACCTCCTCATGTCTTCAACCAACTACCCTTCTGCCTAAGAGTAATTAGTTCCAAGCACCCTGCTTGAATGCACACTAAAGATAAAAAAAATGCCATTGTTTGATTCATCTTAAAATTTTCAGAACTCCCACAAGATACACTGATCTACCAATGAAATATGATATTCAAGTTACATGAACTACTTGCTTCATAGCAAGACATCTTGGATCCACCAAGCCTTAGACATGTAACATCTTCTCCATCCATAGTTCCCGTAAACTGCATGAGATAGACCTTTTTGAAGCATTCATAAATTCCATTCTCCTGTAGACTGCCTTATCTTAAACTGATGTGCCACAACACCAGCTGAGATCCTGATGTTAAGCTTGATGTCAGAACATTCGAATACGATATCCAACTGCTGAATTCAGCTCCTCCTTCTGCCACTTAGAAGAACCTCCTCCCTATTACAGAACAAGAGTTCCATGCTCTCATAGACTTGATTCAAAAACCAAGTTAGAGTAGACAACCTTTATCCTGCTTAATCTTATCACAGGTATTTCATTCAAGCTCACACCTTGATGAATATCTGCTTTGAAACTTCAAAGAATTCACACCTGCCACGTTTGAATCTTCAGAAGATAAAGTAGTCATAGACTACACCATAACCATACCAAAGAATGCCACTTTCCTAGGTAGAGCAATCTGTAGAAAGTCAGAGATAACTTCCACTTAACCTTGACCTCCAAGATGAGCAAGATCCCATGCTCCTAAGTACCTAGATCAGAAATAAACTGATCCAAGTTGTGCGATCACCAACACTCCATTCTGGACAAGTCTCTTGCCAGGACACTTTCCAGATAAACACCAGATGTTTCTAGTAACAACTTGAACACACCTGCTGCACTCCAATACTCCTAGATTAGAAATAAACTGATCTAAGAACTGTCCATCAAGATTATGATGTCTTTTTCTTCATATTCCACATCACCATTGTCTAGACCAGTTTCTTGCCAGGAAACTCTCCAGAGATCATATGCTTCTGCCACACCAACTGAAGCAGATTCTTAGGTCAACACCTAAGAGAACTAGATCCAAAAGCTTATGCAGTATCCCTCCCATGATTCTGCACAAACCAGATGAAGAGATGTTCCAACATCGTGTTGAACATCAGTAATCTTGAACTCCACATACAAGAATAATCAATCAAATACTTGTGAGTAACACAAATAGCAATAGATCTTAAATCTTTGTTTAATAATCCTGTTTCACTGTTGAAGCCACACTCCACCAGATCACTTCATGAACACTTACCTAGTATTTAATCTTTTGCAAGTAACAAATTATTGAGATACCAAGTCTACCACCCTTGACTCAAGTAATTAAGATTCTCTCTAAACAAACCCTATTTACCTCAACAGTTCTGAAAACTCCATTTAGATTAGATCCACCCTTAGGATTAACCGATATGAATCCTTCCTTGTTGTTTTGGATGGTGAAAATAAATCACCTCCACTTTCTCCAGGTTTGTGTTTCATAGAAACACCCTCTAGTCAGAAGAATAACTATAAGACTTCAGATGCACGACTAAGACGCCTTTATGAGTGGACTTGAGAGAATTCTCAAGTATCTTTGACAACTTAGCCGATCAATAATTTATCAAACTCCCAGAGCAAGAACTTGATAAACCTAAACTCAACTCCCCTCCTCTTCAACTAACTTCAAACTGCACCATGGAACCAAGCTTCCAAGTACCAAGTCACCATAACAGACATCTACCAACAACTCTTTCCACTCCATCGCTCCCGACTTTAGAATAAAAAGATGCAGATATATTCACATATAGAGGTTGGCGATTGAGATATTCCACCATCTGTCTTCAGCAACAACTCCAGAATCCCATAATTCTAGAGCTCTTCCATCAGAAACATATGCAGCGGAACCACCAAGGAATAAATTTAACTTGCCCTAACAAGATGTCAGAACATATTATAAGACACCCCAACAAGAGAACTAGCCACTTCTCCTGTAGTTGTTGTAGAACTTCCTCAGCAACAAGAACAACCATTGGGTTGTTACCTTCGATCCAGAACATCCATCCCATCCATTAATACCCTTGAGTATGTCTGAGTTGATTGATCTGATCTTCAAAACACCTCCTTGTTTAAACGTCGGAAAGTATCTCCCAAAGATCTCATCCTGAAACAGACAAGATGCTTGCTCTGATACCAATTGAAATTCTGGCATAGTAGACAGCAGATGTTTTAACACATGTCAAGACATTGTTCTACATAATTATTTAAACAATAATAGAACAGCAGACTGATACCTTGAATATCAGAACTGCAGAAACACAGATGTTACGACATCTGATCCAACATGTTAGTCAAAACTGAACTGTAAATTGCAGAATGATAAAAGAACACGACAATTTTTAACCCAGTTCGGTGAAATTCACCTACATATGGGGGATACCAATCCAGGAAGAAGACTCCACTATCTGTAGTAAAATTATAAAGTTAAACTCCCCCGTTTATAACTTTATCTCCTAAATACTACCCAATGAAATCCTTACAAAAGAACACCCTCTTTGATATGAGAATCACCACTCACTTCCCCTAATCACAAACTATGATATCTAAATCATTCCTATCAATACAGAATTCTGTCAAGCATTCTTGACCAACACGCTAACTTGGATTTGCTACAAAGCTTCATCCAAGAACAATACAAGATTCATTACCTAAAGGCTTCTGAATCTGTATATTACCTATGTCTTCCACACTGCATCAAATCGATACAGAGGGAGACTTACAAGAAAGCCTGCGACTCTCAAAACCCTAAACCTTATTTTCTACTTTACAAAAGTGTTACAAATAGGTTTTTTTTCAGTCCTAGGTCTTGGTCTTCTTTTATACTCTTCTGCTTCTTTGGGCTTCGAATCTTCTGTTTATTAACCCCTTGATCCACTACTGTAATCATTCCTTGATTCTTGCACCAGATTTAGAACCTGTTATATTTGTCAGGTCAGAATGTCAAGACATTGTCTTCGACATCTTTTTCTGCAGTATTATTCATTAATTTTTAACCAAAATTTAGTCAAACCTCAGGAGCTTTCAATCTCCCCCTTTTGATAAATTTTGGCTAAAACTTTAATTTGGACAATAAACCCAGGGTGCTCCTAACGTCTCTTCACCCTCAGTGGAGATTATGATTGGAATACTGATATGACTCCAATCATGTTGGTGTACATGAGGAAAAGGATGATATTCGTTCTCCCTTTCCCCATGAATCTATACTTCCTCACCTGGGGGGAGAATTTTGCTACTGAAGCAACCAAACACCAAACTGGGTAACTCAGAACATAGGGCCCGACTGTGTTCATAACTCAGATCACAAGACATGAAGAAAGGACTCAGAATATATGGGAAACTTGAAACTTAGTCAGAATGTCATAACATTCTGACCAACATCCTTGCAAACCAACTACAAGGACAGACTCAACCCATGTACTTTTCTCTCTCTTTTTATCCAAACATTGACAAACATGTCCAAAACAGACCCATACCCAAACTGAGGAAACCCATAAACGAACAAACCCCATGAGAACTCAGCACAACATAAAAGACAACCTGCGACAAGATGACGACTAGAACACCCTTTATATACAGGGGCGTTTCTCTTAGGATGTAACGAACCATTGGAAGTAACACATGTCCATTCGATGTGAGCATTAAATGACATTGTGTATTTTCAGAGACAAAAGTGCACCGGGCAAACCGTATTTGACTATTTCTTCCCTTTAGCTACGACCATTCAAAGAATACGCATTTTCCAAAACACATGTTTAACACGCGTTCCCTAAGACACAAATTATCCATCGTCCAAAGTAATTAAGTATACATCCATACATCCTAACCAATGTTCTGACATCTTGTCAGACTTTGTTTAGTCCACCTGAAGCGTAGTCACCTTACCTTTCAGCAAGCCCCAAGAATAACTAGAAGACAAAGAATAACTGATGAAGATGTTCAGACATTTCTTCAAATATCTCTATGTTAGTAGTAAAAACTCCCAGATACTTGTACCATTAGAGCAATGTCACAACATCTCGTCTGACATATCAACCTCACCTGAGGAAATCTATCACAAACTACTTGAAACCAGAAACAATCTTGATAACCAATCTGCATCACTACAGCCATGTATCTAGAACATAAGTCTAACTCCCTCTGCTAAAAACTGAACAAGGACAGAAACAAGAACCTTCAATAAAACTGCAGATTCATAAAACAATGTTGTGACAGATGTTTCAACATCAGTCAACACATAAACATCTGATCAAGAGAGCATACTAAATTGAACACAACAGAAAGATAAATGACACAAAGATATGATGACCCAGTTCGGTGAACAGCAACACCTACATCTGGGGGCTACCAAGACAAGAATGAATTCACTATTAGTAGTATTAATTTAGAACTAAACTCCCCCGTTTACAACTCCTCACTTAATCCCTACAAAGTACAATTCTACCTAGAAATCACCATCTAGATAAGAGAAACCCATCTCAATTCCTAAATCACCTCAGTGATATCTAACAGTTACAACCTCCGATAACTGCATCAATTTGTTCAATTGAAAGTCACCTCTTCCAATACAATATTCAGTCAAGACTCTTGACTAACAATGACTCTTGAATTTGCTTAATAGCTTCATCCAAGAACAATACATAATTCATTACCTACGGGTTTCTGAATCTGTAAAACTATGTCTACCACAATGTATCAAACGATAAAAAAGGGTGACTTACAACACAAGAAAGTACACGACTCTCAAAACCATAAATCCTTATTTTCTACTTTACAAAAGTCTTAATAAGAATTCTTATTCTACCATAGGTCTTGGTCTTTCTTTTATAATCTTCAGCTATCCATGGGCTTTGAAATATTTGTTTATTTATTCCTTGATACATGTTCTGATTGCTTCTTAAATCTTAGACCAAATCTGCAACAATCTGTTATAACAGACCAAGATGCCGAATACACGAGCTATGACATATTGTCTGACATGTCTTCTTTCAGCAGATTTCATCATGTTGGAACATCTTGTTTAACACGATGTTTTACCAAAATTTAGTAAAATATTTTAGAGCTTTCAATCTCCCCCTTTTGACAAATTTTGGCTAAAACACCTTTTGCACAATAAACCCAGGGTGCTAAGGATAAGGGGAGTAGAAAGTCCTGAAGTCATTTCAGCCGGATGACTCCTGGAAGCTTTCATCCTTCTTGGTGTACATGAAGAAGAAGATGCACATAGCTCCCCTCAAACCTAGAACCAAAGACGTTTCCCCAGAGCAACAAAACTCCAACCTGAATTATCCCAATGAGGACTCAGGGTAGCAGTCGGGGAGCAGACTGCTACTCCGGGTAACTCAGAACATAAGACACAACTGTGTTCTTAACTCAGATCACAAAACACAAAAGACTTGTCCAGAAAAGAAATTGAGACTCAGACATAATGTTAGAACATCCCATCCAACATCCTACAAAACAACTGCAAGAATGGACTCCACACCAAAAAGGATATCAGTTATGTGTTGTAAGGACCAACACATAACTGAGGAGAATACACACCCATTCTCCCCATTTTTAGCCAAAAATTGGAAAAAATATCCAACACAGTTCCATACCCACATGTACTTACCCAAACCCGGACAAAAGCCATGAAGACACAACACAGCAAAAGAAACACAGCGTGAGAATCAAGAAGCAGCAACCCCCTTTAAATACCCAAGCAGTTTCTCTAGGAATTAACGGTCCATAGGAGTTACCGAAGAACAGTTCAATGGAGAATTAAATTTAGGTAGGTAACTTCAACATAAATGATTGTGCACTGCCTAACTAGGATTTGACTATTTCACCTTTAGGGTAAACCGTCCAAAGAATGTGCATGTATCAAGACACATGGTTAACACACCTTCTCTTAGGCACACTCTCCACCTTCCAAGGAACACGTCCAAAAAGGTAACTTGGAAACAACCACAAGTTCTAAACAATGTCCTGACACCTGGTCAGACTTTGTCCATTCCATCTTGTAAACTATGAAGCATAGTCACAATGCCTTCCAATGAGCCCCAAGATAATCCTTTCAACCAGAAGTAAAAGCAACTGACCAAGATGTTAAGACATTCCTTATAACATCTTCAATTAACAACAAAGACTCCCATGAGCCTTATCTCAATCTGCAGAGTAAAATAAATTCTCCCAGATAATACCCATTCTTATTTCTTAGATCTCTCCAAAGAATTAAGAACAAAGTTGATATAAGTCAATAGCCTTAACCGATCAAACTCCTTAGCAGAGCTGTCAGAGCCACAACATCAACACACCATGATGTCAAGACATCTTTCCTGACATCAGATCCTCACAAGAATCACATAAGCATCTTCATGCTCATAAGTGAAAACAAACACCAGGATCACACACCTTGTATCATAACCAACGAACTCTTGAATTGAGACCAGATAACACCATTGATCACTCTCCCCCTGAACATATCCATACCCTGTACAAATTCATCTTGAATCTTACTGCCATAGACACCCTTGTTCTTTGAGAATGAATCCAATCAAATATGGAATGCTCACATCCATGAAAGAGACATACACATTCTCTTAGCTTCTTGGTTAGACAGTATGTCATCCACTCTTGGAAGACACCAGACCCCTTCTCCACATGAAGAGTGATACACATTCAGCCTGATACAATCTTTTCTAGTGATATTTCCAGCATAACCTATCACCAGAATCCACACAGTCTTGACCAGTAGTTCTACACCATACTCAACCATGAATAGATATAGCTTTAAGACTGAAAATCAAACAAGTTATCCTCTAAGAAAACCAGCAACAGGAATAATGTTCCAACATCATTTAGGACAACAGAATCTCACCATATCCCAGCTGCAGTAGATCATAAACCATCATAGAAGACATAATACCACAAAGAGAAATAAACTCTCGCGAGCCTCATGAAGCTTCAACCCAGAAGCCCAAAGTTCAAACATCTAAACAGACTCCTCAACAAGGTTTGCTTACCCTCTTCCCTGCAATCTTCTTTCCTACAAAATTCTACCTTGCACAGTCTAACACATGACACAATACATCGGTACTAGTAAGGGCTAATGTTCAGCAGGGGATGACATCAGCAGGCTTGAGCAGATAATTTCTTGAGTCACACTCAAAAACCACATTCCTCCAAAAGTGACAATCAAAATATCTTCCACCATGTCCTTGATCAATAGAGAACTTTGCTGAAACTTCCAGTACTAACATCCCCTTACCCCAGACAGAACTTTGGAACACTCACATCCAATATCTTAGATGAAAACACCAAGTAATCAGCAACTCCCCTGATCCAAAGAGGTTGAGATAGACCTTGGCGACAACCTTATAGTTAGAGAGCAACCACTCCTAAGGATATCAGCCTATACAACATGGTCCAACATCAAGGCACTCAAAGGACCACAACATGAGCCTCCTAATGTTCAATACAATGTCAGAACATTTGATTACTGACTTGACTAGCCAACTGATGAAACCACACATGCCTGAAACAATCTTAAAGATCTAACCCTTAGACTTCTAGATAATATCCCACCTTGAGTGGCCTTTCCACCATATCAGAACAAGAGTTCCATGTTCTCATAAACTTGATCATGAAATCAAGTTTGAGTAAACAATCTCCATCCTGATCATAAAAACGAAAATCAACAATCAGTCCTTTGAACAAATACCCTGGTGGCAACCTCCTTCAAGCATACTTCTCCAAGGGAATCATCCACACAAGATTAGATTCCACGCCAGAACCAAAACAAATAGTCACAACTATTTGCATGATCATTCAGATTCAGCTTTGAAGAACCAAAAAAAGTCTCCAAGATGTCAGGGGAAATGTCCTAGACATGTTTCCTTAACTTCCATATGCACTGAATCTGGTAGAGATGTCTTTACAGTCCTCCACTAGTAGTTTGAACCTAAACTCCTATACAGGAATATAGCTTCTGCATCCCTATACACTTAGACTAGAAATAAACTGACCCAAGGTATGTTCTTTAAGATGATCATGTGATAGTCTTCACTTCTACCATCTGTAGCGGCAAAATCGTGAGTGTAAGCTATTGATTAACTTAACTCGAAAAGAAAGAGTCGCCACCGCACTTTTATTTTATCCAAAAAGGAAAGGAAAAAAGAGCGAACAAAACCTACACAAGCTCTACAACAAGAACAAGTGAAGAGAGTCCGGGTAAGGGGGGTTGGTTACGCAATGGGAAGGTGTTAACACCTAAAACATGTCTATAGTACTCTATATGAGCCCTTTGAAATATCACTTCCTTCCACGACTCTTATCCTTTTGTCTAGAGTTTTCCATTGCTCTCTGACTTCTTCAATGTATCCAGGTTCTCCCTGATTTTCAAAGTGTAGACCAGCAGCATGGTACACGAAAGGATTCTCAGGAATAGCTTGAGCAACAGAATGCACAATACGCTGAGGTTCAGTGAACAATGGAGCTGAAGATACTGGCAAGGCAAACACAGGAGTAGTTGCAAAGGGTGGCGAGTAATTCGGAGGTAACCCAAATTCTGGCCAAGTAGAAGCTGGTTACTGAGTTAGTGGAAGGTCAACAGCAGCATGTAAGATTTCAGAGATCACAGTCCTCTGAGGTGGTTCACCTCTAGCAATCAGAACTTGCAGCATTTCTGTGAGTTTGGTCATGCCGGCCTTCAACTCATCAATTTCCATTCTGACTTCGGCATTGTGTTGTTCTTGATTTTCCATTCTCAATCTGACAGCAGCTCTAGTTTCGTAGTTGTGTTGAGGAAACAGCTTGACGGTGAACAGATAACTGAAGAAGGAGACAGTTGGAATGAGTTTCTGAGACAACTGGGAAGAATGCATATATATGCTCATGGATGCAAGAGTGCATGGATGCAACAACCACAAACAAGATCACTCAAAGCACACGGGTTCAAAGGTTCGAGTCACGAGCATGAAGCCAAGGTTAAGAACCAATCCCACAAAAGGTGTGTACTAAGTTTTGTCTTCATTGTACCTGCAGAAAACAGCGGTTCTAACAGAGTGTCCAGGGTCCACAATCCACTATCAGACATACCAGCGCACCGATTTGCTCGGAGGTTGGTAGTTATCCTCAAGAGAATCTAACCTGAGTGTGGCATCGCGTAACAGCTAAGTCAGATTTGCATCTTCATAGCTTCCGCGCCACGATCCTAAAATGGCTAGGATGGGTTAAGGGTTACTACGGTCCTCAGTATTATAGGCTTCTATGGAAAAAGTAATGCCTTCACGATCGGTCGATCAGCATCAGTAATTCCAAATAGGCAACCACCGAGTGGATGGATTCTCAAGTTCTTCTTTTTCAGGATTCGACTCCTTCAAAGCTCCCTTGACTATACCATCCTCCTATCTCAAAGTACACTCTGGTCCGGGTATAGGACCTATCTTGCACACACAGAGGAACTCCCAAACATGACAATCAAGTAACAAGCAAGTCAAACGAAAAGCAGTGAATAAATCAAAGTAGGCTGAACCCCTCAAGGGAGGATATCCCCAGCAGAGTCGCCACTTTTCTGTAGCGGAAAAATCGTGAGTGTAAGCTATTGATTAACTTAACTCGAAAAGCAAGTGTCGCCACCGCACTTTTATTTTATCCAAAAGGAAAGGAAAAAAGAGCGAACAAAACCTACACAAGCTCTACAACAAGAACAAGTGAAGAGAGTCTGGGTAAGGGGGGTTGGTTACGCAATGGGAAGGTGTTAGCACCCAAAACGTCTATAGTACTCTATAGGAGCCCTTTGAAATATCTACCGCTTTTGGTCTGAAAAAAAAGTTTGCTTGAAAAGTGATTGAGGAGATGAGAAGAGAAATTGTTTTTATGATTTTTGTGTTTGGAGAGACTTGTCGTCTCATGCCTACGTACCCAAGATGTGCAATGTAGGATCAAAACCCCGTAGTTCGTGGTACAAAGAATGAAATTTGTTTGTTTGGTTGATTTTAAAATGTAAAGACAAGTCGTCATTTCCAAGCGAATAATTCCGCTTAAAGAAATAAATCATGTCTAAACTTATGAAAAGGTTAAAGGAAAAAGTGCACGAGGGCACAAAAAGAGAGTGATGAGTTTGGTGTTTTTTAAGTCTTTTGAAAAAGGTGACAATATGCTTATGTAGTTTAGCATTTGTTAAGAAATGAAAGGAAAAGAGTAAAATCACTTGACAAAGTCAAGGTTTGATTATGAAAGATGATTCAAGTTTTGAAAGCAAGAAGGTTTTGAAAAAGAGAGAAAGTTTTGAAAATTGAAGAATGTGGAGGAGAAGAAGTGACTATCATAAAGCAAAAAGTAAAAGCTAATGATAAGAAAGATCTAACCACAAGTGTAGTTATCTTCACCATAAACCGTGCAAAAGCACAAGTCTTCAAAGCCTTCGAACCATAATTCCAAAGCAAAGGGAAAAGGTCCTAGTTCTAAGTCCAAGGTTCCAAGAATTGCATTGGATGTCCAAGGTCTAAGTTCAAGGATTCAAGAATAGCATTGAAGTCCAAGGTCTAGGTGCAAAGCTCCATGTCCATTGCAAAGGATTGTAACCATAGTCCAAGATTAGAAGCACAATTTTTTTAGAGGTTTTGGCCTTTATTAATGTTTTTGGTCCAAGTGGACAAAGAGAAAAAAGCATAAGCATAAACATGTGTCCAACGGACAAAAGGCAAATTGCGGAAGCATAAACATGATATGAAATGATAAAAATGGTGCGTAAAAGTAAAAGAGATAGGGAGCGAGAAGGAATTGTAAAAGTAAAAGTTAGAAGTTAGTGATTAGTTGTTAGAGTGAATGATCAATAATAATTGAATAATTGCACTTAGGTCAAGGTTGATGAGAACTCATTAGAGGATTGATAAGACCAAAGCCTCATAACAACAAGTCTCATAAGTTTTGAACCAAAAGACAAATGATCAGCCATTTTTAATAGTTTTTCGATGCGGGACAAATATTGCGCTATGTTAAGCAATCGCTGAGTAATTTACGGAGTAATTACCCTACAATGAGGCCGGTCAATAGCTCTTTGTGCTAATGCATGCTAGATGAACGATATATAGATCGTCATCCGAAAGCAATACCGCACGAAAAGAAAAATGGTAACGATCTGGTCTTGATCAAAATTCAATAAGAGGAATTCTATGATCCATAAGATTTTCATCGATCAAAAGAAAAGAGAACTAGATGAAGAGAAAGCCAAATTAAACCACACAATTATGTGATCTAAGGCTAAGAACAAAGGAAGAAGGAAGAAAATGGCAAAAGAACCAAAACAGTCCCAAAACAGAGCCAAAATAGCATTCTGGACACTGGTTAATCGGTTAACACATTGGTTAATCGGTTAACCAGTGCAGATTTTGAATTTCTGCGCAAAACAGGGTGTTAATCGATTAACCAATTTACACTGTATCTGGTTAATCGGTTAACACTGCGCTAGAAGCAAAAAAAATGTGCAAAATTCGGCATGATCTTCTTTCAAAACATTTTTCAAACACCTTGTGATCATGAACTGAATTTGCACGAATTTTACAGTAAAAATAGACAAAGAAACCTGCAATCAAACAACAATATATGATCCAAAAGGATCAACAACAAGAAGCACCAAGGATCTACATCTTGAATGATGAATATGAAGCTTTAACAATGGTGGAAAGTGAATTACCACTCCAAACCAGAAAATCCTTCCAAATTGCAGCAAGATCTACACTCCAAAACCTTGATCCATGAACAAAGACAAGAATGGATAAAGGTTTAGCTCTAAATTAGTAAGAATCAATGTGTATTCTTACTAATTTATGAAAGAAGAAATTGAGCTTTTGGTGAATTTTGGTAGTTGGGGAGAATTGAAAGAGTCAAGAAGAATTTTGACAAGGTGAATTTGGCTCTCAAAAGCTTGTCAAATAAGTGAAATGAAGCCTCTATTTATAGAGTTTAGGCTTGGGAATTTGGTGGTTTGGAATTAGGTTTGGAATATCAAAATTAGGATTAGAATTCAAATTTGGAGGGAAATCAAAAGAGTAGTGATGAGTGGAGGTGTATGATAAGAATTAATATTGATGATGTAGGGAATAAAACTGAGATGGAATATTCCAAAATGATGAAAATTGGTACCAATTGCTGAAAATTTGAATTTGCTGCCATTTTTTCAAAATTTGGGAAATTTGGGCTTTTGATGTGCTGTCTTGGTTCCGGCTCGATTTTTCTTGCTTGTAAAGAAGGCATGGAAATAAACACATGAACCTTGGAATTCCTTGAATAATAATCAATTAAAACTTGGGGAATCCTTGACTAGATGATTTTTGAATTGATTGTGGATCAACTTTGACATTGTTCAGATGAAATTCATTCGAGCTGAAGGACTGTTGTTTTGGCATTTTTAACCTGTTCTTCCCCTGAAAATGTCAGTAAAGAGAAAACAAAATATTTTTGGATTTTGATTAAGGTTAGTAAAATATAAAAAAAATAAAGCAATAAAGTGAATAAGAAACACACAGATGCTCGGTAAACCCTGCAAGGCATAACCCAAAGATGAGAGGGACAAGGGAACCAATGTGTGATCTTGTTTGTGGTATAAGATACAAAATGAGATGTGAATGATATGTGGAATCTTAGGGGTCAAAAATTAGGGTCTTACACCATCCTTCATATCCATACCAAGATGATTGGATAGAGTCTTCCTAGGCTGCATACCAAATGTCTCTTCAAGACCAATCTGAAAGAGATTCCAAACAAATATGGTCATTATACATTTGTTTAGCACCTAGAACATATGCCACAATGCTCCTTTGTCCACGCAGTTCACTCCTTGGACCAACTGAATTCTGCACACATTCTTCTGGAAAGATGTCCCAACATCTGATTGAACATTTGTTCCTTTTCCAGTGAACAGATCATTGAAATTGGTTTTGAGTTCTTGCAATCATTAGAAGCTACTCCTTCTGGTGTGACAATTTGACATCATCTTTCTAGAACACCAGGCAATAGGATAATCAATTAAATACTTGCTAAGTCCATAAATAGAATTTGATCTTAAATCCCAATTTTGTATTCTTCAGATTTGCTTTCCTTATTGCTCTAGCTACAACACCAGAAATAAATCAACCAGCACAACCTACGAAGAATTATTCAAAGTATAAATCTCCCTTAAAAGACTATCTTCATCATATCAGTAACATCCTTGGACAAACAAAATCACTTCCCAAGGCAAAGATCCAATGTCTTCACACTCATGAGACTGTTTGAACATTGATAAGCAATCACTCCAGTTTCAACATAGTTGAATGTCAGAACACTTGTGCAGTTCTTCCTATACACTTCCATCTAGGAGATCTGATAGGAGATCCTCAAGTAAAGACACTCTCTTGTAGGGTTGGAAGCAAAAATAAATTTCTTTAGGATCTCTTAACATGGGCCTTCCTCTTGACATTATTCTCTACACATTCAGAAGTACCTTTATGAGTGAAATTGAGAGAAAAATCAAGTATCTTTGGCTACTTTAAACATGACATAGAATGTTTATTACATCCATAGGACAAACAAGACCTCAGCTCAACCTTTTTCCTTCTGTTCCCTTCATGTTACCTGATGAAACTATCTTTCAAGCACCATAGAAAGATTCTTCAGAGGGCTCCACGTTGTTGGTTGCGCAATAGGGCAAGCAAGCAAAAAGATTTGGAAGTATTTTTTTTCGGGAATTATCATGTCCACAGAGATTGGTGCTACTGAACTGCCATTCGACAATATCAATGTTAATGAGTTTGGGTTTAAATGGTTTAAAGCGTAAATGCAGAAAAGTAAATAAGAACATAAAACAATTCATTCTTCCACAAGACAAACTTATCAAGCATACATATAATCCACTCATCACAAACATAAATTTACCGACCAATTATACTCCACCTGCAATACTCGTCAAAATCATCCAGCATCACTCACAACAGTGTCCATCTCTGGCACACTGAGCTGAGAGACAACCGTATTACTCTCTTCGTCACTCTCGCGCACGAAGCCTCGAAACACGGAAGACATTAAGTTCCGACACCAAAAAGATTATCATCTAAATCTATCTCTAGCATCTAGACAATAGATATCCATCCCTAATCAAGATTCGTGATGTTTATCTCTAACACAACACAAATCCAAACATAAATGCAAAAAGATCAAGGAAGACATCGATAATGATTTGTAAAGAAAATTTCATATAATATTAAGATCAACAAAGATACATATGTTCATAGTAACTATACAATACCCAACAAAGAGAAATTACAAAAAGAAGAGAGAAGAGGAACCAAACATTTCTTGGTTTCTCAACACCAATCGACGAGAGATTCGACTCCGGATCATCCAAATGCAAGCTCCAATGATGTTTTCTAAGCTAATCTACAAGAAAAATGAAGTTTCATGGAGTTGGGAGCAAAATATACCCAAAACCATCCCTAAAAATGTGTTTTTTACCCATATTTATTGTTGTCATCATCGCAGACCGTGCTCAGCGCGCTATGGGCGCTCAGCGCGCTCTTTTTAAAGTTAAACCGCCTTACAAGCGCGCTCAGTGGGCTCGGAGCACGCTCAGCGGGCTACCAGCTGACTTGAAAAATGTTTCAGCCATAACTTGAGAACCGTAACTCCGTTTTTCGCCCGGTTCGAAGCGTTGCAAAGCTTATTCAATTTCCTATCTAACAATGCAAAAATATCAACCAAATTGGTGATTTTTATTATCCTCATTTTGAGCCTTATTCGTTGATGAGTTGCTTAAAATCGTGCGTTTGAAGCCGTGTCTTCGACACTTTATTGCTCATGCTCCAAATACACCTCAATACCTACAAAATGAGTAGAAAACTATCAAACGGTACACAAATACACTAAAACTTGATTATACACTAAATATACACATTTACATACAAAGTGGGGTTTATTCGAACGATTTTAACAAAAAGTATCGATAAGTGCAACAAAACATATATACAAAAATAGCTACAATTTGCACTTATCAAACTCTCCCCAACTTACATAGTTGTTTGTCCTCAAACAAAGACAACATCTAAAGGAACAAAAGCGAAATCCAAGAAATCACGCAACAAGTTTTGAAAACCGAAAACAAATGCAATGGTTCAATCGAAAATGGTACACACAAAGTAAATACTTACCACTAAACTACGATGATAACATAGTCACGAAACAAATGCAAAATACAAAATCATGCCAAACATCCTAAAACAACAAAAGTTCCAATGTGAATCACACCTAGTAAAAACAATCATCGGTAGTTGAAAAACATAAAATAAGGTACTTTCACTCACACAACAATCTTGCAAACAAAAGACTAAATTATGCATCCATCCAAAAATTCACATTGAACATACAAAGGCAAGAATCACAAGGACTTTTCAAGGTTGTAATTTGGTCGGGTAAACAAACAAGGGGCAATTTCTAAAGGTAATTGAAATAAAAACTTGCCTAAACCTAAGGGAGTGATCAACTCACAAAGATCCAAACACAAAATTTCAACCAACTTCCTCCACAAACCCAAGTGTTACACAACAACACTACTTATTTAGCACAATTATTGAAACTCTTTTTGTTTCCTTGTTCAAGGATTTTCTTTTTCTCCCTATTTTTTCTTTCCTTTTCTTTGTCACATTTTTTTTCTCTTTTTTCTTTTCTTTTTCAATCCTCATAGAATCCAACCAATGAGTACACAATCATTCTCTCCCCAACTTGAATTCAACCATATCATCATGTGAATACTCCCTACTTTCTAAGGAAAGGAAAAAATCCATACAACAACATAAAGTTGAGGTCCAAGAAAAAACAAAATCCATCCAAAATAAGTGAACTAAACACTCATAGACAAGCATTAAGTTCAAATAAAAACATGGATCAAAAAGCTCAAAGGGGTTACAAATTCTCACACACTCACAAGGTGAATTGACTATTTGGCTAGGGTGGTTGTGCTCAAAATGAAACAAATGCCTTGATCCTTTTCATGCATTCATATACACAACATAAACAACAGATTCAAGATAATAAAATCCAGTTAGAACAAGAATGTTGGAACTCCGAGCATATATGAACAATGGAAGGCTTCCTCACAAAAAGGGTAGAAACTAAAGTGATTCACATACGAACAAGTATATAAAAGAATGAATGGCATAGAAGTTGTAAAAAGCCTAAGTATCATAAATATGCTAAAGTCTAGAAAGCGATAAACACATACCTTGGACGTGTACAAAACTTTAAACACTATCATTACCACGCATTCGCAAGTTGAAACACTCAAATCGGAAAATCACCGAATGCGACTTCAAGCAATCGAGCCAAAATTTGATTCCAAACAACAACAAAAGAATTAGAAAAATTACTAATATATAAGGCCTTGGTGGAAGTGGGAAAAAGGGGGAGCCAAGTGAACAATTAAAAGAAATCACTAGCTCAGCACATCAGAGCGCGCTCAGCGCGCAGGCCCGCGTTGAACGCGCTACACCAGAACCAGAAAAATCAGTACAACAACAGGGTTCTGGTGTAGGCCTCCACTTAACACCTACACAATCTCATATACAATGAAAAATTAATAACGAAACAAAAAATGATAAAACACGGTTGTTTTACGTCGTAAGCTCGATGCCTTTTATTTATACACACTTCTCCAAGTTGCCTCTTTACACGGTTAGTGCTCACCGACGATGAAACCTAACCAAACACTTAGCAAACGTGAAGAGAAACAAACATATACACTAAATTTACAAGTATGTAAAACATGTAAAAGTCACAAATATGGTAAACATATACAAGTATCAATATAAACAAGTGAAAATAGGCAATATATACGATATCTACAAAACTAAAAAACAAAGAAATTATCGCAATGCGATTCAATAAAAACATCGATACCCGGCAATGACGCCATTTTGTTGGTTGCGTAATAGGGCAAGCAAGCAAAAAGATTTGGAAGTATTTTTTTTCGGGAATTATCGTGTCCACAGAGATCGGTGCTACTGAACTGCCGTTCGACAATATCAATGTTAATGAGTTTGGGTTTAAATGGTTTAAAGCGTAAATGCGGAAAAGTAAATAAGAACATAAAAACAATTCATTCTTCAACAAGACGAACTTATCAAGCATACATATAATCCACTCGTCACAAACATAAATTTACCGACCAATTATATTCCACCTGCAATACTCGTCAAAATCATCCAGCATCACTCACAACAGTGTCCATCTCTGGCACACTGAGCTGAGAGACAACCGTATTACTCTCTTCGTCACTCTCGCGCACGAAGCCTCGAAACACAGAAGACATTAAGTTCCGACACCAAAAAGATTATCATCTAAATCTATCTCTAGCATCTAGACAATAGATATCCATCCCAAATCAAGATTCGTGATGTTTATCTCTAACACAACACAAATCCAAACATAAATGCAAAAAGATCAAGGAAGATATCGATAATGATTTGTAAAGCAAATTTCATATAATATTAAGATCAACAAAGATACATATGTTCATAGTAACTATACAATACCCAACAAAGAAAATTACAAAGAGAAGAGAGAAGAGGAACCAAACATTTCTTGGTTTGTCAACACCAATCGACGAGAGATTCGACTCCGGATCATCCAAATGCAAGCTCCAATGATGTTTTCTAAGCTAATCTACAAGAAAAATGAAGTTTGATGGAGTTAGGAGCAAAAAATACCCAAAATCATCCCTAAAAATGTGTTTTTTACCCATATTTATTGTTGTCATCATCGCAGACCGCGCTCAGCGCGCTCTTTTTAAAGTTAAACCACCTTACAAGCGCGCTCAGCGGGCTCGGAGCGCGCTCAGCGGGCTACCAGCTGACTTGAAAAATGTTTAAGCCATAACTTGAGAACCGTAACTCCGTTTTTCGCCCGTTTTGAAGCGTTGCAAAGCTTATTCAATTTCCTATCTAACAATGCAAAAATATCAACCAAATTGGTGATTTTTATTATCCTCATTTTGAGCCTTATTCGTTGATGAGTTGCTTAAAATCGTGCGTTTGAAGCCGTGTCTTCGACACTTTATTGCTCAAGCTCCAAATACACCTCAATACCTACAAAAAGAGTAGAAAACTATCAAACGGTACACAAATACACTAAAACTTGATTATACACTAAATATACACATTTACATACAAAGTGGGGTTTATTCGAACGATTTTAACAAAAAGTATCGATAAGTGCAACAAAACATATATACAAAAATAGCTACAATTTGCACTTATCAAACTCTCCCCAACTTACATAGTTGTTTGTCCTCAAACAAAGCCAACATCTAAAGGAACAAAAGCGAAATCCAAGAAATCACGCAACAAGTTTTGAAAACCGAAAACAAATGCAATGGTTCAATCGAAAATGGTACACACAAAGTAAATACTTACCACTAAACTACGATGATAACATAGTCACGAAACAAATGCAAAATACAAAATCATGCCAAACATCCTAAAACAACAAAAGTTCCAATGTGAATCACACCTAGTAAAAACAATCATCGGTAGTTGAAAAACATAAAATAAGGTACTTTCACTCACACAACAATCTTGCAAACAAAAGACTAAATTATGCATCCATCCAAAAATTCACATTGAACATACAAAGGCAAGAATCACAAGGACTTTTCAAGGTTGTAATGTGGTCGGGTAAACAAACAAGGGGCAATTTCTAAAGGTAATTGAAACAAAAACTTGCCTAAACCTAAGGGAGTGATCAACTCACAAAGATCCAAACACAAAATTTCAACCAACTTCCTCCACAAACCCAAGTGTTACACAACAACACTACTTATTTAGCACAATTATTGAAACTCTTTTTGTTTCCTTGTTCAAGGATTTTCTTTTTCTCCCTATTTTTTCTTTCCTTTTCTTTGTCACATTTTTTTCTCTTTTTTCTTTTCTTTTTCAATCCTCATAGAATCCAACCAATGAGTACACAATCATTCTCTCCCCAACTTGAATTCAACCATATCATCATGTGAATACTCCCTACTTTCTAAGGCAAGGAAAAAATCCATACAACAACACAAAGTTGAGGTCCAAGAAAAAACAAAATCCATCAAAAATAAGTGAACTAAACACTCATAGACAAGCATTAAGTTCAAATAAAAACATGGATCAAAAAGCTCAAAGGGGTTACAAATTCTCACACACTCACAAGGTGAATTGACTATTTGGCTAGGGTGGTTGTGCTCAAAATGAAACAAATGCCTTGATCCTTTTCATGCATTCATATACACAACATAAACAACAGATTCAACATAATAAAATCCAGTTAGAACAAGAATGTTGGAACTCCGAGCATATATGAACAATGGAAGGCTTCCTCACAAAAAGGGTAGGAACTAAAGTGATTCACATACGAACAAGTATATAAAAGAATGAATGGCATAGAAGTTGTAAAAAGCCTAAGTATCATAAATATGCTAAAGTCTAGAAAGCGATAAACACATACCTTGGACGTGTACAAAACTTTAAACACTATCATTACCACGCATTCGCAAGTTGAAACACTCAAATCGGAAAATCACCGAATGCGACTTCAAGCAATCGAGCCAAAATTTGATTCCAAACAACAACAAAAGAATTAGAAAAATTACTAATATATAAGGCCTTGGTGGAAGTGGGAAAAAGGGGGAGCCAAGTGAACAATTAAAAGAAATCACTGGCTCAGCACATCAGAGCGCGCTCAGCGCGCAGGCCCGCGTTGAACGCGCTACACCAGAACCAGAAAAATCAGTACAACAACAGGGTTCTGGTGTAGGCCTCCACTTAACACCTACACAATCTCATATACAATGAAAAATTAATAACGAAACAAAAAATGATAAAACACGGTTGTTTTACGTCGTAAGCTCGATGCCTTTTATTTATACACACTTCTCCAAGTTGCCTCTTTACACGGTTAGTGCTCACCGAAGATGAAACCTAACCAAACACTTAGCAGACGTGAAGAGAAACAAACATATACACTAAATTTACAAGTATGTAAAACATGTAAAAGTCACAAATATGGTAAACATATACAAGTATCAATATAAACAAGTGAAAATAGGCAATATATACGATATCTACAAAACTAAAAAACAAAGAAATTATCGCAATGCGATTCAATAAAAACATCGATACCCAGCAATGACGCCATTTTGTTGGTTGCGGAATAGGGCAAGCAAGCAAAAAGATTTGGAAGTATTTTTTTTCGGGAATTATCGTGTCCACAGAGATCGGTGCTACTGAACTGCCGTTCGACAATATCAATGTTAATGAGTTTGGGTTTAAATGGTTTAAAGCGTAAATGCGGAAAAGTAAATAAGAACATAAAAACAATTCATTCTTCAACAAGACGAACTTATCAAGCATACATATAATCCACTCGTCACAAACATAAATTTACCGACCAATTATACTCCACCTGCAATACTCGTCAAAATCATCCAGCATCACTCACAACAGTGTCCATCTCTGGCACACTGAGCTGAGAGACAACCGTATTACTCTCTTCGTCACTCTCGCGCACGAAGCCTCGAAACACAGAAGACATTAAGTTCCGACACCAAAAAGATTATCATCTAAATCTATCTCTAGCATCTAGACAATAGATATCCATCCCAAATCAAGATTCGTGATGTTTATCTCTAACACAACACAAATCCAAACATAAATGCAAAAAGATCAAGGAAGATATCGATAATGATTTGTAAAGCAAATTTCATATAATATTAAGATCAACAAAGATACATATGTTCATAGTAACTATACAATACCCAACAAAGAAAATTACAAAGAGAAGAGAGAAGAGGAACCAAACATTTCTTGGTTTGTCAACACCAATCGACGAGAGATTCGACTCCGGATCATCCAAATGCAAGCTCCAATGATGTTTTCTAAGCTAATCTACAAGAAAAATGAAGTTTGATGGAGTTAGGAGCAAAAAATACCCAAAATCATCCCTAAAAATGTGTTTTTTACCCATATTTATTGTTGTCATCATCGCAGACCGCGCTCAGCGCGCTCTTTTTAAAGTTAAACCACCTTACAAGCGCGCTCAGCGGGCTCGGAGCGCGCTCAGCGGGCTACCAGCTGACTTGAAAAATGTTTAAGCCATAACTTGAGAACCGTAACTCCGTTTTTCGCCCGTTTCGAAGCGTTGCAAAGCTTATTCAATTTCCTATCTAACAATGCAAAAATATCAACCAAATTGGTGATTTTTATTATCCTCATTTTGAGCCTTATTCGTTGATGAGTTGCTTAAAATCGTGCGTTTGAAGCCGTGTCTTCGACACTTTATTGCTCAAGCTCCAAATACACCTCAATACCTACAAAAAGAGTAGAAAACTATCAAACGGTACACAAATACACTAAAACTTGATTATACACTAAATATACACATTTACATACAAAGTGGGGTTTATTCGAACGATTTTAACAAAAAGTATCGATAAGTGCAACAAAACATATATACAAAAATAGCTACAATTTGCACTTATCAAACTCTCCCCAACTTACATAGTTGTTTGTCCTCAAACAAAGCCAACATCTAAAGGAACAAAAGCGAAATCCAAGAAATCACGCAACAAGTTTTGAAAACCGAAAACAAATGCAATGGTTCAATCGAAAATGGTACACACAAAGTAAATACTTACCACTAAACTACGATGATAACATAGTCACGAAACAAATGCAAAATACAAAATCATGCCAAACATCCTAAAACAACAAAAGTTCCAATGTGAATCACACCTAGTAAAAACAATCATCGGTAGTTGAAAAACATAAAATAAGGTACTTTCACTCACACAACAATCTTGCAAACAAAAGACTAAATTATGCATCCATCCAAAAATTCACATTGAACATACAAAGGCAAGAATCACAAGGACTTTTCAAGGTTGTAATGTGGTCGGGTAAACAAACAAGGGGCAATTTCTAAAGGTAATTGAAACAAAAACTTGCCTAAACCTAAGGGAGTGATCAACTCACAAAGATCCAAACACAAAATTTCAACCAACTTCCTCCACAAACCCAAGTGTTACACAACAACACTACTTATTTAGCACAATTATTGAAACTCTTTTTGTTTCCTTGTTCAAGGATTTTCTTTTTCTCCCTATTTTTTCTTTCCTTTTCTTTGTCACATTTTTTTCTCTTTTTTCTTTTCTTTTTCAATCCTCATAGAATCCAACCAATGAGTACACAATCATTCTCTCCCCAACTTGAATTCAACCATATCATCATGTGAATACTCCCTACTTTCTAAGGCAAGGAAAAAATCCATACAACAACACAAAGTTGAGGTCCAAGAAAAAACAAAATCCATCAAAAATAAGTGAACTAAACACTCATAGACAAGCATTAAGTTCAAATAAAAACATGGATCAAAAAGCTCAAAGGGGTTACAAATTCTCACACACTCACAAGGTGAATTGACTATTTGGCTAGGGTGGTTGTGCTCAAAATGAAACAAATGCCTTGATCCTTTTCATGCATTCATATACACAACATAAACAACAGATTCAACATAATAAAATCCAGTTAGAACAAGAATGTTGGAACTCCGAGCATATATGAACAATGGAAGGCTTCCTCACAAAAAGGGTAGGAACTAAAGTGATTCACATACGAACAAGTATATAAAAGAATGAATGGCATAGAAGTTGTAAAAAGCCTAAGTATCATAAATATGCTAAAGTCTAGAAAGCGATAAACACATACCTTGGACGTGTACAAAACTTTAAACACTATCATTACCACGCATTCGCAAGTTGAAACACTCAAATCGGAAAATCACCGAATGCGACTTCAAGCAATCGAGCCAAAATTTGATTCCAAACAACAACAAAAGAATTAGAAAAATTACTAATATATAAGGCCTTGGTGGAAGTGGGAAAAAGGGGGAGCCAAGTGAACAATTAAAAGAAATCACTGGCTCAGCACATCAGAGCGCGCTCAGCGCGCAGGCCCGCGTTGAACGCGCTACACCAGAACCAGAAAAATCAGTACAACAACAGGGTTCTGGTGTAGGCCTCCACTTAACACCTACACAATCTCATATACAATGAAAAATTAATAACGAAACAAAAAATGATAAAACACGGTTGTTTTACGTCGTAAGCTCGATGCCTTTTATTTATACACACTTCTCCAAGTTGCCTCTTTACACGGTTAGTGCTCACCGAAGATGAAACCTAACCAAACACTTAGCAGACGTGAAGAGAAACAAACATATACACTAAATTTACAAGTATGTAAAACATGTAAAAGTCACAAATATGGTAAACATATACAAGTATCAATATAAACAAGTGAAAATAGGCAATATATACGATATCTACAAAACTAAAAAACAAAGAAATTATCGCAATGCGATTCAATAAAAACATCGATACCCAGCAATGACGCCATTTTGTTGGTTGCGGAATAGGGCAAGCAAGCAAAAAGATTTGGAAGTATTTTTTTTCGGGAATTATCGTGTCCACAGAGATCGGTGCTACTGAACTGCCGTTCGACAATATCAATGTTAATGAGTTTGGGTTTAAATGGTTTAAAGCGTAAATGCGGAAAAGTAAATAAGAACATAAAAACAATTCATTCTTCAACAAGACGAACTTATCAAGCATACATATAATCCACTCGTCACAAACATAAATTTACCGACCAATTATACTCCACCTGCAATACTCGTCAAAATCATCCAGCATCACTCACAACAGTGTCCATCTCTGGCACACTGAGCTGAGAGACAACCGTATTACTCTCTTCGTCACTCTCGCGCACGAAGCCTCGAAACACAGAAGACATTAAGTTCCGACACCAAAAAGATTATCATCTAAATCTATCTCTAGCATCTAGACAATAGATATCCATCCCAAATCAAGATTCGTGATGTTTATCTCTAACACAACACAAATCCAAACATAAATGCAAAAAGATCAAGGAAGATATCGATAATGATTTGTAAAGCAAATTTCATATAATATTAAGATCAACAAAGATACATATGTTCATAGTAACTATACAATACCCAACAAAGAAAATTACAAAGAGAAGAGAGAAGAGGAACCAAACATTTCTTGGTTTGTCAACACCAATCGACGAGAGATTCGACTCCGGATCATCCAAATGCAAGCTCCAATGATGTTTTCTAAGCTAATCTACAAGAAAAATGAAGTTTGATGGAGTTAGGAGCAAAAAATACCCAAAATCATCCCTAAAAATGTGTTTTTTACCCATATTTATTGTTGTCATCATCGCAGACCGCGCTCAGCGCGCTCTTTTTAAAGTTAAACCACCTTACAAGCGCGCTCAGCGGGCTCGGAGCGCGCTCAGCGGGCTACCAGCTGACTTGAAAAATGTTTAAGCCATAACTTGAGAACCGTAACTCCGTTTTTCGCCCGTTTCGAAGCGTTGCAAAGCTTATTCAATTTCCTATCTAACAATGCAAAAATATCAACCAAATTGGTGATTTTTATTATCCTCATTTTGAGCCTTATTCGTTGATGAGTTGCTTAAAATCGTGCGTTTGAAGCCGTGTCTTCGACACTTTATTGCTCAAGCTCCAAATACACCTCAATACCTACAAAAAGAGTAGAAAACTATCAAACGGTACACAAATACACTAAAACTTGATTATACACTAAATATACACATTTACATATAAAGTGGGGTTTATTCGAACGATTTTAACAAAAAGTATCGATAAGTGCAACAAAACATATATACAAAAATAGCTACAATTTGCACTTATCAAACTCTCCCCAACTTACATAGTTGTTTGTCCTCAAACAAAGCCAACATCTAAAGGAACAAAAGCGAAATCCAAGAAATCACGCAACAAGTTTTGAAAACCGAAAACAAATGCAATGGTTCAATCGAAAATGGTACACACAAAGTAAATACTTACCACTAAACTACGATGATAACATAGTCACGAAACAAATGCAAAATACAAAATCATGCCAAACATCCTAAAACAACAAAAGTTCCAATGTGAATCACACCTAGTAAAAACAATCATCGGTAGTTGAAAAACATAAAATAAGGTACTTTCACTCACACAACAATCTTGCAAACAAAAGACTAAATTATGCATCCATCCAAAAATTCACATTGAACATACAAAGGCAAGAATCACAAGGACTTTTCAAGGTTGTAATGTGGTCGGGTAAACAAACAAGGGGCAATTTCTAAAGGTAATTGAAACAAAAACTTGCCTAAACCTAAGGGAGTGATCAACTCACAAAGATCCAAACACAAAATTTCAACCAACTTCCTCCACAAACCCAAGTGTTACACAACAACACTACTTATTTAGCACAATTATTGAAACTCTTTTTGTTTCCTTGTTCAAGGATTTTCTTTTTCTCCCTATTTTTTCTTTCCTTTTCTTTGTCACATTTTTTTCTCTTTTTTCTTTTCTTTTTCAATCCTCATAGAATCCAACCAATGAGTACACAATCATTCTCTCCCCAACTTGAATTCAACCATATCATCATGTGAATACTCCCTACTTTCTAAGGCAAGGAAAAAATCCATACAACAACACAAAGTTGAGGTCCAAGAAAAAACAAAATCCATCAAAAATAAGTGAACTAAACACTTATAGACAAGCATTAAGTTCAAATAAAAACATAGATCAAAAAGCTCAAAGGGGTTACAAATTATCACACACTCACAAGGTGAATTGACTATTTGGCTAGGGTGGTTGTGCTCAAAATGAAACAAATGCCTTGATCCTTTTCATGCATTCATATACACAACATAAACAACAGATTCAACATAATAAAATCCAGTTAGAACAAGAATGTTGGAACTCCGAGCATATATGAACAATGGAAGGCTTCCTCACAAAAAGGGTAGGAACTAAAGTGATTCACATACGAACAAGTATATAAAAGAATGAATGGCATAGAAGTTGTAAAAAGCCTAAGTATCATAAATATGCTAAAGTCTAGAAAGCGATAAACACATACCTTGGACGTGTACAAAACTTTAAACACTATCATTACCACGCATTCGCAAGTTGAAACACTCAAATCGAAAAATCACCGAATGCGACTTCAACAATCGAGCCAAAATTTGATTCCAAACAACAACAAAAGAATTAGAAAAATTACTAATAATTACTAATATATAAGGCCTTGGTGGAAGTGGGAAAAAGGGGGAGCCAAGTGAACAATTAAAAGAAATCACTGGCTCAGCACAGCAGAGCGCGCTCAGCGCACAGGCCCGCGTTGAACGCGCTACACCAGAACCAGAAAAATTAGTACAACAGCAGGGTTCTGGTGTAAGCCTCCACTTAACACCTACACAATCTTATATACAATGAAAAAGTAATAACGAAACAAAAAATGATAAAACACGGTTGTTTTACGTCGTAAGCTCGATGCCTTTTATTTATACACACTTCTCCAAGTTGCCTCTTTACACGGTTAGCGCTCACCGACGATGAAACCTAACCAAACACTTAGCAAACGTGAAGAGAAACAAACATATGCACTAAATTTACAAGTATGCAAAACATGTAAAATTCAAAAATATGGTAAACATATACAAGTATCAATATAAACAAGTGAAAATAGACAATATATACGATATCTACAAAACTCAAAAACAAAGAAACTATCGCAATGCGATTCAATAAAAACATCAATCCCCGGCAACGGCGCCATTTTGTTGGTTGCGGAATAGGGCAAGCAAGCAAAAAGATTTGGAAGTATTTTTTTTCGGGAATTATCGTGTCCACAGAGATCGGTGCTACTGAACTGTCGTTCGACAATATCAAGGTTAATGAGTTTGGGTTTAAATGGTTTAAAGCATAAATGCGGAATAGTAAATAAGAACATAAAAACAATTCATTCTTCAACAAGACGAACTTATCAAGCATACATATAATCCACTCGTCACAAACATAAATTTACCGACCAATTATACTCCACCTGCAATACTCGTCAAAATCATCCAGCATCACTCACAACAGTGTCCGTCTCTGGCACACTGAGCTGAGAGACAACTGTATTACTCTCTTCGTCACTCTCGCGCACGAAGCCTCGAAACACGGAAGACATTAAGTTCCGACACCAAAAAGATTATCATCTAAATCTATCTCTAGCATCTAGACAATAGATATTCATCCCTAATCAAGATTCGTGATGTTTATCTCTAACACAACACAAATCCAAACATAAATGCAAAAAGATCAAGGAAGACATCGATAATGATTTGTAAAGAAAATTTCATATAATATTAAGATCAACAAAGATATATAAGTTCATAGTAACTATACAATACCCAACAAAGAAAAATTACAAAGAGAAGAGAGAAGAGGAACCAAACATTTCTTGGTTTGTCAACACCAATCGACGAGAGATTCGACTCCGGATCATCCAAATGCAAGCTCCAATGATGTTTTCTAAGCTAATCTACAAGAAAAATGAAGTTTGATGGAGTTGGGAGCAAAAAATACACAAAACCATCCCTAAAAATGTGTTTTTTACCCATATTTATTGCTGTCATCATCGCAGACCGCGCTCAGCGCGCTCTTTTTAAAGTTAAACCGCCTTACAAGCGCGCTCAGCGGGCTACCAGCTGACTTGAAAAATGTTTCAGCCATAACTTGAGAACCGTAACTCCGTTTTTCGCCCGGTTCGAAGCGTTGCAAAGCTTATTCAATTTCCTATCTAGCAATGCAAAAATATCAACCAAATTGGTGATTTTTATTATCCTCATTTTGAGCCTTATTCGTTGATGAGTTGCTTAAAATCGTGCGTTTGAAGCCGTGTCTTCGACACTTTATTGCTCATGCTCTAAATACACCTCAATACCTACAAAATCAGTAGAAAACTATCAAACGGTACACAAATACACTAAAACTTGATTATACACTAAATATACACATTTACATACAAAGTGGGGTTTATTCGAACGATTTTAACAAAAAGTATCGATAAGTGCAACAAAACATATATACAAAAATAGCTACAACTTGCACTTATCAAACTCTCCCCAACTTACATAGTTGTTTGTCCTCAAACAAAGCCAACATCTAAAGGAACAAAAGCGAAATCCAAGAAATCACGCAACAAGTTTTGAAAACCGAAAACAAATGCAATGGTTCAATCGAAAATGGTACACACAAAGTAAATACTTACCACTAAACTTCGACGATAACATAGTCACAAAACAAATGCAAAATACAAAATCATGCCAAACATCCTAAAACAACACAAGTTCCAATGTGAATCACACCTAGCAAAAACAATCATCGGTAGATGAAAAACATAAAATAAGGTACTTTCACTCACACAACAATCTTGCAAACAAAAGACTAAATTATGCATCCATCCAAAAATTCACATTGAACATACAAAGGCAAGAATCACAAGGACTTTTCAAGGTTGTAATGTGGTCGGGTAAACAAACAAGGGGCAATTTCTAAAGGTAATTGAAACAAAAACTTGCCTAAACCTAAGGGAGTGATCAACTCACAAAGATCCAAACACAAAATTTCAACCAACTTCCTCCACAAACCCAAGTGTTACACAACAACACTACTTATTTAGCACAATTATTGAAACTCTTTTTGTTTCCTTGTTCAAGGATTTTCTTTTTCTCCCTTTTTTTTCTTTCCTTTTCTTTGTCACATTTTTTTCTCTTTTTTCTTTTCTTTTTCAATCCTCATAGAATCCAACCAATGAGTACACAATCATTCTCTCCCCAACTTGAATTTAACCATATCATCATGTGAATACTCCCTACTTTCTAAGACAAGGAAAAAATCCATACAACAACACAAAGTTGAGGTCCAAGAAAAAACAAAATCCATCAAAAATAAGTGAACTAAATACTCATTGACAAGCATTAAGTTCAAATAAAAACATGGATCAAAAAGCTCAAAGGGGTTACAAATTCTCACACACTCACAAGGTGAATTGACTATTTAGCTAGGGTGGTTGTGCTCAAAATGAAACAAATGCCTTGATCCTTTTCATGCATTCATATACACAACATAAACAACAGATTCAACATAATAAAATCCAGTTAGAACAAGAATGTTGGAACTCCGAGCATATATGAACAATGGAAGGCTTCCTCACAAAAAGGGTAGGAACTAAAGTGATTCACAAACGAACAAGTATATAAAAGAATGAATGGCATAGAAGTTGTAAAAAGCCTAAGTATCATAAATATGCTAAAGTCTAGAAAGCGATAAACACATACCTTGGACGTGTACAAAACTTTAAACACTATCATTACCACGCATTCGCAAGTTGAAACACTCAAATCGGAAAATCACCGAATGCGACTTCAAGCAATCGAGCCAAAATTTGATTCCAAACAACAACAAAAGAATTAGAAAAATTACTAATAATTACTAATATATAAGGCCTTGGTGGAAGTGGGAAAAAGGGGGAGCCAAGTGAACAATTAAAAGAAATCACTGGCTCAGCACAGCAGAGCGCGCTCAGCGCGCAGGCCCGCGTTAACGCGCTACACCAGAACCAGAAAAATCAGTACAACAACAGGGTTCTGGTGTAGGCCTTCACTTAACACCTACACAATCTCATATACAATGAAAAAGTAATAACGAAACAAAAAATGATAAAACACGGTTGTTTTATGTCGTAAGCTCGATGCCTTTTATTTATACACACTTCTCCAAGTTGCCTCTTTACACGGTTAGCGCTCACCGACGATGAAACCTAACCAAACACTTAGCAAACGTGAAGAGAAACAAACATATGCACTAAATTTACAAGTATGCAAAACATGTAAAATTCACAAATATGGTAAACATATACAAGTATCAATATAAACAAGTGAAAATAGACAATATATACGATATCTACAAAACTCAAAAACAAAGAAACTATCGCAATGCGATTCAATAAAAACATCAATCCCTGGCAACGGCGCCATTTTGTTGGTTGCGGAATAGGGCAAGCAAGCAAAAAGATTTGGAAGTATTTTTTTTCGGGAATTATCGTGTCCACAGAGATCGGTGCTACTGAACTGTCGTTCGACAATATCAAGGTTAATGAGTTTGGGTTTAAATGGTTTAAAGCATAAATGCGGAATAGTAAATAAGAACATAAAAACAATTCATTCTTCAAGAAGACGAACTTATCAAGCATACATATAATCCACTCGTCATAAACATAAATTTATCGACCAATTATACTCCACCTGCAATACTCGTCAAAATCATCCAGCATCACTCACAACAGTGTCCATCTCTGGCACATTGAGCTGAGAGACAACCGTATTACTCTCTTCGTCACTCTCGCGCACGAAGCCTCGAAACACGGAAGACATTAAGTTCCGACACCAAAAAGATTATCATCTAAATCTATCTCTAGCATCTAGACAATAGATATCCATCCCTAATCAAGATTCGTGATGTTTATCTCTAACACAACACAAATCCAAACATAAATGCAAATAGATCAAGGAAGACATTGATAATGATTTGTAAAGCAAATATCATATAATATTAAGATCAACAAAGATACATATGTTCATAGTAACTATACAATACCCAACAAAGAGATATTACAAAGAGAAGAGAGAAGAGGAATCAAATATTTCTTGGTTTTTCAACACCAATCCACGAGAGATTCGACTCCGTATCATCCAAATGCAAGCTCCAATGATGTTTTCTAAGCTAATCTACAAGAAAAATGAAGTTTGATGGAGTTGGGAGCAAAAAATACCCAAAACCATCCCTAAAAATGTGTTTTTTACCCATATTTATTGCTGTCATCATCGCAGACCGCGCTCAGTGCGCTCTTTTTAAAGTTAAACCGCCTTACAAGCGCGCTCAGCGGGCTACCAGCTTACTTGAAAAATGTTTCAGCCATAACTTGAGAACCGTAACTCCGTTTTTCGCCCGGTTCGAAGCGTTGCAAAGCTTATTCAATTTCCTATCTAACAATGCAAAAATATCAACCAAATTGGTGATTTTTATTATCCTCATTTTGAGCCTTATTCGTTGATGAGTTGCTTAAAATCGTGCGTTTGAAGCCGTGTCTTCGACACTTTATTGCTCATGCTCTAAATACACCTCAATACCTACAAAATGAGTAGAAAACTATCAAACGGTACACAAATACACTAAAACTTGATTATACACTAAATATACACATTTACATACAAAGTGGGGTTTATTCGAACGATTTTAACAAAAAGTATCGATAAGTGCAACAAAACTTATATACAAAAATAGCTACAATTTGCACTTATCACACGTCACAATGCTCCCTCCTGTAAATGACCCATCTTCAACATGCACCAGGTAAGATGTCACAACATCTTATTAGGCACTGTGTGTAACAATAACATCATTATCAGCAGCAGCGGAGAATCTTCACAAAGTATCAGACAACCATCAGTAGTTATTTGTCTGGAACAACCTATCCCTCAACGCCAAGGAATGGTCTGATCATGTAACCTTTTTCCTTGTTCAAAAACTAGAAAGTATCTTCCCTAGAACTCATCCAAAAATAGACCAAGATGTCTGCTCTGATACTAATTGAAATTCTGGCATGCAGATTACAAATGTCCTATTAAATGTCAAGACATGATCTCTACTAAAAACTGAACAAGGACAAAAACAAGAACCTTCAATAAAACTGCAGATTCATAAAACAATGTCGTGACAGATGTTTCAACATCAGTCAAGACATAAACTTTTGATCAAGAGAGCAGATTGAATTGAATACAACAGAAAGATAAATAACACAAAGATATGATGATCCAGTTCGTTGAACAACAACCCCTACATCTGGGGGCTACCAAGCCATGAATGAATTCACTATCAGTAGTATTAATTTAGAGCTAAACTCCCCCGTTTACAACTCCTTACTTAATCCCTACAAAGTACAATTCTACCTAAAAATCACCATCTAGATAAGAGAAATCCATCTCAATTCCTAAATCACCTCAGTGATATCTAACCGTTACAACCTCTGGTAACTGCATCAATATGTTTAATTGAAAGACACCTCTTCCAATATAATATTCAGTCAAGACTCTTGACTAATAATGACTCTTGAATTTGCTTAATAGCTTCATCCAAGAACAATACACAATTCATTACCGACAGGTTTCTGAATCTGTAAAACTATGTCTACCACAATGTATCAAACGATACAAAGAGTGACTTACAACATAAGAAAGTACACGACTCTCAAAACCCTAAATCTTTATTTTCTACTTTACAAAAGTCTTAATAAGAATTCTTAATCTACCCTAGGTCTTGGTCTTCCTTTTATAATCTTCAGCTATCCATAGGCTTCGAAATATCTATCTATTTATTCCTTGATCCATGTTCTGATTGCTTCTTAAATCTTGGACCAGATCTGCAACAACCTGTTATAACAGACCAAGATGTCAAATACACAGGCAAGGACATCTTGTTGTAACATCATGTTGGAACATCTTGTTCAACACTATGTTTCACCAAAATTTAGTCAAATTTTTTAGAGTTTTCAGCTACGAATAAAACCATGCATTTCTTTTACATGGGGTATTTGAGTGTTGTATTCGGACGTACAAAGCGTCTTCGATAGCACCCCTATAGGAATTGGTCGTTGTAGTTAGACGTTCAAAGCGTCTCTTACAATTTCCTGGATTTTGAATATGCATGAGGCGCGGCGGTGAATTGATTGATGTAGTCGGTCGCTCAAAGTCTGTTCGATAACTCCCTTCAATTCTGAAGATGCACGAGCCATTGTGGGGAATTGATTATTGTAATTGAGCGCTCAAAGTGTGTCTGACAACACCCTTGAATTCTGAAGACGCACGAGACGCTGTGAAGAATTGATTTTCGTTGTCGGGAACTCAAAGTGTGTCAGACAACACCCCTGAATCTTCACGTGTGTAAAGTGCGGGGGGCGGGGGGGGGGGGGGGGGGGTTGACTATTATATTAGGATGTGCAAAACATCTTTGATAGCAACCCCGGATCCTTAAGACGGACTTCAACTGCATTATTTCTTCCCCGATTCACTAGGGTGTGCATTTGTGTTTCGGTACCCTAAAAAGGCGACAAGACAGAGAGCAGAACAACAAAATCATATTAGCAATGTGTGTGTGTGTGTGTATAATTATTTACAAATACATTAATTAAATCTTGTAGCAGACCGCAAGTGTGCACCATGCGCTTTCCCTCGGATGTGGTATCCGGGTGGCTTAATGCTCGGTATATATCAAGGGTTAGATCCTTGACTCGGGATGATGCTTAACCCCTATTGTGCATTTTAGGGTCTTCTTTCCAGGGTTGAAATGACCCGGTTTGCTTGGGCTCGGGCCTCTTTGGAATCTCTTGGACGCTTTTCCTTATTGGAAGATCTAGGGATGATGCATTCCGTAATAGCCACCTTGTTCTTGAACAGAACCCAAACCTTGTCCAACGGGTGTCTCAGACAGTACCAGAATGTGGATACCAAAGGGTCTTCCATTGGTCAGGATTCGGGACACCCATCGCTAGATATCCTTAGGGGTTCCCTGCTTTGTTATCCAGGCAGGGGAAGCCCTGGGTGCATTTAGTGGAAATCATATGCTATCCACAAGATGCACCTCAATACTTATTCAGTGCCCGATGTTAACTACAGACTTGTGCCACTGGGCACCATTAACTACAAACTTGTGCCACCTACTTAATGGCGGTTTTGCTTCAATCCTGATCTCGATGGAAAATGTTGGTAACTTCGCTTAGTCGGTGATCGAATGGGCTCATTCCCATTCTTTTTAGGAGTTGATCTCGGGATCTGGTGTGATCCTAAAGCCAATATGGAGGCCATGATGCTTGGCGATTTTAAAGTTTTTGAGAGAGTTGTAGGCCTTGTAGGTGGGGAAACGTCTGAGGCGAATGCCCCAAGTCAATTGGGATGTCCCCAAACTAGAGCTCGCTCCGCGACGTCTATTGGGATCGTTACGTGGTGGCTCGAAGTCGTCGTAACTGCTTGTTTGGTGTCGAGCCAGAATTCGGTGGATCAAAACAGCGTAGATCTGAGATTTTGGTTTGTTGAGACTATGATTTCTTTGCTAGAGGCTACTTCGGAGCTCAGATATGAGGATCAAATCTAGAATCATGGAAATCGTAGGAATCAGAAGTCAATTCCCTTATACTGCGCAACTCTTCAATTGCAGCACCTAAACTTGTGATGGTTGCGGAAATTATGGTGGAGCGAAGCTTTAATTCAATACGTCGATGTGACACCGTGGATCGAAGGTTGCGGTCACGATGCTTCTTGAACCAGAGAGTTTGATCTTGATGCAATGTCACTAATCGGTGTTTGCTATCTTCGATACAGTGGACTTATGGGATACCTGCATGGTTAGCATTCCAACGCCCAAGTTAGTTTAAGGTTCAAGATATTAGTAGTGAAAATGGATATTAGAGATTTTGTAACTTAGAAGCCCTTTACAAAAGTATTTATAGCTTAGGTCTGACAGAGTAGTATGAATAATAAACCTCGTGCTATTGGGCTTTTGGCAGACGTGGAGCAGTAGGTCCTGAGTATTTGACCAGCACATAACAATTATGAATTTTATTTGGGATCATTTGATATTATTTATTTGAATATATATATATATATATATATATATATATATATATATATATATATATATATATATATATAACTTTTTAAGTATTTTTTATAATAATATCATATTATTTTCATATTATGGTACATGTTGATGTTGATGTATGTGTAAATTAAATGATCTAATATAAATAAAACATGTATTTTGTTAAAACTATTGGTTCAAATTTATATTCTAAAAATAAATGAGGTGTTTGTAAGTTGAGATCTAAAATAAAACATGTGTAACCAATATCAATTTTAATGTTGGATTGTAGAATGTGAACATTATCATTATAAGATTATGTTGATCACGATGCATAAAATATATATTTTTTACTTTATATGGTTTTTGTATCAAGTAAAATTTTAAAAATGTCTTTAATTTTCGGAGATACATCTCCAGGCATACTATAATACACATATTTTATTCGTTTTTGAGTTAAACTAAAATTTTATGAATGAATTTATTTCAAAAACATATCTCCAAAAAATTTCCGGAAATATATTTCCGGAACCTGTTAAAGTTAACCAAATACATACTATGATACTGGAAAAAAATACTGGAAATGCATTTTATTTCTTTGCATTTTATATACAATGTTACGAGCTAAATTGAAAATACTGGATGTTTCTTATGGACAGAGAAACTGATACTGTCAAATAGACGCCTTCCAAGATTATCATAAGTTTGATGATCTGTGCGCATTATTTCAGCAAAATGCAAACTTACTGTGTAACTTCCATTTGCCAGGCAAAACCCATAATAGGTCAAAGAAATAGGAGAAAGAGCGCATTCATGTACAAATCAGCATCTGCCATAGCAAGTGTAGTGACATTTTGTGGGACAATAGATCCATGAGCCACATAGCTTGACACGCACACAACGAAGCCGCAATATACTCGGCCTCACAAGACGAGAGTGCTACCACCGGTTCCTTTTTCGAACACCAAGAGATTGGTGTCCTACCAAACATAAAGATGTATCCGGTCGTTGACTTTCTATCATCTTTATCACCACACCAATTGGAATCAGTGAAACCAAGTAAATCACATTTTTGGCCCATGTCCGATGCGGGAAAGAGAATTCTGCAGCCAAGAGTTCCTTTAACATAACGAAGGATTCTCTTAACTGCTACCAAGTGAGACACCTTTGGCCTCTCCATGAATCTACTCGCAATACCGACACCAAATGCCAAGTTCGGTCGCGTATTGCACAAATACCGCAATGATTTAATCAAGCTCCTATATTGAGTTGGATCCACATCTTGCTCATCTTCATTCTTGAACAGTTGTAACCTTGCTTCACATGGTGTAATGGCAGCATTGCAATGCTCCATTCCAAACTTCTTCAAGATCTCAAGAGCATACCTCCTTTGATGCATAAGCAGACCCATTTTTTACTTGTGGAACTCTATGCCAAGGAAGTAAGTCATGAATCCAAGGTCCGTCATCTCAAACTCAGCCATAAGTTCACCTTTGAACCTTGAAATACTCTTCTCACAGCTGCCGGTAATCAATAGATCATCCACATACAAGCAAAGGATGATTACACCATCATTTGTATCTGATCTCACATAAACACCATGTTTGGATACACACCGCTTGAAACCAATGTTGATAAGAAAGCCATATATGTGTTTGTTCCAAGCTATTGGAGCTTGTTTCAAACCATACAAAGCTTTATGCAATTTGTTGTACTTCATCTCTTGGTTCTGCACTATAAATCCAGGGGGCTGCTCAACATAAACCTCTTCATCAAGTAGACCATTTAAAAAGGCAGATTTGACGTCCATTTGAAATATCTTCCAATTGTTGTTGTTTGCAATCACTACAACCAATCGGATGGTTTCAAGCCTAGACACATGTGCAAACACTTCCTCAAAGTCTATACCTTCGCGTTGCAAAAATCTCAAAGTATGATACCAAATGTTGGAACATAAAAAAAACTTTGAGGTGAATCAATGGAGATTAGGGTAAAATTGGAGAAGATGAAGTTGAAAATAGAGAGAGAAAGAGAGAGTAATTTTTTAGGGTGAGTGAGAATTATTTCATTAGTAATTTTGGGAGAAGTACAAGGCCTTATATATGAGGCAATTACAACTACAAATCAAAACAGAACAAAACAACTTATCTAAATAAGTTGAAACAGTAAAACTAAAAAAAACAGAATTTTGCCTACGCGTAATCGGTTACTCCAATCTGGTAATCGATTACGCACCCTTAATTTGTAGATTCTGGCCAACATACAACTTGGTAATCGATTACACCCAACAGGTAACCGATTACCACAATTGAAATGCCAAAAACAGAATTCAACAAAGTTAACGTAATTTGAGATAATCTGCAGGATTTCTCCACCAGTTGTAAAAATACAAAATAGATATACTTTCCAGACCTATTACAATCCAATTCCAAGAGGTTAATTTGATGAAGTAACAAGTTTCTTCAACTCCCCTACCCACAGTATTATCTTGAAAGAGAATGTTATTTCTTCTCAACTAAAGGCACTAACAAGTAGTCAACCAAATCAGGAGCTTCTTACCTTTAACTGCTTTTCCAGACTTTTCTTTGAGAAAAAACTCAGCATGATCAAGAATAGTGGATTCCCTGTTATGGCCTATTTCTAACCATAATTCTATCTTTTTTCACACACTAACAGCAAAGGGACATGTAATTAAAAGATGCGAAAGATTTTCAGAACCTGCTACGCAAGACAAAGAAGATCTGAATAAGAAAGAAGTGCTCCCCTCTTTTGAAGTTCCAATTTCGAGGGGCAAGTTGAGATCTAAAATAAAACATGTGTAACTAATATCCATATTAATGTTGGATTATAGAATGTGAACATTATCATCACAAGATTATGTGGATCACGATGCATAAAAAAATTTGTATAAATAATTGTGTTTGGTTCATTTATAGTTCATACCACAAAATACATAAATTTTCTTACTTATACTCAATCATATTGAACTCTAACCTAGTTGCATTATATTACAAAAATAATACTACTTTCTATTTATTTAAGATCAATGTTGATACTATATTGTTTGATTCAAATGATCAACTTGACTAAATGAATTGTAGTACTAATTACTATAACACAAAAAGGGTGGTCAATGTTGAGTTCCATGATCCGTCAATCAACAATATAAGTAACTCCAAATACAGGTAAGGATAAATTGTTTTGGTTTTAAAAATGATGTCCAATTCAAAATTCTTTGATAAATAAAATTATTTAAAACAATTTTGCAAAAGAAACAAAGAATAAATAAAGAATAAAAAATGAGAGTAAATAGAGAAAATATATAAAGAGATAAGGGTTAAGAGAATTGCACCAGGATTTATACAGGTTCGGCCTAACCATTTGACCTAGTTTTGTCCTCAAAAACTTCTTCTTGAGAGTTTCTATTATATGAGAGTTTTTCATAAGTTATGCTCACGAACCTTCTTACAACCAAACATAAATTTTGAGATGGCTATCCTCCAAACTAAACACGAGATTTTACATTAAAACAATCTCAAACGCAGACAGATCTTTTACACTAGACTTAGCTAAGGAATCAAACATATATTTTAACAGACAATCTCACGAATCGAACGAGAGCCTTTACATTGGATTGAGATCACGAAGCAAACAGAGATTTTAATGGACATTCGCGCAAATCAAATGAGAACTTTTACACCGGATTGTGCTTACGAACCAAAGAGGGATTTTTACGAAAAATCTCACAAACCAAATAAGAGTTTTTATTGGTTTACCTCAAAACCAAACAATAACTTTTCATAAGAGATATTAAACAAAAGACAAATTTCTCTTGTGTAAATTATAATAATAACCCCAACACTAGAACAAATAAAAATTTCACTTGATATTTTTCACTCTCAAAACATTAAGTAAATTTAGTGAAAAAGAAAGAAAGAAAATGTAGAAATATGTTTTCTGGTGTGTTTTTAAAGTAAAGATAATCCCTCTATTTATAGGAGAAAATCTTAGCTCAAAAAGTAAATAGATTCATTGGCTTTTAGTTACTCTAATCAATTATACTATAGGGTTAACCGATTATGAGATTCAAAATACGACAACCCTAATTCCCAAAATGGAAACCCTAAAACGGCTAGTGTCTTAATTGATTATGAGTGTTCTAAATCGATTAAGAAGCTTTATGCTTTGCTCTAATCGATTGGTTAAATTCCCTAATCGATTATACTCTGATCACTCAAACACTGACCATACGAGTTTTCACACTTCCTCTTTTCACAATCTTTGAAGCTTCAAGATCCCTTGCTAGATTCATTATAGATTCAAGACTTCATCTAGAACTTAACTTCTTCCAACTGATAAGACTTTATAAGGCTTCGTGATATACACCATCATCAGAGATTGCTTGACCAAAGATCATTAAAGATTCCACCGAACGCCGTTTGACATTAGGTGTTGTTCTTATTGAGATTGACATTGACATCTTGATCTCACAAACAAAACAATTTGATCGTCTTTATATAACATTGTGACCTTGACTGATGAAAACTTCACATCATAGTATTGTTATCATCAAAACTGTTGAGAATATTTGTTGCATACATTATACATGCAAACACATAAATCCACACTAATGTGTTTAGCTCATCAAATATTTGATGGATATCACATAGAAATAATGTTACACCGCTTAATAACGTTTTATTCTATATATATTTGATATGTTAATTAAGTGTGTCAAGTTAATGTGTTAAGGACTTTTATTATAAAAAATAATTTTGATACAATTTAATAAGAGTTTAATAAAAATATATCGTCATTTAATAAAAAATTATTAATTTCCTAAATCAGCTAAGACGTTTTAAAATATTAGTATTATTTTATGGAAAGCATATCCTTCATTGGATTACGATCTAAAATTATTCTAGAACCATCACTGCATTTTCTATTTTCTCATTCAATGACAAAATAATTTTATATGTATTTATAAAATAATAAAATAAGTGACCTTCAATGCGACAAATCCAACATGAAAATGACCTATTCACTGAAGCTGAAATAACTAGTATAGTTGGGAAAATCAGCTAATAATGGAACTAACTTGTTCGTGACAACAACAAAAACAACATATGCATGTGCCATTAAATAATTCTCTTGTGACATGGTCTCAACATTTTGTCACAACACAAATCCACCACCAACCACATTAATGTCCAAAACCTATGTTTTTCATTCAAGACCAGACCAAACACACTTTAGGGTTTTTTATGTTCTTTCCTAAACATTTTCATGACACCGCATGTTGTTTTTGAGGAATGATAGCAACCATGGTGGAAGAAAATGGAGACGGTAGATCCTTATCAGAAACCCCCACTTGGGCTGTTGCAACTGTCATCACTCTCTTGGTTTCTCTTAGTTTCTTGTCTCATGGAACATTGAAAAAATTGGTTAAGGTACAATAGATAGATACATACATTACTTTATATATCCTTTGTTTCTAATTTCTCACATTCATACATAAATTTCTTATACATTGAATTCATATATTAATGTCACAGTGGTTGGATAGAACTAAGAGAAAATCCCTTCTTTCTGCTTTGGAAAAGATGCAAGAAGGTAAAGGACTAACTATGTAATCTAGCTATCACATTACTATAAAAAAGTTGAATTATAGATGAAAATTAGGTTGAAATTTTGTTATCTATTTCAAGCAGAATTGATGCTGTTTGGGCTTCTGTCGTTGTTGATGGGGCATTGGATTGTTTTTGTGGCAAAGATTTGTGTTAAGTCGTCGGTATTAAGTAGCAGATTTTTTCCATGTGCAATGGAGAAGAGTTTTGAAATTGTGAAACATAGTGTATGGTTGAATTCGGAATATTCTAATAAAACGATTCTCAGAGGGCAAGTGAATCATGGTCGGCATAGTTATTGTCCTAAGGTAGTTTTTCCACTTTTTCTATTCCTTCCAAATCACATTTAGGATGTTCCAAATGTAAACTTGTAATGCAAGCAAATGATTCAATAGTTCAATTCTAAAGTGGATACTCACACATCAGATTGAAAACGTGTCTGGTGTCATCATGAGCTTGTATCTGACATTGACACTGACACATGTGCTTTCACTCAATCACTTTCACTTTTTAATATTATATCGGGTGTTTACGTATCAGTGTCATCAGTGTCAGTGCTTAGTGGAAACTTTTTACTTGCTTCACAGGGTCATGAATCATTTGCTTCTTACGAAAGCCTTGAGCAGCTTCATCGCTTTGTGTTTGTTCTTGGGATCACTCATGTGTCCTACAGCTTTGTTGCTGTTGCTCTAGCCATGATCAAGGTTAAAATAGTCATGAATATCATGATATCAAACTTTCCACATATTTTAATTTTTGTGGTTACACACACAAACTTTATAATTGTAGAGTTTGTTATTCAGATTTATAGCTGGAGGACATGGGAAAATGAAGCAAAAACTATCGCTATTCAAAGCTTACAAGGTTCTGAGAATCTCGGAACCTCAATGAGTCAATAATTAGTTTATTTTGCAATACATTTATTCAGTGATTTAATAGTAATAGTTCTTTTTCATCATATCGTCTTAGTTTAGATACTTCACAAAGTGCTCCGTGTATAAGATTGAAGCGGCTTAGTACATTCATTTCTCACAACACATCTCATCCTTGGAGTCATCACAAAATTCTGGTTTGGCTGGTACTCTTTGCAATACGTTTCTTGCCACTTTCTGTAACATTTTTCATATCCTTAAAATACTGATATGATTGATGAAACTATCTTGCAGTTATGTTTTAGTCGCCAATTCTGGAGTTCAATCAACCGAGCCGATTACATGGCATTGCGCTTAGGCTTCATTACAGTGAGTAAATTTTTTTATCAAAACATAAATGTAACTTGCATAAAAAGTATGTATCTTAGAAGCACTAAAGTCCATTTTTCAACTGTAAAAGCTCGCAAAAAATTTGTGTTTTTGTTTTCTGATGTATTGCAGAATCATGATCTTCCCCTAACATACGATTTCCACAACTACATGCTTCGAAGCATGGATGAGGAATTCCGTGACATTGTAGGTGTTAGGTATCTTTTCTTTCTTCAGATGAATTTAATCACTTTCTTAATGTAGTACTAATGACACTGATTAATTTGATAGTACATCTGATTTTTGTGACAGTGTGCTTCTCTGGATATATGCAATATGCTGCATTTTTCTAAATTTTCACGGTATGCTTTTACTAGTTTTAGATTAAGTTCATAAGTACATTGGTAGTAACTTATCACTAAAACTAATCCTATAATTTTCATTCAGGGCACAACTTTTACTTTTGGCTTTCCTTTGTCCCAGCAATTGTAAGTTCTAATAAACAATATATTCTGTTACTCTTTTGCATGTAATATTAACGATTTTTCTCACTTGCATTTTAGTTGATACTTATAATCGGTACTAAGTTGCATCGAGTAGTTGTAAAATTGGCCGTTGAAGTGATAGATCATTGTCCAGACATGAAGCGTCATCAGTTTAACTTAAGAGACGAACTCTTTTGGTTTGGAAAGCCAAGGCTTCTGTTGAGATTAATACAGTTGATATCTTTCTTGGTAAGCAAGCAACATATTTAATTTTCATTTCGCTCTTTGTTTTCCTGGTACACTTGTTTTAATTTCTTCGTCCCGTTTTGTTATCTTGCAGAACGCATTTGAAATGTCAACATTCTTATGGCCCCTGGTAAGAAACTGATAATTTTTTTCATGGTAGAATATGTGGAATTTATAACTATAGTCTTTATTTTGAGTGCAGTGGGAAATCAAAGAAGCTTCTTGCTTCATGAACAACCGAACATTCGTTGTGATCCGCTTGTCGTTCGGGTATATATATACATTTGTCTTCTATAAAATACCTGAATCACAATTCCACCAAAAAGTAATAACTATTTTTCGCCTTTCTTTTATCACAACAGGGTCGTTTCACAAGTCTGGTGCAGCTTCATAACGTTTCCGCTGTATGTTATCATCACACAGGTCAACCTTCTTCATAAATATGTTGGAACATTAACGAACTTATTCATCGACGGTTAAAATTACTTACTTTACAAGAATTTGCACTTTTATATAAATGCAGATGGGATCAAGATTCAAAAAAACAGTGATATCTGAAAATGTAAGGAAGTCACTATCTAAATGGCAAAGAAGAGTGAAGGAGAAACAAAGTTCCTCTTATGAAATCCTTAATACATCAACAACAACATCATTGGAGTCTTTGACGCATGGAATGGACAATTATACTTCTGCCTTAATCAGAGAGACTCATGAAGAAAGTTCCTCAAGAACAAAAGATGTTTATTTTTCTAACATTGTTGATGTGTCAATGATTCATAGCAATGCAGAATTTTTAAGTTATGATGAAGATCATCATGATCATGAAGTAAAATATGATTTGTCTCCTATTCCTTTGTCTTGAGACTGCTTTGCTTGTATAGTGGAAAGCATGATGAATTGAGTTGGAATATTTATTATATTTCTTCTTATATTAGTTTATAGCAAGCCTGTCTTTCATCTACTAGATCCTAACCAAACATTTACGTTTGCTGGTATCTGACTATATTCAAACACATGTTAAATCATAAATTTTTTTTACAAAGTATCATCTTCTAAGAAAGTATCATCTTCTAAGGCCGCTTTCAATCTATTTCCGACCATATAGGCCGAAATTTGAGCAAATGCACTTGAATCAACCATGGTTATTGGTGTCCATCGTCCACCAGTGGGCGCGACACCTCTTTCTTCGACCACCTGATCTTCCAACATCTCTTGGTCCCAAATGAAACCATGAGTGGGATGCAAATTCAGAAAAGGAAGTACATCCTTGTGTGGAGCAAGTATGGTTTCTACTGGATAATAAGGTGGGATCTTTGCCAGGTTTCTGTCGAAATTCCTTCTATCAACATGGCTCACATTAGTTATATAGTAACTTTGATTTGTTTCAATGTTTTCCACAATGCCATCAAGGCGCCAAATGGAGATTCTTTGATGAAGGGTTGAAAGGACCACACCAATGCCATGGTGTCATACCCCAAATTTTGACCATAAGATTTTCCATCATTGTGCAAGTCATCACCACAATATGGATGTACCTTCATGCCTCATTAATCTCCTCAAGGATTGTTGAGCATTCACTACAATCAAGAATTAGGGTTTTGAGCCCTCTCATAGCACTTAGACAAATGATCAATCATGAATTGACATGATCTTCAACTTGTCTAACCTCTCAAACATCCATGAAGGATCAAGAGGTCTCCCATATCAAGAATCAAGCACAAGATTGCAACATTTCAAGTGGATCAAGCCTCAAGATCGCCAGTGTCACCAAATTAGGGTTTTGGTTGACCAAGGCCTCTAGATGAAAAATTCCATCTGGGCATGATCCAATAGCTCAAAACATGATTCAAGAAGCTCAAAGGGACCTCATGGACCCAATCATAGAGTCAAATTAACCTCAGGGGAAGCATTCATAAAAATCAGGAATTAGGGTTTCTTGACCTAATTCACCCCTAAGTTGACTTTTGAGGCAAGACATGAATCAAGACCTCAAGACATGATTTGAGGGCCTCAAGTACACCACATTGATCCATTTACAACAATGGATTAATCCAAGAAGCTTGATTCACAAGTTTCAAATTCATCTGGACCACAATTAAGGTTTTGAAGAAAAAGTCAAATGTACCTTTGACTTTGGACCAAGACATGTTCCCAAACCTTGGGACATGATTCAAGACACCCTAAAACACCTATGGAATCCATCCATTAGGTATGAATTAGATCAAGAACTTGATTGCATAGAAGATCACACAGTTTAGAATTCATCTGACAAAAAGTCAACTGTGCCTAAAATCAAGTTTGACTTTTTGAATTTTTCACAAATGTGGCTCCCCTAAGTCAAAAACAATGTTAATGCATGGTTTTGATCATCATACATCAAGAAAAATCAAGAAAAATAGGGTTACTTGCAAAAGGGGCAACCATAAGAAACTTAAATTTTTCTAAGTTATGGAACAAAATGGATTTGGTACCAACTTTGCAAGGTCATAACTCCTAAACCCCAAATCCATTTGCTTCCATCCAAAGCTCAAATGAAAGTTCACATGACATACTTCAAAAGTGTCAACTACAAAAGATTCCAAATCCTCATGGATTTTGAGTTATGGATTGATCAAAATCACAAAAACATGAAAATGATCACTTTTTCCAACACTTAGTGAAATTTTGGACAGAATCTATCTAGGTTTTTCACCAACTTTTGGACCATTTTTAATTATGATCCAAGCTAAACCAGGTCCATTGGTGGACATCAAAGTTAAATTATGTCATGAGATCTTTCCAACAAGTACCAGATCATCTCCAAATTCAATTTGAGTAGGGAGTTATGAGCATGGAAACATGACATCTCCAAAACTGTTTTTACAAAACAGTCTTGAACTTGCCACATGATTTTGTCATTTCCATGACTTGGCAAGCCTTGTCACCATACAAGACAAGTTTCTAAAGTGCAATGAACATGATCTCTGCAGAGCTACAACACCATAGAGCCTTGCAAGTCCAAAACCTCATCATTTGGCATGTAACATTTAAAGCTCAGATCCAAAACTTTCAAAGTTGTCATGAAGTATTCAATGGATGCATCAAGGTTGCATGGATTGAAGCAAATCCAACTGAATGAGTCAAGCCTTATCCCTGCAACAGAAGACCATAGGCCTGCAAGATTGACTCAAGTCAATAGCTAGAGGAGACTTGAGATTCCTTTTGCAAACCAATGGACAATGGGCTGTACCAGCCACCATTCACTATTGCTGCCAAAACAAACTTGACACACTATAAATAGAGCTCATTTGTGGTCAGTTTGAGTACACCAAAGCACCATAACACATGCTTTCCTCAAAATCACTCTAAAAAAAACCAGATTTTGCTTCTCATTCAAGCAACTTTCGAATTTTTCATTTGAGAGCAATTATATCAAAATCAATCATGCCAACATCTCACATACATCATATATGAGTGATCCATGACCTTAAAACTCATCTGGAACACCTGAATCACAAAGTCACCCCCCATTTGCTCAAGCTTTTTGGCCTGTTATCAGTTGAGGTGCCACAACAAGTTCTGAGCGGATTCAATCTATTCCAAGCCTTCAAACACATTACTTGAGGCCCATTGAACCTGTCCAGATCATTACACAACATCAGTAACACATCCAACATAAAATTCGATCACCAGTTGCAAGAGGTAAGCCTGACACTCTCAAACTCTATAATCCATGCATCATAAATGTGTTTTCAAGTTACAAACATGTTTCGGAACTTATGTAGAGTGTTTCCCCTCTATGAATTACTATGTATGAATCGTGTATAGGATTTCATGATGTTCTTGCAAAAATTAGGTTTCTTGAGTTCATCTTCTGATTTCTCACTCCACACTTAATATAAATGCAATTAATTTATATGGTTGTAATCCTAGTTCAAAAACGAGCAAGTTTCATGTTTACAAAAGTCATTATCATTGAGTAATTAGAGAGATATGAGAGGTTTTGCAAATATGGAAAACCAGAGCTCGCGCGAAGAAGATGACTTGTTCTTGGCGCCATTTTTCAAATTTTGAATATTTGAATATTTTGATATTTTTATTAATTGATTCAAAAATTAATTTCTCTCTGAATTTTAATGTTTTTTAATTGATTCTTTTTTTCAAAATTCACAAAAATGTTAAAATGTTTTATTCTACAAAAATTTCACAAAAATATTATTTATTTTATATATTTAATATTTTTTGTAAAGAATTTATTTTTATTTGTTTTTAAGCATTTAAAAATAGTTTTTCTCTTTATTTTTCAAATTCAAATGATTTTCAAATCATTCTATGGATAAAACATGATTTTTCAAACATTAATCCAAGATCACAACTTGTTTTTCACAAATGTTTGATAATTTTGATCATTTTAATTAATTTTTATTCAAATTAAAATGCATTTTTAAATCAAATTAGGGTTTTAATTGTTTTCACCCTCACAAACATTTTTCAAAACATTTATGGGCCTCTTGATAGAGTGTAAGTCCCATCCCTTTGTAAATAAACCATTATTGGGTCTCAGTCATTGTATAAGTCCCGATACGATTTTAAAAATCTCGGTGCGATCGTCGTTTTCAAACAATTTTCATCTGGGCCTCCCTTTGGTTGTAAGTCTCATTTTTCTTCTTTTTCAAACACTTTTAGGCCTCTAATAGAGTGTAAGACCCAACCCCCTTTGTACATAAATAATTTGGGCCTCAATCATTGTATAAGTCCCTTTGTAATTTTCAAAACTACGACGCGATCGTCGCCTTTTCAAAAGAATTCATCTGGGCCTCTCCTTGAGTGTAAGCCCCAAATTTCCTTTTAAAATAACTTTCTTTTTTATTCAAATTCAAATTCAAAGTTTTTTTATCAAAACTTTCTTCAATTTCTTGAATTACTAACTCTACAACTGTAGTTACTATGCTTGGACTTGCACAACTGTAAGTTCCACTATTTTTTCAATATATACTTGTTTATATATTTCATCTGTATATGTATATGCTTGTATATACTTGCTTAGAGTTTTCCCCAGCAACTAGGTCTAGGTTTAGATCAAACCAGTGGTTACTCTTTTAACACAGTCAAAACTAGTTCCCCATAGGAAATTCCAGATACAGTCTTGCCTCCTCTTGGGCTTATACAATATAGAACAGAGAAATACATTATTCCCGATGAAACTTTTCTCAAGGCTGTCCAAATTTAGAAGTATATGTGTACAAGAAATTCATTTCCCCAAAGAGGATTAATTCCCGGTGAAACGTTTTTTGAATTTCTTCAAACCCTAGAACTGTTCTGCAAAGAAAGGACTTATTCCCGGTAAAACCTTTCTTGAACTTTTCTTAGGCTTGGACCCACAAGCTTCCTAAAAGCATCCCTAGCCTCCTCTTGGGCTTTGTACAAGGACCCACAGGCTTCTTAAAAGTTCTCAGCCTCCTCTTGGGCTTTGTACAAGGACCCAAAGGCCTCCTACAGGTATAGGACAGAACCTAGTCATCTCCACTAGTTCAATCCTCGGGAGGGCCAGAATTGCTGAACATCAGACCATTTTTAGGGTTGATCTTCATCCCTTAAAAAAACTAAACCTCCTCCTGGGCATCATACAAATACCCCTCTCTATACTAGAGCCTACCACTTCATAGGAGACTTGGACAGTCTCAGCCTCCTCTTGGGCATCATACAAAGATCACCCTTTAGCTAAGAGTTAACCTCTTCATACCAGTAGACTTTGAAAGTCTCATCTCCTCTTGGATCACATAGACCCTCAAGTTTCCTAAAAAAACACAGGAAAAAACCTTATTATTTCATCAACACACTAATCTCCAGCAGAGTTAAAACCTCCACAGGTTTTCATACTCAATTTTAAACCTTTACCATCAGTAAAACCCTAACAGAATCAGAACCTCAAGGCATCTGATATTTCAACTCTTCTTCAAATCCCTAGCAAGAGTTTATTCCCCAACACATATTGGACCTGTCTCTGGAATTCAATAATCCTCAGCAGAAGCCATCCTCCTCTTAGGCTTTATATAATAACTTTTCCTCAGTAGAGTCAGCCTTAATCTTGGGCTTTGTACAAGACAGATTATACTCTCCAGTTGAGTCAATCTCTTTTTAGCCTCAATCTTGGGCTTTGTACAAGACATATAAAACCTTCCCAGTGGAGTCAGTCTCTTTTTCAGCCTCAATCTTGGGCTTTGTACAAGACAGACAAAACATTCCCCGGAAGAGTCAATCTCTTTTCAGCCTCAATCTTGGGCTTTGTACAAGACAGATATAAATCTCCCCTAGTAGAGTCAATCTTTTAGCTTCAACCTTGGGCTTTGAACAAGGCACACATAAAAAACATCATCCCTTCAGAGGAAATCAAGAGTTCTCTCTGTAGGAAGGCATTTCTCTGTACATCACACATCCAAACAAATAATCAAACAAACCCTAATTCCAGATAACTGTTGTAAGTGGCACACTTGTCGATTCAAAAATCCAAGTTGTGGTCCTTCTTTTATCCTGGTTAAAACTTCCTCTAATTGTTGTAAGTGGCAAGCCTCAGGATTATTTACATCCAAGTCAATGTCCCTCTCTTAGCATGGAAGGCTCCTAAGGAAAAATGGCATTGCTCTAGACTGAGTTAAAGTTTCTTCCTTCAGGACAATTCCCTTATAAAGGAAATTATGGCATTGCTGGATTCCATACATTCCAGTTAAAGTAATTCCCCTTTATAACCAATCCTTCAATAACTGTGATGAATAGGTTAAATATCTCCCTTTAGAGATGACAAATTATCTCTCAGTCAAACCTTTAGCTTCAATCTTGGGCTTTGAACAAGACACAAAAATACTCAACCAGCTTCAATCTTGGGCTTTAAACAAGACACCAAACATCTTTCCTCCCATAGAAATAGGAGGAACTACGATTTCTCTTATTTCTCTGTTTTCTTTACGGGAATACGTAGGCATAAGATTGCGAAATCTTAGCGAGCACACAAATAAAAAATTTTAGGTCCCGTACCTTACCAAAAACAGCAGAAAATCCGAAAACAACAAAAACATCTTCTCAACACTCCCAAAGGAGAAATTTTCTAACTTATGACAGATAAACACCAGAAAGTATTTAAACATGCCATAAAAGGTCTATGGATAACCATATATACAATGGGTGATTGACAACTTCCCTTTGTATAACCTGACCCCGACCCCCCAATCTCTTAGCATTTGTTAAAGAAAACATTTGCGTGCAAGGTTAGTTTTAGATAGCTTCCCTTTCCTTTCCAGCTTCATAGGATAAATAAGAAATCAGAAAGTAGCACCCAATTCCAACCAATGCGGTAAGGTGGTCGCGTCACCGACAAAAATCGCACGCTACAGAAAAATGGTGACTCTGCTGGGGAATGTTAGGATTAGAGTTCCTAAGAGGTCTTGGCTTTGTTTTGCATTTTCTATACTTTCTACTATATAATATATATCATTTACTGTTATACTACTTGATACCCGTGTTTAATTTTCTGTTAACTGGGAATGAGATTAATACCCATGTGGAAAGTTTGAGAGAACATTAAGATAAGTGGTGGCATATCCGGAAAACGCTTATAGGGAGTGAATCCCGACCAAGCTAACTTGGCAGTCCACCGAATCAGTCGAGGTACCCGTGCGGAAATATCGATGTTGAATGACCGATTGTCGCGAAAGCACCGTCTATCCCAATGTGGTACCCATGACCCTGAGGATTTAGTAGACATTTAACCATATGGACATTTGGTAGTGCGGTGACTATCGGGAATAGTTGATACGCGATACTACACTCAAAAGAGATTCATCCTAGGATATTACAGCTCGCTCGAGTGAATCAGCTTGCTGTTGATATCCCTAGGAGTGGTCAATGACTTTGGGAACCTTTTAGAACCCGTTCTACAGGTACAAAAATTGACCAAAATAGTACAACCTTTGGGGATGGGTAGAGCCATGACTCCATGCTCGTGACGTTGAACCCTTGAACTCATGTTTTCAAATGATTTTGTTTGTTGCATTCATGCATTCATTGAAAAACTCTTTTCAAACAGAAAAAAAAATATTTTTTTTCAAAGAACTAAAACAATAATTGCAAATATCAGAGGTTTAGTTATGGATTTCGGTAGAAGAAAAACACACAAGTACACCTTCAAGGCTCCGAAACTAGAAGACTTAAGGAAGTTGGGAAAGATGATTGCCAATCTCGAGGCTTTCAGAGCTAAGCATGGAGGACTGTTATCTCTGTTAAAGGTTAACGTGATTGAAGGGATCCTGTCTACACTGGTACAGTTATACGATCCGGTTTACCACTACTTCACTTTCCCGGATTACCAACTTGCACCAACACTAAAAGAGTACTCCCACCTGATTGATTTACCTATCACTGATCAAGCTCCATTTTCTGGACTAGAAGAAATTCCAAAATAACAAACCATTGCAAGAGCAATCTCTTTAAATGAGTCAGAAGTTAGGACTCACATAACCACTAAAGGAGGAATCCAGGGTTTACCAGCTAAATTCCTGATGGAGAAAGCTCTATACTTTGCCAGTGTAGGAAACATAACTGCCTTCGAAGACGTCTTTGTTCTGCTCATATATGGGTTATTCCTCTTTCCCAACATTGACAACTTCGTCGATACCAATGGTGTTAAGATATTCTTAATTGGAAACCCCGTACCAACCTTGCTCGCAAATGCTTATCATTCTGTACATTTAAGGAATTTGCATAGTGGAGGAATGATCACATGCTGCGTACCTTTACTCTACAAATGGTTTATTTCCCATTTGCCCAAGTCTGCTGCTTTTTGGGATCACAAGAGTACTCTACATTAGTCACAGAGGATTATGTCTCTTACCAACTCTGACATAGATTGGTACAATAGGATTTACGAAGGGATAGAGATCATCGACAGATGTGGAAATTTCCCCAATGTACCCCCCATTGGGACTAAAGGAGAAATCAACTATCATCCAACTTTAGCTCGCCGTCAACTCGGATACTCGATGAAGAATATCCCACATAATGTTCATCTGGAAGGTCTTTTCTTCAAGGAAGGGGAAAATGACAGGGCACTAAAGAAAGAAATAGTGCATGCCTGGCAACATATTCACAGGAAAGGCAGAGAGTCTCTGGGAAGACCAAACTGTACTTCCATGGAACCTTATCTCCATTGGGTACAAACTAGAGCCCTCAAGCTGAGGATGCCTTACCTTAGTCAAGAAGTTTTTCCCTTAAAGGAATTTGTCCTTTATTTCATGTCTGATGCGGAAAAACTCCAGGTCGCTCTTAACAAAGTCCAACGTGAGAAGAACTCTTGGAAGAACAAATACCAGATTCTCAATTTGGAATGTACCAAGATTCAGGAACTGTTAAAGGAGAAGGATGCTCTGATTGAGATATTAGAGCAGCATGCTATAGAAAGTCAGGAAGACCGAAGAAATTTACTCACTCCTTTCACTTGGCAAAGGATCGTCGACCCGACAACAGCTGAAGAACCCTGATCAACGAAAGCAAAATACAGAAACCGGCATCTGAGCTCTCGTCAGAGAGAACTCAGGATCCATGAGCTTAGACATTTTCCTTACAGTACTTTGTAAAATACTGTACTTTTCTTTGTAAAATACTGCAATCTTTCGAATTAAATAACAAAGGTCTCTACCCCCCACTGTGTGATATTTGCAATCTATTTATTGAAGTTTCTTTTGAAAAACAAAAACTAAAAAATATGTCATTGCATATCATTCATCATTCTCGCATAACGCATTTTTCTTATCCTTGAGTCTCACGTATGTGTCACATTCTAGAGTCAAACTGTCTCACTCATACAATACTCGGGCCAATCGACAAAAGAAAATGGGCGATCTTGAGGAAGAGAACAGAGAGCTGAGAGAAGAAATCGATGCTCTAAAGGAAAGTTTGGAAAAACTTCACAGCAACCTGCAAACCCTGACCGCAGCTCAGGGGCAGCAACATCAAAGGACTGTGATCTCAGAGATCACATCTACACCTATATTGGAGACACATAATAATCATCCTCGGTACAACATGCCTAAAAGACGCCCCTGGGGCATGCCTTTCAACTTTATACCTGAAGGATATATCCCGTCGGTCACTAAAGACCCCGAAACCGTAGCAGGAACCACTGGACCTGAAGGTTACAAACTTCGGGAAAATGAAGATGCAAGGGTTACGACAGCAACTCCTGAAGGTTACAAACTTCATGGAACTGAAGCGCCAAGGGTCACCGCTATAATGTCTATACCACAATCAGTAGTACACACTGTCCCGGAAGGACAGATTCTACAAGCAACTTCGAGTGGAAATGAAGACGTGTACGAAAGGATGAATGAGTTCCAGGAATAATTCTTGGAAATGCAGAAGAAACTGCATACCAATCGCGGTCAAGACTTATTCGAAAAGAACACCGCTGGCCTCTGTTTGGTCCCTAATGTAAAGATACCGCACAAATTCAAGTTGCCTGACTTTGAAAAATACAAAGGCAACTCTTGCCCTCAAAGTCATTTGGTGATGTACGCTCGAAAAATGTCAACTCAGATAGAAAATCAACAGCTACTGATCCATTACTTCCAAGACAGTTTAACCGGTGCCGCACTCAAATGATACATGGGTTTAAACCGCACGAAGATCAGTACTTTCAGAGATCTCAGGGCAGCCTTTGTTTGTAACACCCTTTTCTACCCCACAATTATCGCAGCGGAATAAACATAAAATCATAGTAAAATCAGAATCACCTCAAAGGGTGCACATTTCTCAATAAATTCAAATCAACAAAATTGCTCCGTAAACAACGGGTTTTCCTCAAAATAAGTCAAAATGCCTTCAAAGGGCAGCAGAACCACCATAACCACAAAAATCCCACAAAAGGGTTTATTACAATCAAGTCATCAAATAATCAATAAAATAATAACCAAATAAAACTCAACATGGTTCGACTCAACGACCCAACCCGATGTTACACTATTAGAGCAAGACCCTCTACATCGACCAAAAAGCAAATAACTTCAAAAGTCTTCAAAAGCATCCACGGCTAATCCTGATCACCTGCATGTTACCCACGTGGAGGCAACATTCAAACAGGCAGGGTGAGTAATACAATTCATTATAATCAATATAAAATAAGATATGCATAAAAATGGCGTCATCATCATATACAACATCATCAGAGTCATCACAAGGCAAACATCAAAACACGTCATCATAAATCACAACAAATGCCACATAAATGCAATGCACAACAGGACTCATGCATGTGGTACCAATCATCACAATCGATAGACACTTAGGCCATCACCCTCCAAAGATCCCCGTCAAATAGGATCGATTCCACACAAGAACCGGAGCACGTCATAATCCACTTCACATCCGCACAATGGGATGGAAGCCACAAATAGACCGAAGTCTAACATCATCATCACTGGACCGAAGTCCTAACATCATCACCAGAATATGCTTTGAATGTATGATACACAACGTCAATAATCATCATCATCAAAATATCATTATGTGCATCATCATTCACCAAAACATCATGTTAATCATGTCATCATATATTCATCAAAACATCACAAATCATCATCTCATAATCATCAGTAACATCACAGTAAACCATCGAAAATATCACATCATCAAACATTAGAACATCACAGAAATCATAAACAAAATTTCGCGAACAACAGGGTTCGCTAATGAGTTCGTTGTGCGAACCTGCTCGTTGGGACCTTCGCTTTGTGAGCTCCGGCGAGTCCCCCAATTCCCACACAGAACACCAGAAACTCCATCTGTCATCCTCGCTACTGCATTCGCTGTACAAACCCATTCGCTGAGCGATTCGCTTTGCATACTAAGAGTCATTTTCAATCTCAGTCCAGTATAATAAAAAACATAATCATCGCGCATTCGCTGCGCTGCTCGCTTTGCGAGCCTTGACGAATGTTCGCCGTGCGAAGAAAACCGTTCGCTTTGTGAACCCGCGATTACAGCAAATCGCTGCTATGTATCAGTAGCATCACAACCCAAAAGTACCTGCGATTTCATCCCCAAATAACCCAAAAACATCCCTACAACATTCCTAATGCATCACGGAAATCAAAGGCACAAAACCTATGTCTATTAGGTCGATTCGGAACACTACGGGAAACCTTAAACCCCCTAAACCTTCAAAACTTTCAAGCTTCCCATAAACCCCATACAATCCCTTTCTCATACAAGATTCCACATATCACCAAAAAGGTTTTTGCCTCGAAGGCTTATTTCTACCCGAATCAATTCAACCCTTAATAATCCATCATCGGTCCTCAGAAATACCCCTAAATCATCAATAACTCATAAACCCTTCAAAAACTCCAAAAACCTCAAGATCCATTTTAAACACGTCACTCCTATATTGAAAACAATGAAAGGCAATATTCCCCATACCTTAGATTGTCGATCCGGAGCTTTTCTCTATTGATTCTTCGGAAACCTTCACGAATTCCTCGCCTTTTCCTTTTCCTCAGAGCTCTGCACTTTTCTCCTTATTTTCATGTTCCAACTAAATGAATCCTATTCCTTCCCAATTCCTTTTTGTTAAACCCTTGGGCTTCCAAAATGGATTTTCCCCAATTTACCCGCATGAATCCTCCTCAAAAGTCTATCTTGCCCTTAATTCCTCTAATATTATTTTAAATTAATAATAATTACTAATATGTTCATATTATATACTATTACTAGTAACTAACCCGTGCGTTTGCACGGGCCTGTCTGTTCGAGAATTTTATGTGATGGACGCGTATTTGTTAATCAAATTGAAAAGAAAAATGGTAAAATTATAAAAACAAATATGATTGAAATTACAAATTTGTATTGGTAAGTATAAGAAAATGTTGTGGCGGATTATAACATGTAGCATTTATTTTGTATATAAAAAATGTTGAATCAAAATTAAAGTTATTCCCGTTTATAACAATAGTATTTTTGCGTATATAAAAGTATTTGAATCAAAATGATAGTTGTCCCCGTTTATAAGAGTAGTTTTTGATGTTATATAAAAACTTTAAATGAAAATAAAAGTTATGCCCTTTGAAAACAACAATATTTTTTTAGGTTGAATATAAATTTAAGTTGTGTCCGTTTAAATGAATAGTATTTTTTTCATATATAAAAAAATTTGAATCAAAATTAAAGTTATGCCCGTTTATAACAATAGTATTTTTTCGTATAGAAAAACATTTGAATAAAAATTAAAGTCGTGCCATTTTATAACAATAATATTTTTTTGTTCTGTACAAAAAATTGAATCAAAATTAAAGTTATGTCCGTTCATAAAAAATTTGATAAATTTCTATTTTTCAATATTTGCATCAGTAGTTTAGTAATATCTGTTTATAACAATAGTATTTTTTTGTCATGTATACAAATAATTGTATGTTCTTTTTTCAAATATATTAAATATTTTAGAAAGTTAATTATCGAGTTATTCAAACATAAGTTAAAAGAAACGAATTTTAAAAATTGTCAAATTATAATTTTCCCGATGCATTAATTTTTTAAAATTTCAAAATATTATATCAATTGTTCAAGATCTTTTTTTTTCATATAATTTTTATTTGTCTATTGATAATTTTTTATTTTTTAGACATCAATTAATTAAAATAGTCGATTGTTAAAAGTATTAACTTTTATAATTTATAAATTTAAAATGAAGAAATTGTCTTTATAAAACCTTAGGTTAAAAAAATGTTACAAATTTTACACTCTTTTTTATTCAATTTATTCAATTTTTATAGAATATTTATAATTAAATACTTACAATAATATTTAATTTTAAAGAATTAGAATTTAATAATTTATTCAATTTGTATAGAATATTTATAATTAAATACTTACAATGATATTTTATTTTAAAGAAATAGAATTTAATAATTTATTTTGTAACGTGTTGCGATTATAAGTAGCATGTTAAGATGACTCTGTAATGGTATTTTAACTTTTCTCTCTTCAGTACTTCAAGCAAATCAGTACATGCTTAAAATGTTTAGTCTTTGTAATTTTCTGTTCATCAAATGTACAGAAACAAAACATTAATCAAAAAACCAACATTACACATAACAACACCCCACCTATTTCATAAAATCAAACCAAAACATTACTGCAAATTCAAACCAGGTTCAACTACAAATACAAAAACAAAACAAAAGTTGCACCACCTATTCATCAACTGCTACACATTAGTTCTTTCAAGACCATCAACGGTTTAACAGACATACATACATGGTTTCTGGACAGACAGTATGTATCAAAAAACCAAGCTTATCACCTCTTCGTAATTTCTTCTTTTTAGCGTACTCATACCACCCAGTCCCTATAAATTTTTCCTTTTTCAAGTTTTTTCCGTTTCGCTTTGCACAGTGAATGTTTCCTGAGTAAGTATTAGCAGTATCTTCATCAACTATTAATATTTCTTTTTGATCCCAAAATAGACAATTCATTGTGACCTCCCTTGGAAAATGTTGTACAATTTAAATTTAAAACCACTCAATATCAATTTTGTAACATACATATGATTTAGAAAATAGGTTGAGTTAGCTGGTCTTACAAGAACATTTTTCTGAGCCTTATAACCAAAAGAAATTTCCTTTTCCCAGTAAAATACCACCTCTTTTTCATCTTCAGATTCTTTCTCCAAGTCTACCTCATTTGAGTCGTCATCATCAGACTGGTCTTTCTCACCGTTGTGTTGTTCGCTTTTCGATTCCTCATTTTCTTCATCAACTATGTTTCCTTCCCTTCAAAACATTCAGAAACAAATTACAAAACATAACATTCAACATGCAGAACTAATAATAACAAAGTAAATAACCCAAACGCAAAACGAAAATGTCATTGATAAACATAACCCTAACGAAAATGTCATTGATAGATGCAACATGACCAAAACGAAAATGTATCATGAAATACTGCATGCATTTACAAAACCTAACCCTAACGCAAAAATAACATGGTACCTGTTAAACTTGTTTTCAACAAACTCATTAACTTTAAAACTTTCACCAAAGGATGATTTTTTCAAAATAATGTCTTTGTTCACACCCCTTTTAGCAGCCTTGCGTACTTTCCATATATCAAAAACAATTGCATGTGCTTTTCCATTTTTTTCATTTCTCGATGCAGCTTCTACCTCTTGACGCACTTCAACAACTTTGTCAACATACTGTTTAATTCGTTCCTCTGTTGTTGAGATATCTGAGGAAGATCTTAAATAAAAACAAATGTCATACTTTGAAACATTGATGAGGTATAAAAGAAAAACATTTTTTTTATAACTTGACAGGAAAATCAAGAGCTTACCGGCTTGAAGATGAAATGGGTTTCGCTGTTTCCATGGAGTGTTTGTTTAATGTACAGTTCCAACAAATACCCCTAACCATACCTTGTTATGGTTTTCTTTACTATGAATGAATACCAATTTATACTACATAAAGTTGGGCCTTTGTCCAACTCAGCCCAATATTACTTTTAACTTCATTATGAAAAACAAATTTGATAGAATACTAAAAGTAAGTCTAACTAATGACTGTATTTATAGATTTTTATTATATTATTTAATATTTAATATTAATTATTTGATATTAATTAATATTTAATTAATTGAGGTCTTAATTCATATTTATTGATTTGACTATTATAAAATTAATGAGATGAGAGAGCAAGAATAGTTAGGACAAGTACCTGATTATTGTGCAGTTCTGATACATTACTCTTTTGATGTACAAAATCCCATCAAATGGAGATCCAAGTAAAATCAAACAAACAACCTGTTTTAAAAAGTGAAGCTTCGCATTTAACTGCACCAATTTGAAGGCTCACACTTATCTAAGGTTGGAGATAACTGTTGTAGTTGATTTTTGCAGGACTGGTGAATTGAATAAACTATTGTTAACATTCTGCAACAAATTATTTCAATCAGTTGAATTTCTTCAGCAAAGTAAAAACTCAAATAAAATGTATCTATAATTGATCTAACAGAAAAAATATAATGGGAACATAAATAAAATCATATACCTCTTTTCTCAGGTCCACTTTTTTCCCACACATTTGTTCCACTACTAAGACAAATAGAATACGGTTAGCCATTAAGACATGTATATTTGTTCTCAAACTATGAAATGGCCTCAAATAAACATAACATCAAGAAGCAGTTTAACATAACTAGTATTTCGTAAGGACATTTGCAAACATCATGTAGTTGTACCACAAAATCTTCTTCAAAACAGAAAATGAAACAAAAGTTAACAAAAACAATTAATATCAAACTAAATTTTCAAGACAAATGAACAAAGGAAGGCTCAGATTCACATATCCTCGCACATTCGAGAGAACAGGTTCCAATTGGCTGCGTCTTGCATCTAGACGAAATACAACAATTGTTGTTCAAAAGATACTTTATCGCCTTGCCATGAAACAACTCTTCCCCCAATGTTCGAATTAAATATATAAAAAATCATCACTGCATTGTTAAGTGATTCTTGCTTCACTAAAGGGACAAACAATTGTAATTCTCTCGCAACACCAATTCTCCCTGTTATAATCACTTCATTAAAATATCAAACATTTCAGAAAATACTTCTTTCACTTTGGCTTACCTCATATGATTTAGTACGTATGGAAAAAATAGGGGTTAAGTGCTTCATTACATATAGATGACATTGTCTCATATAGAAGTACAAAATCCCATCAAATGGAGATCCAAGTAAAATCAAACAAACAACCTATTTTGAAAAGTGAAGCTCGCATTTGAATGCACCAATTTGAAGGCTCACACTTATCTAAGGTTGGAGATAACTCTTGTAGTTGATTTTTGCAAGACTGGTGAATTGAATAAACTATTGTTAACATTCTGCAACAAATTATTTCAATCAGTTGAATTTCTTCAGCAAAGTAAAAACTCAAATAAAAAGTATCTATAATTGATCTAACAGAAAAAATATAATGGGAACATAAATAAAATCATATACCTCTTTTCTCAGGTCCACTTTTTTCCCACACATTTGTTCCACTACTAAGACAAAAAGAATACGGGTAGCCATTAAGACAAATGAACAAAAGAAGGCTCAGATTCACATATTGTAGGCGCACATCCCTAACGCAAAACTCCTAACATGAATCAGATTTCTAAATTAATATCAGGTTAGATGTGACTTAGAAAATCAAATAGAATATAATTTGTTGTATCACATTACCTTAGAAAGACGGTTATAATCAAAGGCGGCAAGTTATGTCACTTTCAAATACAGACATTACTGTGTTCCAAAACTCCCGTCGACACTATTGGTATTGTCTAGGATCTCTGATCACTAAAGTTTCATTACTTGCTCTCATATCAGGAGAAATCACTCCATTTTCCTACGAACAACCATCTATGAAAATCACTCCATTTTCCTTCGAACAAACATCTTAAATGCTGTAACGAAATTAAGCCATTCATATTGTAAAAAATCTATTCACATTTGATTGAGATTTTAATTGGATTCTGTAAGGTGTTAATATTAGTGTAATATCATTGAAATACTAAATTTCACCTTGAATGAGTTCATCTTCTTGAGCATTTTCCACAAGATGTAGCATTGCATCAACCATCAACATTTAACCCTATACCACCTGAAACAAAGCAACTAATTAGCATCACTTTCAAACAAATTAAATAGACAATACTTAATTAGTTCACAAAACCCTTCATTAAAATGTAACCAATCATTATAGATCACTTCATTACAATATCATACATTTCAGACAAAACTTCATTCAATTTAATGACCAAAACTAAATTGAGAGGAGGGAGAAGAACGGTGTTTAGAACAACTTTGTAAATCACTTGATCTTTTTTAACAATTTAATGACAACAACTTTAGAACTTTGTAAATCCTTCTTCAAACACATTATAACTTCAATATTTCATACTTATTGGTGTTAGTTATATAAGATACTTTGAACTTGTTAACATGGAAGCACATGCATACGTTAAACAAACTCTTCCCCAGAATCAGTGAATGATGTAACAGTCAAATTTTTACACAGACGATTAAAACTATATAACACATAAATGGAAATCATAAAAGCAACGATAATTTCATTAAAATAAATTGAAATCCATATCATTCAAAGTGCTCAATTCAGAAGCCAAAGTTACAAGTAAAAATAAAACTCCTAATGGTTAAATCTAAAAGGCCTGACCGACATGAAGTTGCTCCAACCAATTGGTGCTAAGTCTTCATCATCTGAATCGAACGTACGTTTCTTCCATATCCTTCTTGATCTGTTATTTCTCCTCCTGGTCCGTCTTCTTTGAACTGCAACCGTGTGTAGGCTCTGGACAGCTTCCTCGGCCTGGACTTGTTGCGCCTCAAATGGTTGTTGAACATGTGAAGTTGGTTGTTGAACATCGGAAGTTGGTTGTTGAACATCTGAAGTTAGTTGTTGGACAGCTGAACTTTGTTGGGTATGGACAGCATCATTTGAACTCATGTTGGTTTTCCTTCTTCAATGATGCCGGATGTGTGAAAATAAGAAGAGCAAAAAAAGGTTTATATAATGATTTATTTGATTTCTCATCTTCTGTTTACATTGAGATTCTAAAAGTTTTATTTGGGCTGTCATTATTGGTTGGGTAGTTCAATAACCATTGTTGGTTATTGAATACTAATGCTATTGAATACTAATGGTCAAGGTTATCATTAATTTTGAAATACATTATTATTTAATATCGGGCATTGGGAAGCAAAACATTGTATATAGTTATTATGGGCCCAAAATCATATTTACATTATAACTGGTAAATAGATTTCAAAGGCATAAATCATATTTGAATATTATATATATATATATATATATATATATATATATATATATATAAGTACAAATTAAGAATCTCAAAATTCTCAATTAATGGGATAATGAAGACTAAATTGATCAAGGTTTTGCAGAAATATGATTTACCTGCATTCCTAAATTTAGGGATATTTCAACATCATTCTTTGTAGTAGCATGACTACAGGAAAAGCCTCAATAGCAGCTGTAACAGCACCAACCATGTATCATCAACCGTGAATCATTTGGAATCTGCTTGCAGCCTCAAACTGCACTCAAACACCCACAAAGACATAATTCAACATAATTTACCAACCATACATTATAAAGAAACACTTCTTTGAATCACAAGAGACACACTTGCACATAATTTTCATAAAACACATTCTTTAAAAGACAAACGTTGAACCGGAAAAACTCTGAAGTCGGCTCATTTGATGAACCAATTCATATCATACAATGGACATGATGTTGTCGACTTGTTTCAGTAAATGGAAATTAAACATAACAATCTAAATTCTAAAAATACTACTAACAAACAAATACCTCTGTTGGACCAACCCTGACGCATATTAAGTCCTAATGCTTCTAATAATCCCCAGGATAATAACCATGCTAAAATAGGCACATTCCACAATAGCTCTGCAGATCACGTTTCCAACTCTGATGGTGCCAAAATACAACTATATGTATGTCCATTTGGTTGTCTGCAAAACACAAATATATCCACGCAGGCCTCTAAGAACCAGTTTCTTGCATCTCTGCTGATGGCCATTATGTTAATCTCAAGTTCGTATCACAAAAATAACCTTTTTAGCGCTTCAAAATTTACAAACAAAAAACCATTAATATAAAACAAATTTTCCTAGACGAATGATCAAAAGAAGGCTCAGATTCACATATTTTCGGACATGCGAGAGAAGAGGTTCCCAATGGTTGCGTCGTGCATGTGGACGAAATACAACATATGTTGTTCGATAGATACATTATCGCCTTGCCATGAAACAACTCTTCTACCAATGTTCGAATCAAATATATAAAAAAATCATCACTGCATTGTTATCGCCTTGCCATGAAACAACTCTTCCCCCATTGTCATCACTGCCATGAAACTACTTTTCTCCCAATTAGGCCAAATTTGTGATTTCCAGAACATGTACCTAACTACAAAACTTCAAGTTTGTCATCAGTGCAAAACCAAAAAATGATACCAAGAAATCTAACCAATCATTATAAATAGGGGTTAAGTGCTTTGAAGACCTATAACACCATCATTAGATATAGATGACATTGTCTCAAATGATCAATAGCTCTGTAGATATTGTAGGCGCACATCCCTAACGCAAAACTCCTATGCATGGATCACATATCCATATTAATATCATGTTAGATGTGCCTTAGAACCTCAAATACAATACAATATGATGTATCACATTACCTTAGAAAGACGGTTATAATCAAAGGCGACAAGTTATGTCTGTGTAGTCACTTAATTCAATCTATCAACTTTCTGAAATATATTATATATCATCAATAAAGTGTAGTTATAATACAATAGTCATTTCTAATCTGAAAGTTGTATTGTTTCAACAGTAGTTGTAACATACCTGCATATAGGCCAATACTTCAAATATAGACAATAATGTGTTGCGGTACTCCGGTCGACTCTATTGGTATGGTCTGGGATTTCCGATCACGAAAGTTTCACAACTTGGTCTCATATAAGGAGAAATGTCACAATATATTAAATTCAATAGAACTATACAAACTATGAACAATATATTAATTTCAATAGAACTATACAAACTATGAACAACCAAAAATGGAAATCACTCCATGGTAATCAAATAATAATTGTCACAATATATTAAATTCAATAGAACTATACAAACTATGAACAACAAACAATGGAAATCACTCCATTTTCCTTCTAACAAACATCTGAATGATGTGAGAAAGTTAAGCCATTAATATTAGAAAAAATCTATTCACATTGAATTGAGATTTTAAGTGAAATACGTGACGTATACAATCCTTCAAGATTAATGACTATGTTACAAGCACAAAATTAGACTAATAACATTGAAATACTAAATGTAACCTTGAATGAGTTCATCTTTTGGAGAATCTTGTTGCACATTTTCCAGAAGATGTCGCACTTAATCAACCATCAACATTTTACCCTATACCACCTGCAACAAAGCAACTAATTAGCATCACTTTCAAACAAATTAATTAGAAAATACTTAATTTGTTCAGATTTCAAGCCAAATTAATAAGACTAAAAAACACAATACTTACAGATCTAGGGTTCTTCGTTCAGATTTCGGGTCAATATAGGGTTTCACCTTCAAACATTTTACCCTATCACTTTCAAGCCAAAATAAGTACAGATCTAGGGTTCTTCGTTCAGGTTTCGTTCAAATTAATTACAGATTTGGGGTTTCAAAATTTACAAACAAAAAACCCTAAATATCAAACAAATTTTCCCAGACGAATGAACAAAATAAGGCTCAGATTCACATTTTCTCGAACATGCGACAGAAGAGGTTCACAATGGCTGCGTCTTGCATCTGGACAAAATACAACTAATGTTGTTCGACAGCTACAATATCGCCTTGCCATGAAACATCTCTTCTCCCAATGTTCAAATCAACAATATAAAAAAGCATCACTACATTGTTATCAAAGAAGATGAAGAAGAACATGACCTTCTGAAGAAGACGAAGAAGAAAGAAAAGAGACGACGAAGAAGACGCCAGACCTAGCAGATGGTCGAAGAGAGAGAAAAACATGCACGAAATGAAAATTGTGGCACATGTTTTGGGGAAGCACATGCAAAGAGAGAGAAAAAATAAACAAATTTAATTTTGGACATAGTTAGTTTCCAATGAATTTTATGTTGTGACATCATCATCCCATTACATTATACTTTATTCTAGAAACTTCAAGTTGCATTTGAACAATATGACATCACTGGTTACAAAAAGTAAATTTTTGACACAAAATACCCCTAAAATCATGATGTGGCAAAAAACCAAGTTAGGGCAATGTTGTGAATTCCAGAACAACAAATTTTCTTATATTATAAATTTAATTAAAATAACCAAACTCCACCAAAACACCGACATTGACACAAACCACCAAAAATTCACCGAAAATTCACAGATATTATATTTAAATAAATTAAATAAATATTCTAATAAATTTGGGGTGTTACAACTTCCCCCCACTTAAAGAATTTTCGCCCTCGAAAATTACCTCAAAGAAATAGAGTCGGATACGACTCCCTCATCTGATCTTCGCGTTCCCAAGTCCAAATTTCGCCAGCTGGTCCGCCCCATAACACCTTTACCAAAGTTATGTCTTTACCCTGCAGTTGCTTCATTTCTCGACTGTCAATCCGCACAGGTACAACTTCCACTATCAGATTATCCCTTACTTGTACATCATCCATCTGAATCACATGCGACGGATCCGAAATGTACTTCCTCAACTGCGACACATGGAACACGTCATGGAAATTCGCAAGTGACGGCGGTAAAGTAATTCGATAGGCAACCTCTCCTATCCTCTGCGAGATTTGATACGGACCAACAAAACATGGAGTGAGTTTCCTAGACTTCAAAGCTCGACCCACACTAGTCACTGGCATCACCCTCAAAAACACGTGATCTCCCTCTTGGAATTCAAGTGTCTTCCTCCTCTTATCATGGTAGCTCTTCTGGCGACTCTGCGATGCTCTCATCCTTTCTTGGATCATCTTAATCTTCTCAGTTGTCTCTTGCACAATCTCAGGTCCGAGTACAACACTCTTGCCTGATTCATACCAACACAAAGGAGTTCTACACCTCCTCCCATACAAAGCTTCATAGGGCGCCATTCCAATACTAGTATGAAAATTGTTATTGTACGTGAACTCAATCAACGGTAAATTTCTATCCCAAGATCCTCCATGATCCAACACACAAGTTCTCAGCAAATCCTCTAAAGATTGGATAGTCATTTCTGTCTGACCGTCCGTCTGCAGATGATAGGCAGAACTCATCCTCAACTTAGTACCCAACGCATCTTGCAAACTCTTCTAGAACCTCGATGTAAATCTCGGATCTCTATCCGACACAATACTCGAAGGTATCCCATGCAACTTCACAATCTCCTCAATGTACATCTCAGCTAACTTCTGCATAGAATGATTAATCTTCATCGGCAAGAAATGAGCCGATTTAGTTAATTTATCCACAATCACCCAAATGGAATCATTTCCCTTAGCAGTCTTCGGCAATCCCACCACAAAATCCATGGAAATACTATCCCACTTCCATTATGGATTCCTCAATGGCTGCATCATACCTAAAGGCTTCTGATGCTCAATCTTTGACTTCTGACAAGTCAAACACGCATAAACAAACTCCGCAACATCCTTCTTCATACCCGGCCACCAAAACAACTTTTTCAAATCTTGGTACATCTTCGTAGCACCGGGATGAATACTCAACCTACTTCGATGTCCTTCCTCAAGAATGTTCTTCTTAATATCTGGAACATCTGGAACACGTACCCTGTCTCTAAACATCATCACACCATTCTCGTCAATTCAGAATTCTCCTCCGTTACCTTGGTTTATCAAAGTCAACTGGTCAACTAACTTCAAGTCGGATTGTTGTCTCACTCTGATCTCTTCTAGAATGCCACTAATCAACTTCAACATTCCCAACTTCACACTGTCAGGAGTCTCTCCACATACGAAACTCAAATCTCAGAATTGTTCAATTAATTCTAATTCTTTCACCATGAGCATCGACATATACAATGACTTTCTACTCAATGCATCAGCCACTACATTTGCTTTGCCCGGATGGTAACTCAAATCAAAATCGAAATCCTTCAACAGCTCTAACCACCTTCTCTGCCTCATATTCAATTCTTTCTGATCAAATAAGTACTTCAGACTTTTATGATCACTAAACACTTCAAAATTAGAGCCAAACAGATAATGTCTCCAAATTTTCAACACAAACACCACAGCGGTCAATTCCAAGTCATGTGTAGGATAATTCCTCTCATGAACTCGCAATTGTCTCAAAGCATAGGCAACAACTTGTCCATTCTGCATCAGCACTCCACCAAGACCCATCTTCGACGCATCACAATACACCACAAAAGATTCACTCGAATTAGGCAAAATCAGCACTGGAGCGGTCGTTAATCTCTTCTTCAATTCCACAAAACTCTCTTCACAAGCTACATCCCACACAAAAGCTTGACCCTTTCGAGTCAATTGAGTCAAAGGTAATGCCAACTTAGAAAAGCCCTCAATAAACTTGCGGTAATAACCCGCCAATCCCAGAAAACTTCGTATCTCAGTGGCAGACTTCGGAGTCTCCCGCTGCAACACAGCATCAATCTTGGAAGAATCTACAGCAATTCCCCCACTCGAAATCACATGGCCAAGGAAACTCACTTCCTTCAACCAAAACTCACACTTCGACAGCTTTACATACAACTTCTTTTCAATCAATACTTGTAACACAGTCCTTAAATGCTCAACATGCTCTTCTTCAGACTTAGAATATATCATAATATCGTCAATAAAAACCACCACGAACTGATCCAAATACTCATGAAAGATCTGATTCATATACTCCATGAACACACCAGGTGCATTGGACACACCAAACGGCATCACAGTGTATTCATAGTGACCATACCTCGTTCTGAAAGCTGTCTTCGGAATGTCATTAGGCTTAACACGAATCTGATGATAACCAGACCTCAAATCAATCTTACTAAACACACAGGCACCTACTAACTAATCCATCAAGTCGTCGATTCTCGGAAGTGGATACTTATTCTTGATAGTCACTTTATTCAACTGGCGATAATCAACACACAACCTCATACTTCCGTCCTTCTTCTTCACTAACAACACAGGAGCACCCCACGGAGAAACACTTGGTCGAACAAACCTCTTCTCAAGCAATTCTTCCAATTGTTTCTTCAATTCACTTAACTCAGAAGTTGACATCCGATAAGGAGCCATCGACACTAGACTCGTACCTGGTATTAAGTCCACTGCAAACTCTACTTCACGCTCTGGAGGCAAATCACTGATGTCATCTGGAAACACCTCTGGAAACTCACAAACAACAGGCAACTCCACACTCGCAGTTTCACGATCAATCTGCAATGATGCAAACATTGCAAACACCAAGGCTTCATCTTCCACAAGTTCGTCTACTTGCTTCGCCGACAAGAACATCAACTCTCCACTATCACCAAACTCAGGAAACTCCACCATCTTAATATAACAATTGATATGAACATGGTTGAACTCCAACCAGTTCATTCCAAGGATTACATCGATTTGGTGCAAGGGTAAACACACCAAATTCATCACGAAACTCTTCCCAAAAATCGTCAAAGGACATCTCAAACACACAAAAGTAGTAGTAACAGAACCATTAGCAGGAGTCTCTATTAGCATACTACCATTCATATTAGACAACTTCAAACCCAATCTATTAGCACATTCAAGTGAAACAAAAGAATGAGTAGCACCAGTATCAATCATAGCATCCAACTCAACATCATTAATAAAATATGTACCTCAAATCAGGTTGTCCTTCTCTGACACTTCTGCACCACTCAAAGTAAACACTCTGCCACTGGTCTGAGCAATAGTAGCTGTCTTCTTCGGCTTCTGACACTTGGTACTGATGTGACCATTCTCACCATAATTGAAACAAATTGGACCATCATCCTTGCAATCATTAGCTCTATGACCCTTCTTACCACACTTGTAGCACCTCAACACATTATTAGTACAAACATCAGCACGGTGACCTTTCTCGCCACACCTGTAACACTTCCCAGAAGCGAGAGTTGCTCCCCCACTTGTCTTTTTCCCATCTGAAGCCTTCTACTTCCCTTTGTCAGCTGAAGTCGTATAAGGTTTCCCCCTATACTGCCCTTTCTTCTCACTCAACTGCTTGTAGTGAGCAGATCGAGCTCGACTATTCTCATCGTAGATTCTGCTTTTGTCCACCAACTCAGCATACCTACGGATCTGTTGATACGCAATACCTTGCTTAATCTCTAGTCTCAGCCCATTCTCGAACTTGAGGCACTTGGACATCTCAGCATCAGCACAGTTGTAGTGAGGACAAAACTTCACCAGCTTCTCGAACTTCGCAGAATATTCTACAACAGTCATGTCTCCTTGCTTCAGCTCAAGGAATTCCACCTCTCTCTTACCACGAGCATCCTCTAGATAATACTTTCCCAGAAATTCCTGCTAGAACACAGCCCAGGTTATCACAGTGCCAACATCTTCCAGTCTCTGACGGGTGTTATCCCACCAATCCTCAACCTCCTCTGACAGCATATGAGTTCTAAACTGAACTTGCTGCGCGTCAGTACATCCCATCCCTCGGAAGATCTTCTCGATCGCCTTCAGCCACTTGTGTGCACTTGCTGGATCGTGAGTACCCTCAAACTCCGGCAGATTGTTCCTCTTGAACTCCCCCAAAGCACGAAACTCATCTGGAACTCCACCATTCGGATTGAGTTGCACCACTACATTAGCAACTGATTCCAAAGCATCAGCAATAGCACGATCATTTCTTCCAGCCATCCTGCACACCACCAACAAGGTTAGAAGAACTAAAACATCGGCAGTGTACACACACTTATCGACCGACAGGGGACTAGCATCACGTAAAAACCTGGTCGGGCGGACCGACCTGCTCTGATACCACTAATGTAACACCCTTTTCTACCCCACAATTATCGCAACGGAATAAACATAAAATCATAGTAAAATCAGAATCACCTCAAAGGGTGCACATTTCTCAATAAATTCAAATCAACAAAATTGCTCCGTAAACAACGGGTTTTCCTCAAAATAACTCAAAATGCCTTCAAAGGACAGCAGAACCACCATAACCACAAAAATCCCACGAAAGGGTTTATTACAATCAACCATAGTCATCAAATAATCAATAAAATAATAACCAAATAAAACTCGACATGGTTCGACTCAACGACCCAACCCGGTGTTACACTATCAGAGCAAGACCCTCTACATTGACCAAAAAGCAAATAACTTCAAAAGTCCTCAAAAGCATCCACGGCTAATCCTTATCACCTGCATGTTACCCACGTGGAGGCAACATTCAAACAGGCAGGGTGAGTAATACAATTCATTATAATCAATATAAAATAAGATATGCATAAAAATGGCATCATCATCATATACAACATCATCAGAGTCATCACAAGGCAAACATCAAAACACGTCATCATAAATCACAACAAATGCCACATAAATGCAATGCACAACAGGACTCATGCATGTGGTACCAATCGTCACAATCGATGGACACTTAGGCCATCACCCTCCAAAGATCCCCGTCAAATAGGATCGGTTTCACACAAGAACCGGAGCACGTCATAATCCACTTCACATCCGTACAATGGGATGGAAGCCACAAATAGACCGAAGTCTAACATCATCATCACTGGACCGAAGTCCTAACATCATCACCAGAATATACTATGAATGCATGATACACAACGTCAATAATCATCATCATCAAAATATGATTATGTGCATCATCATTCACCAAAACATCATGTTAATCATGTCATCATATATTCATCAAAACATCACAAATCATCATCTCATAATCATCAGTAACATCACAGTAAACTATCAGAAAGATCACAGCATCAAACATCAGAACATCACAGAAATCATAAACAAAATTTCACGAACAGCAGGGTTCGCTACCGAGTTCGATGTGCAAACCTGCTCGCTGGAACCTTCGCTTTACGAGCTCCAGTGAGTCCCACAATTCCCTTATAGAACACCAGAAACTCCATCTGTCATCCTCGCTACTGCATTCGCTGTGTGAACCCATTCACTGGGCGATTTGCTTTGCGTACTAAGAGTCATTTTCAATCCCAGTCCAGTATCCCAAAAAAACATAATCATCGCACATTCGCTGCGCTGCTCGTTTTGCGAGCCTTGGCGAATGTTCGTCGTGCAAAGAAAATCGTTCGCTTTGCGAACCCGCGATTACAGTAAATCGCTGCTACGTATCAGTAGCACCACAACCCAAAAGTACCTGCGATTTCATCCCCAATTAACCCAAAAACATCCCTACAACATTCCTAATGCATCACGAAAATCAAAGGCACAAAACCTACGTCTATTAGGTCGATTCGGAACACTACGGGAAACCTTAAACCCCCTAAACCTTCAAAATTCTCAAGTTTCCCATAAACCCTATACAATCCCTTTCTCATACAAGATTCCACATATCACCAAAAAGGTTTTTTGCCTCGAAGGCTTATTTCTACCCGAATCAATTCAACCCTTAATAATCCATCATCGATCCTTAGAAATACCCCTAAATCATCAATAACTCATAAACCCTTCAAAAACCCCAAAAACCTCAAGATCCATTTTAAACACATCACTCCTATATTGAAAACAATGAAAGGCAATACTCCCCATACCTTAGATTGTCGATCCAGAGCTTTTCTCTATTGATTCTTCGGAAACCTTCACGAATTCCTCGCCTTTTACTTTTCCTCAGAGCTCTGCATTTTTCTCCTTATTTTCACGTTCCAACTAAATGAATCCTATGCCTTCCCAATTCCTTTTTGTTAAACCCTTGGGCTTCCAAAATGGGATTTCCCCAATTTACCCTCACTAATCCTCCTCAAAAGTCTATCTTGCCCTTAATTCCTCTAATATTATTTTAAATTAATAATAATTACTAATATGTTCATATTATATACTATTATTTAATTAAAATAACCAAACTCCACCAAAACACCGACATCGACACAAACCACCAAAAATTCACCGAAAATTCACAGATATTATATTTAAATAAATTAAATAAATATTCTAATAAATTTGGGGTGTTACATTGTTAAGCAGTATAAATACAACTTGGACATGGCACCAGATAGGGATCAGCTCAGAGCAATGTTACAAAGAGATAAGGAAACTTTCAAAGAATATGCTCAGAGATGGCATGAAATTTTCGGTCAGATCTGTCCCCCTCTTGAGGAAAAGGAGATGACCAAGATCTTCTTGAAAACCTTAAGCTCGTTCTATTATGACCGAATGGTCGCCAGCGCGTCCAATGACTTCACTGAAATGGTGAACATGGTAGTACGCCTTGAAGAAGCAGTCTGAGAAGGACGATTGGTCAAAGATGCAGAGCCATCCAGCAGTACCAAGAGATACGGTAGTGCTTTCCAAAAGAAAAAAGAGCAAGATATCAGTAATATCTCTCTGGGAAAGCAAAGGCGAAGGTATCAACCAGTAGCAGCAATAACTCCTGTTATAAACCGGCGCCAGCTCTGACTTATCAACCTCAGGTTGCTCGTAGCCAACCAAGTCAACAACAGTATCAACAAAGGCCGCAACAACCTTTTCAGCAAGCCCGCCCACAGTACAATAACAACAATCGTACTACACGACCATCAGGGTTTGACCCCATACTGATGTTGTATGCAGAGTTATTTCCACTTCTACTGGCCAAGGGGCACGTCCAAACCAGGACTCCTCTTGCAATACCAGAAAATCCACCTTTTTGGTTCAAAGAAAATCAAACTTGCCCTTACCATCAAGTAGGAATGGGACACAACATTGAGAATTGTCTCAGCTTCAAGTCTGATGTACAGAAGCTTGTCAGGAACGGGATCTTATCTTTCAAAGATACCAATCCAAATGTTCGGATGAACCCATTACTGCAACATGAAAAGACTACAGTGAATTTGATAGAAGGAGAACCTGTCAACAGTTATCAAATTCATAATGTACTCCTATTAGGAACCAATCTGGTGAAAATGCATTGCAAACAGAGTGGGTACAGACACGTGCCATCTCACAACTATCATCAGTGTGATATCTGCTCCAAGGACAATCAAGGGTGTACCGTAGTACAAACAGCTCTGCAAGAACAAATGGATCTGGGTTGGATTCAAGATCACCGGATCCGTGAAGTAAACATGGCCCATGCATATCCCAACATTGTACAGAACCACAACATCCTTGCGATGAACGTCAATTTAGTGGCGATACATTCAAGGCAAAGTCAGTATTACAACCTGCCGCGGCATAATTACAGCACTTGTCCAATCTGCTCAACAGATAATCAAGGATACTCTTTTGTACAAGAGGCCCTCCAACGTCAGATGGATCTCAGATGGATCCAAGACTACTGCGAAAGAAATGACCATTAAGTCAATATGGTTCAGATCTTTGACATACGCTTGATGAATACTAGTTTAGCGGAATTACATGCTAAGTAGGTCATACTTGGTTTTCTGGCTTCACATGATTATATAGACTGTAAAGAATGCTGCGAAGACAACCAAAGGTGTGCGCTCATGCAAAGAACACTTCAACATTTGTTGGACCACTGGTGGCTTCCGATTTACCTGGATGAAGTCACACAACAGATTAGCATGACTGACGAGAATCCTGATAGACATCAAAGTCGTGATATCCGCTCAATGGAAACAGATCTAGTAAAGATGCACTGCATACAAAGCGGGTATGGTCGGGTACCACCGCACAATTATGAGCACTGTAGAGTATGCTCGGAAAATAACCAAGGATGTTATCGCGTACGAGCAACCCTCCATAATTAGTTAGACCGGAAGAAGATTCGACCATGTTAAAGTTTTAGGTCGATCAACATGATACAAAACTACATCCCTGGTCAAAACAAGGACATTGTCGTAATCTTCAAACATGGAATAACCAAGGACGTTTGCGCCATAATTCCTTTGCTCAATGAATCGAAGATCCCTCTTGATAGTAGAAAAGTTCCCAACTAGGAACTGATCGAGGTTGCCTATGATGGTCAGAAAAACCCAAAAACTCATGTGGTTATCTACCTGCCAGGTCCAATACCGTACAAGTCAGATAAGGCTATCCCTTACAAGTATGGTGCAATGACCATCGAAAATGGAAAAGAAACTCCATTACCCTCCGTCGTGAACATTGCTGACATCAGTCGAGTTACCCGGAGCGGTCGGATCATCAACAGAGGAGTTGGAGAACCTACCAAAGAAAAGGAGCCTCAAGCGGAAGTTCCTAATCAACAAGTCGGTCAATCCAGTAATCCAGAACCTGTAAAGAATAACGATGAGATGTTGAAGCTCATTCAGAAAAGCGAGTACAACATTGTGGATCAATTGTTGCAAACTTCGTCTCGAATTTCTGTATTATCTCTCCTGCTTAGTTCAGAAGCTCACAGGGAAGCTCTACATAGGGTCTTGGAACAAGCCTTTGTATAACAAGATGTGACAGTAGGTCAATTTGATAGCATTATCTCCAACATCACTTCCTGCAACAACTTGGGGTTCAATGATGAAGAACTGTCGGAAGAAGGCAAGAACCATAATATGGCGCTCAACATTACAATCAACTGCCAAGACGATGCTTTGGCCAGCGTACTGGTAGACTCAGGATCATCCTTAAATGTTATGCCAAAATCAACTCTAGTACGACTATCATTTCAAGGAGCTCCGTTGAGAGGCATTGAGATCATCGTCAAAGCCTTTGACGAATCTAGAAAAACAGTTATCGGCGAAGTCGATCTTCCCATAACCATCGGTCCTCACACTTTCCAAGTCACTTTCCAGGTCATGGACATCCGAGCAGCATACAGCTGTTTATTAGGACGACCTTGGATACACGAAGCTGGGGTAGTCACTTCGACACTTCACCAGAAGCTGAAGTTCGTCAAGAATGACAAATTAGTCACGGTATGCGGAGAGCAGGCCTTAATCGTAAGCAACTTATCATCATTTTCCTGTATAGAACCAGAAGAGGTTGTTGGAACCCAGTTCCAAGCACTCTCAGTGAGCAACGAGAATCAATCAGAAAGAGGGACGTCGATTTCCTCATACAAAGATGCTCTCAAAGTGATCGGAAGTAGTGACATAAAAGGATGGGAACAGATCATAACTCCTATGGATAACAAGACAAAGAAAGGTCTTGGTTTCTCTTCAACCTGTACCCAGACTACCAAGAAGGACGAAAGTTTTCGTCCCATTCAGGATTTCTTCCACAGTGGAGGCTTCCTCCACCCAGTGTCTCAAGAAGTACACACCATCGATGGGAACGACTCCTCCGATATGGATGAAGAGTGGAAATCTTACCTTAACCATGACGGTTATATGTCTCAAGAAGAAGCGCACATGCCATTCTGTTTTCCAAAGTAGAGCCTGAGATATATACCAAGATCATACGTCCGAATGATCTATGGAGATTGTGATCTTGAAGGATGTCGTGCTCCACCCAACTCATTAGAGGAAGATAATCTAATGAAAGACAACTTTGACAATGATTATTATGATCCTCTGGATGACCTGCCCATCTGGAAGCCATACACGGAAGACTTAGAGCCAAAAAGTCAGCCCGATAATGCCTTTCAACTGAGTAATCTCGAAAGAACACCCATGTCCCCATAGAGTCATGGAATCTATACTCAGGACATTCCGAAGATGTCCAGCACCACGGTGATGAATTCACAAAGATTGCAGGACAAGAATTCATTAACTACGTATTTCCTGAAATCAACGTCATCGAGGAAGATGACTCATCCAGTCCCACAGAAACATGGGACACCTTAGGACAGTCGAGCGGCAAGTATGACTTCCTAGTTAAATACACTGCTCCCGAAAGCTCTCGTATCAGGCTTGAGGACATCCAACTAACTGGTTGGGGAGATCCCCTTGAAAGTGAAAACGCTATGTGATAACACGAAAATGTATCATATATTTGCCTTGATTTATGACTAATAATTATGTTATTTCAGTTCAAGTGCCGATTATTCCGCAAGTATTCTAGTGTTTTCACAGGTATTTCATTGTCCGAGCTAAAAGGAGCAAAGTAGAGAAAACAGGAAGAATCAATGAGAAAAATAGCAGGAATGGAAAGTGGTGTGTGTGACGACCGTCACACACCTACCACGACCGTCACGTTCCCAAAGCTCATCACGACCGTCATGGTCATACCACGATTGTCACGCGCTCAATTATGGATATTATGTTCAGAACGCAGACGTGGAAAAAGAAGCCCAACGCAGTCACGCACGTTGAGCAGTTTCTCCTACATTCTCTCAACCTCAACTTCAACGGTACATGAGCCAGTCTCCCTAAAACTTCTCAACCACAAAAGGATGTGCTCCTATATTTTCTCCAACGTTAAGGCAATGCTTTGGCTATAAATACAGAAGACATTGAAGAGCAACGGGGACACAACACCACATAGAGAATTTACCCGAATTGCTGCAGAATTATTTTTCTGAATTTTTACTTCCTTTGCATTCTTTGTTTCGTTTCCCATTCCTTGTTTACCATCACTTGAAATAGTGATAGTTTCTCACATTGAGGAGCTATTGCACCATAGTTAGAATTTTGTTTTCAATCTTCATCATTCGTTATTCCGATACATCGAGTAAAAGCCTACCGACTTGTGGAGGAATTGCGAGAATCAACTTATTGCAAATTTATCAGGTTTTTATTCATTATCGTAATAATAGCATTATCATTTCCCATTGCAATGTTTAATTTACTGTTTCGCAATTTATTTTCATGCATGTTTGTTTTAATTAATATGTCTAGCTAAATCCGATTTATCGGTATGTAATTAAGTTAACCGGAATGGATTCGATAATTCTAAGCTAAAACCATAAACAACTTATTTTCTGGCCGCGATTTCTTAATTAAAATTGGACTTTTGTTACGATAGTAAAAAGGTAGTAAAGGTTAGGATCAAGATCCACGAGAGTGTGAGATTTTAACTGGATAGCTGAAATCGGACATTGGTTTTAAAAACAGCGAGAGCGCTTTAAAGTTAATTAGACTGTATTAGTTTTCAAAAAGTGTTTTTAAACTCAAATGGGCTAGCGAGAGAAGACATTATGATTTAGGAATATAGTCCGAAGCAAGATCCACGAGAGTGTGAGGTGAGGGCTTTTAAACTGATATTTTCTACAGAAATATAATGTGACTTATTTTTATATGCTTAAGTCTTATTGAATCCACGATGGTATACTAAGTTACGTACCGATATCCTTATATCAACTAGTTTATTCCAAAAATTTAGATTCCCTTTAGTTTCCCCATTTCGAACTTAAAACCAAAACATCTTCGCCTTAGCTAAACACAGTAACAAACCGTAGCACTAGGTTGATTATCAGGTCTCTGTGGGATTGATATCTTTATTACTACGCGATAGGTTGTGCACTTGCAGTTAGTAATCGTTAGACTCAGAAAGTCGCGATCAAGTTTTTGGCGCCGTTGCCGGGGACTTTGATTTAGTCAATAGTGCGATCCTTTGTTGCGCAGTATACACTAAGGCGACAAATTTTATTTCCCTTTTTCTCGATTGTATGCCAAGTACTCGCTCACAAAGCGAAGAATTGCAACCACCAATCGCCGAATTAGAGCGCTTCTTACATTTAAGACGCAGAATACTTGAGTATCAACGCAAGTATAATATTCCCGATCTTCTCGCTCATACTCCTGAACCAGTCAAAGAACGAAACATGGCTGAAGGACCACAGAACCGTCCTCTTAAGTATTATGCTACCCCATCTGAGCAAGAACCACATAACAACATTGTTGCCCCCGCTATCAACTGGAACGATTTCGAGTTGAAACCCTCATTGCTGTCAGCCGTACAACAACATCAATTTTCTGGAAATCCTACGGACGATCCTAATGAACATTTGACCAAATTTGTGCAGTACGCGGACATAATGAAGGCAAATGGTGTGACTGCAGACGCGATAAGACTACGTCTTTTTCCCTTCTCATTAAGAGACAGAGCTTGGGCTTGGTTGCAATCCTTGCCATCAAATTCCGTCACTACGTGGGATGAGTTGAAAAAGGTGTTCTTAGCCCGATATTTCCCACCAAGCAAAACAGCTACGCTGATAGCCCAAATTAATGGATTTCGACAAAAAGATACTGAGTCTCTTTACGATGCATGGGAGAGATACAAGGATATGATGAGGATGTGTCCGCATCACGGTCTTGAGGATTGGTTAGTCATCCATACGTTTTACAATGGTCTCTTGTACAATACAAGAATGACAATAGATGCCGCCGCTGGTGGTACACTTATGGACAAACCTTATACCGAAGCCTATCAACTCATCGAAAGCATGGCTCAAAACCATTACCAATGGGGAGGTGAACGAACGCCAGTGGAGAAAGCTCAAACGAAAGGTGGAATGTACGAAGTTAGTAGTCTGGATCATGTCCATGCTAAGGTAGATGCCCTTGCTCAAAAGATAGACAACTTGACCATAACACCCGCAGCCACCGTGGCTGCCGTAGCTCCAAACTGCGAATTATGCGGAGTACCTGGACATGCTGCCTCCGAATGCCAAATTTTAGCAAGAGTCTCTGCTAATCAAGTGAATTATGCTCAAGGAAACCCATATGCAAATACCTACAATCCTGGTTGGAAGAACCATCCAAACTTTTCGTACAAGACTAATAACGCTTTGTATGCACCTGGCCAAGCGCCGGTTGTGCCACCAGGATATCAAAAGCCTGCTGCTAACATTCCCAACGTTCCTAGGAAGTCAAACCTTGAAATTATGATGGAGAACTTCATTGCTGCACAAGCTCAATAGAACAAGGAGTTCCTTAACCAGAATGTTCACATCGGTGAGCAGATCAAACAATTAGCCAATAAGGTTGACGCTCTAGCCACTCACAACAAAATGTTAGAAACCCAAATCTCACAAGTGGCTCAACAACAAGCAGTTACCGCTACCCCAGCTGGAAACTTTCCAGGTCAAACTCAAATTAACCCGAAGGGGCATGCAAACGCTATAACACTTCGGAGTGGAACAGAACTAGAATGACCTACTGACCCAAGAATCGAAATCCAGCCATGTACTAAAAGCCCAGTAAGGAGTCTGAAAAGGAAGGCGAACCAAAGGAAAATGAGAAGGAAGATAATGGCAAAGAGGCCGAAGAGAAAGAAGAACCATATGTGCCTCCACCGCCTTATAAACCACCTATCCCGTATCCCCAAAGATTCGCTAAATCTAAAAACATAGGCCAATTTAAGAAATTTGTTAAACTTCTGAAACAACTAAATGTCACAATACCTTTCACAGAAGCAATCACACAAATGCCCTCATACGCTAAATTCCTAAAAGAAATATTAACTAATAAGAAAAAGCTTGAGGATACTGAAACTGTTATGCTTACCGCAGAGTGTAGCGCAATAATCCAAAACAACATGCCTCCTAAGCTAAAAGATCCTGGTAGTTTCTCTATACCATGTGTGATTGGAAAGTTTGTCATAGACAAAGCTCTGTGCGATTTAGGAGCCAGCATCAGTTTAATGCCCTTATCTATTTATAAAAGGCTCAACATGGGAGAACTGAGACCAACAAGAATGTCTGTACAACTAGCTGATAGATCAGTGAAATTTCCTCTAGGAATGCTAGAAAACGTTCCAGTACGTATAGGACAATTCTATATTCCTACAGATTTCATAATCATGGACATCCAGGAAGACTCAAACATCCCTATCATTTTAGGAAGACCTTTCCTAGCTACTGCAGGAGCCATCATAGATGTGAAAAAAGGAAAACTGACTTTCGAGGTTGGTGAAGAAAAAGTTGAATTCATTCTCTCACAATTTTTCAAAGCACCTGCTATAGAAGATTCGTGCTGTTTCTTAGATATAATTGATGAATGCATTAAAGAAATGGAAAAACACCAAAACACGTGTTTTGAAGTGCTGAGAATTCCGATGCCACCAATTTTTGAAGATGATAATTGGCGTGGTGAATACCAAGACAATGATCTAAGTGAATGTCTCGCACTCACTCCTGACCCTATACCTTGCCCAAAGAAACCAGCCGTAGAACTGAAAACATTACCCAAAGATCTAAGGTATGAATTCCTAGATACAGAACTTGAACGACCAGTTATAGTCAACGCAGATTTAGGACAAATAGAAACCGAGAAATTATTGCATGTCCTGAGAAAGTACCCAACTGCCTTAGGCTATAACATCTCATACTTGAAAGGAATAAGTCCCTCTATCTGTATGCATCGCATTATGCTTGAGGAAGATTGTAAAACCTCTAGAGAACATCAAAGGAGAATCAATCCCATTTTGAGTGATGTCGTTAAGAGAGAAGTGCAAAAGCTATTAGAAGCAGGAATCATATACCCAATATCAGATAGTGAATGGGTTATCCCAGTTCACGTGGTACCCAAGAAAGGAGGTGTTACAGTCATCAATAATGAAAAAGGCGAATCTGTAGCACAACGTACTCAAACCGGATGGAGAATATGTATCGATTATAGAAAACTAAACAAAGCCACTCGTAAAGATCATTTCCCTTTACTATTCATAGATCAGATGCTTGAACGTCTGGCTAAACACTCCCATTTTTGCTATTTAGACGGATATTCAGGATTCTTCCAAATTCCTATCCATCCTGACGACCAAGAAAATACTACTTTCACATGTCCCTATGGAACTTTTGCCTACCGGCGAATGCCTTTCGGATTATGTAACGCACCCGCAACATTTCAGAGATGCATGATGTCCATCTTCTCTGACTTCTTAGATGGTATAATGGAAGTATTTATGGACAATTTCTCTGTCTGTGGGGAAAGTTTTGAAGGATGTCTATCAAACCTCGAAATGGTGCTCGAACGATGTGTAAAAGTCAACTTAGTGCTGAATTGGGAAAAATGCCATTTCATGGTCCGACAAGGAATCGTGCTAGGACACATAGTATCCGACAGAGGAATCGAAGTAGACAAAGCAAAAATAGAAGTAATAGAAAATCTCCAGCCACCTAAAACCATTAAAGAGATAAGAAGTTTCTTAGGACACACCGGTTTTTACCGACGTTTCATTAAAGATTTCTCTAAGATAACTAAACCCCTAACTGAGCTGTTAATGAAAGACGTTGAATTCGTCTTTGATGACAAATGCTTGGACGCATTTCAAACACTCAACCAAGCTTTAATATCAGCACCCATTATGCAACCCCCAGATTGGAATAAACCATTCGAAATCATGTGTGACGCTAGTGACTATGTTGTAGGTGCAGTCCTAGGACAAAGGAATGACAAAAAGCTTCACGCAATCTATTATGCCAGTAGAACCTTGGATCGTGCACAAATGAACTACGCTACCACAAAAAAGGAACTCTTAGCTGTCGTGTTCGCATTAAATAAATTTCGTTCCTACCTAGTAGGAGCAAAAATAATCATCTACACCGATCATGCCGCAATCAGGTACCTATTAAACAAGAAGGACGCCAAACCGAGGCTTCTTAGGTGGATTCTACTCCTACAAGAATTCGACTTGGAAATCAAGGACAAGAAAGGCACCGAAAATGTAGTAGTTGACCACCTGTCGAGAATGGAAAACATCCAACCAGACCTAGTACCTATTAATGACGATTTCCCCTATGAAAGACTCTTAGCCCAGTTAGAAAGCAATACAATAGAACAATCCCTGAGTTATACTGATACAGAAACTAATGAAGTGGTAGAATCTGTTTACACTAAAACCACGCTGCCATGGTATGTTGACTTTGTCAACTATCTAGCAGCTGGAGTACTACCACCTGATCTAACCTATCAACAAAAGAAGAAATTCTTCCACGACCTTAAACATTATTATTGGGACGAACCACTTCTCTTCAAGAGGGGCGCCGATGGTATTTTCCGTCGTTGTGTACCCGAAGATGAGGTGGAAGACATAATCTCTCATTGTCATTTCGCGCCCTATGGTGGACACGCAAGCACTTCAAAGACTTGTGCTAAGATTTTGCAAGCTGGACTCTTTTGGCCTACTCTATGGAAAGATGTCCATATCGCGGTTATAAATTGCGACCGGTGTCAGCGCACTGGTAACGTCTCCAGGCACGATGAAATGCCTCAAAAGGGCATTCTAGAAGTAGAAGTCTTTGACGTGTGGGGAATAGATTTCATGTTACCATTTTCGTCTTCTTTTGGTAACCAGTACATACTCGTCGCTGTCGATTACGTTTCCAAATGGATCGAGGTTGTAGCTTCTCCTACAAATGACACACGAGTAGTGATAAAGCTCTTTAAGAACATAATCTTTCCTAGATTTGGTGTGCCAAGACTCGTCATTAGTGACGGTGGCTCCCATTTCATATCTAAAATATTCGATAAACTGCTATCAAAATACGGAGTCAAACATCGTGTGGCGACACCATATCATCCACAAACCAGCGGACAAGTCGAGGTTTCGAATAGAGAAATAAAACAAATTTTAGAAAAGACTATCGCTACCTCTAGGAAGGATTGGTCAACTAAACTTAATGAAGCTCTATGGGCTTACAGAACTGCTTACAAAACCCCCATAGGAACCACTCCATTTAAGTTAGTCTATGGAAAATCTTGTCATCTGCCGGTAGAAATGGAACACAAAGCCTATTGGGCTATTAAAACCCTCAATTTAAATTATGTTGCCGCAGGAGAAAAATGAATCTTAGATTTGCACGAATTAGAAGAACTAAGACTAGATGCTTATGAGAACGCCCGCATATATAAAGAAAGAACTAAGAGATGGCACGATAAGCGCTTATCTAGAAAAGAATTTAGTGTGGGAGACGTCGTGCTCCTATTTAATTCGAGACTTAAGCTTTTTCCAGGAAAACTTAGATCTAGGTGGTCCGGACCCTTTGAAATTTCTAAAGTTTTTCAAAGTGAAGCGATAGAAATAAAAGGAAGAAATAGTGAACCATTCATAGTAAATGGGCAACGCTTAAAACATTATCATAATATTGCAAACAGAGACTATTTGAATAGCCTAAGACTTTTAGAGTTGCCTGCTCATCCCTATAACTGAACTATCACTAAGCCTTCGTCAGGCTTATGACGTTAAAAACAGTGCTTAGTGGGAGGCAACCCACGAGATTGTTTTCTTTCCTTTTAACTTTCTTTCATTTCCTTTTTAAATTTCTTTACATTTTTCTTAAGTCTATTTTTATTTCTTTTTGTTTCCCTTACTTTCTTAATCTTATTTTCATTACTTTTTCATTTTTATTTATTTCTCAAAAATTTAAAATTTTATGGAAACTGCTTTGCTGATCTTATAATTACATGCTACAGGATTTTTAAAGTCTTTCTACCTTCTCCTTTTCCCTCTGATCTGATTTTCTACACTAATATTCATCATACAACAAGTAGATTTTATGGAAACTGTGTTCAGAGGTAGAGCTCAGAGAGAGAGATTTGAAGTTTTGGCCAAGAAAAGCATGGCAATGACTTTGTATTATGATGGACCTGCCATGGACAGCCTAGGTATCCACGATAGTGTTTTGTTTTTATTCAGCCAACTAGGTTGGGAGAATGCCGCTACTAGAAAGAGATTTGTTACCTACCGTGAGCTCACACTTGAGTTTCTTAGCTCCCTAGTTTACCTACCTAATCATGGTTTCGGATCTAATAAGGGGCTGATTAGTTTTAGGTTGTTTGGTATTGATTACACTTATAACCGTAGAGACTTAGCTGACCTTTTAGGATTTCCTAGTGGCCCATTTGTCTTTACAACCACCCAAGAAGAACTCATGGATGTTGAACTGAATTACTTTTGGGGTAGTCTAACTGGAAATAACCACCCCGAGCCAAATGACATGCATTCTGATGAAATACACAACCCTGTCATTCGCTATTTTCACAACATTCTAGCCCACACCTTATTTGGAAAAGAAGAGAACAATACTTTAGTGTCAAAGGATGAACTATTTATCTTATACTATGCTTCCCAAGGCCGCCATGTTAATGTAGTCACCTTCATGATGGAAACCTTTATTTGTATTGCACAAGAACCTAATACCCCAATCATAATAGGAGGCCTAGTTACTATGATTGCAGACGCCATTGGACTTAGGTACCCGCTTAACAAACTTACACCCTTAGGTACCATTCGTCCTATGAACATGGAATTTTGTTTTAACCGACACATCATTGGAAACTTAGGACCTGCTCCCTTTGACTACTTAATTGCTAACAAGGTTGTCCACCTATTTACTTTACCGAACCATGAGAGAACAAGTGTCCATAACCGTAATAATTGGCTCTATGAGTTGAGTGAACTTAAGAACACTCCATTATCACCTCCTGATACACCACAAGATTATGAGTATTATGATGATATTATCTCTGAAGCTGAAACCGACCCTGAAACCCCTCCGAACTACCATAATTTTACTGAGCCTGGCACTAGTGCATATGCTGGAATTTTGACAACCATCCTTGGCACTGTGGATGGGTTCAAAACTGAGATTACTGCGGTAAAGGATGAACTCAAGACTATGCGCCTCGATGTCATTAACTTAATGGACATCACAGTAGAGCAGTTTGATCATCTGAACCAAGCTGTGGAATCTTTGAAGAAACAACGTGGCTAATTCTGTCACAATGCATTTTTCCATTTAATTGCTTTTCTTTTAATATTTTAGAGCATTTACTTTACAGTCTATTTCTTTTTAATGTCAAGGAACAAATTTATTTCAGTTCAATTTCAACTTTATTACTCTACTGCAATGTTATTTTGAGTACACTGTTATGAATTTCCAAATTTTAAATAAAGTATTCAATTCTTGTTTATTGCTTGTGGTTGAGTTGATGATATAATGTTCCTGCCTATTTTAATTTGTTTCAGACATTTTACATGCATTCTAATGTTTATCTCGTATCTTACTGCTAATTATAATTGCCATATCCAATATATATAATATGCCAGATTTCATCTAGTTTCTGTGAGAATAGCAGAATTTGTGAGCATGACGGGCGTAACGCCCTTGTTACGACCGTAACACGACTTACGACCGTGACGGGTTCGTGACGAGCGTCACACTTGTTTTAACGCGCTCTCTATTAATAACAGGGACCCTTTTCTCTTCATCTTCTCTTCTCTTCAAATTCTTTTCAAACGACCCACTGTCTTTTCACTCTCCTTAACTGTCCCACTCACATTACTCTCCATAACCACTCACATTTAATCCCAATTTCACTCCAACACTTCATATTTCCAAACCCTCTTATTTAAACCTCACGAAACACTCTCATTCTCACAGAACAACTCTTACCCATACCCACTTCCTCCATTAAACCTTTTTCACTTTGCATGCGCCATGGCCAGATGCACAAGACAAGCTCCTGACCTTTCCACTATTACATTCAGAGAGGGAGAAGCCGGAGACTGCCAAAGAGCGAATTATGTCAGCTTCTACCAACGCTCTATCCAACCGACGCGGTACGTCCACATTACCAACCTTGAAGAGTTGGGCATGTTAGAAGGTGTACGCTGGATGCTCCAAAATGTCAGTTTATGGCAGCTCTGTACACAAGGGCAGCCTACCTACGATGCTCTGACTCTGGAATTTCTGAGCTCATTCACTTATGTTACACCTCCGGGTGAAACAAACCAACTTTCTGGTGTAGCTAAATTCCGCATGTTTGGCTCTGAGTATTCGGTAAGCCAAACCTGACTCGCCCAAATGCTTGGATTCCATCATGGCGAGAATGTACATTGTCGTGTGCCTAATGATGCATGGTTCTAGGAAGCCTTCGACCTATGGAATCGACTTATAGGTGTAGTTGCTTCGAGCTGGGACAGCCTCAACGCTACCTATATTCATAACCCAGCAATACGGTATTTCCACAGAGTTTTGGGACACACAATTTTCGCAAGGGACAGCAACCACAAGGTAAACTCCAAGGAGCTTTTTTTCCTTCGTTGTGTGCTCCATCCCGAACCAATTAATGCAGCTCTATTCCTTCTGTCGCACATCCACGCCAACTGTGCTAGAGGTTCTAAACCTTTCTACTTCGGAGGTATAGTAACTTCTATCGCACTCGGCCTTGGTCTGGGAGACGACCTTGCTAACTTACCTTTCATACCACCTGAGTCCCTGGATACAGAGTATTGTCGCTCCTCCCACCTTATCAAAGCAAGGGCGGATGAACGATACCATCCAGTGGTCCGTACCGGAATAATCAGGAGCATCATCATGCCATGCAGAGACCGCATCGACCCTCAAAGACAAGAAAATTGGGTTTTTGATCTCCGTGCTCCCGAGCCTAATGTGGCTGCTCAAGAAAACCAAGATAATGAAGCAGTCGATGAAATGGAGCAAGAGATGGATCAGCCACCTCATGAAAACCCACCACCTCCTACCCAAGATGCCTCAACATCCACCGGACGTCATCGTCGCGCCACTCCAGAACAAGACCCCGTCACTAATGAAGAAATCTTAAGGGGCATATGGCTACAATACCAATTGGCTACCCAAAGAGAGGAACAACAACATAGGCAGCACAATGAGATGATGAGCCTAATGCGATAAATCCAACAGGGGCAAGTACACCAAGGACAATAGATCGACAGCATGATAGAAGAGATGGGTGCCCTAACGCTACGCGTGCAAGACCTGCATGATTATATCCATCACGTAGGCTTTGCAGATCATGTAGCCCAGAATGGACGCGCTCGCACCCGAGGCAGAGGATGTGGACCTCGTTAGATTTAGATTTTATTTTTGTTTTAGTTTTATCTCTTTTTGTAGTTTCTTTCCGCGTTTCTATCGAAACATTGAGGACAATGTCCGATATAGTGTGGGAGAGGTACCTTTTATTTTCCCTTATGTATTCCCTTTCCGCATTTCCTTTCGAATAAAGAAGCATTTATATGAAATTTTCGCACATTTCAAAATTTCCCCACTTTACTCAGCTAAAACAAAAAAAATTATGATCATTGCACAACTTAACATACCGAAACATAGGCAATGTTAGGAAATCGAGAAAACTTTAACAAGATTGATACCGTCTTGACACCTTAGACCTCTTGCATATGCGAGATCAGTTTCAATACCCATTATACCGATACCCTCAGTTCTAGTTCTAAAGTAACCCCAAGTAGTTTATATTAGCAGTCAGCACCGTCTTAAACACAAACCACGTGGAGAGCCGATGAAGATAAGTGTTTGATTCTGAATTATTAAATAGTTTTCGTATGCTTCACTGTTGTGAAAAATTGAAAAAAAATGCTCCAAAACCACGGTTGCAAAAGTATTACGAAGAGAAAGAAAGAATCCATTGTTGGTTGGTTCAGAGGAACCTGGTTCTGACTCGGTAGGGCGAACTACGGTTCGATCCCCACAACCTACGATTAGGATATATATGTAGGGTTACCACACTTGTGTACCAGACCCCGTGCTAAAAAGGATCAAAGTCACTAACCGGCTACTCCACTACGTACGTGTAAAGGCAAAGGGCTTAATGTGATTGTGCTAGAATGAAACTGGGTGAAATAGATATGAGAAACTTTAGGTTGAGCTATAATAGAATGATTAGAACTGACTTGTGTAGAGGGGAGGTCTATGATTATGCTTGTTGCTTGTGTCACTAATGTATCTTTATTGTTTTACTTGAGTATCCGTCATCTTAACAAAAATGCCTTACAAAACATTTTCAAAACAAAAGGTATGTCATGTGTGTGCGGTTGATAAAACTTGTCCGACATTCTTACTGACTAATTGCTTGAGGACAAGCAAAGATTCAAGTGTAGGGGAGTTTGATAACACGAAAATGTATCATATATTTGCCTTGATTTACGACTAATAATTATGTTATTTCAGTCCAAGTGCCGATTATTCCGCAAGTATTCTAGTGTTTTCACAGGTATTTCATTGTCCAAGCTAAAAGGAGCAAAGTAGAGAAAACAGGAAGAATCAATGAGAAAAATAGCAGAAATGGAAAGTGGTGTGTGTGACGACCGTCACACACCTACCACGACCGTCACGTTCCCAAAGCTCATCACGACCGTCATGGCCACACCACGACCGTCACGCGCTCAATTATGGATATTATGTTCAGAATGCAGACGTGGAAAACGAAGCCCAATGCAGTCACGCACGTTGAGCAGTTTCTCCTACATTCTCTCAACCTCAACTTCAACGGTACATGAGCCAGTCTCCCTAAAACTTCTCAACCACAAAAGGATGTGCTCCTATATTTTCTCCAACGTTAAGGCAATGCTTTGGCTATAAATACAGAAGACATTGAAGAGCAACGGGGACACAACACCACATAGAGAATTTACCCAAATTGCTGCAGAATTATTTTTCTGAATTTTTACTTCCTTTGCATTCTTTGTTTCGTTTCCCATTCCTTGTTTACCATCACTTGAAATAGTGATAGTTTCTCACATTGAGGAGCTATTGCACCATAGTTAGAATTTTGTTTTCAATCTTCATCATTCGTTATTCCGATACATCGAGCAAAAGCCTACCGACTTGTGGAGGAATTGCGAGAATCAACTTATTGCATATTTATCAGGTTTTTATTCATTATCGTAATAATAGCATTATCGTTTCCCATTGCAATGTTTAATTTACTCTTTCGCAATTTATTTTCATGCATGTTTGTTTTAATTAATATGTCTAGCTAAATCCGATTTATCGGTATGTAATTAAGTTAACCGGAATGGATTCGATAATTCTAAGCTAAAACCATAAACAACTCATTTTCTGGCCGCGATTTCTTAATTAAAATTGGACTTTTGTTACGAGAGTAAAAAGGTAGTAAAGGTTAGGATTAAGATCCACGAGAGTGTGAGATTTTAACCGGATAGCTGAAATCGGACATTGGTTTTAAAAACAGCGAGAGCGCTTTAAAGTTAATTAGACTGTATTAGTTTTCAAAAAGTGTTTTTAAACTCAAATGGGCTAGTGAGAGCAGACATTATGATTTAGGAATATAGTCCGAAGCAAGATCCATGAGAGTGTGAGGTGAGGGCTTTTAAACTGATATTTTCTATAGAAATATAATGTGACTTATTTTTATATGCTTAAGTCTTATTGAATCCACTATGGTATACTAAGTTACGTACCGATATCCTTATATCAACTAGTTTATTCCAAAAATTTAGATTCCCTTTAGTTTCCCCATTTCGAACTTAAAACCAAAACATCTTCGCCTTAGCTAAACACATAACAAACCGTAGCACTAGGTTGATTATCAGGTCTCTGTGGGATCGATATCTTTATTACTACGCGATAGGCTATGCACTTGCAGTTAGTAACCGTTAGACTCAGAAAGTCACGATCACTATGGAAGATACAACAGAGGCATTTGTTTATGACAACTCTGCATGGGAGGAAGACTCCAATGATCCTACTCTGCCAGAAATCAGCATTGTTTCTGAAGACAAACCAAGAAGGAAGGTACCCGACTTTGTGATTCACAAGGGAGTCCGTCGCCACTGGGTTGTTGTTGATGTCCCAAAAGTCGTCCATAAGTCGAAGTAATTACCATCTTTGTTTTAACTTTTCACTTTGCCCAAGTGAAATGGATGCTTTATAGGGCTCACTTTTCTGTAAATGTCCCTCTCCGCTTCGCCCAAAGCGGTTGAGTTTTGTTTTATAGGGTTGTGTTTCAAGAATTGACAAATCATGAATAAATAATGTCATTCTGAATTCCCGCATTTATTGCCTGTTTTCACTTTTCGTTTTTCAGAAAATGGTAATCCTAAAAACAATCCAAAATAACAACAAGCATTTTTTCAGAAAAATACACTGCACACACTCTTACATTCTCTCTCTCTGTCTTTGCTAAAAAACGAATCATCACGTCATGCAGATTGCTTGTTTTAAAACCCATTGAAACATACAATCCAATGCCTTCTCCCAACTTTGAATTCCCGATATTTGAAGCTGAAGAAGAAGAGGACGAAGAAATTCCAGAAGAGATATCCCGGCTACTCAGACAAGAGGAGAGGTCCATTGAACCTCACAAAGAGCCGTTGGAAATGGTCAATTTAGGTTCAGGAGAAGAAAAGATAGAAGTTAAGATCGGAGCACTGCTCAGTCCAGCTGTCAGAGAGGACTTGATAAAACTTCTCAAAGAGTTTCCAGATGTGTTTGCTTGGTCCTATCAGGACATGCCAGGGTTGGATACCAGCATCGTGGAACATCACTTACCACTAAAAGTAGAATGTCCGCCAGTAAAACAAAGGCTGAGAAGGACTCATCCAGATCTGGCCATCAAGATTAAGGAGGAAGTGCAGAAGCAGATCGACGCAGGTTTCCTCGCCACCTTAGAATATCCTCATTGGTTAGCCAACATAGTGCCAGTTCTGAAAAAGGATGGAAAAGTCAGAATGTGTGTAGACTATAGGGATCTGAACAGAGCAAGTCTAAAGGATGACTTCCCCTTGCCACACATTGATATGTTGGTAGACAGCACAGTAAAATTCAACGTCTTCTCCTTCATGGATGGATTCTCGGGCTATAATCAAATCAAAATGGCACCGAAAGATATAGAGAAAACTTCATTCATCACCCCATGGGGCACCTTTTGTTACAAGGTAATGTCGTTCGGTCTAAAAAACACGGGGGCAACCTATCAAAGGGCCATGACAACTCTGTTTCACGACATGATGCACAAAGAAATTGAAGTGTATGTCGATGACATGATTGCCAAATCTAGAATAGAAGAAGAGCATGTGACACACCTGTCAAAGTTATTCGAGCGTCTGAGAAAATACAAACTCCGTTTGAATCCTAATAAATGCACATTCGGTGTCCGCTCAGGAAAACTCTTAGGATTCATCGTCAGCCAGAAAGGAATTGAGGTTGATCCTGACAAGGTCAAGGCCATTCAAGAAATGCCTTCACCAAAGAATGAAAAATAGGTCAGAGGATTTTTGGGACGTCTGAATTACATCTCAAGATTCATATCCCTCATGACCGCGACATGCGCGCCGATCTTCAAACTACTCAGCAAGAATCAAAGTTGCGTATGGACAGAAGATTGCCAAAAAGCTTTCGACAGTATCAAAGAATATCTGTTAAATACACCAATTCTGTCTCCTCCAGTGGAAGGAAGACCACTGATCATCTACCTAACAGTCTTGGAAGACTCCATGGGTTGTGTACTTGGCCAACAAGACGAGACAAAAAGAAAAGAGTATGCCATTTACTACTTAAGCAAGAAGTTCACGGACTGTGAAACTCGATACACTATGCTCGAGAAAACTTGTTGCGCTCTAGCTTAGGCATCCAAACATCTTTGCCAATACATGATTTGTCACACTACTTAGTTAATCTCTGAAATAGATCCAATCAAGTACGTCTTTGAAAAGCCTGCTCTCACAAGAAGGATTGCCCGTTGGCAGATGTTGTTATCAAAATACGACATCGAGTATCATGCTCAAAAAGCCGTCAAAGGAAGTATTTTAGTCGATCATTTGGCTCATCAACCGATTGACAATCAAGAATCATTCAGATTCGACTTCCCAGACAAAGATGTCATGTACTTAAAAATGAAAGATTGCGATGAACCGCTACCCAGTGAAGGTCCAGAACTAGGATCCCAATGGGGACTAATTTTTGATGGAGCTGTCAACACTTATGGAAACGGAATTGGGACAATCATTGTAACACCTCAGGGTACCCATATTCCTTTTAATGCCAGACTGACATTCAAATGCACAAACAATGAGGCCGAATACGAAGCTTGTATCATGGGTCTCGAAGAAGCTATTGACTTAAGGATAAAGAACTTGGATGTGTATGGAGACTCAACCCTGGTTATAAATCAGATAAAAGGAGAGTGGAACACATACCAATCAGGATTGTTTCCTTACAAAGATTACGCGAGAAGGTTGTTGCCATTCTTCAACAGAATCGAGTTTCATCACATCCCTCGAGAAGAAAATCACATGGCTGATGCACTAGCCACCCTCTCTTCCATGATTAGTGTAAGTCAATGGAACGACGTACCTAAGATTGACATAATGCGCCTTAAAAGGCCCGCTTATATCTTCACAATTGAAGCAGTCATAGATGATAAACCCTGGTATCATGATATCAAGTGCTTCCTTCAAAGACAAGAGTACCTGCTTGGGGCATCAAGAAAAGACAGGAAGACTCTCAGAAGACTGGCAGGTAACTTCTTCCTGAACGGTGATATGCTTTATAAGATAAACTTTGACATGGTTTTGCTCAGATGCGTAGACAGAGCAGAGGCAAACATGTTGATAAGAGAAATTCATGAAGGATCCTTTGGCACTCATGCCAACGGACACACAATGGCGAGAAAAATCCTGAGAGCAAGATATTATTGGCTGACAATGGAATCTGATTGCTATAAGTACATGAGGAGGTGTCACAGGTGTCAGATATACGCTGACAAAATCCATATACCGCCAATGCATCTCAAGGTTTTTTCTTCTTCATGGCCTTTTTCTATATGGGGAATCGACATGATTGGCATGATTGAACTCAAAGCTTCGAACAAACATCGATTCATCCTGGTAGCCATTGACTACTTTACCAAGTGGGTTGAAGCGCTGTCATATGCCAATGTGACCAGACAAGTGGTGGTCCGATTTATCAAAAATAATCTCATCTGCTGTTATGGTGTTCTAAGCCAGATCATTACGGATAATGGATCTAACTTGAACAAAAAATGATGAAAGAGTTGTGTGTTGAGTTCAAGATCGAACACCATAACTTATCTCCCTACCGACCTAAAATGAATGAAGTGGTAGAGGCAACTAACAAGAATATCAAGCAGACCGTTCAGAAGATGGTTGTAACTTACAAAGACTGGCATGAGATACTACCCTTTGCCCTTCACGGTTATCGCACATATGTCCGCACTTCAACAGGGGGAACCCCTTTCTCTCTAGTATATGGCATGGAAGCAGTGCTCCCCATAGAAGTAGAGATACCATCAATGAGAGTATTGATGGAAGCCAAGCTAATAGAAGCTAAATGGTGTCAAAGCTGACACGATGAATTAAATCTAATCAAAGAAAAGAGAATGACGACTTTATGCCATGGTCAATTATATCAGCAAAGAATGAAGAAAGCGTTCGACAAAAAGCTCTGACCTCATGTCTTCAGGAAATGAGACCTCGTGCTCAAGAAGATACAACATTTCTCATGATTCCAAGGTCAAATGGACTCCGAATTATGACGGCCTTTACGTTGTTAAGAAATCCTTTTCAGGCGGCGCCCTGAGACTCGCAACCATGGATGGAGAGGAGTTCACCTACCCCACAAATGTTGATGTAGTCAAGAAATACTTCGCCTAAATAAAATAAAATAAAAAATGTCTCGGTGGATTGAAAACCCGAAAGGGCGGTCCATGCAAAAATTAGAGACATAAGCAAAAATCATATCGATGGATTGAAAACCTTGAAAAGGAATCCAGGCAAAAGTTAGGGATTCATGGCAAGTAACTACGTCTGACAATATTAGATCCCCAGTAGTAATGTCTTCTGTCAGGAAAACTTCAGTCAAGGTCGCCTTCGACAGAAGCTCAGAATGTTTCGAATTCAAAGTTGGTAGAAGGATAGCGGTCGTTATGTTTCAATGTAGCCCCTTTTCCTTTAAATTACCAATTTCTAAACTTTGTAATGCTTTATGGGATCACGCGTTTGGCTGATTACCATTCTATCAATAAAATTTAAGCTCTGTTGCTTTTGTTTGCAATTCTCATTTTATTTTGCTTTACAGAATGACATTTTTAAACATGATCAACAATTCTTGAAACAAAAATGAATTTACTTATCAAATTTTCTTCTGCTTTTAAAATAAATATGGCAATTCTTTTTTACTACTGAACGCAAAAAGGAACATCGATAGCTTCTCCGGAAGTGATCAAACCTCAAATGCAGAATCAAAGTACTCCTTTTAACCAGTACACCTGAAGGAAGGATCAACTATTTCAGATATAATGTCTCGTCTGATATCCCCGACGGAATTCTTACCTCTGAAGACCAATTGATAGTTTTTTCTTCCCCGGTAAGGTTTACCCCTCCTAAGCAGGAAAGGATTGCTATCTTGAACCAATGATACTTTTTATCCCCCGCAGTGGCCGAGTATCCAGTCGTGTTCATTCACCAGTCTGTATGTCGCGTCTGTTTAGTCAGCATAAACATACATACATCATGCATAATTAATTCATATTCATATATATGTTGCATTAATATCACTCTAGTCATTTTCATCCCCAAGTGATACTTGTCCTCCCACCGATGAAGTTGTCAGTTCTTTCCTTATCCGGAAATGTATCTTCTGAGCAATCTCTCCCCAGTTTATTTCTGGATTGGAGACTGTCCTCGACCACTTTGATAACTTGAACCTCTGAAAAGCAAAAAGACATTCGACAGACACCTTTGGAACATCACTCTTCACCATTGAAGATGATATTTTCGCTTTCCCTGATTAAGGAAAATCCCCAGAGAAAGCCCCTCCACTAAAAGACTCTCGGCGATACATCGGTTTTTCTCCTAAGAAATTCGATGTTAATGAAGTCATCAGCACCTCAAATTTGGATTACATCACATGTAATTTCTCCGAGAAAGATCTCGAAGAAAAGTATGACGTAACCTCACCAAGTGAAAAGCAGTCTCTCAAGAGACTTGTTTTCCCCATTAGAATCGGCAAATGGCATCTCCAATAGAGAAGTTTGCACACCTTTACAACTCAGGCTATTGGGTTTCCACAACAAGTCTGACCACAGACTTTTTCCATCAAACGGCGTCTCCCTAGTAAAACTCGGTGAGAAGTTTAATAAAGACTACTACAAATAACATTCCTTGTCGAGGAAGGAACTCGACAAGAAGAAACTAAGACGAGTTTTGTGGTTGAACACCAGGATCGAGGGGAAGTTTATTTCAAAAGAAACTAAGACCAGTTCCGTGGCTGAAGACCAGGATCGAGGGGAAGTTTATTTCAAAAGAAACTGAGACCAGTTCCGTGGATGAAGACTAGGATCGAGGGGAAGTTTTACCCTTTTCTAAGTAACATTGCTTAGAAAAAGAAGATGGGTGAGCAAACCGCTACCATTCACAACCACAGTCAAAATTTCGGGTATTCCGATATTTAATCCTCTTGCACCCTGAATGTCCGAATACCTTCGCCATTCACACCTTCGGGTCCAAGAAGATTAAATAGGGGCATCTGTCATATCCCAAATTTTGACCATAAGATTTCCCATCATTGTACAATTCATCACCACAATATGGATGTACCTTCATGCCTCATAAATCTCCTCAAGGATTGTTGAGCATTCACTACAATCAAGAATCAGGGTTTTGAGCCCTCTAAAAGCACTTAGACAAAGGATCAATCAAAAATTAACATCATCTTCAACTTGTCTAACCTCTCGAACATCCATGAAGGATCAAGAAGTCTCCCATATCAAGAATCAAGCACAAGATTGCAACATTCCAAGTGGATCAAGCATCAAGATCGCCAGTGTCACCAAATTAGGGTTTTGGTTGACCAAGGCCTCCAGATGAAAAATTCCATCTGGGCATAAGCTAATACCTCAAAACATGATTAAAGAAGCTCAAAGGGACCTCATGGACCCAATCATAGAGTCAAATTAACCTCAGGGGAAGCATTCATCAAAAATCAGGAATTAGGGTTTCTTGACCTAATTCACCCCTTAGTTGAATTTTGAGGCAAGACATGAACCAAGACCTCAAGACATGATTTGAGGTCCTCAAATGCATCACATTGATCCATTTACAACAATGGATAAATCTAAGAAGCTTGATTCACAAGTTTCAAATTCATTTGGACCAAAATTAGGGTTTTGAAGAAAAAGTCAATTGTACCTTTGACTTTGGACCAAGACATGTTCCCAAACCTTGGGACATGATTCAAGACACCCTAAAACACCTATGTAATCCATACATTAGGTTTGAATTAGGTCAAGAACTTGATTGCATAGAAGATCACACAGTTTGGAATTCATCTGACAAAAAGTCAACTGTGCCCAAAATCAAGTTTGACTTTTTGAATTTTTTCACAAATGTGGCTCCCCTAAGTCAAAAACAATGTTAATTCATAGTTTTGATCATCATCCATCAAGAAAAATCAAGAAAAATAGGGTTACTTGCAAAAGGGGCAACCATAAGAAACTTAAATTTTTCTAAGTTATGGAACAAAATGGATTTCGTACCAACTTTGTAAGGTCATAACTCCTAAACCCTAAAGCCATTTGCTTCCATCAAAAGGTCAAATGAAAGTTCACATGATATACTTCAAAGGCGTCAACTACAAAAGATTCCAAATCCTCATGGGTTTTGAGTTATGGATTGATCAAAATCACAAAAACATGAAAATGACGACTTTTTCCAACACTTAGTGAAATTTTGGACAGAATCTGTCTAGGTTTTTCACCAACTTTTGGACCATTTTTCATTATGATCCAAGCTAAACCAGGTCCATTTGTGGACATCAAAGTTAAAGTATGTCATGAGAGCTTTCCAACAAGTACCAGATCATCTCCAAATTCAATTTGAGTAGGGAGTTATGAGCATGGAAACATGACATCTCCAAAACTGTTTTTACAAGACAGTCTTGAACTTGCCACACAATTTTGTCATTTCCATGACTTGGCAAGCCTTGTCACCATACAAGAGAAGTTTCTAAAGTGCAATGAACATGATCTCTGCAGAGCTACAACACCATAGAGCCTTGCAAGTCCAAAACCTCATCATTTGGCATGTGACATTCAAAGCTCAAATCCAAAACTTTCAAAGTTGTCATGAAGCATTCAATGGATGCATCAAGGTGGCATGGACTAAAGCAAATCTAACTGAATGAGTCAAGCCTTATCCCTGCAACAGAAGACCATTGGCCTGCAAGATTGACTCAAGTCAATGGCTAGAGGAGACTTGAGATTCCTTTTGCAAACCAATGGACAATGGGTTGTACCAGCCACCATTCATTATTGTTGCCAAAACAAACTTGACACACTATAAATAGAGCTTATTTGTGGTCAGTTTGAGTACACCAAAGCACCATAACACATGTTTTCCTCAAAATCACTCTAAAAAAAATAGATTTTGCTTCTCATTCAAGCAACTTTCAAATTTTTCATTTGAGAGCAATTCTATCAAAATCAATCATGCCAACATCTCACATACATCATATACGAGTGATCCATGACCTTAAAACCCATCTGGAACACCTGAATCACAAAGTCACCCCACATTTGCTCAAGCTTTTTGGCCTGTTTGCAGTTGAGGTGCCACAACAAGTTCTGAGATGATTCAATCCATTACAAGCCTTCAAACATATTACTTGAGGTCCATTAAAGCTGTCCAAATCATTATACAACATCTGTAACACCTCCAACATAGAATTAGATCACCAGCTGCAAGAAGTAAGCCTGACACTCTCAAACTCTATAATCCATGCATCATAAATGTGTTTTCAAGTTACAAACATGTTTCTGAACTTATGTAGAGTGTTTCCCCTCAATCAATTACTATGTATGAATCGTGTATAGGATTTCATGATGTTCTTGCAAAAATTAGGGTTCTTGAGTTCATCTTCTGATTTCTCACTCCACACTTAATATAAATGCAATTAATTTATATGGTTGTAATCCTTGTTCAAAAACAAGCAAGTTTCATGTTTGCAAAAGTCATTTTCATTGAGTAATCAGAGAGATATGAGAGGTTTTGCAAATGTGGAAAACCAGAGCTCGCGTGAAGAAGATGACTTGTTCTTGGCGCCATTTTTCAAATTTTGAATATTTGAATACTTTTATATTTTTATTAATTGATTCAAAAATTAATTTCTCTCTGAATTTTAATCTTTTTTAATTGATTCTTTTTTTCAAAATTCACAAAAATGTTAAAATGTTTTATTCTAAAAAAAATTCACAAAAATATTATTTATGTTATATATTTAATATTTTTTGTAAAGAATTTATTTTTATTTGTTTTTAAGCATTTAAAAATATTTCTTTCTCTTGATTTTTCAAATTCAAATGATTTTCAAATCATTCTATGGATAAAACATGATTTTTCAAACATTAATCCAAGATCACAACTTGTTTTTCACACATGTTTGATAATTTTGATCATTTTAATTAATTTTTATTCAAATTAAAATGCATTTTTAAATCAAATTAGGGTTTTAATTGTTTTCACCCTCACAAACATTTTTCAAAACATTTATGGGCCTCTTGACAAAGTGTAAGTCCAATCCCTTTGTAAATAAACCATTATTGGGCCTCAGTCATTGTATAAGTCCCGATACGATTTTAAAAATCTCGACGTGATCGTCGTTTTCAAACAATTTTCATCTGGGCCTCCCTTTGGTTGTAAGTCCCGTTTTTCTTCTTTTTCAAACACTTTTGGGTCTCTAATAGAGTGTAAGACCCAACCCCCTTTGTACATAAATAATTTGGGCCTCAGTCATTATATAAGTCCCTCTGTAATTTTCAAAACTACGACGCGATCGTCGCCTTTTCAAAAGAATTTATCTGGGCCTCTCCTTGAGTATAAGCCCCAAATTTCCTTTTAAAATTACTTTCTTTTTTATTCAAATTCAAATTCAAAGTTTTTTATCAAAACTTTCTTCAATTTATTGAATAACTAACCCTACAACTGTAGTTACTATGATTGGGCTTGCACAACTGTAAGTTCCACTATCTTTTCAATATATACTTGTTTATATATTTCATCTGTATATGTATATGCTTGTATATACTTGCTTAGAGTTTATCCCATCAATTAGGTCTAGGTTTAGATCAAACCAGTGGTTACTCTTTTAACATAGTCAAAACTAGTTCCCCATAGGAAATTCCAGATACAGTTTTGCCTCCTCTTGGGCTTATACAATATGGAACAGAGAAAGACATTATTCCCGGTGAAACTTTTCTCAAGACTGTCCAAATTTAGAAGTATATGTGTACAAGAAATTCATTTCCCCAAAGAGGGTTAATTCCCAGTGAAACCTCTTTTGAATTTCTTCAAGCCCTAGAACTGTTCTGCAAAGAAAGGACTTATTCCCAGTGAAACCTTTTTTGAACTTTTCTTAGGCTTGGACCCACAGGCTTCCTAAAAGCATCCCTAGCCACCTCTTAGGCTTTGTACAAGGACCCACTGGCTTCCTAAAAGTTCTCAGCCTCCTTTTGGGCTTTATACAAGGACCCAAAGGCCTCCTACAGGTATAGGACATAACCTAGTCATCTCCACTAATTCAATCCTCGGGAGGGCCAGAATTACTGAACATCAGACCATTTTTAGGGTTGGTCTTCTTCCCTTAAAAAAACTAAGCCTCCTCTTAGGTATCATACAAAGACCCCTCTCTATACTAGAGCCTACCACTTCATAGGAGACTTAAACAGTCTCAGCCTCCTCTTCGGCATCATACAAAGATCACCCTCTAGCTAAGAGTTAACCTCTTCATACCAGTAGACTTGGAAAGTATCATCTCCTCTTGGATCACATAGACCCTCAAGTTTCCTAAAAAAACACAGGAAAAAACCTGATTATTTCATCAACACACTAATCTCCAGCAGAGTTAAAACCTCCACAAGTTTTCATACTCAATTTTAAACCTTTACCATCAGTAAAACCCTAACAGAATCAGAACCTCAAGGCATCTGATATTTTAACTCTTCTTTAAATGCCCATCAAGATTTGATTCCCCAACACATATAGGACCTGTCTCTAGACTTCAATAATCCTCAGCAGAAGCCAACCTCCTCTTAGGCTTTATATAATGACTTTTCCTCAGTAGAGTCAGCCTCAATCTTGGGCTTTGTACAAGACAGATTATACTCTTCAGTGGAGTCAATCTCTTTTTAGCCTCAATCTTGGGCATTGTACAAGACATATAAAACCTTCCTAGTGAAGTCAATCTCTTTTTCAGCCTCAATCTTGGGCTTTGTACAAGACAGACAAAACATTCCCCAGAAGAGTCAATCTCTTTTCAGCCTCAATCTTGGGCTTTGTATAAGACAGATATAAAACCCCCTAATAGAGTCAACCTTTTAGCTTCAACCTTAGGCTTTGAACAAGGCTCACATAAAAAACATCATCCCTCAGAGGAAATCAAGAGTTCTTTCTGTAGGAAGGCATTTCTCTGTACATCACACATCCAAACAAATAATCAAACAAACCCTAATTTCATATAACTATTGTAAGTGGCACACTTGTCGATTCAAAAATCCAAGTTGTGGTCTTTCTTTTATCCTGGTTAAAACTTCCTCTAATTGCTGTAAGTGGCAAGCCTCTGGATTATTTACATCCAAGCAAGTGTCCCTTTCTTAGCATGGAAGGCTCCTAAGGAAAAATGGCATTGCTCTACACTGAGTTAAAGTTTCTTCCTTCAGGACAATTCCCTTATAAAGGAAATTATGGCATTGCTGGATTCCATACATTCTGATTAAAGTAATTCCCCTTTATAACCAATCCTTCAATAACTGTGATGAATAAATGAAATATCTCCCTTTAGAGATGACAAATCCTCTCTCAGTCAAACCTTTAGCTTCAATCCTGGGCTTTGAACAAGACACAAAAATACTCAACCAACTTCAATCTTGGGCTTTAAACAAGACACCAAACATCTTTCCTCCCATAGAAATAGGAGGAACTACGATTGCTCTGATTTCCCTGTTTTCTTTACGGAAATACATAGGCATAAGATTGTGAAATCTTAGCAAGCACACAAATAAAAAACTTTAGGCCGAGTACCTTACCAAAAACAGCAGAAAATCCGAAAAGAACAAAAACATCTTCTCAACACTCCCAAAGGATAAATTTTCCAACCCATGACAGATAAACACCAGAAAGTATTTAAACATGCCATAAAAGGTCTATGGATAACCATATATACACTGGGTGATTGACAACTTCCCTTTGTATAATCTGACCCCGACCCCCAATCTCTTAGCATTTGTTAAAGAAAACATTTGCGTGCAAGGTTAGTTTTAGATAGCTTCCCTTTCCTTTCCAGCTTCATAGGATAAATAAGAAATCAGAAAGTAGCACCCAATTCCAACCAATGCGGTAAGGTGGTCGCGTCACTGACAAAAATCGCATGCTACACATGGATCCACTCTCGTCCCAACAGCAAATTATAATTGACTTTGGATGAAATCACTATGAAGAGAGTTGGTCTAGACAACGTACCAACTATGAGGTCAACTTGAATCACACCTAAATGTGACTCGGATTTCCTTCATAATTTCGACAACACCATGTTGTGTGGTCGAAGGTCTATGTCGAATTTCCCTATTTTCTTCAATAGGGAATGAGGCATTAAGTTCATTGTTGCTCCTCCATCAACAAACACTTTTTTGATTCCAATATTGTCTACTTTTGCCTTTATAAATAAGGGCTTCAGGTGGTACATCTTACCAGCATCTAGTCTTTTAAATATGGCTTGGTGTTCCTCGACAACGCCATTGTACATCCCGTAATAGCATAGAGGATTCTGGTTTTCCGTCTCTTCTATTATAGCATCCTATTCTGCCTTATAGACTTTCAAGACTTGATCAGATTCTCTAGGTAAGACTGAAACAATGTTAAAAGTAATTTCAAGGTCATCTTCTAACCCTGTATCAAAGTTGTCCGTCATCATCTCGTCATCTAGTTGCGCTATGGGGTCAGAACAGTTTTTCTCTAGTCGTGTTGTAGTTGGAAATAGTGTCTGCTTAACAAGCTTCTTGGCCACTTCGCTGGCTTTTTGTGCAAATGGTTTGTTATCAATGTTGGTTCTAAAGGCCTCATAAGCAGCCTTCTTGTTTCTCTGGTGTCGACGCTATTACGTCTTCATCATAGGATTATTCCCCTTGTAATTCTACGAAGCATATGAATATTTCTTCTACGCATGGGAGTTGACGTTGTAAAAAGACCATATTCCCATGTCCACCACCTTCTGTTTCTGCTGTATTGGGGCCTTTGGCTCATAGTTCTCACCCATTCTCCCTTGGGTGCATTGGTTGGGGGAAAATAAGTCTTCTGGTATTTTCTAGAATTCCTCGGGAAGTTTTGGTTCCTGCGTGGAACTCCTCTTTTGTCAAAAATGAATTTTGATGTCGATCCGCCCTTCTTATTCCTCCTTGGGTCTGATGGTCTAGCAGTTTCGACCTCTTTCACAGCTTTTTCGTTGAAGATTGCATTGCACGTAGGGTAAAACATGACCTTTGAGTTGCTCAATTTATAGCTATTCATAAAGTCAACAAGTTCCTTTTCAGGTTTGGGGAACACCACTTTCATCTTTTTGACCACGCCTCTGCAGTTTCCTGCTCCACTTGTTCGACCACCATGTCCAAACCATTAGCAGTTTCGACCATCAGGATGTCGACGGGTTCAGCATAGTTTGTCGCTTCAATCTGGATGGGATCATAGTCCACATACATTGAGGCTTTAGGCTTCTTTCCAAACTGAAGTACGTCTTCCTTGAGTGCTTTCTGTACTGAATCCCTAAAAAACACACATTGTGAGGTTTTATGATCCAAAATTTATGGTGCTTACAAAACCCTATTTTTTTCCTTTGTTCTAATGGGGCTTTTAGGCTTGAATGCATTATAATTTGCCCATTAGTAACTAACACATCAAAGATTTCGTCACATTTTGCTATGTCAAAAGTATATGCCTTAGTAACAAATTTCTCATTCTTGCTGGGTTCGACGTGATTTTACCCATTCAATGGTTTTAACAATTTGCAAACATAAGGGGGTCCTGGCTTTAATTCTACCACATGGACCTTGCTCTCTTCGACATATTTGTCGAATGAGCCAGTCTCCAAACAAGCATATGTTTCTACATAGGCAATATTTTCTTTCTTATTATACTTATTCGACCTAGCTTTCTCAGCTTTCAAATGCTTAATCTGGAAAACTTTATCTACTAATTGAACCATGTTCCTTAGGTATTGAGTGTTTAACTTCTTCCTAATGGAATAGTGTAACCACTAGCGTCCATTTCGACCAACTCATGTTTCGGGACTTGTGTAAAACATCTTGCTTTGAAAAGTCTAAACCTGTTTAAGTAATTATCTATTGACTTAGGCATCTTATGCCTAACGCTGGCTAGTTCTTTAAGACTAATTTTGGGTTGGCCCATGTAGAATTATTTATGGAGCACTCTTTCTAACTGACTCCAAGTATGTATTGAACAAGGAGGGAGTGTGATGAACCATGTGAAGGCATTATTCGTTAGAGAATTTGGAAAATACTTCATTTTCAAATTTGACTATGTCCCCTACCACAGTTTGGTATCTTGCTACATGTTTGATTGTAGACTCATTCGTCTCACCAACAAATTTGGTGATTTTGGGGACTTTCCATCCCTTGGGAAGTTCTAGCTGTCGAACGTACTTTGACAAAGGTTACACGAAGTTAGGTCTATGGAGGCCAACATTTAGGCCATTTTGGACAAGGATCTGTTCGACCATGTTTGTTAAATTGTTTTGTCATGCAAAGTTATTTTGTTGGATATTTCTGAGTACTTGGTATGCATCCTAGTTTGGATTCACCATATAGACCTTGTGCTATTTTGGCCTATATATTCCTCATCCTCTCTTTGCATGGGAGGTTTTATATGTCGAAGTCCTCCTTGTTGTTGCCCTTGGTTAACAGGGGCTTGCCCTTTGTCAGTCGTTTCTACTTGCCTAATATTTGAGATTAAGGAGTTGGTCTCGCTTGGACCTGAGGAGCTCCGAAAAAATTGGCTATTCCACCCGTTCGTTAATAACTCATAACTTTGGTTGGTGTTTTGTATCAATGGATTAAATGTTGTACCTATTTGTTGGGTTAACATGTTAACCATTTTGTGGTTACTCTCGTCTATTTGCCTCCCCATTGACATAAGAGATGTCATATTCAACATCGACGTCGTTTGGGGAACATAACTTGATCTCCCTGGTAAAGGCATCGTTCAATTATGATTATTCATCGTCGAACCTGAGGCAGAGTATGGATTATAGGGTGGCACGACCGCCACTGTGTTATCTCCATAAGTCAATGCATTAGATTGAAGGTCTGCCGTCATTCCTCTTGGCATACCATATGGGTATTTTCAATTGCCCATAGGGAGCGTAAAACTTGGAAGGCATGACATCCTAATATCTCCCAAAGTTGGTCTTACGACAATAGGGTTAAATAGGATACTCATTGGTTGTGGTGGGGGAATACCCCCTTGTGTCGATATCGACGAAACTGACGTTGATGACGCCACATAAACGGTTGTTCTATCGGGCATTGAAATAATTGCATCTCCATCCGTCGATCCAATTGGTTGTTCTACTACATTTTGAGGACTGTTATGCGAATTAGAGTTATCCATAGGAGAATGCGCCATTTTTTATAAAGCTTTTCCACTTCTTAAACACATACAAATATAAAAAAATAATATAGATTAGGGTTATCCATATGAAGAACAATTTATAAAAGAAAACTACAATATCTAAAATGGAAACAATTTTAGCATAATGTTCCACTTGGAGTACCAAATTATTTACCCCTAAATTTGGTAAACAGTCGCTAATCTCTTTGAAAAACGTTTACTTGAAGTATCGAATAGTGAATCCTAGGACATAATGCTTAGATTTTCCAGAAAATATGTTTAATTGTGTTGTAATTGTAAATGAACTTCTAAATTTCCAAAAAGGTAAAAACTAAATTTGTAAAAGTATGGAAGTAAATGGGTTTCGAAAGGGTTAAAATCCTTGTAAAAATGAAGATGAAAAATGATCTTGACGGCTGATCAAAACCTGAAGAGAGCCAAAGATGACGTCTGCGATGCTGGGTGTGAGAGATGAGAAGGGGGTGTACCTGCAAGCACTCTGATGCTAAAGCAAGAATCGGGAAGGAGAGAGAGAGAGCAAGTACAAAGTATGTGCTTCGTAGGATGATTTTGAATACCTGACCCTCTTAAATGATAGGGTTTTAATAATTCCCTCAGCGCATGGCCAACGATCCCTATTTTCGGGGAGAGATAATCGTTTCCTGAAGAATAGGTAACTCCCAGAAATTAGCCGTTGGGACGGGCAGAGGTGCCCGAAACTAGCCGTTGCCACGGGCAAAGGCAGAGTTGCGGGCACGGGCGTCGTGACTATTTCTAGACAGTGGAACCGTGCATGACGGGCAGGAACTACCGAGGAGGAGCAGGTGACCCTTGGGGTCATCCGACCATATTTACCCGGTAGAGAGGCAAAAAGGTAAATTCTGCCCAAATTGGGTGGACTTAGGCGATTGGGCCGTTCTGGGAGCAGAAGTGGATTGGGCCATGCCTAGTCATTGGGCCAGTCCGAAACAGGAGCCCCCCAAGTCGTTGCTCCTGAGCATGGGAGTGATGACTTAAGGGCAGTTCGCAGTCTCGGGGAGGTCCAGAAATGGTCGTCGTTTGTCGACGAGATGAGGTTGTTCTACAATGCCCGAGGGAGTTAGTTCCCGTGGGATACGTAACATTGTCTGGCGTGCCCAGCATACGGGGAGCCCAACTATTGATATGATCTGAAGAGGTGAAGTGCCACATGTGCCTCAAGCCCTGTGCTGCATTAAATGCGCCATGATGGCTAGGCTAGGGTCATGATAATGCCCCTAGCCACGCGTGCTTGTGCACGTGCCCTCAGATCATTTATAAATAGAGGGAGAAGCTGCTCAATTGCATTTTTCGCTTCTCTCTCCTCTTTCGCCTTTTTGCTTTTTCTTCCGTCGTTCAACCGCCGACCAGTCGCCGTACAAGCTCTGGCCAGACTCTTCGACCCTCTAATCTCTTCCTCGACCACGTAAGTTACTTGATTTGATCTCTGTTTTAGGCTTTTCTTCTTTTTGTTCTCTTAGAAATCATGTTGTTAGGGTGAAACTTAGGTAGTGCAATAGTAGTTTTCGGTGGTTGTTGGCGGTAGGCGGTGGTTTGACCGTTTTTTACCGATGCCGTGGTCGCCGGAACCTTAGGGACTTGGGACTTTAAGTAGATTCTGACGTCGTGGTGACGAAGAGAGTGTTTGTCGCCAGCAGGACTCATGAATTTTCCAGTGTACCTATGAGTTTTTCGGTAGGCCTTCAAACGATATTCTAGGTAACGAACTGGGGAGGATCTCCCCGCGTGCGTTAGAGGGTTTGTCCCGGGAATCTCCTCGCGCCATAGCTGTGCCATTTGAGTAGGGCTTAGGTCGGGGACATCATCATCGGGCATTTGCGCGCCCTTTCACTTGACTAGCGATGGAAGGGTGGATTTGATTTTGTCATCGAATTCACTTTTGTCCTCTGATTTTCAGGTGAAGAAGATGGCCCGCGAAACTAAAGACGAAATCCTTAGAGACTCGTCCGAGGAGAGCTCCTCGGAATGTAGTGATACAGAAGACATAACTACTCCCCGTGATGCTGACGAGACCCCACCTTTGAGGACCTTCGCGGAGGAGTGGTCAGTCGCGGAACCTGCAAAGCATGCCTCCATTTTTGCTTTGTATACTGGGGACGCTTTCACGACCGTGGGGGCCGAAGGGGAATGGAAGGGTCATTTCCCCGGAGAAGACGATCGCATCTACTCAGACTACGGGGAAAGTTCCCAATGTACGAGTATGTTTTCAAGGATGTTGGGCTGAGGTTGCCCTTTACTGATTTTCAGAGGTCAATCTTCGTGCATCTAGATCTGGCCCCTTCACAGCTGCACCGCAACTCTATAGCCTTTATCCTGGCGTTTGAATTGACATGTGATTTCCTAGAGATAGGAGCTACCCTCCCTTTGTTCTTCACAGTTTTTCATCTCCAGCGACAAGTTTCGGGGAGGAGGTTCAGCTGGGTCTCCCTGAAGCAGGCGAGGAAGTTGTTCAAACCGTTCTCTAAGTCCATCAGGACTTTTAAGGAGCGGTTTTACATTATCGAGCCCGTGTCAGAGAAGGCCCAAGACTCAATGTATTTCTGGGTGGTAACGACGGATGAGAATGGGGAGGATCTTCTTGACGAGGAGGGCAAAGTAGTGGCGCAGAGGTTGCTGAAGTTCCCCTTCTGCTGGAGTGGGGTTCACTTTACCCAGGGGACTGATGCCTACCTTGCCCTGCCTGAGATGTTGAACGAGGATGACAAGGTCGGCTATGCGAAGCTGGTGGGCTTTGTCAATAGTTTTACCCCTGCTCAGTGCGTGACTAAGAGCGGGGAACTAATTTACGAGGAAGACTGGGGGCTCAAGGTGGAAATCCGTTTTATAAACATAAAGGAGCTCCTCGAGTGCCGCACTCGAGATGATGCTCTGGCCTTGCTGGGTAGCTTTTGTTTCTTAGCCTTCTTGGATTATTATCCTTTCTTTGTGCTAATGTGTTTGTTGTGTTTTTGTAGGTAAAATGACTTCTGCACACAAGCGGATGGTGAAGAATGCCCAGGCGAAAGGCAAGGGTGGAATAGCAATCGAGAAAAGCCGGCTCAGCCAACGGGTTCCACCTCCACAGGCGGGGTCGGGGACCTCCTCGTCAACTCCCCCCACCCGTCCAGACTTCCCCTGTGCCCATAAACTCGAGGTTCAAGCGCACACGGCAGACCGAGCTATTGGACCTCAGTCAGGCGGGGGAGAAGAGCAGGTTCGAGCTGCCTCCGTGCCTCCACAATAAAAGGTTCTTTGAAGGCTCCTCTTTAACGGTTCCTTGGGAGGAGTCTTTAAAGCTCGAGGAAATGGATCGCCCGAGTAAAAGGGCAATGCTGGCACAGGATGCTTCCGCCCTAATTAGGGTCTTGGAGATGGCGGCGGTTTACGCCGAGGAAGATTCCCGTCATGACTCTGAGCTGAAGAAGGCCTAGGCCACGATAGCGGTCCTGGAGGAGAAATTTAAGAAATCTAAGGAGGAGGGTAGGGTCGTCGAGGAGGCGATGAAAAAGTCCCAGGAGGAAATGACCAAACTTAATGGGGAGACAGATACCCTTGCGACGGAGAAGAACGCCACAAAAGACTTAGTTGAGCAACTGAGGAGTGCAGATACCCTGCTGAAGATGAGAGCATGAGGAGCTGAAGAAGTTGAAGACTCGGGCGGAGCTGGTCGCACGCATCAACCGGACGAAGGACGACGTGGAAGCTATCACCGAGGACTCCTTTAACAATGCCGTGGCGCAACTGAGGATCCTGAACCCCGGGGTTAAGTTTACCACCGAGGGGGTTGGGTTCCTTAATAGCATTGAGAACGGTAAGATCGTCGTCCCCGAGTTTCTTCAGATTAGCGAGGAGCGTGCACGAATTCTCCGCGACGATCCTCAGTAGATGGAGAAGTGATTTCCCTTTTGTAGTATCTTCGGCCTGCGTGCCGTATTTATGTAACTTTATTTTTTGTGCGGGGCATGGCCCCTTGTTAATATAACTGGTACATTTGTGGTCCTTGTGGCCACTTTATTGTAATATTTTGTTCCCGGCCGATCTGGTCGGTTTTGTATGATTTATTTTGCGCATGACTTTACTTTTCTTTATTTTTGCTAAGTGTTGAAATTTTGCATGATACGTGTGTGTGCCTGTCACAAGGGTAACTTGAATGATTTTTTATTTTAGGGTTCGTTCGACTTAGATGTGTTCGGTAGTGAGGGGGACTGGTCGAACATCCTGGGTAGCTTCCGGGCAGGAGAGCGGAGCTCAGGTCGCGTTTGAGGCCTGAGTTTGCGGTGTGAAATTCCCATCGCGAGCTGGGTGTTCTGCCTAGCATGGTACTTAGACGACGACGGCCTTGGTCGAGGAACCGCCGTCGGGTATGGGTTTCGCTTGTTCTTGAGCAAAAGCCTGCCTTAATTTGTTTGGCAGTGCAGCGCTTGTACCTGGGCGTGCACTCTTTGGTCGGTGCGTTCTGCTCATCGGTTTGACGAAGCATGCCGACAGTTGGGCCTTAGCTGTAATATTGTTTTAACTTTTCGGCGTTCCATGGTCGAGCAAGTTCTTCCCCGTTAAGTTGTTCTAGGTATTCTCTGTTTTTGTTCGAACAAGATAGAGTCCCTCCCAGTTTGCGGCGAGTTTGCCTTCGCGGGAATCTTTGTGATTCCTCCTTAAGACAAGACTGCCTACTTGGAATTCTCGTCGTATAACTTTGGTGTTATGCCTAATTGCGATTTTTTGTTTTAGTGAGGCTTCGCGGAGAAGTGCTCCTGATCGGACCTCTTCGATGAGATCGAGCTTCTCCCTCAATGTCTCGTTACTTGTCTCCTCGTCCAGAGGGGATTCAGTCCTCTTGGAAGGCACGTGTATCTCAATGGGGATCACTGTCTCAGTTCCGTAGGCTAGATGGAAAGGGGTTTCCCCAGTTAAAGAGTGGGGTGTAGTGCGGTAGGCCCAGAGTACGCTGTGCAACTCCTCGATCCATTGTTTCTTTGTTTCGTCCAGCCTTCGTTTGAGGCCTCGTAGGATTACCCTGTTCGCTGGGGATGTCCGACGGACGCGAAGTGTTACTTGGTGCCCAGTTGGGCTACGAACTCCTGAAACTTTCTGTCTGTGAATTGCGTCCCATTGTCGGTAAAGATTGCTTGGGGGATGCCGAAGCGGACAAGGATGTTCCGCTTGTAGAAGCGGAGTATGTTATGGGCCATTATTTTGGCCAGAGCCTCTGCTTCTATCCACTTGGTAAAGTAGTCAACGCCTACTATCAGGTACTTATTCTGGTTTGACCCCACGACGAATGCTCCCAGGATATCCAGGCCCCACCATACGAAGGGCCACGTGGAGGACATTACTTTGAGTTCATTAGGCGGTGCCAAATGCATGTCCCCGTGTCGTTGGAATTTGTCGCATTTCTTCACGTGCTCTTTTGCATCATGTTGCATGGTCAGCCAACAGTATCCTGCTCGTAGAGATTTCCTGGTGAGGGATCTCCCCCCGAGGTGCTGGGCATTGATCCTTTCGAGGATCTTGTGCAGGACGTGGGTGGCCATCTCTTCCTCGATGAATTTGAGTAAAGGGATGGAAAACCCTCGTCTGTAGAGTTTATTTTCGACCAGGACGTAGGAGCAGGCTCTACGCTAACTACGCTGGCCTCCTTAGGGTCGGATGGTAGTTCGTCCTTGGAGAGGTAGTCGTGGACGGGGGTCATCCAGCAGTTGTTATCGCTGATGACTTGCACGTCGAGGATCGCAGAAGCTTTCTCGATGCTGGGCTGAGGAAGTACTTCCTGGATGACAAATTTGTTTCCGCCCTATTTCTTCGTGCTCGCCAGCTTCGACAAAACATTTGTTCTGATATTATGTTCGCAAAGAACGTGCTTTACCTCTACCGACGCGAAATTCGTCATTTTCTCCTTGACCAGGGTCAAGTATTCAGACAAGTTGTCGTTCTTGGCCTGGTATTCTCCTCAAACTTGGAGGGCTACAAGTTGAGAATCAGCGCAGATGATGACTTCCTCGGCCCCTAGGTCTTCGGCCAGGCATAGACCGGTGAGGAAGGCTTCGTATTCAGCCTGATTGTTGGAAGTGGGGAAAGATAAGGTAAGCTAGACTTCGACGATAATTCCTTCCTCGTTTTCCAAGATGATACATGCCTCGCTTCCTGCCGAGCTGGATGCCCCTTCGGCGAAGATTGTCCATTTGCATGCCCCGCAAGAGGGGGAATTGGCGAATGTCATCTCTGCGACAAAGTCGGCTAGCGCATGGGCCTTGAGAGTTTTTCTACTCTCGTATTGGATATCAAATTCTGATAGTTCCAACAACCACTTGAGCATTCTGCCGGCCATGTCGGGTCGGCCTAACAATTGCTTCACGGGCTGGTCTGTTCGGACCATGATTTTGTGGGCCATAAAGTAGTGCCTTAGTCTCCTCGCGGCGTTGATGAAGGCCATGGCTACTTTCTCTTTCTGTTGATATCTCAACTCCGGTCACTGCAGCACTTTGCTCGTGAAGTATATGGATTTCTGCCCATCGGGAATTTCACAAATGAGGGCGGCGCTGACGGCCTCGGTTGCAACGGCGAGGTAGAGATATAGGGTTTCGTCGTTGTCTGGCCGAGAGAGGATGGATGGTTCTGACAATGCTCATTTTAGGTGGAGGGGAGCCTGGTCGCATTCCTCCGTCCATTCGAAAGCTGCCTCCTAATGGAGGAGTTTGAAAAATGGCAGTGCGTGTTGAGCAGACTTCGCTATAAAACGGGATAACGAAGCAAGCATCGCATTGAGGGATTAGATAGACTTCTTCGAGTCTGGCATGTGGAACTTGGAGAAGGCCCTGCACTTGTCGAGGTTAGCTTCGATTCCTCGTTCTGTCAGATAGAAGCCAAGGAACTTATCCGCTCGTACCCCAAACGTGCACTTCTCTGGGTTAAAACGCATATGGTACTTCCTGGCCTACTCGAAGGCTTTCCTCAAATGGGTCGTGTGATCGGATTCCTCGTGGGACTTCACGATCATGTCGTCCATATAGACTTCGAGCATGTCCCCGATTTCTCCCTAGAAGACCTTGTTCACCATCCTTTGGTAGGTAGCGCTAACGTTTTTCAAGCCGAAGGGCATTACGTTGTAGTTATAATTGCCTGATTTGGTCATGAAAGTTGTGCAACTTTTGTCGCTTTTTGCCATGGGTATTTGATTATAGCCTGAATATGTGTCCATGAACGATAACAGTTTAAAACCGGTAGAATTATCAACTAGTTTATCTATATTGGGGAGGGGATATACATCTTTAGGGCAGGCCCTATTGAGTCGGTATAATCAACACACATACGCCATTTTCCATTATACTTTTTAACGAGTACAACATTGGACAGCCAAGTAGTGTACTTGGCCTCCGAAATAAAGTTTGCCTCAAAGAGGTCTTTTACAGCTTGTTCGGCAGCCTCCGTTTTCTCCGGAGACTGCTTTTGCCTACGTTGTGCTACAGCCCTAGCGGCAGTGTCGATTGTGAACTGATGGCAGGCGACGGCAGGATCTAGGCCGGACATTTCCGTGGCACTCCAAGTGAACAAATCTGCATTCTTCCGGAGGCAAGCTTTGAGTTTTTTCCTCGCTAAGTCGGGGAGTCCGGTCCTGGTCTTCACTACTCGCTGGGGGTCTTCGTCGGGCAGGACAAGTTCGAACTCGCCATCCAGAATTGGGCGCATCGGATGGGAGCTCTCACCGGCACTAGTTGAAGCTGATGGGCTATTCGAAGAAGTCCGGATCTCCTTCCTCTTCTTCTTCTGCTAATTTTGATCGTCTTTCGAGAAGCGGCTGTCGAGGTCGATAGAGTCGACGCGGGGTAGCGGCTTTGCCTCCTTGGAGCTGTTGGGCAGGGCCGTCTTGCTGGAAGTCTTCGGCTTGGTGGCAATGGTGTTTAGTCCTTTGGTGGCTGCTTCGAAACATTTCCTTGCTGCCTCGATGTCCCCGTGCAGAGTGGCGACCAGACCCTTAGAAGTGTAGTACTTCATCTTCAGGTGCATGGTTGATGGTACGACCACCAATTCAGCCAAGGCTGGCCACCCAAAGATGCACTGATAGAGAGAAGGGCAATCGATGACCAGGAATTAGACTTTAATAGACCTGGCCGTCTCTACAGATCTGAAATTCATGATCAGTTCCACGCATCCCTAGGCTTTGTGACTGACCCGTTGAAGCCCTGTAGGTCAGAGCCTACGTAGGGCGTCAGGTGTGATTCATCTAGCTAGAGGGTGGAAAACAGCTATGAGTACATGATGTCGACCGAGCTGCCTTGGTCGACTAGGATTCGGCGAACATCAAAGTTAGCCATCTGGGCTCTCATGAGGAGCGGAATGCTTGAGTTGGGAGCCCCACCGAGAAGTTCCTCGCGGTAGAAATAGGTGTGGACCGACTCTTCCCAGACTTTGTCAAGCGTGGTACTCCTGTTAAAGCTCGTGCTGAGAAGATGCTCGAACTTCCTTTTAACGGAGCCCACAGTAACCTTGTTGAAGCCCCCTCCGGAGATGACCAAGGTAGAGGGGAAGGTTTCCCATGGACTATATGATGCGAAGTAGGGGGAGCGTTGAGTCCCTCAGGAATATAGAAGTCCCCAGGCCACAATACGCTCATGGCGACCTGAAGGTTTGTCTCTTCCGAGGAAGGCACCTCTTCCTCGACTTTCTTGGACTCCTGGGCGTCCTGCCGTGGGGCTTCCCTTTTCTTGGTGAACTGTTTCAGGTGTCCGTCTCTGATCAGTATCTCAATGGCATCCTTCAGGTGGATGCAGTCGTCGGTTATATGGCAGTGGCTTTGGTGAAAACGACAATTTTTTTACTTGTTAATATTCGGTTTGGCAGGAATCTGCTTAGGGAATCGGACCCTTGCTTGTTTGAACTCTGCGTTGGCACATTTAGAGAGGATTTTCTCCCTGGAGACGATCAGGGGAGTATACTCATGGAAGCGGCCGGAGGGTCCTTTGTTGTCCCGGGACTCCGGGGTGGTCCTCGCGTCTTCGGTCTCCCCGACGAGAAGTCGAGGGATCATCATGCTTGAAGCCCCGAGCACTCTCTTGGTGTTGTTAGTCCTGGGCGGAGCTGGCAACTTCTTTTTCCTTATACTGGATATATGTTTGCGCCTTGAGGAGGAAGGCGTCCAGGGTCCGTGGAGTTTCAATGGCAACTGCTTTGGCGAATTCTGTCTGGGGACAAAGTCCTCGCTCGAGCAAGAACTTCTTCATGTCATCGGTCGTTGAGACCTGTACTGCTTCTTTATTGAACCTCTCGATGTAGGCTCAGAGAGGCTCATCTTTCCCTTGAATTATGGCCTCAAGGGAGGCTTCGGTCTTTGAGTGGCGGCAGAATGTCGTGAAGTGTCTGGAGAACGTTCTCCCAAACTGTCTCCACGAGGTGATGGATTCGTCGAGGAGCTTCTTGTACTAGGTCATCGCTCCCTTCTTGAGCGTGGTAGGGAACAATCTACATTTGATGGCACCCCGGACGCCACGATAGTCAAGCAAAGCATCGATATTCTCGATGTCCTCGTCAGGATCTGCGTTACCGTCGTAGGTGCCCCGAGACGGTGGTTTCTCCAGTCCCTTGGGGAGGCGCATGGCCATGATTTCCTGAGACAACGGGCCGCGAGGCTCGTCGTCGCTGCTGCTACTGGACCATGACGGGGAGCGGGTGCTTCGCTCAAGAATAGGACGGTGATTTATGCTGGGAGACAGGGTTCGTGCCCGACCCTTGGACCTGGGCGGAGGCGAACGCTGGTCCCTCCTGGTCCTCTTGGTTCCCAGGGAGTACTGGCTCCGTGGGGAGATGTGGTCATGCTTCTTGATGGCATGAGACTCTGGCTCAGGTGGTGCCCAACGGCCTCTTTCACGTCGGGGAGGTGGACTCCGGGATCTTTGGCGCTCTTTCCTCGGCGGAGGAGATCTTGGCCGGCTAGACTCCTTTAGGGCCCCAATCCTCGCGTTTTGTTGGAGGATTAAGAGGTTGGTTTTATTGAGGGCTTCAAGAAGGGCCACCATGGTCGGGTCGGCGTTGGGCGGAACAGGGACAGGCTGGTGGTCCAGGGAGGGCTGATCCTCAACATGATCAACACGAGCAGGGGGAGAGACGCGGTGGCTCCATCTCTCAGATGATGGGCGTCGCCTCCAAGGAAGGGTGCAGCTCCGTCAGTATCAGTCTTGCTGACGGGGAGAAAAGCAGAGTTACGAGCATCGTGGACATAATCTTGGCTTGCCATGATCCGAATCTTGGAAAAAGGGTTGTTTTGGTCTTGAATCTACGATGGAGGAAAGACGGGGATAATAGAAATTCCCACAGACGGTGCCACTAATCTTTACGGCTGATCAGAACCTGAAGAAGACCAAAGATGACGTCTGCGATGCTGGGTGCGAGAGATGAGGAGGGGTGTACCTGTAAGGCACTCAGATGCTAAAGTAAGAATCGGGAGAGAGCAAGTACAAAGTATGTGTTTCGTAGGATGATTTTGAATACCTGACTCTCTCAAATGAGAGGGTTTTAATAATGCCCCCAGCGCGTGGCCAACGATCCCTATTTTCGGGGCGAGATAACTATTTCCCGAAGAATAGGTAACTTTCATAAGCTAGCCGTTGGGACGGGCAGAGATGCCCGAAACTAGTCGTTGCCATGGGCAAAGGCACAGTTGCGGGCACGGGCATCGTGACTATTTCTGGATGGTGGAACCGTGCATGACGGGCAGGAACTACCGAGGAGGAGCAGGTGACCCTTGGGTCATCCAACCATATTTACCCGATAGAGGGGCAGAAAGGTAAATTCAGCCCCAAATTGGCTGGACTTAGGCGATTGAGCCGTTCTGGGAGCAGAAGTGGATTGGGACATGCCTAGTCATTGGGCCAGTCCGGAACAAAAAGCAAGAGACTTTTTGTGTAATAAAGGTAAAGAAAAAGAAACATAAGAAATTGCATCAAATATGTAAATGGTGGTATGCAAAATCATACAATCTCTTTGTGACTTATTTCACGTTATTGCTTGGGTACTTTGAGCGTTTGAGTATTTGTATAATGAAATTGTCACCCTGAATCCTAACACTAGAATCCTTATTTATAGTAGGCTTAAATAGTCTTTTGATCCCTGTAAGTATGCGTGTTTTTGTTTTTCGTCACTATATCTTCTTTTTTGTGGATAAAGTCCTTAAATGTCGAATTTCATTTGGTTTTAGTCCTTAAAGTTAAAATCCGCAGACAAAAAGATTTTAACATTCAAGAATTATTTTCAGTAAAAAAGATATGGGGACGAAAATAAAAACACGCCAACTCACAAAGACCAAAAGACTATTTAAGCCTTTATAATAGTACATAAATAACTGCCTACAACAGCTCTAATCCTATTAATTGACACATATCAATTTCATTGGTTTCGACCTCACTGACATGTCTCCACGTGTCTTCGCTGCATGGATAAGACTACCAAACAATTATACGATCACGTTGCAACGTTTCGCTTCAAACTGCCTTTGTCGAACCTCCAGAGAACAAACTCTAAGAAATGTTTTAAGTCCTCAGCTTTAATCTAATATGGACATTTCGACACCCTTGGACCCAAAAATTCAAACTATCGAAATGCTAGCGTTTAGCTCCATTCTATTAAGTACTTTGATGGATCTTTTATGCTGAAACCATGATGTTGAAATTTCATGTCACCGTTAACCAACTCAACTTTTTTGTAATGGAATATTGACGTCACAGACTAAAATCAAAAGGAATTCAACATATAAGAACTTAATAAAAAAAAATACAGTGACCAAAATAAAAAAATATGTCAACTTACATAGCCAAAAGATTATTTAAGCCTTTTATTTATATTCATCATTAAAAATTGACAAAAACATGAACTAACCAACAAAATGTGACAACAAATTTGTAGTTTGCAATATCTATCATATAAGAAAATTAGGTGGTCTTAAAAATCCCTAATTACCCTTCTTATCCCATAATTTGCCACGTGGCTATGTTTAGCAATAAGCAACCTATTTTTCTTGGATTAACACTCATAGATTCAAATAATAAATTCCAATTAATTAATAAAAAAATTATTAAAACTCAATTCCCCTTCCTCATTCAATACACGGTTTAATAAAAAACGGTTTCTCTTCCATCTACACAAACTTCTCTTCCATCTACACAAATCGTCCCTCACTCATTCCAACCACGATCGTCTCCTTTTCCCATGTCTCATATCCATCCCCTCTATGTTCTTCCATTCATTTTGAAATCTTACAACTTTCGCCAACTTCTTCATCTTTCTCTTTCTCTTCCTACTTCTTCTTCATCTTCATAATGCTTTAGATAAAGGTAGATAGAATTAGGTTTGGAACAAAAATGAATATGAAAGCACGGACGGGGACGGAAAGTTTATTTTTCAGTAAGTTTATTATTTTTTCTTTATGCATTAGTTTCCAATCTCTTTTCTTCTCCCTGTGAATCTTTGGTTTTGAATGGATTTTGTGTGTCTCTTGTGTAGATTTTTCTGCTCTGAGTAAAGCATCATGCAAAATAAGAGCTAGAGGAACAAGGATATGAGAGAAATATGCATTTTCTGTCTTCATTTTCTTCAACAAAGATGTTACTTTTATCTTTTCTGCTTAGATCTATGAAACTACGGTAATTTTACGGTGGTAGACTCTTTGACAATGGTAGATTTGTGGTGGCGGAAACAGATTTCCGACGATGATTTTTGTTTAATTTTCCGGTTGGATTGTGCACACGGGAAGAAGATTGAGCATAACTGGATCTATTTCTCTCTTTTATTCTTAATTTTTTGTTGATTTTTTCTCTCAATTTTTTGTACATGAAAGATCTTGGAGAGAAAGAGGTGAAATGGTAGAAGACAACAAAAGCGCAACATCGGTCAACCATCAGAACCTTTACCTTGGCGTTGAGAGTAAGAGATCTGTCATGTCAAATGGTGAGTAACTTAATTTTCATCTTTTTCATCTTCCTGAATCAGATTTTCCTTACTTTTGCACCCTCCATGTTTGACAAAATGCTTCTATGAATTTTCACATTATGTGTACTGCTGTTGGATTTATATGTTTTTTTTATCATTGTTGCTGCTGCTGAATTTTCTATTTCCCTTATCATATTTATTGGATAGTGCAAAGGGAAGAAATCTCAGGATCCTCTCTATATAGCACTTTTATTTGTTGGTGGAGAGGTAATATCTTATCTATATAGATAGTTTGTGTTGTAGCTTTACTATTATGTATTTGTTGTTCACTTGATCTTTAGAGATTCCTACCATTGAGTGCAGTGTCATTACTTCATCTTCACTTTATGATTTATACAAAGAATATACTTTTTATTTGCAGAGGAGCCTTCATTGACTTAGAGAAAACAATTTCAGACAGGTTGAACAAACCTGAAATTTTCATATGTACTCAAATTGATGCTTTAGCGCACTAAAGGCATCATCACTTTTAATGAGTTTAGGCGTATTGTATTAAGGAATTTTCAGTTTATCCAGCATTAAAGGTATAACTTTATTTGAAATTTTGTAGTAGTAGATTTTTCCTACCTTATAACTTTTCATATAATTGGAGTATGATTCTGAGGGTTACTTTCCAGCCAACAATTGATTCTTAGTTTTGTAATGCAGCAACAACAGCAGAAACACAACACCGACACTGACCGTCGACATCAGTAATAATTTCAGACAACGACACTGACCGACAATTTGAACATATTCTATTGATATAAAGGAAATGATTTCATTTGAACAATATGATGCATAGCAGGGATGTATTGTTGGTTCTTTGGCAGGAAATTGCCGGTTTTATAAAATATCAGGATGCACTTCAAATTTCAAGTATCAATGATATTTGTTTACTTGGCTGCTGGAGCTGGAATAACATCATTCCTACGTAAGACCGCCCTTTGTCACTTATTTATTTTGTCGGAGAGTAATTCTTTAATTCATTCTGAATAAATCATATGCCTCTATTGTATGTCTTTGTTTGTTGTGTCATTTCTGAAGTTAAATATGCTACATGCGGTGGCGACTTTTCTCTCTGGTTATTTTAAGTTGAAGGAGCTTCTATAGTATATGGTTTATGAAAATTGTATTAAGGTTACTTTAGGGTTGGAATAAGTGTGTCGAGATTAATGAGATGCATGAAAACATGATTTTTCCACTGGCAATGCAAACAAAGGAATCAATGTAAGTATGTAAGTATATTACAACAACAGTATGCCATGGTCCACATGAAATATATGAAACATGTATGCCAGTGGCTCACTTTATTTCCATGCCCCAGAAAAGCATAATTCTTGACTTTTTAATTATTACTGAAGTGTTTCATTGTATATCAGGTATATCACATATTATGTTTGCAAGGAATCAAAATGATAATAATCGACGGCGATGTTTCGCCTTCTCTCGCTGAAACGACTAACATTGATTTGATTTTTTACAACCTGCCGATGATATTCAACCGGATGACCCTAACATCGTCAGGATCTATAAGTTGCCGATGATTTTTGAATTATATGTTGTTTCATAACTTTAGATCTATATAAGATCATGATGCTATGCTTGTATTCTGTTAACATTCTTAGATTGAATCATTGGGAATTTGAAGTTCAGGGAACTAACGTGTGAGAGTTGATTGAATTAACTATTGAAAGATTTGATTGAATTATCTATATAGGATCATGATGCTAAGCTTGCATTCTGTTAACATTCTTACAGTGTAAGGACGACGTCGAACTGCTTCAACCAATTGACCGCCTTCGGTGTAACTAATATGATGTCGAGGTGAACCACTAAGTTTGGAGAATGTGTGACTTTCCATAAATTCACTCATGTAAAACATTGCTAGGGTTCTTCCTGGAAGATACTTATCTGATACTGTTACATTCTTAATAGTTTCCACTTCCAATTTCTGCACTTCTTTAATATAGATGTTATTTAACACCAATGCATTATGGGAACAATTAGGTGGATAATCCCTTATTGGAGAGGAAGGTATGTATAGGGTAATGTCGGTTGCAAATGGCTTACTTGATTGGTCACGAAGAACATTGGTCATGGGAATTCTTAATTTAACTCCAGATAGTTTCAGTGATGGGAGGAATTTTCAGTCCGTGAAGTCTTCAGTTTTATAGTTTTGTATGTATTTGTTAACAACTTTCAAAACATCATGCATTTGACAAGTTTCACATGGAAATATATTTGTTAATACAATGCAGCACACACACACAAGTTTCTTTGTATCTTGTTATAGATAAGCATGCATGTTTCTTTTGAACGTTCTCAAGTTCAGGAAACTACACTATGAATACATGTCTATGAGAGTTTTCGAAATGACATGATTTTCAAGAATAAGGAGATGAATATAGGGAGGATAATTGATAGTATTTAAACAATGTCTTGGTACTAGTTAAAGAGTAGAAGGCCTGAGTTTAGATATTCTATGGAGCTTTGAGTACGAAATCCGAGCGAGTGTGTGTTCTGACTGAAAGCAATGGAATGAAGCGACATTAGTGTTTTGGGGAATTTATGATAAGAAAGATGCATAGTATGAGTGGTTGGTATACAGGAGATGAATGTAGGATGATGGAGATGCAGGAGTTTCATTTGGTTTTTTTTACAGGTTTTGTGGGGAGTCTAATGAGTAGTAGTGCTCTAAGGCGGGGTTTATAGCAGGCAGGGTGTGCCCCTAGGGAGATGGAGTCCATCTGTTTTTCTTACTTTATTGAAGCTAAGTCTAATGGTTTTGTGATTGGGTGGGATTGGTGGAATTGCAGTGGTTTAACTATCACATTCTTAGAGCTTGTCTTTTTTGGCTGCCATTTGGAGGAGTTTAGGTATTAGTCATGGTGCTGACAGGTTATTAGTTTGGATTGAATTCAGATGTTTGGGTTATGGTATGGGCGCTTAAATAAGTGTTGTGTTGGTGCGAATCTTGGTTTGAGGTGAGTTGTGTTTGCTTATTGGGGGTGATGATCTTTATAGCCCAGTACTGATCTAAGTCTTATTGATCGATGGGTGTTTTATACGGTAGTATTGACAAGAGCAGGATGTGTTGGGGATTGAAAAGAGGTGGTTTTGAAGTGAATTGTTTTGTTCGACAGTGGTGCACTGTGAAAAGCAGTTGAAGAGTGTAAGGGGTTCAAGTACTGAGTGTGTGGAAGCCATAAGTATGTTTCAGGTGTGGTGCCCTTTGGTCAGATGCAAGAGATTACGAATCGAGTTGGTTCTGATGAGAAACAGGTTTTCGCATCTTGCAGGCCTGTGTTGGCATTGTTGCGCTATACTGGTTAGGTTGAGAGGCAAGGGTGGAATTACTTATGGTTTATATTGTCTAAGTACATGGAGTCTCGGTGGATGTCAAACTGACGGACTTAGCGGAGGTGGTTGGGAGCTATATCACGCAGGTCGAGGTAGTGGAAGTTTAAATATAGCAAGAGCTATAGGTGTGGTGGGCTTAAAGAATAGTAGATTTCTTTCAGTTGAAAAACAAGTTGCCACCACTAATCCAGACATAATCACTATTGACCTTCACGACGAAGGTGAATTTATAGTGATAGATTGGGATGGAATATGGGATTGACTATCAAGCCAGCAATTGGTAGATGTTGTACGTCAAGAAATTCTCTTGGCTAACAAAGTGTCTGAGGGTTGTGAAAGAGTACTCAACCGGTGTTTGGAGCCATCTTTGACTATGTGTGATAGTTGTGATAACATGGCAATGTTCTTAGTACTGTTCAAAAAACCAGTGCAGATTAATGCAGCAACTTAAGAATAATCATCTTCAAATGATCAAGGTGCATCTGAACCTAGATTGTGGAGCAGTTGGAGAGTGGAGAAGGCGGTGTGGAAGGCAGCAAGAAATAGGCATTTATTGAGGTGTGTCTACGAGGTAGTATTGACAAAAGCAGGATGTGTTGGTGATTGAATAGAGGTGTCGTTTTGAAGTGAAATGTTTGTTCAGTTGTGGTGCAATGTTAAAAGCAGTCGAAGAAGGAAAGTGGTTCAAGTACTGAATTTGAGGCATCCATAAGCATGTTTCAGGCGTAGTTACTGTTGGACAGGTACAAGAGACTGAGGCTAGAGTCGGTTCTGATGAGATGCAGGTTTAAGCTTTTTGTAGGCCGGCGATGGTATTGATGCATTAAGCTGGTTCGGTTCTGTGGCAGGATTGTGTTGGATTGTGTGTTACATCGTTGTAATATGAGTGTTTTCCTTTGTGAAATTCGGCGGTTTGGGGCGGGAGCTGGTGGTTTATTAGGTGCATTTGCTGTAATTTCGGTTGTCAGGCAAGGGTGGAATTCTTTTGGTTTAGGTGTCTAAGAATAGGGAGTTTTGGTTGGATATCAAATTATCGGGCTTGGGGGGGGTGATGGGGCGTTATATCAGTCTTGCTGTGTAGAGTAATCTTAGTACTGTTAGGGAGTATGTTTGGGTTATGAGGCAGATGATCTGTTTTGGCATCTGCTTTTTGATTATGTCTTGTATTAAATCATGGTATTGCAGGCATTTCTTATGCCTGGCTTTGAATAAAGTATTCTCTTTTGCCTTTAAAAAAAATGATTCCAATCCATGCTAAAGAACGTAACCATGTACCTCACATTTTGATACTACATTTGTTGTTTAAGCTATATACGCCAACCCAGTCGCAGTTGCTCTACGTGTTTAATTTCTTGAAAAAGAGCAATGTTATTTTTCACTCCACACATTTAGAATACCCAACTATTAGAGCATGCCATGTAACCACATTTCATATGATTCTGTTTGGAAATGAATATGACAAGTTCCTTTTGTTCATGGAAATGATTAATTGAATAACATAGAAACAAGCACATGGAATGGCTTATGAATTGAAAGTTTGTTGTAAGAATATGGGTTTAAGTCTCAAAATGTTTGATTTAAAATTTTGTTTATTTAATTTCTTAAAAAAGTCAATTAAAAATTAAAAATATTAATTGTTAATTAATAATATATCCTGTAAATAAAATAAAATTTAAATTTATTTTGTAAAAAAATTGATTAATTAAATTTTAAATTAATTTTTTATTTTATTTAAATAAAATTATTTTGAATGTAAGATTTAATGTTTGTTAAGAAAATAAATGGAATAATTTGACTAATATATGGGTAATTTTGAATAACATAAAAAATGTTTTTCTTTTAAACATAATAAACTTTATTGGTTAAATAATTTTTTTTCTTTTTTACATTTTTTCCTATGCATTATAACTCATTTTAAAAAATTATTTTTGAAAACAAATTCGTGTAACACATCGGTACCCGTGCGATCGCACGGATATTCATTAATATGAAACGGAAAAACTTAAACTATTGATTTACGTATTAAAAACTAAAAAATTATCGATCATTATTTAAAAGTATGTAAACAAATGCGCGTAACACACTATTATCCGTGCAAACGCACGAGTATCCAGACCAGAATTCATGCGAACGCACGAGGTATTTCATTTTTTGTATAATTAAAGAATAAATGTAAATATATTTAAAATAATGTATGAATCTAAACACGAGCAAAATGTATTTATTTATGTTACTAATATTTATTTATACAATTAAAATAATATTTATAAATACTATTTTATTATTTGATATTTATTAAACTAAATCATTGCATAAATATTTTTATAAAAAATACCAACTGATGCCCGCGTGTATTGATTCTATCTTTTATTTAAATATAAATTATATTTTTTATATTTACTAATTCTTATTAATCCTATTTTTTATGTTTACTAATTACATTTGGTTACTTTTGTTATTTTCACGTATTATTATGGAAAATGTAAACACATCAATATTCCTCATATCAGTAAAGTGTGTTGTGTGACACCTATACAAATCAATAATTTAATGTTTTTCAATCAAAAAATTATACAAAAATATATAAATGTTAGATACTAAAACGGGAAAAATGAAGTCATTGATAATGTAGAAAAGCACATGAGACAAATATTTTTATATACGGGAAAAATTTTAATATTTTAGATTGAACTTTATTTTTATATATGAAAAAAGTGTATGGATGATCAAAATACTTTTATAATTGGGAACAAGTTTTTTATTCACTAAAATATTTTTATAAATTATTGCATAAATATTTTTATAAAAAATAGCAACCGGTGTCCGCGAGTATTGATTCTATCTTTTTTAAAAATATAAATTATATTTTTTATATTTAATGATTATTATTAATTCTACTTTTTTTCAAATTTTAAATGTAGACAGATGCGCGTTGTCGATCCCAGGATTTTCATCCAGGTACAAACGCGAAAGTGGCGCGGAACACAGAGTTGCCAGCAATGTATATTTATCCCAAGAGAGGGAAAGGAAACACCGCATAAACCTGAGGAAGAGGGAAAGGAATGGTCATCGCAACCATAGCCTGGGTTCGGGAGTCGGTTACGCGAGGGGAAGGTGTTAGCACCCCACGCGTCCATCGTACTCGATAGGATCCACGCTTGTTGTCTAATCTAAGGGTGAGTTACCCTAAAATCTACTGCTGTACTGACACAGGGAAAGGGAAAACAAAGACAGACTCGATAGGACATCGTCGTCCTAGGCCTACGTACTCCCTTTGTGCAATGGGAAATTCAGAGTCAACGTAGTTCGGACCAAGTTCTTTTTGTGTTTTTTATGAGCGACGTTGAGTTCGCGTCCGACAGTTAGGGTCGATGCCTGTTTGCGACTCAGACGGAAAGTAACGTGCCCTTTTTGAAAATAGCCCTTAGTTTGACAATCCCGAAGGACAAAAAGGTTTGAAGTTTGTTTGTGTTTTTTAGGACAGAAGTGACTTGAGTTAGTTCATAACTCAACTTGAACCAAAGTCTATGACACGGGAACGAATGCGTCGCATGGTCGTCCCCAATGGGACGTATGCTCAACACTCTAGAAGAGAGAAGGGGGACCCCTCAATCTTCACTTCCTATGTTTAAGGCTTGTGTGCAAGGCAAGTTGACCTTATTAAGTATCTTAGAAGGGTTATGAGATGAGAAGAGGGACTCAAAAGAAAAGAAAACACTAAGGGGAAATCTATCCTAATGTTATCATGCAAAAGTGGCCCTAAGGTTGAGTTTGAAAGGGGAACATCTACCTAAGTTAGCATGCATGGTTTGAATCCTAATGTCTATCCTACTCCAAGCTTAATCAAGGATTAAGTTGGACTAGGAAATCCTAAGGGAACACGCAAAAGTGAATCCAAGACTTAAACAAGTCTTGAGATCCAAAAGGAAAGAAAAGAAGTGAGGGAGATGAAGAAAAAGATGACACAAGAGATAAGAAACAAAGTAGGGCAGCAAGCACTTCATGTCATAGTAAGCTCAAATCATCGAAGAAGGAACTTCATCTGTCACACTCAAAACATGTGCCAAAACTAGGCAAAACGTTCACTTATGTCATTCATGCAAGCAACAAAAGATCATGTGAGGCAAGAAGTGAGAAAATGTCATTTAATGGAAACCATATCAAGGGGATCAGAACCTCACACATGTCATTCAAAGCAAATAAGAGTCACCAAACATTTATGAGATCTTATGAGAAGGCATCTCAAAGAAACTAGTTCAAAACATTCAAAGAGTTGTGTCAAAATATTGTCAACTTGGAAAATCCACAATAAACAGAAAAATGATTAAATGAAAATGATTCCAAAGCCACAAACAAACCAAGTCAGTATATGATCACAACATATAATCATTCCAAGCTTCACTTAAACACAAAGGGCCAAAAAGATCCAAACTAGGTCACGTACCCAAAACATTCCATTCAAAGTTTGAGTCACATGTAAATATCAACCAAAAATAGAAGCATGCCTTATAAAAATCTGAATAAATTCTCAAAGTCACGTCATATCCATCAAGAATGTATGTGAAAAAGGTCTCACCAAGAATCACAAAATTACATCACCATATGGATTCAAACATCATACGTATCAAGCTAACGAAGCAATAATCGAGGAGCGAAGAGAACCACATGGAAAATAATCAAAAATTGATCACCAAGACAGAAACATGACATTCAAACATTCATAATTTAATTGTAAATACATGGCAAAAAAATCGGCTCAAGAAGGCATGGCAAAGTCATCAAACACAAGCATTAACCACAAGGGTAAACATGGAATACACCTTGGAAAAGAAAATCAGAATTAATTATCAAAACAAATGAAAAATTAAAATAAAATTCAAATATAATTAAATAAGACATTAAAATACGTTCATGATTTTTTTTGGAATTTTTCTATAAAAGGAAGTATTTTTAATAATTAAAACAAAAACGAAAAAAAAAAAGAAAAAAAAAAGTAATAGAAACAGAGGGTGTATTAGTAACCCAAAAATAAGGCCACACGATTTGGGCTGGTAGTGGGGGTGTGAAAAGGAATTCGTTGGGCCCAAGATGAAGTCACTTATGTTCAGAATTTTAAAATAAAAAGAAAATAAAAATAGTTATTAAAGGTGTAACAAAAGTTATGTGACATGTTATCAATTGGTCATTCCAACTTAAGTCATAAAAGACAAAAAGGAAATAAGAAAAATAAAAAAGAAAAAAAATAAAATGCAAAGACCAATGTGGATGCGCCACCTCATCGTCTTCTTCCCCAAAACACCCACCCCGCCGGAAAAACCTCTGACCACCGCGGGACCACCTCGCCGGCGCCGGCCACCACCGGAGGTGGTCCGGCCGCCGGGAAAAAAACAAAGGGGGGGACTACCCCACCCGATTTTTCGCGTAGATTCCATATTTGACATTATCAGTTTTAAAGCCTCTATCACCAAGAAATACAGCCATGAACGAAATACACACAAACTTTCATTTCATTAAATCAAGACAACCATGGTACTATCTTCAAGGAAATTTAATGTAGATTCCAAATATGTCAACCATTTTTAAAAACAACCAAAGGAAACACATGAAAGCAAGCAATAAAGTAAACCCTAAAAGAGAAAAACTCCATGAAAACCACATATACTCAAGTTTAACCAATGCCTACCATGTAGGACTTCAGATGCAGATGCATGAACATGTTTATCACTTAAAAAAAACTAGTATGAACAACAAGAAGGAATCATGGTGTTACCTAACGGAGGAGCTCCGTTGGCCCTTCAAATGACGTTAGAGCTTCAAATAAATCCTTCTATTAGCCTCCTAGTACCTCACTGGATCTTGAATGAGCAAGAGAATGGAAGAAACTTGGAGCAAAACCAAAATTCGAAGAGAGAGAAACTAGAGAGAGAAGTAGGGTTTTGGATGTCAAAACGGCAGAATGAAGCCCTCCATCCCCTTAGGGTTTGTTCTCTCCTTATATATGATGGATTGTGGTGGTTTTTAGAGGCCCAAACCAAAGAAAAAAGAGTTTGGAAATTTGGTAAAAAATGGGGTGAATAGTAATATGGGTTTGGCATGGAGAGGTGTGTTGGTAGTGTTTTTTTTTATGGGCAATGAGCAAAATAGAGGTGTGAGAATCATAGAATGAGGTAGTACCATATGGAAACAAGTTTGGTGAGTTTTGTGGTTTTCCACTTTAGGCCATTTATTTGAAATATGGTGCATGGTGTATGGTGTATGGTGTATGTTTGATCATTTTGGGCAAAAAAGATGATGATGATATATGTGGTTATGTATGGTGGGTAGTAAAATTATATGATGAGGTGTGGTGGAATTAGCAAATGGAAAGTGGAAGCTTTTGGTGAATTTGGGAATTTTCTCAATATGGCAAATTATTTGAATTTCATGACATGCATGGCACATTGTATGAAATCATAATATACATGCCACAAAATTATACCACTCTTGTACCATAAAAATCTCTTTTGAGTCACCATACGAATGATTTCATAAGCATGACTTTTATGAAGACTTTTTGCATGATGAGTATTTGCATGAGATTCCAAAAATGGAAACTTTAGAAAACCCTAACTTGCCAAATTAGGTAAGTTTCCTCTATTCTTGATTTTTTTATGATTCTTTTGACTTTTCTTGATTATGAGTCATGCCTTGATGAGGCGAGGGCCTTGAGGCTTTGAGGGAGCCCCAAGATTGAAAAATAAACTCAAGCTTGCCTTTGGAATAGATGCTCTTCTCCTTGAGAACCAAAATACCTTGATCCCATGCTAAGAACCAATGATATACACAGACGATAATGCAAAATGAAATGAAACATAAGCCAGTTAATACTAAAGGTAGGAGAGCAAATTTTGGGGTGCTACAGCTGCCCCTATTCAATCAACTTGGTCCTGAAGGTATGATAGCAACGACTGTCATGCGTTCAAAGGATTCACGGGGATTGAATACCAAAAGAAACCTGAAATTTGCAATCCTCAAAGGAGGGACGACTCCACTAAGGAACAAGCGATAAATGCTGCACTTGTCACAACACGTACGAGTGTTGGAAACCAATACGAACAATGTATTGGAATGTCATGAAATAAACACAAACGAGTGTTAACTACGCTGGGGATAAACACGGACGGGTGTCAAGGAGTCAAAGATATCAGATACGAACAGGGTACCGAAAAGATACACGGACGGGTGTAAAAAGGTTCAATACGGACGGGTATCGAAAAGATACACGGACGGGTGTAAAGAGTTCAATACGGACGGGTATCGAAAAGATACACGGACGGGTGTAAAAGGATTCAATACGGACGGGTATCGAAAAGGTACACGGACGGGTGTAAAAGGATTCAATACGGACGGGTATCGAAAAGGTACACGGACGGGTGTAAAAAGTTTCAATATGGACGGGTATCGAAAAGGTACACGGACGGGTGTAAAAAGTTTCAATATGGACGGGTATCGAAAAGGTACACGGACGGGTGTAAAAAGGTAAATTTACCGGGGATTAATCTCGCTGGGGAATGGAAGGCAACACGGACGGGTGTCATCCAAAGGTCAATACGGACGAGTATCGAAATCAAAGGTTCAAACACAGACGAGTGCTGAAAGGACACGGACGGGCGTCAAATGTCAATACGGACGGGCATTGAAATAAAAGTTCAAACACGGACGGGTGCTGAGAGGACCCGGACGGGTGCCAAATGTCAATACGGACGGGCATTGAAACAAAAGTTCAAACACGGACGGGTGCTGAAAGGACATGGACGGGTGCCAAATGTCAATACGGACGGGCATTGAAACAAAAGTTCAAACACGGACGGGTGCTGAAAGGACACGGACGGGTGCCAAATGTCAATACGGACGGGCATTGGCTTAAAAGGTTTAAACACGGACGGGTGCTAAAAGGACACGGACGGGCATCAAAAGTCAATACGGACGGGCATTGGCTTAAAAGGTTCAAACACATACGGGTGCTGAAAGGACACGGACGGGCGTCAAAGTCAATACGGACGGGAATTGGCTTAAAAGGTCCAAACACGGACAGGTGCTGAAAGGACACGGACGGGCGTCAAATGTCAATGCAGACGGGCATTGAAACAAAAGTTTAAACACGGACGGGTGCTGAAAGGACATGGACGGGTGCCAAATGTCAATGCAGACGGGTATTGAAACAAAGGTTCAAACACGGATGGGTGCTGAAAGAACACGGACGGGTGTCTGACGGAAAAAACCCTTGAGGGAATAAACCAAAGGACCACCTGGACGAAGGGGTAAAAATGAAATCATGGATTAACGCTCCTGGCAAACAACTCTGCAAGGGAATGTCAAATATTGCTTTGAATGACTAAACCCAACACTTGTGGAGTAAAGTCGAATGATATTCTCCGAAATCTGCTTTTTTCCCGACGAAGGAAACTCAAACCTGGCTTATGCTTCGGATGCATATGTTTGAATTTTACCGTAATGCTCCTCACGAAGTGGAAATGCTATGCATTTGAGGATGCAATGCAAATGCTTATGATATGCAAAAAGGGTCTCTCCAGCAAAATAAATGCTGGAGAGAAAAGACCAATTCAGCTGGGGATGACAAAAATAAATTGTCCTCTGAATCTAGGAACTCTGTTGAGAAGGATCACACTAACCGACTCTTTGGATCCACAACTTCTGCCGGGGATGAAATCCAAAAGCATATACACTCTACCGGGGATTACACATGTCCTTTACTGAAGGTGACATCGAACATGAGATTCCTCCTCTGCTGGGGGAGTTGAGAATGAATGCCAATAACGGAACCGGAAGTCTGTTACTGAGGATTGCCAATAACAGGTGGGCTTAGGACCTGCTGAGGGATGCCAGCCCATAATACCATCCTGCTTAGGGAAAACAGTCCATAATACCATCCTGCTTGGGGATACTGCTGAACTTAGCCTGCTGATGGGGAGAATGACTTTACTCCCACCTTGCTGGGGATTAGAATATGACATTGTCGGCGAAAGCATGCTTCTTGACTGGATGGGGAAAGCGAACACCCTGATTCTGTGGGGAAATAACGTCTTGATCCAGAGAAAATACTTTCCAAGTCTCCTGCTGGGGAAGGTCTGCTCTGCTGAGGAAAGGTGCAATCTCAATGCTGGGGAGAGCAACCCTACTGGGGAAGTACGATCCTGTTGCCACTCAACCTGACCTGTCTTTATGTTTATAAACGGCCCTTTGAACTTTCCACTTCCCCCAGACCACCAGGTCTAATGGAAGAAATCATCTCAAGAGGATTTTACAGAAGACCGGGCGTTCGTACTGCCCCAGGGTCTCCAAACTCTTGGAGAGATTTATCAGATCTTGACATAACTGCCCCAGACTTCATAATCCATGAAGTACATTACCTCAAAAGGAATTGTAATGACTCGAAAATACTCTGTCCCAGTATTCTAAACTTTTAAGAGGTGTTTTCAATTAACCATTTTCAAGAGTAGACAATTTCTCACGCTCTGGAGGTGGCCTGCCCCAAGTCTTGAAGGAACTTTTTCCCCTGACTGATCTTACAGAGATTTGTCAAATCGACCTGATTGCCCCTGTTTGGCTGCTTTAGGGAGAGTTTTCAGCGTGACTGCTCCAGATTAGCTGCATCTTATCACCATTTATCGGGAACCTCCAGGCTGCGCACAGTCTCTTGGCCACATACCCCTTGACATGATCGTCCTTCGGAGTTTTCACCACCTCAACTTGGCGTGATCGAGTTTCTCGACTGTCGTTCATCGTGTAAGCCTCTTTTGATATCAAACACATGCAAGCAGAAAATGTTTATTATGAGAATGGCAATTCTAATGCAACACTCATGTTAACCTTGAAGTTTTATTGAAAATGCGTCGCTAAGCCTTGTGAACGAATCACTAGCTGGGATGCGACCTTGATTTTTAAATGGCAAAACAATGCGCACATGCAATACCAACAAATCTTATTAGCACAACTCGTAGGAGTCAGGAACGCTATCCTGTTGAAGTACGCTTTCGGAATAAACCCTGTTTCAATTAGGACTTTTAAGGGTTGTAACGTGGTCTGGTTCACGGTTTCAGAAAAAGGATTTATGGCTCAAAATTTATCGGTGCCCACCCACTCTTCGTGATGTTCTCCAGTCCTATGTTCAGTTAATCTGACACAAACGCCCATCTCTCAAAAGGTTTATGATCTTTAAGGAACCCATGCCACTAATGGTTTGACACCTAAGGAAGTTTTGGAGTGACAGTCACCCCTTTTTATCTTTTGTGCCTGTAATCACACGAATTTGTTCTTATCGAGGATTTTCTTTTGTAATCCTTTTCGTTTTTCGCTTTTTCTTTCTTTTGCCTTTTTTGATCCCTAATTTTTGCCTGGACTGACTCTTTTGAGTTTTTCGATTTTGAAGTCCAGCGGGATGCCCTAACTTTTGCCTAAGTCGCTTGTTTTCAAGTTTCGACTTAGCGGGCTTTCTTTTTTTTTATTCCCCTTTTTGAACAAAGCGTGTGACACTGGTTGTCTTACTTGCTTGAAAGGGTTGTGACTGCCTCACTCCTTGATTGTTGATGGATAACCATTTTGGTTTCACATCTCTTGACCTCTTGATGGTGGGATAGAAGGTAATGGATCCTCAGATGCACACTCTCCTTGAAATTTGAATGCTCGGTCAAACTAACTGACGCCTACCCTGCCCCTGGGTTAAGTATGAGGGTTTTTTCGAACAAAAGAAACTCCTACTTCAAGGCTCAAAGGGGTTAACGAGGGTCTATCTCCCTTATATCTCCAGTGTTTAGGGATTTGAAACAATGCCTGTACATCCTCAACAGGGTTCTATCCTTGAACATAAAACCAGAGATTTTGCGTTTTCATCTCATCATCCTCCCTCAAGAGTTCTAGACAAGAAAATTGGTATTGCAGTGCATAAAAACATTTAAGAGTGAACACGAATGGATTACTTCAAGAAAAACATGCTTATTGTATTATGATTGTCATTCAAAAAACAAACAGGTTTCTACATGCAGACAATGTTTAAACAAACAAATGAAAGCTACATATGAAAATGCGGTAAAGAAACAGGAAATCGCCATCGTTGAGGAGACTTGGCTCTGTCTGGACTTATTATTTCTGACAACATACTCGCAGTCTGAGTGTTTACTCGGGAGGCTTCAGTTGATTGACTTCCTCTTTCAGCATTTTCTAGTCTTTAGTCAAAGCTTGCATTTTCCCCATGAACTGTCTCAATTGGCTCTGTACTTCCCTCGGCTCTGCTTGAATTTGTTCCACGATCAACTTCTGGATGGCTTGAGGAGTTGAGCCTGTGCTTCGGAGAGAACCATATCAGGACAAGAATAACCTGCCTCGAACACCTGTTATGCCAATGAGTATGAATATGCAAATGCAAATGAACATGTTTGAATATTCACAGGGCGATCCACCCCTTGATTCCAGTTTAACAACAAGATAGAACGGGACTTCTGCTCATGTATTAAGAAAAACCAGAGGATAACCGAATGTCAACAATCACAACCCAAGATAATAAGTCTGAACACAATAATCATAGATCCCAACCAACAAGCCTGGTGGTGATCCAAATACAATAAAAAGAAATAGAAAACTACGGCATGTCATCAAAGTCCACAAGTGCCAATTCCCCCATCCATTATGCTCTTTGCTCCAGTCTTGAATTTCCTTGAACAGCTTTTTGGTGTCAGGATGCTTCGGTCTCTGAATTAGCTCTTGAATGAGAACATCTCTCCTATGTATGATCCCTTTCAAGTATCGGCAATGCAACTCCCAAACATCTTCTTCAAAAACACCATCCATGCTAGGCCCTCATTTCTAGGTCTCTTCACTTCAGCTTGGATCTTCAGTTCCTCTATGGAGGCTATGGCTTCATTGAGTCGACCCTCGACTGCTTGTCTCTGGAATACCCCTGATAGGATCTCTGTGTCCTTTTTCTTGAGCTTCAACTTCAATTGGTCAATCTGAGCTAGATAATCGTCTTCCTTTCGCTTATTGTCAGCCATTGCAGTTTCTCGGTGAGCATTAAACTTGTGAATTTTCAACAAAGCCTCGGCCAATTCCTCCTTCTTAGACTTGAGAGCCTTACTGATACCCTCTAGAGCTTGCTTCATCCTTTGTCTGGCTGCGACCTTGTCAGCTAGCTCCTTTTCTGCCTTAGCGAGAAGCTCTGTCTTCAACTCGGCGATATGAACAGCTTCACCCCGCTCATGTTTCAACTGGTAAATCTCTCTTTGTAGCTCACTGTTTTCTTCTCGCAGCTTTTCCTTTTCAGCCCACAACTTGTTAAACTTCTCTATCTCAACTGTGGTAGGAGGCTCAATCAGCAAGGGGTAAGATGGTGGTTCTTTGGAGAATGGCAAAAGCTCCTCCTCTACCCTTTTCTGAATCCAATCTTCATACGCAGGAAATGTTCTGTTGTTGCTCTTCCCAAAAGAAATCTTCCCCTTCTTATGACGATCTTCCCAAGTATTCGCAACTTCTTTTAACAGTTCTGGATTGATTTCCCCACTCAGATATAAAGATTCTTGGACCTCCTCGTCTCTTGGTGGTTCTTTCAATGCATACCCGAATTGCCTAATAGCAAGAATATGGTTGTAGTTAATTCCCCATTTCCTTCCTATTAGAGGCACGTTTGGGAGACCTTCATAACTAATCATGATACCTTGGTCCAACAAGTCATGGTTAACCCAAATTAGATTATCTGCCCTCAAGCCCATCAATCTTTTGGACCAATCCAATGTTCCTTGAGTATCTACAAATGCCCCAGATTTGGGAAGACGATCAATAAACCATTTGTAGAAGACTGGCGCACAAAAATAAAGGGGCCCTCCCCTCTTCTTCTCGTTCTTATAATGCACCGAATAGTACAGATCTCCAAGCAAAGTAGGTACCAGATTCTTCATGGTAAATATCCGGACAGCGTGCATGTCCACAAAATCCTTCATATTTGGAAACAACACCGTCCCATAGACGCACATGGCCAAGATGGCGTTGAAAACTGACCAACATCTAGCCTTAGCATACACAGCAGCCTGTTCTATCAAAAATTTCACATGAAAGCCTTTACACCCTCCCTTACTGACAACGTAGTTTTTCAACAAAGATGGATCCAGATGCAAAGCCTCAGAGACTTTTCCTAAATCAGGAAGTTCTTTAGAATGATAGAAATGAGCCTCTTCTTTAATGGAAACCTCCAGAATGAGAGCAAATTCCTCCAATGTCGGAGCTAAAAGATAATCAGTGAATAGAAAACAACGCAGGTGAGGGTCATAGAATTGCACCAGAGTGTGCAAAGCCCTATACTCGTATTCAGTGATGTTGCGAGCAAAATTCAGAATTCTTCCATACTCTCCTCTAAAGTATACCAATACCCCAGGTTCTGCCATAGACACAATCTTGTGAACAGGATCCAGAATAAGTGGTGGGAACTTGTACACTATGATGTTCTTTCTCTTCTCGGTACTCATCCTTAATAGTCTTCAAAAACCAGAATTAAAGTTAGGATGCAGCCCTGCAAATGAATAAACATGCTAGGATGCAAAAAAGATGATGCAAATGCACACATGGGATCAAGGATGCCACACAGACTGGACAGCTGCTGCACTGAACAACTGTATAATCTCAAAGGTCTGCCCAAAACCCAGAATACCAAAATAACCATAGTACCACACTGATAAATTTGTTGATCAGAAAATCGGGTATGTTAAAGGTCAAGGTTACCTGCAAACCTGTAAACACCCTGCCCTCTCACATGTGGGTACTAGAAAGCCGAGGATCCTCAATATCACGGGCTCTCAGGTCGAGAAATGATGATACGTTCACCATTTCTGGTTTGGCATCATCACCAATAGAGGAAGCCTCAACTGATTCCCCTCAAAAGAAAACATCCTATGGCAAGTCCTCAGTTTTGGCACTGAGGTCGAGAAGCAATAGTACATTCATCCCTCGGGGTACAGTACTATCGCCAAACGAGGAGTGCTTCCACTGATTCTTTTCCAAAAGGGAACCCTATAGCAAGTTCCCAGCATTGGGTCCTCGGATCGACATGTGTAACGGGTTTGCCATTTCTGGTCTGCCATTATCACGTCTCGGGAGGAGTGTCGTTACTGAGTCCTCGGGAATGGCCGCCAGAGTCGATAGTTTTCCAAGTTACATTCAATCATCTGCACCAATGCGCAGGATAGAACATTACCAAAGAAAACCTCGTCTGGATGTGGAGTTTTCATGTATACTACGTCTGGCCAAATGCCACACAAGTCATACTACTTGCCACGCTAATCCTATGTGTATGCTCAAGCCTGGGTATTGGGCTTATCTCTCGGAACCCCCAACCCGCCAAACAGAAGAACAGTGCAGTAGATGATAATAATATGCAATGCAGTAAATGCGGTAAAAATAAAATACAACAAATAAAGCAAAACAAAAAACACCCAAAGAGAACAAAAACAAATGAGCGCTAGGAGAGACCCGCTTAGGGAACCAGAGTCCCCAGCAGAGTCGCCAGCTGTCGCTCCCAGGATTTTCATCTAGGTACAAACGCGAAAGTGGTGCGGAACACAGAGTCGCCAGCAATGTATATTTATCCCAAGAGAGGGAAAGGAAACACCGCATAAACCTGAGGAAGAGAGAAAGGAATGGTCATCGCAACCATAGCCTGGGTTCGGGAGTCGGTTACGCGAGGGGAAGGTGTTAGCACCCCACGCATCCATCGTACTCGATGGGATCCACGCTTGTTGTCTAATCTAAGAGTGAGTTATCCTAAAATCTACAGCTGTACTGACACGGGGAAAGGGAAAACAAAGACAGACTCGATAAGACATCGTTGTCCTAGGCCTACGTACTCCCTTTGTGCAATGGGAAATTCAAAGTCAACGTAGTTCGGACCAAGTTCTTTTTGTGCTTTATATGAGCGACGTTGAGTTCGCTTCCGATAGTTAGGGTCGATGCCTGTTTGCGACTCAGACGGAAAGTAACGTGCCCTTTTTGAAAATAGACCTTAGTTTGACAATCCCGAAGGACAAAAAGGTTTGAAGTTTGTTTGTGTTTTTTAGGACAGAAGTGACTTGAGTTAGTTCATAACTCAACTTGAACCAAAGTCTATGACACGGGAACGAATGCGTCGCATGGTCGTCCCCAATGGGACGTATGCTCAACACTCTAGAAGAGAGAAGGGGGACCCCTCAATCTTCACTTCCTATGTTTAAGGCTTGTGTGCAAGGCAAGTTGACCTTATTAAGTATCTTAGAAGGGTTATGAGATGAGAAGAGGGACTCAAAAGAAAATAAAACACTAAGGGGAAATCTATCCTAATGTTATCATGCAAAAGTGGCCCTAAGGTTGAGTTTGAAAGGGGAACATCTACCTAAGTTAGCATGCATGGTTTGAATCCTAATGTCTATCCTACTCCAAGCTTAATCAAGGATTAAGTTGGACTAGGAAACCCTAAGGGAACACGCAAAAGTGAATCCAAGACTTAAACAAGTCTTGAGATCCAAAAGGGAAGAAAAGAAGTGAGGAGATAAAGAAGAAGATGACACAAGAGATAAGAAACAAAGTAGGGCAGCAAGCACTTCATGTCATAGTAAGCTCAAATCATCGAAGAAGGAACTTCATCCGTCACACTCAAAACATGTGCCAAAACTAGGCAAAACGTTCACTTATGTCATTCATGCAAGCAACAAAAGATCATGTGAGGCAAGAAGTGAGAAAATGTCATATAATGGAAACCATATCAAGGGGATCAGAACCTCACACATGTCATTCAAAGCAAATAAGAGTCACCAAACATTTATGAGATCTTATGAGAAGGCATCTCAAAGAAACTAGTTCAAAACATCCAAAGAGTTGTGTCAAAACATTGTCAACTTGGAAAATCCACCATAAACAGAAAAATGATTAAATGAAAATGATTCCAAAGCCACAAACAAACCAAGTCAGTATATGATCACAACATATAATCATTCCAAGCTTCACTTAAACACAAAGGGTCAAAAAGATCCAAACTAGGTCACGTACCCAAAACATTCCATTCAAAGTTTGAGTCACATGTAAATATCAACCAAAAATAGAAGCATGACATATAAAAATCTGAATAAATTCTCAAAATCACGCCATATCCATCAAGAATGTATGTGAAAAAGGTCTCACCAAGAATCACAAAATTGCATCACCAAATGGATTCAAACATCATACGTATCAAGCTAACGAAGCAATAATCGAGGAGCGAAGAGAACCACATGGAAAATAATCAAAAATTGATCACCAAGACAGAAACATAACATTTAAACATTCATAATTTAAGTGTAAATACATGGCAAAAAAATCGGCTTAAGAAGGCATGGCAAAGTCATCAAACACAAGCATTAACCACAAGGGTAAACATGGAATACACCTTGGAAAAGAAAATCAGAATTAATTATCAAACCAAATGAAAAATTAAAATAAAATTCAAAGATAATTAAATAAGACATTAAAATATGTTCATGATTTTTTTTTGAATTTTTTTATAAAAGGAAGTATTTTTAATAATTAAAACAAAAACGAAAATAAAAAGAAAATAAAAAGTAATAGAAACAGAGGGTGTATTAGTAACCCAAAAATAAGGCCACACGATTTGGGCTGGTAGTGGGGGTGTGAAAAGGAATTCGTTGGGCCCAAGATGAAGTCACTTATGTTCAGAATTTTAAAATAAAAAGAAAATAAAAATAGTTATTAAAGGTGTAACAAAAGTTATGTGACATGTTATCAATTGGTCATTCCAACTTAAGTCATAAAAGACAAAAAGGAAATAAGAAAAATAAAAAAGAAAAAAAACAAAATGCAAAGACCAATGAGGATGCGCCACCTCATCGTCTTCTTCCCCAAGACACCCACCCCGCCGGAAAAACCTCCGACCACCGCGGGACCACCGCACCGGCGCCGGCCACCACTAGAGGTGGTCCGACCGCCGGAAAAAAAACAAAGGGGGGACTACCCCACCCGATTTTTCGCGTAGATTCCAAATTTGACATTATTTTTCAGTTTTAAAGCCTCTATCACCAAGAAATACAACCATGAACGAAATACACACAAACTTTCATTTCATTAAATCAAGACAACCATGGTACTATCTTCAAGGAAATTTAATGTAGATTCCAAATATGCCAACCATTTTTAAAAACAACCAAAGGAAACACATGAAAGCAAGCAATAAAGTAAACCCTAAAAAAGAAAAACTCCATGAAAACCACATATACTCAAGTTTAACCAATGCCTACCATGTAGGACTTCAGATGCAGATGCATGAACATGTTTATCACTTAAAAAAAAACTAGTATGAACAACAAGAAGGAATCATGGTGTTACCTAACAGAGGAGCTCCGTTGGCCCTTCAAATGACGTTCAAATGACGTTAGAGCTTCAAATAAATCCTTCTATTAGCCTCCTAGTACCTCACTGGATCTTGAATGAGCAAGAGAATGGAAGAAACTTGGAGCAAAACCAAAATTCGAAGAGAGAGAAACTAGAGAGAGAAGTAGGGTTTTGGATGTCAAAACGGCATAATGAAGCCCTCCCTCCCCTTAGGGTTTGTTCTCTCCTTATATATGATGGATTGTGGTGGTTTTTAAAGGCCCAAACCAAAGAAAAAAGAGTTTGGAAATTTGGTCAAAAATGGGGTGAATAGTAATACGGGTTTGGCATGGAGAGGAGTGTTGGTAGTTTTTTTTTTATGGGCAATGAGCAAAATGGAGGTGTGAGAATCATAGAATGAGGTAGTACCATATGGAAACAAGTTTGGTGAGTTTTGTGGTTTTCCACTTTTGGCCATTTATTTGAAATATGGTGCATGGTGTATGGTGTATGGTGTATGTTTGATCATTTTGGGCAAAAAAGATGATGATGATATATGTGGTTATGTATGGTGGGTAGTAAAATTATATGATGAGGTGTGGTGGAATTAGCAAATGGAAAGTGGAAGCTTTTGGTGAATTTGAGAATTTTCTCAATATGGCAAATTATTTGAATTTCATGACATGCATGGCACATTGTATGAAATCATAATATACATGCCACAAAATTATACCACTCTTGTACCATAAAAATCTCTTTTGAGTCACCATGCGAATGATTTCATAAGCATGAATTTTATGAAGACTTTTTGCATGATGAGTATTTGCATGAGATTCCAAAAATGGAAACTTTAGAAAACCTTAACTTGCCAAATTAGGTAAGTTTCCTCTATTCTTGATTTTTTGATGATTCTTTTGACTTTTCTTGATTATGAGTCATGCCTTGATGAGGCGAGGGCCTTGAGGCTTTGAGGGAGCCCCAAGATTGAAAAATAAACTCAAGCTTGCCTTTGGAATAGATGCTCTTCTCCTTGAGAACCAAAATACCTTGATCACATGCTAAGAACCAATGATATGCACAGACAATAATGCAAAATGAAATGAAATATAAGCCAGTTAGTACTAAAGGTAGGAGAGCAAATTTTGGGGTGCTACACGCGTCACCAACAGGTACCCGTGCAAAGGCACGGGTAACCCGCTGGCCGCTACACTATCAAAGTCAATTTGAACTTAACATGTGACACATGATATAAAGAGTATGTGATTGTTGATAAATATAAAGTGTATGAATGACCCAAATACTTTTATAATTGAGAATATGTTTTTTCAAATATAAATTATATTTTTTATATATACTAATTTTTATTAATTCTAATTTTTTTCAAATTTTAGATGTAAACAAATGTGCGTCACCGACGGGTACCCGTGCGAAGGCACGGGTATCCCGCTAGTTTTGAATTATAGAATTTGAATACTTTTCATGGTGCATATTCGGATTATAGAATCTAAACACATCCAGTTTAATGTAATTTAATGTATTCTCAAAATTTATAATCCAAACTATACTAGCAATCTATGAATATGATGATTCAAACAAAATTTGATGACAAAATAAGAGAACGCAACTATTTCAAATTTGAAGATGAAAGAGATAATGAATAAATAAAAGAAGGATGATAAGTTTCCTGAGTTATTAGAGTGTTTGGATTCTAAAATCCAAACACTTAAAAAAAAGTTTCCTTTATATTAATCTAATGGATATTTTTGGACTTTTGAAGATTTTTTTAGAGCCTTGAGGTGGAAAGACAAAATTCTAACAAAAAGAAGTGTATTTCTAAAACCAAAACTAGCGGGATACCCGTGCCTTCGCACGGGTACCCGTCGGTGACGCGCATTTGTTTACATTTAAAATTTGAAAAAAATAATAAAACTAATAAAAATTTGCAAATATAAAAAAATATAATTTATGACCGTGAAGGCTGGATCAGATCCTGTAGAATCAGGCCGCCAAGTGCGTCAGGGATGCTGGTCGTATGGAGAGGAGGGGGTGTACCTGCAAGGTACTCCAACGCTCAAGTAAGAAAGGGTCAGAGAAAAGGGGCAAGTACAAAGTATGAATTCTTAGGGTGAATATTGGATACCTGACCCTCTCAAGCGAGAGGGTTTATATAGAGCCCTCAGCGCGTGGCCAACGGTCCTATTTTCGGGGTGAAATAACTGTTTCCCCCAAAGAATAGGTAACTACCCAAACTAGCCATTACGTCGGGCAGGGTTCCCGAAACTAGCCGTTGTGTCGGGCACATGCATGGTTTCGGGCACCTGCCCTTGACTGTTCGGGGAGCGAGGAAGCCGTGCGTGACGGGCATCAAAATCCGGGGAGGAACGTTGCGTTCTTGCCCGGTTTGAGGGGCAGAAAGGTAACTTTTGCCCCCCTCTGTGGATTGGACTTAGGCAACTTGGGCCGCTCTGGAGCAGAGGCGGATTGGGCCAATTCTAGCCATTGGTCCAGTCTAGAACAGGAGCCCCCCAAGTCGTTGCTCCCGAGCATGGGAGTGATGGCTTAAGGACTGCTTGTTGCTCCGGGGAGCCCGTATGGAGTCGTCGTATGAAGATGAAGAGGATCGTCTTAAAGTGCTCGTGACCCCAGATGTTCGTGAGATTCGTGGTCGTGATATTATTGCCCGGTGTTCGGGGAGAGTAATGGTCAGACAGAATTGGAAATGTTGGGTTGCCACGTGTGCCTCGAGCTCCGTGTGGCAGTTAATAGGCAATGATGGCTAGTGGGTAGTCATTATGGCCTACGAGCGCGTGTTTGCACGTGCCCCTTTGTATAAAAGAGGGAAGATCGTTTCATTTGGAATTTTTCAGTTCTGATTTCTCTTTGCTTCCTTCAAGATTTTGCCCGACACCGTTCTCTGCCTCTCCGACCACCGTTACAAGCTTCCAAGCAGCATTTTCTTCTACTCAAAACAAGTAAGTGTTCTGATTCTTTGCTTGTTCTACTTCTGTTAGTTGTTAATGGTAGATTGCATGCGGTTAGGGCTAGCTTTAGAGGACAAAACGAGTGAGTCTCCGACGATTGTTGGTGGTGGACGGTGGCTGTGCCATTTTTCTACTTCTAACATGTCACCGGAGTTGGTAGTATGTTTTGGTTGACGGCGTCATCGCGATGGCGACGCTTGTGTAACCGTCGTGACTTTTTGTCTTCTGGGCAGATGATGAGTTTTCCGGTAGAACGCTCCCAGATTCCGGTGAGGCTTTGCGATTTCTGGTGAAGCTTCAAACGGAAACTGGGTATGAGTGCGGGGAAGCTCCTCGCTGGGGGATAATTCGTTTCGAGCGTCTCCTCGCGGGGAGGTTTCGGCTCCATATTTGATGTTATGGCTTAGGCCGGGGACCTTGTCCTCAGCCCTTTGCGCGCCCTTTCACTTGACTTAGCGGTGGAATGGTGGATTTGATTTGTTGTCGAATTCACTTTCTTCTCTGCTTTTCAGGTGATCGACATGGCGACGGGGCTAGATAGAGAAGTTATTTTAGACACCTCTGAGGAGGAAACAAGATTCTCGGACAACAGTAGCTCGACGGCTTCGAGCTCTCCAAGTGATGTCGGCGAAGAAGAGGTTTGGGACGATATGGACGAGGATGTTGCTGATGATTTTGCGGAGGAATGGGAGGTGGCCGAGCCTGCTGAGCACGTGTCCAAGCTTGTGGGGGACGTCTTTACTGAAGTGGGGCCGGAGGGAGAGTGGAAGGTGCACTTCCCTTCCGAGGACGAGCAGGTCTGCACAAACTTCGGGGACCGCTTTACGATGTACGAATATGCCTTCAAGGAGTTGGGCTTGAGGCTGCCGTTCACCGATTTCCAGCAGTCAGTGTTCGAGCATTTGAGGTTGGCCTCCACGTAGCTGCATCCGAACACTTTGGCCTTTATCCGGGCGTTTGAGTTGGTGTGCGAGCATCTTGATATAGGGACTACTTTCCCTCTGTTCTTCACTGTCTTCCATCTTCAGCGGCAGCTGTCGGGGAGGAAGTACGGCTGGGTTTCGTTGAAGCAGCTCCGCAAGCTGTTCAAGCCTTTTTCAGAGTCAATAAGGACGTTCAAGGAACGTTATTATGTCGTTGAACCCTTGTCTGAAGCTGCTCAGGACAACACATACGTCTGGGCGATAGAGGTTGACGAGGACGGGAACGAGCTGCACGACGAGGAAGGGAGGTATATTGGGCGGAGACTTTACAAGTTCCCCATCCACTGGTCACCCGACCACTTCACCAAGGAGCCCAGGGATTATGTCTTCCAATCGAGCGAGTTGCTCGGGCAGGACGCCGCGGCGTATGAGGCGCTGGTGAATTGGGTCAACTCCTTCCGGCTTGCTGAGTGCTGGATGAGCAAGGGCAGTCCGATCTTTGAGGAGGACGGGAGCCAGAGAGTTGAGCGTAGATTCATCAATGTTAAGGCACTGCTGGAGTCTAAGACTCCCGCGGACGCTGAGAAGCTGCTCGGTAGTCTTAGTTATTTAGATTTTGTTCATGTCATTTCTTTTTCTCGTATCTAACGCGTTCGTGTTTTGTTTGTGCAGGTGAGATGCCTCAGGCTCATGATCGGGTTGTGAGGAATGCTCTGGCGAGGAACAAAGTTGGAACGGCTCCTCTGAAATCTCGGTTTACTGGTGCCCGTGTTCCTCCTCCGGCGCAATTTGCTGCGGGGACCTCCATTTCTCCCACTCCTGCTTCCCGGGGATCTCCCCTGTCTTTAGCCGGGCGTCCCAAGCGGCCAAGGATAACTGATGCCGTGGACCTTACTCGGGTAGCGGAGAAAGGGAAGTTCGAGCTTCCTCCCTGCATCCTCGATATGAGGTTTTTCGAAGGTAATTCTTTAGTCGTTCCTCGGGCGAAATCTCTTCGCTTGGAAGGTATGGATCGCCCGAGCAAGAGGGCGCTAGTGGTCCAAGACGCTTCTGCCTTGGTCAGGATGCTAGAGATGGCAGCTGTTTATGCTGAAGGGGACTCTGCAACTGAGTCCGAACTCAATGCTGCCCGTGCTTCTGTGGCATCCCTCAAGGAAGAGGTTAAGGGTTCTGGCGAGGCTCGGAAGAAGGCTGAAGAGGAGGCGGCCAGGCTGAAGGAGGAGAACTCTACGCTGACGGCGGAGAAAAAAGCTGTCGAGGAGCTAATCAGGGAGTTGAGGGCGGCCAATGCCCCGGGTGTCGAAGAGCCGGATGATGTGAGAAATTTGAAGACTAGATCCGAGCTGGTTGCTCGTATGCTGCTGGCCGAAGATGATGGCATCGCCGTTGCGGAGGAGTCCTTCAGAAACACCGTGGCTCAGCTGCGGGTGGTGAACCCTGGGCTTGAAATTTCTACTGAGGGTACTCACTACCTGGCGCATGTTGAGGATAGCTGTATCGTCGTGCCCGACGGTCTTCTTGGAAGTACCCCCGAGGATCAACCCGCAGAGGACCAGGGACCCGAGCCAGAGCCTGCCAAGCATGCTGATGAGTGAGGAGGTTGTTATTTTGATGTTGTTGTATTTTGTCCGGCCTGCGTGCCGTGGAACTATTGTAATTTATTTTCTTTTCGGGGGGCTTGGCCCCTGTTTGATGTAATTAAGCACAATTGTGGCCCTCGTGGTCACCCATTATGTTAACCTATTATATTTATGGCTTTGTCCACTGCATGATTTTACTTGCGTTTGTTTTTGCTAAGTGTTGTATGCATGCTCGTTGCGAATGTATTCCGCCCGTGTTATGGGGTATTTGACTAGTGCGAATATTTTGGGGGGATTGCTTGTAATAAATGTGTTCGGAAGTGTGGGGAACTGGTCGAACGGCTGGGGGATATCCTGGCCGGGGAGCGGAGCTCAGGTCGCGTTTGAGGCCTGAGTTCGCGGCGTGAACATCCCATCGCGAGCTAGGGTTCTGCCAATCATGGTACTTTGACGACGGCGATGCTCGATCGAGGACCGCTGTCGAGCAGTTATCCGGCTCGTTACTGAGCGGGATTCTGCTTTAATCGTATGCGACGCTTGTACCTAGACGCGCATAGTGGTCGGTAGCTGACATTCGTCTTTGTGACGGGTCGAACCGAGGATTTAGCTATAATATTATTTTAGTTTTTCAGCGTTCCATGGTCGAGCAAGTTCTTCCCCAGTGAGATGTTCTAGGTAGTAGGCCCCATTTTCCGTCTTTGCTCGGACGCGATAGGGTCCTTCCCAATTGGCTGCTAGTTTGCCTTCGCGAGAGTCTTTGTGGTTTCTTCTTAGAACGAGGCTTCCCACGTCGAACTCTCTCCGTATCACCTTGGCGTTGTGCCTGATGGTAACTTTTTGTTTTAGTGAGGCTTCGCGGAGGGCTGCCCCGATTCTGATTTCCTCGACGAGGTCGAGCTCTTCTCTTAAAGATTCGTCGTTCATCTCCTCGTCCAGGGGCGACTCTGTCTTCCTAGAGGGCACGTGAACTTCGACGGGAATTACAGCCTCAGTTCCGTATGCTAGGCGGAAAGGTGTTTCCCTGGTCGTTGAGTGTGGAGTTGTACGGTATGCCCAGAGCACGCTGTGTAGTTCCTCGACCCATGCCTTCTTTGTTTCGTCCAGCCTCTGCTTGAGGCCTCGAAGGATGACTCGGTTAGCTCCCTCAGCCTGCCCGTTTGTTTGGGGGTACTCGACGGATGCGAAGTATTGCTTCGTGCCCAGTTGAGCGACGAAGTCCTGAAACTTCCTGTCCGTGAATTGCGTCCCGTTGTCCGTTACTATCGCTTGGGGAATACCGAAACGTGCAAGGATGTTTCGTTTGTAGAAACGCAGGATGTTGAGGGCAGTTATTTTGGCTAGAGCTTCTGCTTCTATCCATTTTGTGAAATAGTCCACGCCCACTATGAGATATTTGTTCTGACTTGATCCTACCACGAAGGGTCCTAGGATGTCTAGGCCCCACCAGGCGAAGGGCCACGGGGAGGACATAGCCTTGAGTTCGTTAGGCGGATCCAGGTGCATGTCCCCGTGCCGTTGGCATTTGTCGCATTTCTTCACGTGTTCTTTCGCATCGTTTTGCATGGTTGGCCAGTAATATCCTGCACGGAGAGCCTTTCGAGCAAGGGACCTTTCGCCAAGATGTTGGGCGTTGATTCCTTCGTGGATTTCACGCAGAATGTGTGTGACCATTTCCTCCTCAACACATTTGAGCAGCAGAATGGAGAATCCCCGTCTGTAGAGTTTATTTTCGACCAAGACATAAGAGCCGACTCTTCGCCTGACTGTGCTGGCCTCCTTTGGGTCGGACGGGAGTTCGTCTTTGGCGAGATAGTTGTAGACTGGGGTCATCCAACAGTTGTTGTCGCCGATCACTTGCACGCCGAGTGTCGGGGAGGCCTTCTCGATGCCGGGTCGAGGAAGTACTTCCTGTATGACAGACTTGTTTCCGCCTTTCTTCTTCGTGTTGGCTAGTTTGGATAGCACGTCTGCTCGCACGTTATGCTCGCGGGGAACATGTTTCACTTCCACTGTTGTGAACTTCGCCATTTCCTTCTTCACTAGGGCCAAGTATTCGGTCAGGTTGTCGTTTTTGGCTTGGTATTCACCCCAGACCTGGAGGGCCACGAGTTGTGAATCCGTGCAAATGACGACTTCTTGTGCGCCCAGGTCCTCGGCAAGGCGTAGCCCAGCGAGGAAGGCTTCGTATTCTTCCTGGTTATTGAAGGTTGGGAAAGACAGCGTGAGTGATACCTCGACGATAATTCCTTCGTCGTTCTCCAGTATGATGCCCGCGCCACTTCCTGCCGAGCTTGAGGCACCGTCGACGAAGATGGTTCATTTACGTGCTTCGCTCGTTGGGGAGTCTGCGAACGTCATCTCGGCGACGAAGTCGGCCAGAGCTTGGGCCTTGAGGGCTTTTCTGTCTTCATATTGGATGTCAAATTCGGACAGCTCCAGTGACCATTTGAGCATTCGGCCGACCATATCTGGTCGTCCGAGCAGCTGCTTTATGGGCTGATCTGTTCGAACCACGATCATGTGGGCCAAGAAGTAGTGTCTTAACCTTCTGGCTGCGTTGATGAGGGCCAGTGCCACCTTTTCTATCTGTTGGTATCTTAACTTCAGTCCTTGCAGCGTTTTGCTCATGAAATAGATGGGCTTCTGCCCGTCAGGCGTCTCGCGGATGAGAGCGACACTTACTGCTTCGGTCGCAATGGCCAGGTATAGGTATAACTTTTTGCCGTTGTCCGGTCGAGAGAGGACTGGTGGCTCTGAGAGTGCCCGTTTCAGATGGAGAAGTGCCTTGTCGCACTCCTCGGTCCATTCGAATGCTGCCTCTTTGTGGAGGAGTTTGAAGAACGGCAGGGCGTGCTGGGCGGACTTGGCCACGAAACGAGATAGTGACGTGAGCATCCCTTTGAGGGACTGGATGGATTTTTTGGACTTGGGCGTAGGAAACTCGGAGAACGTTCGGCATTTGTCGGGATTGGCCTCGATTCCTCGTTTCGTTAAGTAGAAGCCGAGGAATTTGACTGCCCGGACACCGAACGTGCATTTCTTCGGATTAAAACGCATTTTGTATTTCCTGGCCTGTTCGAAGACCTTTCTCAAGTGGGCGGTATGATCGGTTTCCTCGTGGGATTTTACGATCATGTCGTCCATGTAGACTTCGAGCATGTCGCCTATTTCTCCCCGAAACACTTTGTTCATCATTCGTTGGTACGTTGCTCCGGCGTTCTTCAGGCCAAAGGGCATTACGTTGTAGTAATAGTTGCCCGATTCGGTCATGAAGGCCGTATATTTTTTGTCGGACATTGCCATTGAGATTTGATTGTAGCCCGAGTAGGCATCCATGAACGATAAAAGTTTAAAACCAGCAGAATTATCAACAAGTTTATCAATATTGGGGAGGGGGTAGGCATCCTTCGGGCATGCCTTATTGAGATCGGTATAATCAATACACATGTGCCATTTTCCATTAGATTTTTTAACTAATACAACGTTAGACAGCCAAGTTGTGTACTTGGCTTCCAAAATAAATTTAGCCTCGAGGAGGTCCTTTACAGCTTTTTCAGCAGCCTCCGTTTTCTCCAGAGACTGCTTCCTCCTACGTTGTGCTACAGCCTTGATGGCCGGGTCGATGGTCAGCTGGTGACAAGCGACGGATGGATCCAAGCCGGGCATTTCCGCGGCGCTCCATGCGAAGAGGTCAGCATTCTCTCGGAGGCATGCTTTGAGCTGCTTCCTCGCGATGTCAGGCATGTCTGCTCCGATCTTCACTCCTCGTTGGGGGTCTTCGCCAAACAAAACTATCTCGAAGTTGCCATCCGGGATTGGGCGCATCGGATGGGAGCTGCTGCTGGACGACGTGGACGGGCTTGCTGAAGCTGCTCGCTCCTTCTGTTGGTCCTCGGGGAAGCGACTGTCGAGGTCGATAGAGTCGACCTGGGGAAGGGGCTTGGCCTCCTCGGAGTTGCTTGGCAATGCTGGCTTGCTCTACGCTTTTGGCCTGGGCACAATGGTGTTGAGCCCCTTTGTAACTGGTTCGAAACACCGTCGGCCAGCTTCTATATCGCCGTGGAGGGTGGCGACTATCCCTTTCGAAGTGTAATACTTCATCTTCAGGTGGACGGTTGAGGGCACTGCGACCAACTCGGCTAGAGTCGGCCTTCCGAAAATGCATTGGTAGAGCGACGAGCAGTCGATTACCAGAAATTGCACCTTGATGGATCTGGCTGTTTCAGCTGGACCGAAGGTCACGATCAGCTCGACGTATCCCCACGGCTTGGTTACAGATCTGTTGAATCCCTGTAAATCGGACCCTACGTAGGGGGTAAGGTGTGATTCGTCCAACTGAAGTGTTGAAAATAGCTGGGAGTACATGATGTCGACCAAGCTGCCCTGGTCAACGAGTATCCTGCGAACGTCAAAGTTCGCCATCCAGGCTCTGACGAGCAATGGTATACTTGAGTTCGGGGAGCCGCCGAGGAGTTCCTCCCGGTAGAAGGAGATGGGGACGGAGCCCTTCTGTGCCCGATCAAGCGTGGTCACTTTGCTGGAGCTTGTGTTGATCAGGTGTTCGAACTTCCGTTTCACGGAGCCCACAGTGACTTTGTTGAAACCCCCGCCAGAGATGACCATGGCAGAGGGAAATGTCTCCCACGGGCTGTGGGCCGCGAAATATATAGGGGCGCTGAGCCCGTCAGGGACGTTGAAGTCCTCGGGTCGCGATATGGACATAGCGATCTGTATGTTGGCGTCTTCCGAGGAGGGTACCTCCTCCTCGACCTTCTTGGACTCCTGGGCGTCCTGCCGAGGAGTGTCCTTCTTCTTCGCGAACTGCTTCAGGTGGCCGTCCCTGATCAGTATTTCAATGGCATTCTTCAGGTGGATGCAGTCCTCCGTGGTATGGCCGTGACTTTTGTGGAAACGGAAGTAATTTGATTTGTCCACGTTTGGTCTGTTCGGAAGCTGTTTGGGGAAGCGGACCCCAGCCTGTTTAAACTCCGAATTGGCACATTCAGACAAGATCTTTTCCCTGGAAACGGTCAGGGGAGTGTAGTCATGGAACCGCCCGGAGGGGCCTTTGCTGTCACGGGAATCACGAGGACGGTCCTCGCGCCTCCGGTCACCTCGACGAGATGTCGAAGCTTCTTCTCCTTTGGACGCCCGAGCGTTTTCCTGATGGCGCGATGCTCGGACGTTGCTTGCCGCAACCTTCTCCTCATACTGAATGTGTGATTGGGCTTTGAGGAGAAGGGTGTCTAAGTTCCTCGGTGGCGCGAGGCCAATGGCTTTAGAAAACTCGGAGCCTGGGCGGAGCCCCTGCTCGAGCAAAAACTTCTTCATTTCGTCCATCGTCGGGACCTGCACTGCTTCTTTGTTGAACCTCTCGATATATGTGCGGAGAGGTTCGTCTTTACCCTACATTATGGCTCCCAGAGAGGCCTCAGTTTTGGGGGTGGCGGCGAGATACTGTAAAGTGCCGCGAGAACATCCTGCCCAGCTGTCTCCACGAGGTAATGGACTCCTCGGGCAGTTGCTTATACCATGTCATTGCTCCCTTCCGAAGCGTGGTCGGGAACAGTCTGCATTTGATGGCGCCCCGTACGCCGCGGTAGTCTAATAGCGCATCGATGTTCTCGATGTGCTCATCGGGGTCGGTGGTCCCGTCGTATGTGCCAAGTGACGGGGGTTTCTCCAAGCCTTTTGGGAGGCGGGTAGCCAAGATCTCCTGGGATAACAGGCCGCGAGGCTCGTCGTCGTCACTAGAACTGGTGTATGATGGGGACCAGACGAGATGCTCGCGTCGGTGGTTCCTTCGCGGAGAAGGTGAGCGGTTCCTTCGAGGAGAAGGTAAATGGTTCCTTCGAGGAGAAGGTGAACGGTTCCTTCAAGGAGAAGGTGAGCGGGCCCGTCCTTTGGACTTGATCGGGGGAGATTGCTCGTTCCTCCGAGTCCTCTTGTGGTCATGAGCGTGCTGGTCACGTGGGGAGATCTGGTCGCGCTTTCGGGTTACGCGAGGGTCAGGCTCTTGGCGCAGCCTTCGGTCGATTTCTCTCCGGGGCTGCGGACTTCTTGATCGTCGCTGGTTCCTCCGCGTAGGAGGGGATCTTGGACGGTGAGACTCTTCTAGTGCCCCGATCCTTTCGTTTTACTGCAGGATCAGGGAGTTAGTTTTGTTGATCGCCTCTAGGAGGGCTGCTACGGCCGGGTCGACATTGGGCGGAACAGGAACGGGCTAGACGTCAAGTGATGGTTGATCGTTGTTGCGATCAGCAGGGGTAGGGGAAGGAGAAGCAGTGGCTCCATCCCTGAGGAAACGAGCATCTCGGAGGAGAGATGACTGGTCGTCAACGTCAGATTTGTTGACGGGGAGGATGGTGGTTGGAGAGCATCCTTGGAGCGATCTTGGGAGACCATGACCGTGATGATGTTTGAGAATTGTTTTGATCTTCGATTACTGAGGAAAGAAAGAAGGGGAGAACAAAGTTTCCCACAGACGGCGCCACTGATCGTGAAGGCTGGATCAGATCCTGTAGAATCAGGGCGCCAAGTGCGTCAGGGATGCTGGTCGTATGGAGAGAAGGGGGTGTACCTGCAAGGTACTCCGACGCTCAAGTAAGAAAGGGTCAGAGAAAAGGGGCAAGTACAAAGTATGAATTCTTAGGGTGAATATTGGATACCTGACCCTCTCAAGCGAGAGGGTTTATATAGAGCCCCCAGCGCGTGGCCAACGATCTTATTTTCGGGGCGAAATAACCGTTTCCCCCAAAGAATAGGTAACTACCCAAACTAGCCGTTACGTCGGGCAGGATGCCCGAAACTAGCCGTTGTGTCGGGCACATACATGGTTTCGGGCACCTGCCCTTGACTGTTCGGGCAGCGAGGAAGCCGTGCGTGACGGACATCAAAATCTGGGGAGGAACGTTGCGTTCTTGCCCGGTTTAAGGGGCAAAAAGGTAACTTTCGCCCCCCTCTGTGGATTGGACTTAGGCAACTTGGGCCGCTCTGGAGCAGAGGCGGATTGGGCCAATTCTAGCCATTGGTCCAGTCTAGAACAATTTATATTAAAAAAAAGATATAATCAATAACTGCGGACACCAATTGATATTTTTTATAAAAATATTTATCTAATAATTTATAAAAATATTTTGATGAATAAAAAACTTATTCCTTATCTATATATAATAAAATGTATTTATTGATATTTATACAATGGATATGAACGATAAATTTAAAAAAATAAAAGTTTTAGTTTAATCCATTTTAAAAATATTCAAACTCATAAATAAATTATACACCTTTAAATATATTTTGATTATTTAAAAAAAAAAGTTAAATATATATTTATCAAAAATTACATAATTTTTATACCATATGTCACATACTAATGTATAAATTGAGATATTTATATATTCTAATAGAAATTTATGTACAATATTATACTTTTTATTTGTATCGATCTATAATAACTCTTGGATAATAAATTATTATAAATAGTACATATGATTTATAACTTATTTATCATTGGCATAATTGCCAAACGATATATTGATATGATTGGGTAAGAAAACAACATTAATATCTTTACCCTCATTCTTCCAAAAATATTATTTTGATATCTAACTGTGTAGAGTATTATTTGAATATTAATGTATTAAATATTAATGTATTAAATAAAAAAACGTATTAAATAAAAAAAATCAAGTGAATTTGAGAAGCTAAAAATTAAATAAGAAACATTGATGTTCAATACAATAGAAAGACGAAAAACATAGAAAATTCATCCACAAGAAATCGAAATAATATTTGAAACATTAATCATTACATTTAAAACTCCTCGCAGTCAAAAAGTTGTCCCACCGGTAGTCTCGCTGATCGTCGTCATCAGAATCAAAGACATCATTGTCCGGTTCTTCACCATCAAGGTAATCAAAGTTTCGAACGGGTATCCCCATTGTTCTTGATCTCCTGGTTCTTCTCCTCTTGTGTCTTTTTCGTACAACCGACTCTACCTCCTGAAGTTGTTGAACATGGTTGTCCGTAGGTGGTTGAAGCTGCGGATGCGGTTGGATATCAGCAGGTGGTGTTCCCCTTAAAGGAGCCTGAACATTTTCTTGGATCTGTTAAAGTAAAAAAAAAAAAATCATCAAAACAGAGAGAAAGAAATTTGCAGAGAATATGATGATTCAGACAAAATTTGATGACAAAATAAAATTTGATGAATATGATGATTCAAACAAAATTTGATGACAAAATAAGAGATTGCAACTATTTCAAATTTGAAGATGAAACAGATAATGAATAAATAAAAGAATGATGATAAGTTTCCTGAGTTATTAGAGTGTTAGGATTCTAAAATCCAAACACTTAAAAAAAAGTTTCCTTTATATTAATCTAATGGATATTTTTGGACTTTTGAAGATTTTTTTAGAGCCTTGAGGTGGAAATACAAAATTCTAACAAAAAGAAGTGTATTTCTAAAACCAAAATATTTCTATAATCTCTTTTCAAAGAGAACCAAACCAAGTGGTGGTGTGGTGGTAATAGAAACAAAAAGAAGCCCATTACTTTAGGCCCAATAGTTCACCTCTCACCTCTAAAATTCAGAATCCCACAATCGATTTTCCCTTTCAAAATCTAAACCAGTTAGCATCAACGAACTTCCAAGTAAACCCAAAAACTTAAATAAAAATCACTTTTTTCTCTTTTTTCCATTCAATCAAGTTTCTTTCCCCTCTTCAACAATGGTGCTCGAGGTAATCGCCGAATGTTTTCCCATCTCGATTTCAAATTACTAGGGTTTTTCTCCCAATATTCTCTTGTATGACCGCGATTGTTTCTTTAACAGGCGACAATGATCTGTATAGACAATTCTGAATGGATGCGAAACGGGGATTATTCTCCTTCTCGATTTCAAGCTCAAGCTGATGCTGTGAATCTCATTTGCGGTGCTAAAACGCAGGTCAAAATCAATCATACATTATTAATATCTATTGCAGTTTTTTTTTGGTAAATTAGTTAGAGATATAGAAAATCCCTAATATGATAGGGTAAATTTAAAGAATAGATTTTTAAATCTTCTGATATTATCATAAGGTTCAATTATGCTGATGGATGTAATTTTTATTTCAATGTTACAGTCTAATCCAGAAAATACTGTGGGAGTTCTTATAATGGCAGGGAAAGGTGTTCGTGTTTTGGTTACCCCTACCAGTGATCTAGGCAAGATCTTAGCATGTATGCATGGTTAGTTTTTTATTTTATAGTATTTGATGTTCTAATTTATTTTTTAAACGATGAGTATTTCACACGAGTGATAATTGAATCTAAATGCCTTGTTAAGAAATTATTCTAGTTCGCATTTACGATTTATTACTTGTCTAGGGTTTTGTAAATGCGCGCCCTTGAGGTTAAATAAAAATAGATACTAAAATGAAAAGTATTACTGTTAAATATCATGAATAGTTCAAAAACTTTTGAATGCTTTCTTGTTTGAGTAATTAAGGGGATTAATTAATAGATGTGAATTTTATTCCTTAAAATGTGGCCTTAAACATTGGTAAAAACCTGAAAGTTATTGTGAGAAGGTTGTGCCTAACTGCGGGTAATTCTTATTGCTGACGACTTCTATTCTTTTTGAAGTCCTTTTTAAAAACAATTTGTTTGGATGTGTAAATTGAATTCAAGTTAGTTTTGCCCCAATTGTTGGATGTTGGCATAAGCCAATGTTGCTAAATATCCGGTATAGCGTCGGTATACCGGTATTGCGTATCGGAATTTTGGCTATCCGATACGAAAGCCGGTATTACATTTCAATTTCGTGATATCGGCGATTTTCCGGTATACCGGTTATGAATGGAATATCGAAAGCCATATTTTTATTATTATTATTATTTTATAATAAATCATTTTTAAAAACATTAAAAAGAGGGTAAGGTGAAGAGGTGGAAAAGTAGAAACATTAAAGAGGGTAAGGTGAAGAGGTGGAAACATTGAAAAAGGAAAATGTGGGCTAGTGAGTCGGTGCCTAGTATTATACAACACTAGAAAGAGTCTTTGAGGATGAGAATGATGAGGATGCCCTTAATTGGGAAGCTGTTTATAGAGCTTCAGGAGTTGGAGAGCCTACAAGATATACTATGCAAACAACTAAAAAGAGAAAAGAAACTCTCAACCCTAATGTTGTTGGCACTTCATCTAAAACAAAGAAGTCGGCTGTTTCTTCATCTAGGAAGGGAAAGCAACAAGTGATTGAAGTGGAAGATCCTGACGTCGAAGAATCAGAAGTAGAATTTGAGGATATTGATTCAGATGATTCAATTGAAGAAGCTGAAGGATATGCCTCACTATCAGTGAAAAGGAGAATAATGATTATGTTGGGGAAGGGGAAAAGGAGAATAGTTAAATCTTTTATCATTAGTTAGACTTAGAAGAACTACTAGTTATTAGTTTGAACTATTTAATTTTGAGTTTTAATTCCTTTTAAATTTCTATTTGTAGCTTTTCTGTTTTAGTTATTGGATTTGAAAATTTCAATTTAAATATGAGTTTTTATTTCTGTTTTAAATTTCTATTTGTAGCTTTTCTGTTTTAGTTATTGGACTTGCGGCTTCCGATATTTGCCCGTTACGCGATCCGATATTTCTCATATCAGTTTTTTAGTGATCCCATATTTCCCATATTGATATTTGACAACACTGGCAGAAGCTATATAAGACCACTTTTTGTAGGACACATCTATAAGTCAGACTGAACTTTTATGAACTCATTACCGGAACATTGAACCAGAACTGATTAGTTTGCAGCATATTGTTATTTCCATACTGTGTAATGTTGCACTACCCTGTTTATGAAAATGATTTCTTTTTTGCTTATATTCCTGATTTAGGACTAGAAATAGGAGGTGAGATGAACCTAGCTTCTGGCATTCAGGTGGCACAATTGGCTCTAAAGCACCGTCAAAATAAAAAGCAACAGCAAAGGATTATTGTCTTTGCTGGAAGGTATGTATGCTTAACTATATTTCATGCTAATTTTAAATTGTATCATTTGTACTTATTCAATCTTAACTATCTCAATCATTGTATTGTAGTCCGGTCAACCATGAAAAGAAAATGTTGGAGATGATAGGGAGAAAGTTGAAAAAGAATAGCGTAGCGCTTGATATTGTTAATTTTGGTGAAGTAGATGAGGAGAAGACCGAGAAGTTGGATTCACTTCTTGCAGCTGTAAACAATAATGATTCAAGCCATATTGTTCATGTTCCAGCTGGTCCAAATGCACTTTCTGATGTACTTATAAGGTTTGTGGGTTCAATTTTCTCTGTCTTTTCTGTCCTATCTCTTGGTTCTCTCTTAAGTTCAATGAAATAACGGTTTACATACCATCATAATACTCATGTGATGTTATGCTGTGACAGTACACCAATTTTTACTGGCGATGGGGAAGGTGGAAGTGGTTTTGCTGCTGCTGCAGCAGCTGCTGCAGCTGGGGGTGCATCTGGATATGATTTTGGTGTGGATCCAAACTTGGATCCTGAGTTGGCTCTTGCCTTAAGAGTTTCAATGGAAGAGGAAAGAGCCAGGCAGGAAGCAGCTGCAAAAAAGGCTGCAGAGGATGCCGCCAAACAAGAGAAAGGAGGTGAGCAACAAGCCGGCGCTCAAGATACGACAATGACCGAGCGTGCCAGTGCATCAACTTCTGAAGCAGAGAATAAGACGGCTGATTTGATGGTTGGTGTCTTTGTTATGTTTATCTATGTGTTTTGACCCACTAATTTTCATAGATGTTCATTCCTCAATTTAGTGATTTTTATGAAAAAATTTATCGATTTTTGCTCCCTGATATCACCAAATTGGGTACTAAACATCAATGGAATTTTTTGTATGGACTAAATTTTAATGAGTATTCTACAGTGACCAATAACATATTTAATGCCTAAACACAATTATCTAAAACCATATAATAGTTTGTAAGACTACGTTCAGATATATATATTTTTAATTCTTGAGTAAGTAAATTACAAAGGCATGCAAAACTTGAAATTTTGCAAGGAAGATAGTGTGTCTAGGGTTATTTTGATTTTCCTGGGATATCACCTCCTTCCAGTGAAGGTGTCTTTGTTATGTTTATCTATGTGTTTTGACCCACTAATTTTCATAGATGTTTATTCCTCAATTTGGTGATTTTTATGAAAATATTTATCGATTTTTTCTCCCTGATATCCACAAATTGGGTACCAAACACCGAAGGAATTTTTTGTATATGGACTAAATTTTTATGAGTATTCTACGGTGACCAATAACATATTTAATGCCTAAACACAATTATCTAAAACCATATAATAGTTTGTAAGACTATGTTCAGATATATATTATTTTAATTCTAGAGTAAGTAAATTACAAAGGCATACAAAACTTGAAATTTCGCAAGGAAGATAGTGTGTGTGTCTAGGGTTATTTTGATTTTCCTGGGATATCACCTCCTTCCAGGGAAGGTGTAATTGGAACATGATAAATATATATCATCATTAAGGATCCTACTTTGGGTACAATCTGAATTCTGAACTGAACTCTTGCCATAATTTTTCCTTTTAATATTTTTCTTCTTTTCATACTGTATTTTGCTCCTACTGTCAGTGGTTTTAATGTCTGAGATCGAATCACCTTCTTCCGTTCAATTCTATCTCCATCTCTTTCTCCTTCAAAGCTTCATCAATTTGATATTTCTTCTGCCTTTACCTTGTGTCTCAATGAATTACGAACTTTTCCATCATTAGCTCTAATGAATAACTGTGGCACTTAAACTTATTTTCAGTTTGCCACACTTTGAGAAACATCTAGAGCTGTATCTAGTCCAGTTAGCTTAGAAACTGTTACTTAACATTTTGCTTTTGCAAGTGAAACTTAACACCAACATCTCTTTCTTAGATGATATGATCTACATTAAATATTTTATTTTTTCACAAAAAATAAACGTTTCTTGATGCTATGCTTTTTATTTTATTATTCTCATAATTGGACAACAAACAGTAGCTGACCTTCAAATGAAATCAGGATGATGAGAATGCCCTACTGCAGCAGGCGCTTGCAATGTCAATGGATGAACCTGCAGTTGGCCATGATGTAAAAGATACAGATATGTCAGAAGCATCTGTTGATGACCCAGATCTGGCACTAGGTGAGATTGTGTTTTTGTATGTACTCTTCATCTAGAAAGCATGGGCACAGGCATACTACATAGACATTGAAGTGTCATGTGGGTTCATGTGTCCCATTAGACATTGAAGTGTCATGTGGTGTCATGTGTTCAACATAGAAATACAACTCCTTTTTTGAGGTATCCAACTTTTTAATGATTCAAATTTCTTTTATTAAACACGGATAAGTCTTTGCATATAGTCTTCTCCATAAAAGAGATGTGCCTTGATTTACAGTCATATTGTTTGTTATATGATGGAACTAGTTAAGTTGAATAAAAAAACATTTCCAATTTCAACATGAATCCAATATGGTTTGAGACTATTTAAATGCCCTGAACATAGGGTTCTATTAATCTTATATTTTCTATAGAAAAGGGAAAGCCCCAGAGGTTGTTTTTAACTTTTGTTATTTTCTTGCCATTTGTTGCTTGTAGCTCTCCAATTGTCAGTAGCAGATAGTACAAAGGATCAAGCAAGCCAGTCAGATATGACTAAATTGTTGGCAGATCAATCCTTTGTATCTTCTGTTCTTGCATCGGTATGTAATAAATCCTTCAATTAACTTTTTTGTTCTTTACATCATAGATTGACGTGCTTTTTTTGCATTACTCATTAATTCCTTCGGCAGCTTCCTGGGGTCGATCCAAATGACCCTTCCGTCAAAGATTTGTTGGCATCCATGCAAAATCAATCCGAGGTTAGTCTTTCCATGGAAAAAAACAAGCATACTATATTGAATTCGAAATTAAATTTGCAGAAAATTTTAGACATGGAATAATTGGATTACTTGAATTGCAATAACTTTAAACCCCCTTTCCTTTCCTCCTTGTTCTAATCAGGAATATTTGAATGTGCTAGTGTGAATTTGCTATATTCTCTTTTAGGACTATTGCGCAGCTGCTGTTTTTTGTCTTCCTAAATGATATTTTGTTCCATTTCCTGTGCTGCCATCAGTTTATTAATTTTGTTTATCCAGCAGCAGCAGAAAAAGGACGACAAGCCATCAAATGAGGAGAAGAAATAATCTTTTAAAACCACTTTGGCTCTGGTTTTTATTTGTTTTCCTTTGAGACATACTAGTAGCATTTTTAGATGGTTGTTCCAATCGGGGTACTATTTTCTAGTAACCAATCATTGTATCCACATCTGCTCGGAAACCACAGTGCATGGTAGAGTTTTGGATTCTTAACATGAAAATGCTCTTGATTTAGTGGACTTGGTTATCTAAATGTATTTAAGTCTTGCTGTTTACGATCCATTTATATTCTGTATAATACTCCCTCTATCTCTAATTATAAACTTTTGAAAAAAAGATAGTCCTTAATCGGAAGTATCTATGCAATTTACTAGATGTATTTATCATTTTTCCTAAACATTTCCTTTATTGATGTATAAATTTATCTCAGAATATGAAAAGTTAAATTTATATTCCCTCAGTTTTAAAATGATCGTTTTAGCAAATAAAATTTGTTTTAAAATGACCGTCGTTCTCACTTTTTAATGTAGTAATGATTACAATTTTTTTAATTTTGTTCTTTAATTATTATTTTGTACACTTTTTCTAATACTTTAATAAAGTTAATTTAGTATAAGTGGTATATTTTATGATAATAATATTGTATTTTTTAATTTGTGTGCAAAAATTTTATATGACAGTCATTTTGAAATGGATGAAGTGAGTGTTTTTGGAGTCAAAATACAAAATGAACATTCAGTAGTTAATTTTTTTAAATATATGTATAAGAAAAGTTATATGCTTGTAATAGGGGACAATATAAGCTTGTTTACCCCTTGTTTTTATTGTATGATGCTTCAGGCTTATTCTTGTTGTATGATTAATTTTGAGGGATGCTCATTGCACTCTCTAGTAAATCCTTTTATAAGTATGGAGATACATATGTGAATGTATTCAAATTTTACCAAAGTGCTCTATTTTGAGATTCATTCTATTTTGATCAAAATATAATCTAGAGATGGATCTTCGTATATTATTTGAGTATATTCGGAGATATATCTTTAAAATGTCCATTAAAGTTCTTTAACAAATATTGAAAACGTGGTAATTGTAAGGGGGATTACTTCGAAGATACATTTTTGAAAATTCCCCTGAATGGTTTTAGAACAACATTATTGTCCTAACATTATATTTTTTTGAGGCCAATTTATATTAACGTAAAATCAAAGTAAAATGACAGTAAAATCAAGTTTAATTAAAGGTAAATTAAAGTAAAAAGTCATATAATAATTCAAAATGCAACACCATACATAATATTTGTCCAAAAATACAAAATAATAATACATTCAAACATAAACTATTGCATATGTTGAACCCTATGTCTTCTCCTCTTCTGATTGTACTGCACAACATTTTGTAACTTGACAACCATGTTTTTCACGAGTGCCAATTGGGGACTGTCATCCTCAAAGAGTCATGATTTTATGTCTGCTTTACCAATTTCCATAACACGCCGACAGATTGCTGTCACACTCTCGGTGTGGTCATCATGAGCTTCCGGTACCTCTTGGTTAGCCGACTTAGGTGGTCTTTTAGGAGCGCTTGGTGTCATGATAGGGTGTGACACCCTATAGAACCATGTCATGTGGCCGTTTGCATAAGCCCAATGTACAGTAATTGGCACTCGATGATACTCTTCTAGTACGAGTGACTCTCGAAATCATCTAATATCGCACCAAAATCTCTACAGCGGACGTCGTGAGGAGCGGATTCATATTGAGGTCTCAGAATAATTGGTAAGTAGCCAAAGTGGTGCATCACTCGCTCGCGTAGATTAGGATACATAAGAGATGACCCATATGCCAGCTATCCGAAGTATAAGGAAATAACGTCAAACTGACGCATCTGGCGATTGTCATGGCGCGAAAAATACCCGAGCGCATCGCACGTTCGAAATACAACAGAGTTGCCACTGAATTTTATTTATTCTAAGAGAAAAAGAATATATCAATAAAACCCAAAGGGAAGAGAAAAGGGTAAGGAATTCGGTTATGCAAGGAGAAGGTATTAGCATCTCTCGCATCCATTGTACTCAACGAGAACCGTTTTGATTGTTCTTTGCGCGGATGAGTGTTATTATCTAAAGGTTACTTGCGATTGATTTTAGTTAAGGGGGAAAATAAATTTTTAATTAATGTGCTCGCCAAGATTTTGAAATATTGTGCCTACGTATTCTCATAGTGCAATGAGAAAAACAGAGCTCCGTAGTTCGTGGAATAGAAAATAAGTATTTGTTGGTTGATTTTAGGGAATGATGTTACAATTGTATCCTAGAAGTATTTTGACATAGCTGTTTGATCCTGGTTCAAATGCTTTAAGCTATTAGTCTGACTGCTAAGGAATGAATTATAACAGTTCTTTTATGAAAAGAAATTGTTGTTTGATTTGAACCAATGACAAAGAATTGTAAATGTGGTGTCTGAACCAAGGACAAAGAATTGTAAAGGTTTGTCTAAACTGGAGATTAACAAGGAAAATAGGAAGAAGAATAAGAGTTTGCCTAAACCAGGGGATTAACAAGGCAAGTAGGAAGAAGAATAAGAGTTTGCCTAAACCAGTATATTAACAAGGCAAATGAGAAAAGGAATAAGAATTTTCCTAAACTAGGGGATTACCAAGGCAAGTGGAAAGAAGAATAAGAGTTTGCCTAAACCCGTGGATAAACAAGGCAACAGGGAAGAAGAATAAGAGTTTGCCTAAACCAGGGGATTAACAAGGCAACTGAGAAAATGAAGAAAGTTTGCATAAACCAGGGGATTAACAAGGCAAACAGGATAAAGGAAAAGTATGGATGTCAAAACATATAGGAGTTATATTGGGACCAAGAGAGAATGATTATGGAATGTTTTTGATATTTGTTGTGATTGATTTTAGTCTGAAGATGAATATTCAGACGGATAGCTCTATAGTAGTGTCTGAATCATTCGGGGGGGAGATAGTCTACGTCCTCCTCCTTTTTCTTTCTTTAATTATGAAAATTGTCTTGATTTTAATTCCACTAAAGTCTACGAATGAAGGTGAATAATTTGAACAACTATGTCATTCGTCCCGTATCCAAAAATATTCAGAATAAGGGTAGGAATACACCCTCTTCTTCCTTTTCCATTTCTTAGGGCTCATGGCGCATAATTCACATTGTAGTTGTTAAGTATTTTGAGTTTACTTGAAAAAGACTCTTAGTTTTACATGAATAAAGAAAAAGACAAAAATTAAAAGAATGGGATATGGAACCAAAGATTGGGGGATAAGACCTAATGTTGTCATGCATTTATTTACCTATTTTCCAGTGTTTTAAAATGAGAAATTGTATTTGACCTAAGGAATCATACATGTTACAAGTCCTAATGTCAATCTAATTCAAATTAAATGATTAAGGGACTTTTAATATAATCTAATTGAATAAACTCTTAAGGGGTCATGTAACTAATTAATCAAAAGGATTAACTAAAAAATAGCCTAAAGTCATTAATTCAATTAATTTACAAAAATAGAATTTAATCAATTAATTAAATCAAGATTATCGGGGGTCATGCAATATTTAGGTTGGGCTATATTCAATAAGAACAAGCTATCATAAAATATGAATTAAAGACAAAGAAAAAGAAAAAAAACAAGGTTAATGATATGAAACCCTAATTTTCTAATTAATTCTAATCTAACTTTAGTTAGAGATTTAATCCTAATTTGGGAATTAACTCCTAACATTTATTAAGACTAAGCTTAATTACCATTAAAAGTGATTTTAATGTATTAAAAAAGGAAAGGTTAAAAGAACAAAAAATTTCTAAGAAAATAAATAAATAAATAACTTTTGCTAGGGGAGCAGTGTGAAGATTGGGTGAGAAGAGTATTAAGGAGCGTTTGTCCCATAATTGGAAGCCTGTGCTTATTTTTGTTTGTTTCGGAGTTGGGGGGTAAAAGAAAAATGGAAGGGTGTGTGGCATAGAAGACCAATGTGCCTCATTTCTAAGTCCATGGATAAAGACTCAGAAGGGGAAAAAGGGAAAAAGTTCCCTCATTCACACACTCTCACCCAATCTCTTTCCCTCTCCTTTATCTCTTTGGCAGCCTAAAATCGTTTCCGCCGTGCCGGAAATCACCTCCGTCGGGTGAATGTTGATGCTCTTGGCTTTTTGCGAGAAGAGGCAGCTTAGTATGGCCGACCATCCATTTTGGCTGCTCGGATAGAGAGGTTGAAGGCCTTCCTTGCTGACGGGGAGAAGCATTGCAAGAAGGCTTTTGAAGATGCGGTGGAAGCGTGTCAGGCGTTCGAAGCGGATCAGGAGGCTCTTCGACAGAAGCAGGATGACCACGTTAATGCTTTGAAGGCTCTCAAGTAGGAGGTGGTTGTTTCTTAGAAAAAATCTCAGGAATCTCTTCAACATGCAGTAGATGTTATGCATAAGGTTTGAGATGAGATGTTAGAACATGCTCGATTGTTTTGTCCCGATCTCCCTATCACCGCTGACCAACTAGACCCTTTGGAAGATTTTTCTGAGACGGACAACAGAGGTGGTCCTGGATCTAAAGAGTCAGGTGTCGACATTTGAGCTCTGTCTTATTCTTTTTCCTTTTATTTGCTCATTTAATATTTAATCGGACCTTAGTGCCTCGATTTTATTAACAATATTTTCATATATGTATTTCAATTTTTACCTTTGCATGCTTATGCTTTTTGGTATAACGTTGTTCCTTTTTTAACTCTTATCATTCTACTGTTGGGATCCATGGAGAATTTGGATTCGAGGATAGTTAAGGATTACTTTGGAATCCTGCAATTTACATCATTGTTTGCTCTAGAAAGTGATAAATAATAATTGTTTAAAGTGTAAAAGACCTAAGTCTTTTAGGGAGCCGTGTGTTGCTGTTTCGCAGAGAAGCAAGTTGCGCTAACGTGTACGCTTTGTCTTGATAAAATGCCGAGGTATTATCCCACAGTTGTTCTCGGAATTTGCTTGCTCGGAGGAAACTCTCTTTACAGTTTAAAGTGTCCATATGTCAGATTGAAAATAGTGGAACGCAAGATCAGTTCCGATCATTTGTGTTCTTCGTCGTAACTATAAGTATTTCATGTCATACCAGCTAGACACGGCTATGCCTTAGTTATGTTTACATGGGTAATGTATAAGTTCAGTTAGTCGTGGGGATGTTTTGAATTATACTTACAGACGAAGGACATGAAACCAACTAGATGCAACAATGTTTTGAATTGCGCTCCGTCTTACAGAGGATCTTACTTGGCCAGAGGATCCTCGTCCCTGCCCCCAAGGCTATAACTTGGATTGAGGTGGATGTCTTCAAGCTTCACCATACTCACCTCGGATTGGATAGATCCAGGGGGCACCATCTATGCGTGAAAATGTGTATTTCTTTGACACGGGGTATTTAAATTCTGTATTCGGATGTGAAAAATGCATCCTATATCATCCATGTGGGAGCACATCTGACTTTGCGTGTGCAATGCGCCAGAGGATGTTGAATGTTGTATTCGAACGCGTAAAGTGTCTCTGATAACATCTCTAAATTTTATTGACGGGCAACATCTGTGCTAATTTTTCCGCAAGTCACTGTTACGTGCATTCGTGTTTTCATCGCCTTAAAAAGGGGACAACGCAAAAAAAATAGACAAGAAAATAATAGCAAAGTGTGTGTGTGTGTGTGTGTGTGTATATATATATATATATATATATATATATATATTTATTTATTTATTTATTTCACTATTATATTATTACTTTAAAAAATACATTAATTAAATCTTCTGTTCTAGCGCAAGTGTATGTCGGACGCTTCTTTTGGATGCAATATTCAGGTGGCTTGATGTTTGGCTGGTTATGGATGACCTTGCCCTTGAATTGTGATGTGTCTTGCTTCTGCTGTGTATTTTCAAGTCTTCTTTTCGAGATTGTAGTGTCTCAATTTGCACGGGCTTGAACTTGCTCATTCGATGCATCCAGGGTGCCTGTATTGTCTGGAGCTAAATGGATTCTTATTGGCATTTGTTGAGGCCGAAAACTCTTCTGACATATTCCTGGCCTTGTAACATGCATAATCTCTATAGTAGTTATTCTCCATCATACTGCATCGGACGCGGGCCACCCTTCTCCCTGGAACATACCTCAATGACCCATCTATTGTTCCTTGGGAACTAGGTCGGGGTGTTGGAGACTTCTCCAGTCGATGGAGAGCCGTGTGTCCCTTATTTACTCCACCGGTCAAACGTCTGTCCAACGTGTGGTCCCCTGAGTTACTCGTCGTCCGAGACAACCCCTCATATCGCAACTCTCGTTTCATTCTGCAATCCTATAACTTTTGTGGTCTTCTAGAACTTGGCTCTGGTCGTTACAATGATGAGTCACCCGATATAATTCCTTTACGATGATGAGATACCCGATGTTGGCTGTCTGAGGTTGTGTCAGACCTGAAACACCTCTTAGGGGTGACTCATTTTGACCTTGCTCGCGGCCGAGCCAAATTCTCTATCGGATTTGATGATACTCAGACGAAGGTGTGCTTGGCTGGATTAGACCCAATACATTGCTCGTCCTAGAGTGAGATAACACCAGATTGGTCTCGAATTTACGAATCTGAATCTGAAGTCGTCTAACGATTGGCTTTCCCAAATGCTTGAGGTTGATGCCCCCATCGACTGGGTTGTTCTCTGCTGGGATCTCGATCCGACCCTCCCGTTGGCATCGTTTCGAGATCACTCGAAATCAACGTAATAACTCGTTCGGTGTCGGATCAGAGCTCAATGGATTCAAGCGATGCAAATCTGCGATTTTAGCTTCATGAAACTTCAATTTCTTCGTCAGAGATCTCTTCGGAGCTCATATTTAAGGATCGAAAATCGTGGAACTCATATGAATGAGAAGTCGATTCTCACAATCGGCGCCACTGTTCTGTGAAGTTTGCAAACATTTGGTGAAACAGAGCTTCCGATGCACTATGCTGATACGACACCGCAAATTGAAGATTACAATCAAGGTGTTTCTTGAACCAAAGAGATCAATTTTTACGCGGTGCCGTTAATCAGTTTTGTTATACCCGATACGGTGGACTCAGAGGGTACCTGCATGGTTAGCACTCCAACGTCCAAGTGAGTTTATGGTTCAAGATAGAGAAAGTGAAAATAAAGATTAGAAATTGTGTACCTTATAACTCTTAATAAAAGTATTTATACCTTAGACATAACGAAATAAGTTAAATAACATACCTTAAACTATTGAATCTTTGACCAGCACAAAACACTGGATATCAGATTTGTGACCGATACGAAACATAATCTATTAACAAATTATCATTGCATCATTTACAAAAACTTTACTAACGAATATGTTCTTTAAACACAAAAAACATTAGAAATGTTAACTTATAGAATCAATATATCTTTAAATAAGTTAAAGAAATATTATTTAACATAATATAAAATTACAATTAATTTATTATATTTTAAGATAATAGTCACATTGTTATTAAAAAATATAATATTTAAATTTATTTATTATTATTATTTTAATTTAGTTTTTTATTTTGTTAAAAACTTCATAGGGTTCTTTTAAAATTTAAATATTCATAAAATATTTTAAAATTATAAAATTTATATGATAAATTACTTGAAATTTAACTAAAAAGTCTTGTTAGTAATATTTTTAAAAAATTAAAAATTTATATAATATTAAAAAGATTTTAAAAATTTTAAACTTATTTGACATGTGCAATATTTGATATTTTTTTTATAGAAAAATATATTTAGATTAATTTCAAATTAAATATATTAAAGGATCATCATCGTTATCATTTACAAAATTCTTACTAATAATCATGTTGTTCAAACACAAGCATAAAAAAATGTTAATTTATGAAAAATTTAGCAAAATATGAAGATACAATTATTTTATTATTTTTAAGATAGTTATCACGTTATCATTAAAAGATTTAATATTTATATTTTTTTATAGATTTATTTATTTCTTATTATTATTCAATCTTTTTTATTTTGATAAAACAAATATTGAGTCCTTTTGAAATTTAAATATTCATAAAATGTTTTGAAATTCTAAATTTTTTTATTATAAAGTCTTTGAAATTTAAGATTTTTTTACACAAATAACCATGTTTCCCTATAATATTTTCAATCTATCCACATTTTCAACAAAATTTTCAAACTACCAAATTTTTTAATGGTTTGCGTGTTGCTTTAGAAGTATTTCAGTTTGTTTTCTTGTAACCAGACGTTGTTATAAATATTAAATTCGAAGGTTACAACTTTTCTAATGACAAAAGTAAATCTATCTAGAACTTGTTCCAACATTTGGACAACGTTTCCTTGTATGCCCGGGAAGATGACATATTCCACACAATCTTTCCATTTTCTCAGTTGTATCCATTTCGGTTATAATTCACGTGCTTTAGGGGCGACCCTTTTTGTTTCTTCTCATGTTTTCGTTGTGGTAAATTGTGTCCCCATGATAGGTTGGCCAATAGTCCTCACTAGCTATCACTGGAAAGCTGTTATTGTAGATACCGAATAAGTTCACGACCTTGTTAACTTATGATAGTTGCAAGAAAGGATCCCGACGAACACTGAAACATGCCGCAATGACATGTGAACAAGGCATACGGAAGGTTTGAAACTTTCCGCAGTCGCACCAATTTTTATGATATTTCCACCCTGTAGTATCCCATTGGCCGACCCTTATTATGATCCTTTGTCTTGTCAACAATTGAGCTGTAATCGTGACGGTCAAATGCTCTAACTCGATGAGATGCCGCTTTAACAGTTTCCTCCTTCATATATTTCATGCAGCTTTCGCTGAATAATTGCCCTGATTCCAAAACAGTGCTCCATTTTTTGCCTCTTATCGCAAAAAGTGACCCTAATTTATAATAGGTTGCTCTTACCAACGCAGTGATGGGGAGGTTTCTAGTTCCCTTAAATACGTCGTTCAGCGATTCCACAAGGTTTGTGGTCATGTGACCCCATCAACATCCTCCATCAAATGCCCTTGTCCATTTCTCCACTGGAATGCTATCCACCTAGCTTAATGCTTCCGCGTTTGACAATCCTATTTCTTCGCAGTAATACATGAATGATGGTTGGTTTAAGGCATACCCCGCGTTTACAACTTTTTTACGAAGATTTATGTCTTTGATTTCCCGCATAAAATTCTGAGCAATATGTCTTATGCAGTAGACACGGACAAAAGGAGGATTGTGCCAACCATTAACAGGATTATTGTAAGCGCTCAGAATAGAGGCATGTCTGTCGAAAATCAGACATAAGTTGGGTTGCGGGGAAACATATGTTCTGAGATTTATGAGGAGTGCAGAATGCAAAACCTTTGATACACGATTGAAATTCCCAGAAGAGACGAGAGAATATCCTACTTCCATCAACACACGTTCCATCAGGAGTGTATGCTGGAAGCGATTCCAATGTTACAACCGTACCAGGAACATATTTTTGAAGTGTTAGCAAATACTGTGGAAGTTGATTGTAATGTTTTTCCCAATTCGCATATACATGTTCAACCGCTTTAATTCTTGCAATCCAAGCTTTCCTGTACGATGGAGTATAGTTGAACCGTGCAACAACATGAGAGATAATCGTGCTCACCTTCACAGATGGATTTACGCCCACAAGATGCAAAATCTTTTGGCATATTAATTGAGAGCTTAGTTTACCATGATCTTGCCGATTAATGTTGGTTGTGAAACTGTGAGGTTGATCAATTGAACCTATCTCCCAACAATCACTTCTCTTCCGATAGGAGGCTGCTAACCGAAACTTGCAAAGTTCATTACGACAAACTACGACATAGCATTTTGAATCATTGCGGTTCACTTCAAAATCAACAAAATTTTCCACGTGAAACCTTATTATAGCTTACATGCACGAGTTCATTGTATCATATTTGGAACGCGAGGGATTTGGAGAACTAATAAAAATAAAAAATTATTCCGTGGATACAAAGTTCATTTTAGCGCTTCAAGAAAGGTGGCGACCCGAGACGCATACATTTCATCTTCTAACAGGTGAATGTACTGTTACTCTCGAAGACACTTACATGTTATTAGGTTTACCTATTAATGGTAAAGCGGTAAAGGGTCTCACCAATCTTCATGGTAGTGTGGCGGAAGAACTTTTAGGGGTCGCCACGACCCCAAACGATTTGAGGGGTCAAAAACTATTAATATCATGGCTCAAAAATATTTATAGAGCAATAAGGTTAACCGTAGACTCTCCAGAAATATTGAAAATAAGAAAATCTAGGATTTATATCATGCTACTAATAGGTTTATTTTTATGTCCGAATGCAAGTGGTAATGCTGTTCATCCTATGTATTTACCTTTATTAGAGAACATAGATAAAATAAAAACATATAGTTGGGGGTCCGCCACACTATCGTACCTATATAGGTCTTTGTGTAATAATGTAACAACAAATTCGTCTAATTTTACCAGATGTGTTGTTCTCCTTCAAGCTTGGGGTTGGTCAAGAATGATCAATCTAACGCATATCAACCACAATAATTTTGGATTTCCATACGCTACAAGGTAATTTCTTAGACCAATTCTTTGAAAACAAATTATTCTCTTATTTAATTTTTCCTATTATTAACAAATGTTTCCTTTTCGATTTGTAGGTGGTCTGCACTTGAGATGAATTATGACAACTGTCCCTATTACAGCATCATCCAGTATCGAAATCTTCTGGATCATTTGGGTCAAGATGATGTACCGTCACTGACCTACCTATTTAGAATAGAGTCACCTTTAATATTAACACATTATTTACATAGACTAAATATTTTTTTTCTCCTACAATTTATTTGGCAGCAATATCTTGGTCTAGAAGCCATTCATGAAGTTAAGGAACACGACTCTGCTATGTGGAGTGCGAAGGTGCCGATTATCAACTTCACCACAGTGGAAATACACAATAGTGATCGTGTCAAGCTTCAGTTTGGAATGCTACAAGATATTCCATGTCCATCAAAATGCATCGCCGAGAAATGTCACACAAGTAAAGTCTCTGACCAATGAGACTACTCTCCATGGACCAACTTTGCAAAACATAAGTGTCGTGAATGAAGCACCGTCGCCTTTTTGTTTTGTCCGACACTGTGTTGCCATTTGAGATAAACCATATATCCAATACATGAATTGGTATAGGTCGGTTACCATTGGTTTCATTTCTCTTCCTACATATTTGGTTGACCCACGCCAACAAGCCACATCATCACGACCCAAACCGCCGACCCAGCCCCCAACCCAATAGCCAACCCAACCTCCACTCACACAACCACAACTCCATGAACATACCCCTTACCAATCCACCCCATTCCAACAGAGTTATTCTCAGTCCCAATACCAGCAAAATCCACCACCATGCCAATCATAATCCTATGATACCACAAACCAATTTAACACGAAGTATCAAATACCCTCAAACCTTACCCACCCAAACATTTACACCAATGTCACCTTACGACCAAGCAGGCTATTGTCCTGACATATAGCCTCATCGAGCCAACAACCCCAACAAAATTATGAAGGCATGGGCAACCCCTTTAATCTGGATGACTTTACTGATATTAACTCATCTTCATGTGCCCAAATAATCCAATTTCTTGATAGCGATCCAACACATCCATCAGCGCGGGTTTCCTATCAAACACCCCTTGTGGACTCGACGATGCAGTACCGGCGGACATTTCGCTCGACCTAGTCGTAGAAATTAATGTACAATGTTTCACCTATGTAATCATTTATTATTAAATGAAATAGTTAATTATTATTTAATCATTATTATTTAATATGTTATTTATTAAATATTATTAAAAAATAACCATTAAAGGTGACTCCAACTCAAATGGCGCCCCCTCCTTATTCATAAAGGTGACTCCAACTCAAATGGCGGCCCAATCTAACTCATAAAGGGGTCGCCAAACTAAATGGCGTCTCCCTTCAACGAATTTTTTTTTTTAAACTAGGGTATTTTAAAAAATTGTTTAGAAAGTTGGTTACTTTGAAAATATTATAGCAAAAGGTGGTTATATGGATAAAAATTTAGAAATTTAAATTTAAAAGTCTTAAAAATTACAATAATTAATACTCCCTCCGTTTTTTTTAAGTGATATTTTTAGAATAATTTTTTGTTTATTTTTAATTGTCACTTGCAAAGTTTAAAGTAGTTTTAATTGTATTTTTGTCAAAATTATTCCTAAATAATCATTACACAGAGAGAAAAAGTTAGACGAATGTGATAAATAATTAGGGCTATTATAGATAAAAGGAGAATTGTTGTTTGAAAAGTAATTATATTAATTAGCTTTCTTGATAAATATAAAAAATAAAAAAATGGTACTTAAAAAAAAACGGAGGGAGTATAATATTAAGAAGTTTTTAATTTTTTTAAACTTATTATGACAAAATATTCTCTTAAAATCCTATCATATCAAAAGATGGTGAAAATGATCCATTGACCCGACGCGACCGCACGTATCCTTGTTTTTCATGTCGGTAGAACCGAGTTTATGTCGGTTCAACCATTCTCGACCACCCGTACTTAAAAGTAATCGTGACTTCAACGTCGTACTCTCTCCACTGCACCTCAAGAAATTTGTACTAACAGTTTAAATTAAAATACTCCTATCAACTTCTTATACGAGTATTAGCGCGGGAAGCTTCGCTATCAAGAAACGCGTTGTCCACACGCCACGCGTCGTATTTTAATTGGTCCCCAACCTTCCCTCATTCCCAAAAATAAGAAAACCCAGCTTCCATACTCCATTCCTTTTCCAGCAACAAACCCAAACTATTCAACAATTATTCATCACATTTCAAATTTCAATGGCTACTCAAAACCCTAATCGTAGAACTTCACTCTACCCTGAAGTAATCGAATCCAACCCCGATGCTCCATCATATCCTTCTTCCTCTTCTCAATCAAATCTCTATCCTTCTATCGACTTCAATGACCTTGTTGAGAATCTCTTCCCGGACGATGTCGCCGCCGCCGCCGCCGACACTCCTAATTCTCCCTCAGCACCACTGGAAACCACCGAAGAGATCCTTGTTAAGATCCCCGGCGCCATTCTCAACCTCATCGATAAAGAATACAGCGTTGAACTCGCTTCCGGCGACTTCACCGTCGTCCGTCTCCGTCAGGGAGAGAATTCCATCGCCGTTTATGCCCGAATAGCTGATGAGATCCAATGGCCTCTTGCAAAAGAAGAAACCGCAGTCAAAGTCGACGACTCTCACTACTTCTTCTCATTCCTCGCACCCAAGGGTTTCGATGAAGACGACGACAAGCACGATCCTCAGAAAAAGAACGAAATTAACTCTGATTTGTTGAGCTATGGTTTAACAATCGCGTCGAAAGGGCAAGAGCGGTTGCTGAAGGAGCTAGATACGATTTTAGGGAATTGCAGTAATTTCTCTGTGCAGAAGGTTTCGGAGAAGGCGAAGAAAAAGGGAGAGGCTTTGGATGGATCAGTGGCAGAGGAGGTTTCGCCGAAGGATTTGGAGTCGAAGAAGAAAAAAGAGATAATGGAGGGGCAATGTGCGGCGTATTGGACTACTTTGGCTCCGAATGTGGAGGAATATAGTGGAAGTGCTGCGAGGTTTATAGCTTCAGGTTCTGGGCATGTGATTAAGGGAATTTTGTGGTGTGGTGATGTTACTATGGATAGGTTGGAATGGGGGAATAAGGTTATGAAGAAAAGGATGGCTTCTGGTTCTCGTGCTACTGAGATTAGTCCTGAAACCTTGAAGCGGATTAAGAGGTGTGTATGCTATACTGCTATGTATATCTTATACTGTTATGCTTTCTGTCCCAAACCCAAAATCGCAATCATGTTAATAAATGTTATATTTCAGAAACTAACTTACCCTTTTACCTATGTGTATGTAAAAAATGTTCAATTATAAAATTAACTATTATTAGACTTTGCCATTCAAAGAGAAAAACTTTGTTTCATGATAAACAGTGGATATGAGATAAGCTAGCTGATACTTGATGAGTTTGTAGCGAATAAACTATTATATTGATTTTATAGTGTTGTGTAAAATTAACCATAGATAAATGTGAAGTGTCAGTATAACATTTTTTTAGTTTTTTTTTTCAATTAAGATCGTAGGAATGAAATTGTGAGAGAAAGTTGTAAAATGTCATAAAAGATTTTTTAATTTTTTTCAGTTAAGATCATAAGAGTGAAATTGTGAGAGAAAATGACACTATCCTCTTTAAACACATGATTAGTCCTTGCCAACTAGACTTAGGTTCTGTTTGACAAAAATAGCTTATACTTGATATGCTAGCTTTTAGCTGGTGAGCCTATAAATGGATGGTTTATAGCGAATTTGTTAGTTGATTCAATTTGTAGTATTTGATAAACTTATGTTTAATTAATATTTAATTTTTCAATTAAGATTATTGGGCTAGAATTAAGGGAAAAATATGAAAAGTTATATAAGCTACCTGAATTAGCTTAAATGACTATAAGTTCTTAAAAGTAAGGTATAAGACCATCATTTTCTAGGAATACATTGCTGCGCTATTGGAGATGTTAAAATTTTTGGGTTCTTAAAAGTTCTTAAAAGTAAGGTAATAGAAAAATATAAAGCACCACTGGAGTAGTAGGGCTTAATTTTATCCACATTTAGGGTTGAATTTTAGTATTGTATTATTATTATCTGTATGCCATATTACCGAAAAAGGGTTTCAATTACTAGGTGCTTCGATTAAACTTTTATTGTGATATATGCACAAGCAGAATAGCAGTGATAATTATCAGAGGATGTTTTCAAGGGCAAGACCCTCAAAAATATGTGTTTGTGGGTGATATCCAGTTACTAAATATTCTCAATCTTACTCTTTTTTAGAATATGAATTAATTTAGTTCAATCTTGTGATATTAAGATGTGTTACCGGAGATTCATATGTATATAATCTTATACTTGATATTTACTATCAAATGTTAAGATGAAATTGTTTGAAAAAGTATTGATCTACTCTTAAATTTTATTACTTTTTTTTAACACTTGATCTATATATATATATGAACTTTCAAATTTTGTTTTGTAAAAGAAATTTCAAATTTTCTCCGCTTAATAATTTTTCATGATTTGTAAATTTTATGAATCTAGATTGGAAATTTCATCAAGAGGATTCTGAAGTTTACAAAAATTTTTATAATTATAAAATAAGTGACTACTAGTTACAAGATTACATACATATATGTCTAATTTATCTAAATTTTATACGTGTGCATCATGTTTCTTAGAATTTAGGTTTGGTTTAACTCAATCCAAAACAATAAGGATTTCCCACGTCTTTATAAGGACTTTTTAGGTTGCATCTCTATTAAATTTGGAATCTTAACATACCCTCCCATATCCACTAGAAGGGGGATATAAAACTAAATCCAGAATGTGCTTTGATACCATTTTAGAATTTAGTGTAGACTTAAATAAAACCCAAGTGCTAGCTGAAGGGATGATAGTTGAGCAAGTTTTATAAGAACTGCTTAAGAAATTTCTCTAGTTGATGTGGAAAATCTCAAGCAAATGATTCTACAAAATCCAATAGTCGTAAAAAGTTTGGTGGAGGAAATTCAACAAGACTCGGTTATAGAAGTAGTTTACAATGTTCTTGTTTTTTTCTTTTTAAATATGAAACTTTATCCCCTTAGTGTAAAATGCTACATTATGTTTCCTGACCAATTTTATTGGACCGGGATGTTAGTGTCTAATACTTTTTAAAGCTTTTATTGTCAAGTTTGTCTTTATGTTTGATGACTTTGTTCTGTCTTAGCTATTAATCAATTGACACGTAAACCCTTTTTTCTGATATATGTATTTATGTTTTTAAAACAGAGTCAAGAGAGTGACTAAAATGACAGAGAAAGTTGCAAATGGTTTGCTCTCTGGGGTCGTGAAAGTGTCTGGATTTTTCACTAGTTCAGTGGTAAACTCAAAGGCCGGAAAGAAATTCTTCAGCCTTTTACCGGGGGAAGTTGTGCTTGCATCACTGGATGGATTCAGTAAGTCAGTGAGATATTACTCATCATAATTTATGTCTGTTATTAACATGCTTAAATGCTGTTTGAGTTGCGTTAGTCGTAACCGTAGCCAAACATAAAATATGTCCAACCAAAAAAAGAAGAAGTAGATGACTCTCATTCTTTGTCAGATTGAAAAGAAAATAAGATATTTATTGATTAACTGAGAAAGAAAAAGATGATAGATCATTTATCTTAAATAACTTTTTTAGTGAAATTTAGAGTATTTTGCTCTCTTTGTGGTCTTTCTATTCCAAGGTTTTTATCTTTTACTGTAGTTTCATTATTTACTAATATGCTTAGTCCTGTTTCCGTGTTCCTTGTAGTATTGATTTGATCGTACAATAATTGTACATTAATGTTATTTTAAATGATAGAAATTCAATGTACTTGTTTGGAGTTTTTGCACATTAGTAAGGATTTGGTGTATTTAGTGAACTGATAATAGGTGGATATAGAAAATTTTCATCGCATTATTTTCATTGAAACTAAATATTTTAAGGTGAGCTTGTGAATTATCCATTTATTGGTTGAACTTTAGAATTAGAAATGTTATTCGATATCAGTATAATATGTTGTATGAGTTTCATATACCCTGTCTTGTATGAGTCTTATCATATATAGCCCATCTGAATTATCCATTTATTTTCTACTGAATCTTTCTTTTAAGTTTCCGGTCTAATTTCTATGAAAGTTAATCAAATGTCAAATTGTTTTCCTAAATTTCACAATTGTTTGGTCAGGTTGTCATACAATCAGCTCTTCAAATTACGCTTGCAGCCTTGCACCCATATCAGTTATCATTATAATATATATTGTATCATTTTTAACTGTGGTCAAAAGTTGTGTTTGTTTATTTTATTGCTTTTATCTTAATTTAAATTTAAATTTAATGATTCTAAAATTAAATAAAGGATTCAAGAATAATTAAGTGCGAGAGGGAAGTGGTGTTTGTATTCTTAGAAATTAGATATATGGATATCAACAGATGATGATTGTAATGGGTTTTACCCTGCTGATTCATACCCATGCTCAGTCATTCTTTTTTGATTTAGTTTTTTTTTTTCGTCTTTTTGTTGTGTAATAATAGGATCATTACCTATTTGTGTTGATATGTAAACTCTGAACTATTGAATTTGATCAGTGAGAGTCCAAAGGCAAATTGTTGTATCAGGGTCATCAATATTATGTGTGTTTTCCTATGGCTGTAATTAGGTGTCAAGTTTAGTCATTCAAGATCAATTGCATATCGCCAAACCTCCTCAATAAAATCATGTGAATATTGTTGGCCTTGTCAAAAATCTATCTTTAGAGTTTAGACATTAATATTCATTTGCACAAGATATCTTAAATTTACATTTTGTTTACTTGTGTTTTGGTTTTCTTGTGAATAGGTAAGGTGTGCGATGCTGTTGAAGTAGCTGGAAAAAATGTCATGTCAACGACATCCACTGTGACAACTGAACTTGTTGACCACAGGTAAAGATCAATAACTGCGTTATCTGAAGTGTAAAATGTTTATAGATTTGGGATTGAATCTGTCAATAGTTAGATCCGTCTTTCAAACTAGTAACTAAAACTTTAAACTTCATGCTCTCTTGAAATTTCACACTGGTCAGTATAAGAGCAGCCTCATATAGCCAGAATCCATGATCTGCTTGCTTTGAATGAGAGTTAAAAATTTATTCCGAATGCGGTACTCAAGAATGTGATATCTTGAAATCATTGGTCTAATTTTGAAACTTAATTATTGATTTTAAGGCTTTGGAAGATAATATTTAGTTTTATTCGTCTTATCAGCTTTGAAACAATTCTCAATTCTCAAAAATCTTTATTTTATCTTGTAGTTACATTATTGGTTCGAGAAATCATTTCTTGGTTTTGATGTGAGCCCTGATAAACTTTCTTTTTTCAACTTATGACGTAGCGAATGAAATTCATTTTCTATAGTTTGCTATTTCGTTATGCTTCTCTACAAGTTCAGAAGTTAATTTGGCAATTTGTATACTACAGATATGGAGAACAAGCTGCTCACGCAACAAGTGAAGGGCTTGATGCTGCGGGTCATGCTTTGGGTACCGCATGGGTTGCATTTAAGATTAGGAAGGCTATTAATCCTAAGAGTGTTATTAAACCTACCACCCTGGCCAAATCTGTTGCTAAAGCTGCAGCTTCTGATTATAAGTCTAGTAAGTCCAAGTAATTTATAGCTGATGCTTTTGCATTATAGTTTAGGTTTGACCATCCTGCCATCAAAAGCAGTTGCTTCAGCTTTAAGTGATCCACTTTTTTCTTAGGAAGGAAGTGGAGGGGGCATGGCATGATTTGTTGTGTTTGTGGTTTGCTTTTCTGTGCATGTGTAATGTTTAGACTGTCTCATGATTTTTATAACAGTAAATAATTGTTTAAAAAACATCAAGTTTTCCATGTAAAGATCAACAATGTGTTGTTGTAATTTGTAAGGTTCACTCATTAAATTGAATAGTAACTATATCATATACGGCAAGTTCTGCGCGTCCATATTCTTTTGTCTGTTTGTGGCAACTTTATTTTTTGCTTAGGTAGCAAGAATTTCACTAATAGTGATGTTTAGTGATTAACAATGGCAATTGAGAAATTTCATTTGTGATTCTGCTCTCCAATGCTCCACAATAAGGTTGTTTCTTGTTGGCACTTGGCATCAGCTGTTCCTAAAGTGCGCTTATAATCACATATCACTTCTTACACTTGGTGACAGTTTTAAGTTAGGTACATCCAATGTTTGAATTTGTGGTTGGAAAAATTGGAAGCTTTTGCAAAATCTTAGGAAAGTAAACCTAAATGAAATTTGTTAATTTATTTTGTCACTTTAACTGGACGTGACTATGTTTCTTGAGATGTTATTTGGGATTTCATCAACAAGTGCTTAGTAACTTTGGTGCCTTTAGTTAAAAAACAGGATACAAGAATGAGTAAAATAATATATTTTAGTGAGGGAGTGTGATTAATTAGAGAGAGATACACACAAAGTCATCAAAGGCATGGAAATTAAAGGTAGCAGATCCCTCCCCGCTTCACTCGCTATTGACATTCTGCTTGGCTCTTTTTCTCTCTTAAAGTTACCTAAGTGGAACTGAATTAAATTAGTAATAGAGCTACTGACATTTCACCGTTCATATGATTATAACCACCATTTTAAAATCTAAAAAATTTCTTTGCCATACTCCCTCCGTCTTAAAATGAAAGTCTTTTAAGATTGTTGCACATAGATTAAAAAAAATAATGATTGAAGAATTAAATGTAACAATTTTACAAAATTGTCCTTAATTATTATTGATTGTCATAAAGGTGTAATGTGATATAATATTTTGAAAGTTGTGTAGATAATATTTATTAGAAATAAAGTTGGTAAGAATTAATTATTATTGTCTTGAAAACATAAAAAAACTCTTATTTTAGAACAAATTTTTTTTACTAAAAAGACTCTTCTTTTAGGACATACAGAGGATACTTCCTTATGCATTCTAAATCCATCCCATCCATTTATAAGTGACCCACTTACTCTATTTTGCCGAAAAAATAATTTAAAAATGTATCTTTGTATTTATAGAAGGATGAATTTGTAAGTGTATTTTCGTAATAACATTGACTATATTTTAAACTCAACTAGAGAATAATATAGAAATATACATCCATAATAATCATGTGATATCAAGATTGTTATAGATTTGACAAATCTTATATTATAAGCTGTTTATGCTAAGCATAATATGAAAATTAAATTTGTTACTAATTAAAGCATTTACTGATGTAATTTAATTAAAATGCCGTATATTATAATCAAATATAATTGTTGACAAATTACAAACGATAATACAAATTTAGCAAAATAGAAGTAAAAAAGATCTAATGAGTATATCTGATCTCCCTGTTCCTTCTTGTCTCTTGTATTACAATATCGTCCGTGCCTCGGATAGAATGATATCTATAGTAGACCTCACAATGGTGCCTTCCAGAATTTCTCTCTCTCTCTCTCTCTCTCTCTCTCTCTCTCTCTCTCTCTCTCTCTCTCTCTCTCTCTCTCTCTCTCTCGCAAGGGTAAAAAACCTTAAATAACAAGAAAGTATTAGAATCCATACAAAAATGAACGTAACACCAACATGGATTCTAATAAAGGCTCAAAGTGGGTAAGCAAATTCTCACTCACTCATAAGGTAGATTGACTATTTGGTCAAGTGGTTATGCTCAAAATCAAACAAAATGCCTTGATCATTTTAGTGCTATCATAGAAATCAACACAAATAAAAGATTAAACATAATAAAACTGAGTTAAACAAGAATGTTGGTCTCCTGCATATAGTAAATAATGGAAAGCTTCTTACAAAAAGGGTTTTGTTCTAAAGTGATTCAAAACTGAACAAGTATGGCAAAAGAATGAATGACATGAAAATTGTACAAATGAAAAGTCTCCTAATCATGTTATGTTCTAGAAAAGCAATAGACACAAACCTTAGCCATGCAACTCCTTTAAACTTTTCACCATTCTAGAATCTGTCATGTTCGCAGTGCGAACAATTATTCACCTAATGAACGCGTTCGCCCCAGGTTCGCACAACGAACTCAGGGCGAACATGACACTAACTCAAAAATTCTGGTTTTTCTATTTGTGGTTTATTACAACACTCTTTCACCGTAATATTTTCTTGTTGAAACAATCAAACTTGAACAATCACAAAATGCATCCTCAAGCTAATAAAAAATAAAGCTTGAGAAAAAACACAAAAATTTCCTAACAACCTAACAAAATTGAATCAAACTAAATAAACATAAAGTTATACAAACTCAAAAACCGTTGGGTTGCCTCCCAACAAGCGCTTGTTTCATGTCATTATCTCGACTCCTTTATTGTGCTTTGCTCGTAACTTCCTCACAGACATGCCGATGCTTTGTCAAAGCGCTAACCTAAAGAAAATGTCCTAACCAAACACTTGAACAAACGTTAAGGAAATAAAATATATACAACACTTGAACAAACATAATGGAAAACAATTATATACAAGGATGGGAAACAAAAGCAAAACAAATATTGATCGTGAAGGCTTGATCAGATCCTGTGATGGGCCACCAAGAACGTCTGTGATGCTAGGCATGAGATGAGGAGGAGGGGGTGTACCTGCAAGGCACTCCGACGCTCAAGTAAGAAAGGGTCAGAGAAAAGGGGCAAGTACAAAATATGAGTTTTTAGGGTGATTATTGGATACCTAACCCTCTCGATCGAGATGGTTTATATAGTGCCCCCAGCGTGTGGCCAACGATCCTATTTTCGGGGCGAAATAACCGTTTCCCGAAGAATAGGTAACTGCCCAAAACTAGCCGTTATGTCGGACAGGGTGCCCAAAACTAGCCGTTATGTCGGGCAAAGGCGTAGTTTCGGGTACATGCCCTTAACTGTTTAGGGACTGACGAAGCCGTGCGGGACGGGCAGCAGTACCGGGGAGGAGCGATGCAATCCTTGCCCGGTAGGAGGGCAGAAAGGTAGCTTTTGCCCTTTCGCGGATTGGACTTAGGCAATTGGGTCGTTCTGGAAGCAGAAGCGGATTGGGCCATGCCTAGTCATTGGTCCAGTCCAGAACAGGAGCCCCCCAAGTCGTTGCTCCTGAGCACGAGAGTGATGACTTAAGGATAGCCCGTTGTTCCGGGGAACCATAATGGAGTCGTCGTTTGGTGACGAAGGGAGTTGTCTCGTGGCGCCCGTGGGTCCTGGTGTTCGTGAGATCCGTGACCGTGTCTGGTTTGCCCGTCGTACGGGGAGGCAAACGGTTAGGAATAATTGAAACGTTGGGGCGCCACGTGTGCGTCGAGCCCTGTGCTACAGTAACTAGGCAATGATGGCTAGTTTACAGCCATTATGACCAACGTGAGCGTGCCCCGGCATGTGCTCCTCAGCAGTATAAAAGGAGAAGGACCCAGGCCATTTGGAACTTTTGTTTCTCTCTCTTTTTCTTCGTCTTGCTCAGAGAGCTTTGTCCGCCGCCGTCGTCCGCTGCTTCAACCGTCGTAACCCGCTTCGAGCACCCGTTTTCCAACTTTTCAACCACGTAAGTTTCCGGGTCTTTGCTTTCGTTCATCTTCTTCTTTAGATTGCATGCGGCTAGGTTAGGTTTAGATGACATAGGGTTGTTTTTCTGGGTTTGTTGGTGGTGGACGGTGGTAAGCCGTTTTCTCCCGCTGATGAGGCTGCTGGAGCCTCTTAGATAACTTGCGAATAAGGCAGTTTCCGACATTGTTGCGAGGATGACACATAGGTAACCGGTTCGGTTACTCAGTTTCCGGTGCTTCGATAAAGTTTCCGGTGAACGTTTGCAGTTTTCGGTGGAGCTTCAAACGGAAACTGGGAAGTGGCCCGAGGAAGCTCCTCGTTTCGGGAGTGGTTTGTCCCGAGCGTCTCCTCGTGGGAGACTTTTGAGCTTTTTGTTTAATATTAGGCCTTAGGCCGGGGACACCGTCCTTAGCCCTTTGCGCGCCCTTTCACTTGACTAGCGGTAGAAGGGTGGATTTGATTCCTCGTCGAATTCACTTTTTTCTCTGCTTTTCAGGTGATCGATATGGCGACAGGGCCTGACGGGGAGATTATAATAGACTCATCTGAGGAGAGCTCCTTGGAGAGAAGCAATACGAAAGCTTCCACTATCCCCAACAAAGTCGGGGAGGAGGTCGATGAGGATTCTACTGAGGAGTGGTTGGTGGCTGAGCCTGCCGAGCACGTATCTACCTTTGTGACCTATCTTGGGGATGTCTTCACGGTCGTTGGGCTAGAGGGAGAATGGAAGGTGCATTTCCCCTCCGAGGATGACGGATCTGCACAGACTTTGGGGAGTGGTTCGCTATGTACGAATATGCATTTAAAGAGCTGGGGTTGAGGCTGCCCATCACCGATTTTCAGCAGTCAGTTTTCGTGCATCTGGACCTGGCCCCGTCGCAGCTGCATCCCAACTCGCTGGCGTTCATTGATGACTCGATTTCGTATCGTCAAATTCGATTCAGTTCGTGCATGTTTTATTGTATTTTTATTGAGTCATTGTCATTTCGTGTATTGTTTGCTTATGTTTTCGTTTCTTTTCCATTTACACGTCCTATATCAGCTCCAGAGAAGAAAAGACCAAGATATGAGCTCAAAGAGAAGAAAACTGGAGAAAATTGCATGGTTCTGCCTCTTCCAGATGAAAGGCGTACGCCATTCCCCCCCGTCGCTACTCGAAAAATAGTCGACCGGAGGCGAAAAGGAAAGAAACAGAAGAGTCGCCATCGAACTTTATTTATCCCATGAGGGGAAGGGAAAACATCGAGAAAACCCAAAGAAGGAAGGATAAGATGGTCTCGCAACCAAATTACGGGTTCGGAAGCCGGTTATGCGGAGGGAAGGTATTAGCACCCTCCACATCCATCGTACTCGATGGGAACCATTTGCTTGTCTATGTGTAAGGATGTTTGCGAAGGATATTGCTTTCTAAGTGTGTTCTAAGAGGGAAAGAGAAGGGTGAGAACCAAAGAATATGAAAGAAAATAATAGAAAAGGTAGAGAGAATAGGAGGGGAAAAGAAAAGGAGACTCAATAGGACTTCACGGTCCTATGCCTACGTATTCCCTCGTGCAATGGGAAAGTCAGAGTCCACGTAGTTCGGAGGACTACGGGTGAAGAAAATGGAAGGGGGGTGGAAAACGGAAGATGGATAGAAGGTGGCTCGCCAAGATCATCACAATCTTGTGCCTACGTATCTTACATTCGGACTAGAATGAAGAATCAGAGCAATCGTAGTTCGACCTACGATTTGTTGGTGTTTTTTATGGACGATGTTAACGTGCGGGTTCTAGCAGTTAGGTGTTTTGCGGCTCGCTCTTGGAGTCTTATGCGTTACCTGTTTGTGGTAGAACGGACGTAACATGTCCTTTTTGAAAAGGTTGATTTTCGCCATCAAGGCAAGATGTCACATTTGATTTGTTGAGGTTGATTTTAAGGGGCGAAATAAGTCCTCGGATAGGAACCCCTTCGGGTAGTACCCAATTCTTTATCTCAAAAGGTTTATTTTGAAAATGGTGTGGCGAATATAGTCACGTCTTCGTATTGAAAGACGAGTATCGAGACCACACACTCTAAAGTGAGCATCCTAATACTCGAAGAGGAAGAGGTCTTCACCTAATCCTCTCTCTTTAGTTCAATACAAAGAGAACTTTATTCTCTTATTTAAAATGTTTTTGGTTTAGATGGTAAGTGCTTCATGACAGTGAACCCTAAAGGTAATGTCGAGCACTCGGGATAGGAGAAGGCCTTCGTCTAACCACTCCACGACCATCTAGTTTATTAAGAAAAGGTTTGAAAATGCACTTGGTACAAGACCAAGGTTTTTAGACACAAGGAGATAAAATAAAGAGAGAAAAAGGTTTTTGAAAGAATGGGTGGTGAATATAGTCACGTCTTCGTATTGAAAGACGAGTATCGAGACCACACACTCTAAAGTGAGCATCTTAATACTCGAAGAGGAATAGGTCTTCACCCAATCCTCTCTTTTTAGTTCAATACAAAGAGAAAAATTGAAAATGAGCACTTGGTACTAGACCAAGGTTTTTGACTTTAGAAGAGAATGAAAATGAGGAATGAAATAGAAACCGAAATGAAATCGAAATGGAAATAAAATCGAAAAGTAAAAAAGAAAGTGGTCACATATTGATCAAGATTTTGAATCGATTGAAAGAAATCAACTAATCATGATTTTTGCTATATCATTGGCGCAAAAATTGAAAATGGAATCAAAAATGGAAATAAGATTTAGTTGAGAAAACATGTTAAAAAAAATAGAATGTTTTTTTTTTTAGAAAAGATTATAGGCAAATTAAATTGCTTAAAACAAAGGTGGGGTGCGTTAACCATATGAGGTGTACAAAATAGATGGTGCAAGTAGTCTCATGGGCTCCACGGCCCAAAAACACAACATGATCAATAGCTCTCCTTGGAAACGAACTAGGCAATACATTAAAAACACCAGATCTTACTTTTTTCTTTTTTTAAAATACAAAAAGATTGAATGAAATATGACTAAGGCATGGTCAAAGGGATTGGTTTTGAAAACACATTCAACTTTATTCTCAAAAATAGGGTGAGTTTCAAAATTGACGCTCAGAAGAAGCGAATCTTCGTCATCGCTTACGAAGAACAGAGACGGTCATGGTGAAATCATCGCGTGAGTATGAACAAAAAGATCCATGAACGAAATCATCTCCCACCTTCCTTCGCTATTTCTCGTTCGAATCACTCTTGCTCTCGCTCGTTTTAGCTTCAGGTTTGGCTTTAATCTTCTTGTTCGTTTCGATCTGGTTCCGTATGTGTATGATTTGAGTTTCACTCTATTCTTCTTCTCTCTTTTTCACAGTTTCTGTGATGGGTTTGGAATGCAACTGGTTTTGAAAGGTTGGGTTGAAGGAAAAGGTGAAGGGCCGGGAGAAGTGAGGTTGAAGAAGGGTGTGTCACGGTTTTATTGTGTTGGATGAAGGTGAGTGAATGAGATGCTTGTGGGTTGTAGGCACACGATGGTTTGTGGTGAGATAAGGGGTCGAAGGATTTCTGGGGAAAGGAGTCAGTGGTGGTTATTTATGAAGGTTTATGTTGTGTGAATGCTCATGGTTGGTGAGTTACTAGGTGGTATTCAGTTCTGCAGAAAAAATGGAGAGTTTTATGCAGGTTTGGTGTTGTCGATGGTGAAGCGTTTGATGTTGTTGAGTGGGTACTGTCTGCTTGGTTAGTGATGACGGAGTTGTGGTTGAATGGTTTAAAAAAATGTGAGTGTGGAGGTTTTCGTCGGCGGAAAGCACGGTTACGCGATGGTTGTAGGTAGTTTTTTTGGAAGGGTTTGAAAAGCAGCAGCGCGATGGGTCAAGTTTTCTGAAAATGGTGGAAATGTGGTGGTAAGTTTGATGCCACTTTTTGAGTTTGTGGTTTGTTGACGATGAAATAAGGTGAAGGAAGGGTGTAGTTACTGAAGATGGAGAGTTTATTCCAAGGTTTTTTTCTTCCCTCTGTTTCCGTTTTTTTTTCCGACCTCCTTCACTCTCTTCTCTGTTAAAGCCACTGTAGACTTAGTCATTAAGTTTTGAGTATAATAAATTTGTCCGGTTATGATATATCACTCTCAATTGCAGGTCGCATGCTATGTTGCCGGTTGTACGTCTTTGCAGCAGTGGTTTTGTCATTGAGCTGTAGCATTGCGGGGTTGTTGTGTAGCGCAGAGTTCTGGCGTGATGTTGAAGTGTGGTACAGGGAGATGTCGTTGTTGTGCAGGTTTTTGGTGTGGGGTATGGTTGTTTTTGGTTGAGAAGGGGTGGAGATTGAACGAGTGTGTGTTTCTCTTTTTTTGTTTTTTTGAAAATTTTATTTGTAATGGGCTCACAAAAGATGGTAAAGAAAACTTTAACTTTTCTTAGACAATGGGCTTTATTTATAACTTTGTAATTTTTGCCCTTTTTTGGTAATATGGATAAAAAATGGAAATTGGTTAATAAATGGATTTGGACAAATGAATTGGATAGTTGGATAAAAGAAATGGTTATTGACTTTTAGGTGAAAATTGAACTTGGATTGGACAATAATGGTCGGAACAGGAAATGACTTTAAGTTGATAACAGGGAACGGACATGCCTTGAGAAACTTATGAATTAATCTCAGCCTTTAAAACTTTGAATCACAAATCAACCTTGATGAAATTCACTGCACGACAACCCCAACTGAAATCTTAAGCACACACCACTGCTCTGATAGTCCCTAAATGAACCTGAAATGTTGACAAACAACAACACCCCAGTTCCTCATTCTCATGATGAAACCATAAACACTTGACGCCTCTGGAGTGATCTTGAACTCGATACTTAATGAATCTGGGCAGAGGAAAACCTTGTAGCTAAATAAACTTTGATAGAAAGATACTCACGATGTTGTGAGCTCAACTCTTTGCTTCAGTTAGAGTGCAATAGCCAGATAAATCACACCTCTGAACAAGGAAAATCCACATTCCAGGAGAATGCTTCGATCCCACGTCTTAGGAGACCAATGAAACGTATGATATGAGTTATGACTAATGAAGATGCAGATTATGGAAATGATATGTTATGCAAGGTTAGTGTTAGGGTGAAAATTAGGGTGTGACAGATGCCCCTATTTAATCTTCTTGGACTTGAGAGTGGGAGAGGCTTTCTTACAGTCAAGGTACGAGGAGATTAAATATAAGAATACCCGAAATTTTCAGCCGAAAGGGGTTGGAATGAAAGGTGATGAGTCTGGTGGGATGGCTTGAAAAAGGCATCTGTCAGTGGGACAAGGTAGTTGGTTATGAGGGATATGATGATATGCTTGAGATGCAATGTGAGATGAATACGAGTGCTTTGCCAGTCTTGAAAAGGGGGGCATCCCTGCAGTATCCTGGTGAGATATAATAAGTTGAGATATTCCTTCTACGAAAGGTAGATAGGACTCTAGAAGTTAAAAGATGAGATATTCCTCCTACGAAAGGTAAAGAGGACTCAAGAAATAAAAGATGAGATATTCCTCCTATGAAAGGTAAAGTGGACTCAAGAATAAAGGATAGAAATTGGTTATCCTCTTGCAAAAGGCAAAGAGGACCCCTGAACGAAAGGTTAGGAGAAAAAATAAATTCCTGCTACAACAAGTAGAGGAGACTCCCCTGGGAGAAAACGATCGTATTATTTTCTGCAGAAGCAGAAACGACTCCAGAACACAAGGTTTGGAGAATAATTCCTCTTACAAAAGGTATAGAGGACTTCAGAACAAGAGGATTGGAGATAAATTCCTTCTACAAAAGGTAGAGAGGACCCCAGAACAAAAGGTTAGGAGACAATTCCTTTCTACGAAAGGTAGAAAAGACCCCAGAACAAAAGGTTAAGAGACAATTCCTTTCTACGAAAGGTAGAAAAGACCCCAGAACAAAAGGCTTGGAGAAATAACATAACTCCCTTGGGAGAAGATGATCGTACTTACTTCTGCGAATAGCAGAAATGACTCGGGAACAAAAGGTTTGGAGACAGATTCCTTTCTACAAAAGGTAGGAAGGAGACCTACAAAAGGTAAGCTGGGAAGAAATTGTGCAAAAGGCACGGGAAGGCTCTTACTAAAGGTAAGCTAGACACATTGCAAAAGGCAAAGAGGAGACACATCGCGAAAGGACAAGACTTCACGCGGAAGGCACGGAAGGAGTTGGAAGTAATAAGTGATGGGGGGACAAACTCCACAAGAATGCCCTTATCCTCTACAAGAACTAGCTAAACAAGCATGCAAATGATGCAAAAATGTATGCAAAATGCTGGGGATATGAGGATACGGATTGATGGTCGTGCCAAGCAAGGTTGGGCTTTGGTTTTGGGTGCCAAGGAATAGTTGGGCTTTTGTTGAAATGCTTGCTGGGGAAAAGGAGATGGGTAAGGTGAAGGATACCAACCAGAGATGACTTTTAAATGGGTTACCAGACGAGAACTGGTTTTTAAGGGGTAGACTACCAGACGAGAACTGGTGGCAAAAGGTTAAGTTGTCAGACGAGAACTGACTTTATGGTTGGCTAGACGGGAACTAGACTTTGATACAGTGCTTACTAGACGAGAACTGGTTTCAAAAGTTGGCTAAAGAATAGGTGACCGGACGGGAACTGGCACAGAAGTTGTTTACCAGACGAGAACTGGTGTTTTGTTTTTGTTTTCCAGACGGGAACTGGTTTTATGGTTTGCCAGGCGAGAACTGGACTTTAAAGTTGTGCAAGCAAGGTGGATTTTGTATCTGGTTAAGGGTGCCGAATATGTTCGGGCTTATGGTGGGAGGTGCCAAGATGGTTGGGCTTTGGTTGGTGTGCCAGGTATGATTGGGCTTTGGGTTGGATGGGGAATGAGCTTAACTTCCCGACACTCGAAACCTGACGATGCTACGATCAGATGGTAGATGTGGATGCTTCAGATGCTTCAAGTTTGGTCATTTGCAGAAGTTGTGCTTGCTCCTTAGAGAATCTCACTTCTATGCCAATATGACTTTGCAAACGACAGTATGGGCATAGCGACTTGACTTATGTATATTAGTTGCGCCTCTGCTCTGCCCCAGGGCTTTCTGACACTTGTTGCGAACTCAACATTTGCTAGAGTCCCCCAGGGTCTGCTTGACCAATCTTGAAAATGTAGAGGGAAACTGCCCCTTTGCAATTTATCTGCCCCAGTCTGCAGGGTTTTTGAATGAATCCTCCTCGAATGGAAGCTTTGGGGATGACTACACCATGACATGGGCTGAGATAACTTGCCCCAATATCTGAATCTTCAATAGTCAGCCTTTGCTTGAGCCTCTTGAAGAACTTGCCCCAGAATGAGCATTGAAGCGACTTGACTTGTGCTAATTGAGCTTTGGAGGGATTTGCCCTCAGTCACAAGAATCTCTGGGTGGCCTACCTTTGGTCGGTGGAATCTTGAGATGATTCTTTGCTCAACTAACTCTTGAATGTTCTGTCCCAGATTCATAAGGTTATGAGAAAGTTTTGATTCAAGCCAGCACCAACGAATGATCAAGTTTCTCTCTGATTGCACTTTGTTGGAATCTCTTTGATGTCAAGTACTTGCTTACAGTTAAAATTGTTCATTTAAAAATGGTAATTTTAATGCGACTTTCATGCAGGTTTTGAAGGAAATCATTTATTGTAATGATGTGATAGTGAGTGACGAATGGACCATTAGTCCAAACGCAATGTTGATTTACTGGTGTGCGAAAGATATGGCTGGAATATGACATTAATGCTGGAAATTAGCAAATCTGAGGGGAGTCAGTTTACGCAACCTAGCAATAGTACGCTTTCAGAATAAACCCTACCTCAATTAGGTCTTTCGAGGGTTGTAATGTGGTTTGGTTCACGGTTATTAAAACAAAGGATATTAGGCTCAAATTTTGATTTGTACCCACCCCTTCTTCGTGATGAACTTCAGTCCTACATTCAGTTATACTACACACATTTATCTTCCAAAAGGGTTGACGGTGTAAGGGCGAATTTTCTTGGAATGACAGTCACCTTATTTTGTTTTTGTGGATGTCAGTGACCTTTTTAATCCATTTTGGTGGCCACTGAATCGGGTTTTGCTTTTGCTGAGGATTTGAGGGCCTCTTTTGCTTTATTAATTTTTTGATCCCTAACTTTTGCATGGACCGACTTCACTTTTCTAGTCCATCGGGATTGCCCTAATTTTGCCTAAGTTTCCTCTTTGGGGTGGTGGACTTAGCGGGCTCTCTTTTTTTTTTTTTTTTATTATTTTGAAGGGTTGTGACTGCCAAGTCTTTGGTCTCTGAAGAATAACCGCCATAACAAGAGGTTTCATCTTGCAATTCAAATGTGTAATCAGGATAACTGAACACTACCCATGCCCCAGGTTAAGCGTAAGGGTTTAGAAATCCGAAGGAAACTCCTACTTCTAGGCTCGAAGGGGTTGACTAGGGACTAACTCCTTATCTCTCCAGTGTTTAGGGGATTTGAAACAATGCCTGTACATCATCAGCGGGATTTTATCCGAAAGCATACAGTTTGCAATTATGGGTATTTCGTTTTCATCATCCTCCCTCAAATCTTCACTAAGACAACAACTGATAAAGGGAGTGAAATGTGGAAAAAAAAATTTTGTGATTTTTTTTGCAATATATGAGAAAAAATGAGTGGATACGAATGAACTTGTTCAAAAAAGCACGTTCATTACATTAACAAAACCATTAGTAAGCAACAATGTTTAAAAACAAGTAGCACTTAACAGAGAAGAAACTACAAATGCAAATAAATGACAAGATCTAAAAATTGCCAATCCTGGGGATGTCTTCTGTCTGACCCACTGGCTCGAGGAGATGACCCTTGTAGTCTTTGAACTCAAATAGATGAGAGGTTGACGCGCATAACCAAGCTTCCTTCTGGAAAGGATATGTAACCTTTGTCAATCAGTTGTTGCACTTTGGCTTGGTAAGCTTTGCAATCTTCAGTCGAATGCCCCATTGATCCAGCATGATATCCACATTGCACATCGGGATCATACCCAGGAGGGTATGGCTCTGGCAACGGCTTGAGAGACTTGGGAACCACTAGCGAGCTTTGAATCAGATGCGGCAGGAGTTGACTGTATGACATAGGGACTGTATGAAGAGGTGCATTCCTTCTTTCTAGATTGTTGTGAGGCCTATGCTGACTCTGATGCTGATTCTGATATCCTCGGCTATGGGCTCGTTGATTAACATGAGGAGCAATCCACGGTTTCTGGGACGAAGCTATAGGCATTGTTGGTTGCCCATAAGGATAGCCTGGCGATGGAAATGATGACTGCTGAGAAGATGAGGGATCAAAAGGTTTTGCTGGTACACCATGAGAATACTCAACATTTGTTATGACTGCATTGGTTTCATCCTCTTCCTCTTGGGAGTTAATGAGGGATTCAGTTTCATCGGCTTGGCTATTCGAGACGTTCTGGATTAGTCCACTCTTGAGGTAGCTCTCGATGCGTTCCCCTACCATCACAAGGTCAGAGAAGCTTAATGGCGTACTGCCAACCATTCTTTCAAGATAAGAACTATGTAGACTGTTTATAAACATGTCAATTAATTCCCGGTCCAAGAGTGGTGGTTGCACCCTAGCTGCTAATTCTCTCCACTGCTGTGCATATTCCTTGAAGGATTCATCGCCGTTCTGAGATAGGCTTTGAAACTGCCTGCGACTAGGAGCCACGTCTAGATTATACTGATATTGCTTTAGAAAAGTGCTGGATAAGTCCTTCCATGATTGGATATGGCTTCTTTCTAAGTCCATGTACCAACTTAAAGATGCCCCACTTAAACTATCTTGAAAACAGTGAATCATCAACTTATCATCATAGGTATGTATGATCATTTTTCGACAGAACATCACCAAATGACGCTTCGGGCAACTACGGCTTGTGTACTTCTCAAAGTTGGGTTCCTTGAATTTCCGAGGGATTACCAAATCTGGCACTAGGCACATATCAGCAGCATCGAGCCCAGGCGTATCATGCACTTTCATAGCTTAGAGTTTCTCCTCAATGGTACGAAGCTTTTCCCTCATGGGATCAGTCAATGGCTTCCTCTGGGGTCGAGTAGGAACATTTAATCGTGGAGGATCATCATCAGGCAGAAGACCATACAGTGGATTAGTTGTCACAGTAAATCCTGGTGAGGGATCAACATTCTGACGGTTGCTCTCAGATATGGCTACATCAGCTTCCAACTTGCTTTGTCTAACTGGCCTTTCAAGTCGTCTATGTTCTTCTAGCTTCAAATGCTTCACATCTACCACAGGTTCAATGCGAGTGTCGAGAAATCAACTGCGAGTTATGGACAAAGGACTGAATGAGCTTCTCGGTTTTGGTTGGAGAATGATATGCAAAATGATGCAAAGATGCTTATGCAAATGTAATGTTATGAATGCAATAAGACATGGGATCAAAGATCAGAGGTTCACGCCACAGGTATCAAGGTCACAGATTCTGCAGGGCAACACAACAAGACATCCCTCACCTCGGGTAGGTAATCTATTGGTTTAAAACAGGGCATTCCAAGGGTTTTCAAACAAGGTCCCATGCACTAACCCTCAAAAGTTTTCCATCATAACGACGATTCGTAAGATGGTAATCCCTTCAAAGGATGAGCACAGAGTTATGCCTTAGTAACCTTTGGAATAAGGTTCTAAAAGTCCTCAGAATCACGGACTCCCAGGTCGGAAACAAAGACATCATTACGAATAATCGTAAGACATAATCACTCCCAAAGGGGCCTCATCTGAGCGGTGGAAGTCAAACCAACTCGACGAGTCCTAAGTCTTGCAAATCAATAAGCAACCACCTCCTAGCTTAGTGTATACTCGAAAAACTCGGGTAGAAAGCCTTTCTCCTCACAAACCATCCCCAATATACCCAACAGATAAGAGAAACACAAGATAATAAAGCAATAATAAAGCAAACAAAAATACACATATGATAAACAAACTAGGCTTGGCTTGCTAGGGTGAACCACGTCCCCAACAGAGTTGCCAGCTGTCGCTACTCGAAAAATAGTCGACCGGAGGCGAAAAGGAAAGAAACAGAAGAGTCTCCATCGAACTTTATTTATCCCATGATGGGAAGGGAAAACATCGAGAAAACCCAAAGAAGGAAGGATAAGATGGTCTCGCAACCAAATTACGGGTTCAGAAGCCGGTTATGCGGAGGGAAGGTATTAGCACCCTCCACATCCATCGTACTCGATGGGAACCATTTGCTTGTCTATGTGTAAGGATGTTTGCTAAGGATATTGCTTTCTAAGTGTGTTCTAAGAGGGAAAGAGAAGGGTGAGAACCAAAGAATATGAAAGAAAATAATAGAAAAGGTAGAGAGAAGAGGAGGGGAAAAGAAAAGGAGACTCGATAGGACTTCGCGGTCCTATGCCTACGTATTCCCTCGTGCAATGGGAAAGTCAGAGTCCACGTAGTTCGGAGGACTACGGGTGAAGAAAATAGAAGGGGGGTGGAAAACGAAAGACGGATAGAAGGTGGCTCGCCAAGATCATCACAATCTTGTGCCTACGTATCTTACATTCGGACTAGAATAAAGAATCAGAGCAATCGTAGTTCGACCTACGATTTGTTGGTGTTTTTTATGGACGATGTTAACGTGCGGGTTCTAGCAGTTAGGTGTTTTGCGGCTCGCTCTTGGAGTCTTATGCGTTACCTGTTTGCGGTAGAACGGACGTAACATGTCCTTTTTGAAAAGGTTGATTTTCGCCATCAAGGAAAGATGTCACATTTGATTTGTTGAGGTTGATTTTAAGGGGCGAAATAAGTCCTCGGATAGGAACCCCTTCGGGTAGTACCCAATTCTTTATCTCAAAAGGTTTATTTTGAAAATGGTGTGGCGAATATAGTCACGTCTTCGTATTGAAAGACGAGTATCGAGACCACACATTCTAAAGTGAGCATCCTAATACTCGAAGAGGAAGAGGTCTTCACCTAATCCTCTCTCTTTAGTTCAATACAAAGAGAACTTTATTCGCTTATTTAAAATGTTTTTGGTTTAGATGGTAAGTGCTTCATGACAGTGAACCCTAAAGGTAATGTCGAGCACTCGGGATAGGAGAAGGCCTTCGCCTAACCACTCCACGACCATCTAGTTTATTAAGAAAAGGTTTGAAAATGCACTTGGTACAAGACCAAGGTTTTTAGACACAAGGAGATAAAATAAAGAGAGAAAAAGGTTTTTGAAAGAATGAGTGGTGAATATAGTCACGTCTTCGTATTGAAAGACGAGTATCGAGACCACACACTCTAAAGTGAGCATCTTAATACTCGAAGAGGAATAGGTCTTCACCCAATCCTCTCTTTTTAGTTCAATACAAAGAGAAAATTTGAAAATGAGCACTTGGTACTAGACCAAGGTTTTTGACTTTAGAAGAGAATGAAAATGAGGAATGAAATAGAAACCGAAATGAAATCGAAATGGAAATAAAATCGAAAAGTAAAAAAAGAAAGTGGCCTCATATTGATCAAGATTTTGAATCGATTGAAAGAAATCAACTAATCATGATTTTTGCTATATCATTGGCCCAAAAATTGAAAATGGAATCAAAAATGGAAATAAGATTTAGTTGAGAAAACATGTTAAAAAAAATAGAATGTTTTTTTTTTTAGAAAAGATTATAGGCAAATTAAATTGCTTAAAACAAAGGTGGGGTGCGTTAACCATATGAGGTGTACGAAATAGATGGTGCAAGTAGTCTCATGGGCTCCACGGCCCAAAAACACAACATGATCAATAGCTCTCCTTGGAAACGAACTAGGCAATACATTAAAAACATCAGATCTTACTTTTTTCTTTTTTTAAAATACAAAAAGATTGAATGAAATATGACTAAGGCATGGTCAAAGGGATTGGTTTTGAAAACACATTCAACTTTATTCTCAAAAATAGGGTGAGTTTCAAAATTGACGCTCAGAAGAAGCGAATCTTCGTCATCGCTTACGAAGAACAAAGACGGTCATGGTGAAATCATCGCGTGAGTATGAACAAAAAGATCCATGAACGAAATCATCTCCCACCTTCCTTCGCTATTTCTCGTCCGAATCACTCTTGCTCTCGCTCGTTTTAGCTTCAGGTTTGGCTTTAATCTTCTTGTTCGTTTCGATCTGGTTCCGTATGTGTATGATTTGAGTTTCACTCTATTCTTCTTCTCTCTTTTTCACGGTTTCTGTGATGGGTTTGGAATGCAACTGGTTTTGAAAGGTTGGGTTGAAGGAAAAGGTGAAGGGCCGGGAGAAGTGAGGTTGAAGAAGGGTGTGTCACGGTTTTATTGTGTTGGATGAAGGTGAGTGAATGAGATGCTTGTGGGTTGTAGGCACACGATGGTTTGTGGTGAGATAAGGGGTCGAAGGATTTCTGGGGAAAGGAGTCAGTGGTGGTTATTTATGAAGGTTTATGTTGTGTGAATGCTCATGGTTGGTGAGTTACTAGGTGGTATTCAGTTCTGCAGAAAAAATGGAGGGTTTTATGCAGGTTTGGTGTTGTCGATGGTGAAGCGTTTGATGTTGTTGAGTGGGTACTGTCTGCTTGGTTAGTGATGACGGAGTTTTGGTTGAATGGTTTAAAAAAATGTGAGTGTGGAGGTTTTCGTCGGCGGAAAGCACGGTTACGCGATGGTTGTAGGTAGTGTTTTTGGAAGGGTTTGAAAAGCAGCAGCGCGATGGGTCAAGTTTTCTGAAAATGGTGGAAACGTGGTGGTAAGTTTGATGCCACTTTCCGAGTTTGTGGTTTGTTGACGATGAAATAAGGTGAAGGAAGGGTGTAGTTACTGAAGATGGAAAGTTTATTCCAAGGATTTTTTCTTCCCTCTGTTTCCATTTTTTTTTTCCGACCTCCTCCACTCTCTTCTCTTTTAAAGCCACTGTAGACTTAGTCATTAAGTTTTGAGTATAATAAATTTGTTCGGTTATGATATATCACTCTCAATTGCAGGTCGCATGCTATGTTGCCGGTTGTACGTCCTTGCAGCAGTGGTTTTGTCATTAAGTTGTAGCATTGTGGGGTTGTTGTGTAGCGCAGAGTTCTGGCATGATGTTGAAGTATGGTGCAGGGAGATGTCGTTGTTGTGCAGGTTTTTGGCGTGGGGTATGGTTTTTTTTGGTTGAGAAGGGGTGGAGATTGAACGAGTGTGTGTTTCTCTTTTTTTGCTTTTTTGAAAATTTTATTTGTAATGGGCTCACAAAAGATGGTAAAGAAAACTTTAACTTTTCTTAGACAATGGGCTTTATTTATAACTTTGTAATTTTTGCCCTTTTTTGGTAATATGGATAAAAAATGGAAATTGGTTAATAAATGGATTTGGACAAATGAATTGGATAGTTGGATAAAAGAAATGGTTATTGACTTTTAGGTGAAAATTGAACTTGGATTGGACAATAATGGTCGGAACAGGAAATGACTTTAAGTTGATAACGGGGAACGGACATGCCTTGAGAAACTTATGAATTAATCTCAGCCTTTAAAACTTTGAATCACAAATCAACCTTGATGAAATTCACTGCACGACAACCCCAACTGAAATCTTAAGCACACACCACTGCTCTGATAGTCCCTAAATGAACCTGAAATGTTGACAAACAGCAACACCCTAGTTCCTCATTCTCATGATGAAACCATAAACACTTGACGCCTTTGGAGTGATCTTGAACTCGATACTTGATGAATCTGGGCAGAGGAAAACCTTGTAGCTAAATGAACTTTGATAGAAAGATACTCACGATGTTGTGAGCTCAACTCTTTGCTTCAGTTAGAGTGCAATAGCCAGATAAATCACACCTCTAAACAAGGAAAATCCATATTCCAGGAGAATGCTTCGATCCCACGTCTTAGGAGACCAATGAAACGTATGATATGAGTTATGACTAATGAAGATGCAGATTATGGAAATGATATGTTATGCAAGGTTTGTGTTAGGGTGAAAATTAGGGTGCGACACCCCCAGTTCAACTGAATGGCGCTCGCCATGTCATAAAGGAGGGAAATTCAAACACTAAAGGAAAAGGCGAGCGCCGTTTGCCCTAAGGCGACCGCCATTGTGCGCGGGAGTAGTTTTCTTTATGCAGTTCTGGCAGTTTGCAAGTGATATTTCAAAATTCGAACTCAACTGTTTTGGAGCCCATTTTTCCTATTTATAGAGTACCAGAGGTCTACATTTGGCATCCAAGAACCTTGCGGAAGCGCTGCCGAAATTCCTAACCACTTATATCATTAGCCATAGTATCAATCGATCACATCAAGAGATTGATACACCTGTTGTATTTTTTCGTTTCTTTTGCTGCTGATGTACACTTGGATCGATTAATTAATACAAGTCCATTTCCCATTTTAATTACTTCGCATTTCAGGTTATTTACGATTTATTTATTTTACTGCATCTTGTTTTCTTTTGTTTAATTGCATAATTCTGATTTCGCATAAAAACCTAATTCTGAACTTAATTAAGAACAAGCCATTATGTATGTTTTAAAATTCAGAAATGTTAATGTATTAGTGTTAGATTTAATTATGTCTGAGTAGTTTTGTTTCGAGTCCGTAGATTGAGGACCGTCGTTCCGACCGGACTCTGTAGAACCTTCGGTGTTTAGCTTTTGTTTTAAAATTCTGGTTTTGGTGTCTAAACTGAATTTAGACAACCTTGTCGTGAGAGCAAGGGGCTGTTTAATAGTGTTTTGTCACGAGAGTGAGAAACACACCAAGGCGTGTCCAATAGAGCGAGAGTTTGAGGTAATCACCGGATAGTAGACATCGGACATTGAGCCTAAATGTAGCGAGAGCGCTTTAGGGCCTCATTTAGTTTATGTTAGTTTTCAAACAGCACCTCTTAACTACCGAGCGAGCGAGAACAAAATCTTGGGGTCATTAGGCGTGGCTTGGTTAAGACCGCGAGAGCGTGATGTCGATCCTTTAAACTGGTATATCCTTCAGATCAATCTCAAGACCTTTGTTAACACTTGGATCTTACGGAGTCCCAAAGAGCATGGAAATCAATCTCCGGTCTCATCTTTATTATTGTTTTTCAAATCCCATTAATAACCAAATTTCTTTTACCGCCAAATCTAGCCTTAGCTTTACACCACAATAATCGATCACTCTAGGTTGATTATTAGTCCCTGTGGGTTCGACAACCTTTTTAAGACTACGCGATAAGCTGTATACTTGCAGCAGTAATCCGACCATTACACGAAGTCGCGACCAAGTTTTTGGCGCCGTTGCCGGGGACTCAATTAGTCATTATTGTGATACTTTCGTTGCACAGTATAAACTAAGGTAACTTTTTATTTTTTTTTCTTTTCCTTTTCGATTCGTCAATTGTATGCCAAACACTCGCTCACAAGGCGAAGAGTTGGAGCAACCAGTCAACGAAATCGAACGTTACATACTTCTGAGACGCCGAATTAACGAATTCCTTCTTAGATATAATATCCCAGATCCTCTTATTCCCTACTCAGATTCGGAAGCCGAATCAGAGCCAGAACAAAACATGACAGAAGGCCCACAAAACCGTCCTCTAAAGTACTTTGCTATTCCATCGCAGGATGAACCACATAATAGCATTGCTGCCCCAGCCATTCACCGTAATGATTTCGAGCTGAAACCTTCGCTAATATCCGCTGTTCAACAAAACCAATTCTCGGGTAATGCTACGGATGACCCAAACCTTCATTTATCAATATTCATGCAATATGCGGACACCGTGAAAGCCAATGGGGTTAGTCAAGAAGCAATTAGACTGAGACTTTTTCCGTTCTCATTGAGAGATAGAGCAAGGGCTTGGCTCCAATCTCTACCATCTCACTCAGTGACGACATGGGACGAGTTGAAGAAAGTCTTCTTAGCCAGATATTTCCCACCAAGCAAGACCGCTATGCTGAGAGCCCAAATTAACGGATTCAAGCAAAAGGACAACGAATCTTTATTCGATGCTTGGGAGAGATACAAGGACATGTTGAGGTTATGCCCACACCATGGAATTGAAGAATGGATGATAATACATACCTTTTACGGGGGGCTGCTGTACAATACCAAAATGAATCTGTGCGCTGCCGCAGTCGGTGCTCTAATGGATAAACCGCATGCAGAAGCCTATGAACTCATAGAGACTATGGCTCAAAACCATTTCCAACGGGGAGGTGAACGCGCTGGTATAGAGAAACCAACTCCGAAAGGAGGAATGCACGAAGTCAACGGTATAGACCGAGTCAATGCTAAAGTGGACGCGCTTGCTCAAAAGATCAAAAGTTTAGCAATAGCACCTCCAGCATCTACCGTAGCTGCACTTACACCAAATTGTAAAATATGCGGAAACCCTGGGCATACAAACGCTGAATGTCAACTGTTGGCTAGTACTCCTACTGACCAAGTGAACTACGCTCAAGGGAACCCGTATTCAAACACTTACAATCCTGGCTGGAGAAATCACCCGAATTTTTCGTATAAGAATAACAATGCTTTGAATCCACCTAACCCAACACCTGCTATTCCACCCGGATTTCAGAAAGGAGCGCAACCCGCTCCACCTCTACCAAAAAAGTCAAATCTAGAAATCATGATGGAAAACTTTACGAATGCTCAAGCTCAGCAAAACAGGGGTTTCGCAAATCAAAACGCTCACACGAGCGAATTAATGAAACAATTGTCAAGCAAGCTTGATGCTATCGCTACCCATAACAAAATGTTAGAAACTCAAATTTCTTAGGTAGCCCAACAACAATCAACTAACGCAACCCCCGCTGGAACATTTCCTGGCCAACCACAACCAAACCCAAAAGGTCATGCTAACGCTATAACTTTGCGAAGCGGAACAGAGTACGATGGACCTGTTGACCCGATATTTCAAAATTCAGCCATGCACCAAAATTCACCAAAGGGAACTGAGAAAATAAAAGAACCTAACACGGAGAAGGAAGATGAAAGCGGAAAGGCCACAGAGGAAGAAACACCTTATGTGCCTCCGCCACCATATAAACCACCTATGCCTTATCCCCAAAGACTAGGTAAATCCAAAAATGAAGGACAGTTTAAGAAATTCGTAGACCTTCTAAAGCAACTGAATATAACGATACCTTTCACAGAAGCCATTACGCAAATGCCCTCATATGCCAAGTTCCTTAAAGAGATCTTGTCAAACAAGAAAAAGTTAGAAGATAACGAAATTGTTATGCTCACTGCTGAGTGTAGTGCCATACTTCAAAATAACATGCCTCCTAAACTAAAAGATCCAGGTAGCTTTTCCATACCTTGTGTAATCGGAAAAGCTGTCATAGACAAAGCGTTATGTGACTTAGGAGCCAGTGTTAGCCTAATGCCCCTATCCACATGTAAGAAACTTGAATTAGGAGACTTGAGGCCAACGAAGATGTCGCTACAACTAGCAGACCGCTCTGTGAAATATCCAGTAGGTATGCTAGAAAACGTGCCAGTTCGCATAGGTCAGTTTTATATTCCAACAGATTTCGTGATAATGGACATTAAGGAAGATTCTAATATACCAATTATTTTAGGTAGACCGTTCTTAGCAACAGCTGGAGCTATAATAGATGTGAAGAAAGGGAAGTTAACTTTCGAAGTAGGGGAAGAAAAACTCGAATTTATTTTAGGCTAATTCCTAAAAGCCCCTGCTTTAGACGATTCATGCTGTTTTCTAGACGTTATCGACGAATGCGTCAGAGAAATGGAGAGGGAACCGACGAGGTACACGGAAGTACTAAATCCAGCCCCTCCAATATTCAAAGACGATAATTGGCATGAGCCGTATGAAGATGACAGTCTAAGAGAATGCCTAGCACTCACACCCGATCCAATGCCTTGCCCAAAGAAACCATCTGTAGAACTCAAAACATTACCCAAAGATCTAAGATATGAATTCCTAGATACTAAACTTGAAAGACCAGTGATAGTTAATGCCGATTTAGGACAAATAGAAACCGAGAAATTATTGGAAGTCTTAAGGAAGTATCCCATAGCTCTCGGATATAATATCTCCGATCTAAAAGGGATAAGCCCCTCTATATGTATGCATCGCATCATGATGGAGGAAGACTGTAAGACGTCCAGGGAGCATCAAAGATGGTTAAAACCTGTCCTAAGCGATGTAGTGAAGAGAGAAGTGCAAAAACTATTGGAAGCAGGAATCATATATCCAATATCTGACAGCAAATGGGTCAGCCCAGTGCATGTCGTACCAAAGAAGGGGGGTGTTACAGTTGTAACTAACGAAAAAGGCGAGTCCGTAGCCAAACAAACTCAAACTGGACGGAGGATGTGCATAGACTATAGAAAGCTGAATAAGGCTACTAGAAAAGACCATTTTCCTTTACCCTTCATAGACCAAATGCTTGAATGGCTAGCCAAACATTCATATTTTTGTTACTTAGACGGATACTCAGGATTTTTCCAAATACCTATTCACCCTGATGACCAAGAGAAGAGAACATTCACCTGCCCCTATGGTACATTTGCATATCGTCGAATGCCGTTTGGACTGTGTAATGCTCCCACAACGTTTCAGAGATGCATGATGTCGATCTTTGCAGATTTCATAGACGACATAATGGAAGTCTTTATGGACGATTTCTCTGTATGTGGGAGAAGTTTTGAACACTGTCTGTCAAATCTAGAGTTGGTACTCGAACGATGCGTCAAAGTGAACCTTGTGCTAAATTGGGAGAAGTGCCATTTCATGGTGCGGCAAGGTATAGTTCTTGGACATGTAGTATCCGATAAAGGGATTGAAGTAGACAAAGCGAAGATAGAAGTCATAGAAAACCTTCAACCACCCAAAACAGTTAGAGAAGTACGAAGTTTTTTAGGTCATGCCGGTTTTTACTGACGATTCATTAAAGACTTCTCTAAGATTTTAAAACCATTACCTGGACTACTAATGAAAGAAGCTGAATTTATATTCGATGAAGAATGCTTGAAAGCATTTGAACATATGAAGGATGCTCTTATTACCGCACCAATTATGCAACCACCTGATTGGAGTTTACCATTTGAAATAATGTGCGACGCTAGCGACTATGCTGTAGGCACTGTCTTAGGACAAAGAAAGGATAAAAGGCTTCATGCTATTTACTACGCAAGTAGAACCTTAGACAACGCGCATATGAACTATGCGACCACACAAAAAGAACTCCTAGCTGTTGTGTTCGCCTTAGACAAATTTCGTTCCTATCTGGTAGGAGCAAAAATTATTATCTATACCGATCATGCCGCTATTAGGTACCTGTTAGCTAAAAAGGATGCCAAACCAAGACTCTTGAGATGGATTTTGCTCTTGCAAGAATTCGATTTGGAAATAAAGGATAAGAAAGGTATAGAGAACGTGGTAGCAGATCATCTCTCTAGGATTGAGGATCTAAATCCCGAAGGAGTGCCTATAAACGATGATTTTCCTTACGACAGACTAGTAGCCCAGTTGGAAATGGAAAGCAAAACTGTAGAATGTTTCTTGTTATTTAACGATGTAGAGACAAATGAAGTAGTAGAAGCAATCTATACAAAAACCACATTTCCATGGTATGCTGACTTTGTCAACTACCTAGCAGCCAAAGTGCTTCCACCAGATCTAACATACCAATAAAAAAAGAAAATTTTCCTTGATCTTAAACAATATTACTGGGATGAACCCCTATTATTCAAGAGAGGAGCCGATGGAATATTTTGTCGATGTGTCCCTGAATCGGAAGTAGAGGATGTCATATCCCAATGCCATGCTGCACCGTACGGAGGACATGCCAGTACATCAAAACATGCGCAAAGATATTACAATCTGGCCTCTTTTGGCCAAACCTTTGGAAGGACGTTCACATTGCCATTATGAACTGTGACCGGTGCCAACGCACTGGAAATGTTTCTAGACGCGATGAGATGCCTCAAAGGGGAATTTTGAAAGTCGAAGTCTTTGATGTATGGGGCATTGATTTCATGGGACCTTTTCCATCTTTTTTTGGAAACAAATACATACTCGTCATAGTAGATTACGTATCAAAATGGATTGAGGCAATAGCTTCACCTACAAATGATGCACGAGTGGTGGTAAAGCTTTTCAAGAACATAATCTTCCCCAGGTTCGGTGTACCAAGAATTGTCATTAGTGATGGCGGATCCCATTTCATTTCGAATGTTTTCGGGAGGCTATTACTTAAATACGGAGTACGACACCGAGTAGCAACACCCTATCACCCTCAAACTAGTGGACAAGTAGAAGTGTCGAATAGGGAGATTAAGCAAATTTTAGAAAAAACCGTTGCAACCTCTCGGAAGGATTGGTCAACTAAACTTCATGAAGCTCTGTGGGCTTACAGAACAGCCTACAAAACCCCCATATAAACCACACCGTATAAACTAGTTTATGGAAAGTCATGCCATCTGCCTGTGGAACTTGAGCATAAAGCTTATTGGGCCATTAAAACCCTGAATATGAATTACAAGGCAGCAGGCGAGAAAAGAATTCTCGATATCCATGAATTAGAAGAACTAAGACTAGATGCCTATGAAAATGCCCGAATATACAAAGAAAGAAGCAAGAAGTGGCATGATAAAAGAATAACAAAGAAGGAGTTTAACGAAGGAGATATAGTTCTTCTCTTTAACTCTAGGCTTAAACTCTTTCCCAGAAAATTACGCTCTAGATGGTCTGGCCATTTCGAAGTTACAAAAGCCCTACCAAGTGGAGCAGTTGAAATTAGAGGAAAGTCGAATGAGACGTTCTTTGTGAATGGCCAGAGACTCAAGCACTACCACTTAGTAGAAAACAGGGAATTCATAAATTATTACAAGTTGGAAGAGCTTCCCGCTCTTCCCGATAAATGATGCCCTTTCCAATTCTAATGTCGAGCTTCCGACATTAAACAATGCGCTCCGTGGGAGCTAAACCAAGATCTTTAGTTTTTTTAATTTTTTTAATTTCTTATTTTATTTTATTTTTACCCTCTATTTTACTTTGTTAGTTTTAGGACATTGCATGCATGTTTAGTATTAAGTCTATGCAATATACATCACTATTTGTTGCATCTCATTATTTCTGCTACCATTATTATTATTACTATTTTTATCTTACTAACGCGTAGCTAATAGTATTTTTTTCCCCTAATATTGTAATGTTTTTCAATTTTTCAGGAGACCCTTCTCTAGGAAACCTTTGACCAGCAACCATGCAGACATTTGAAACCCGTGCCGTTGTTTTCAGGAACGATGTCCAGAGGCGTCGATTTGAGGCTTTGTCTCAAAGAGATTTTGGTCTGTCCATCTATCCTGACGACTCGGCCATGCAAACCCTTAGCATTCGAGACAATGTTGTTTTCCTTCTGAGCCAGATAGGATGGTCTCACTTTGCTTTAGAGAAGAGATTTAGCACTTACCGTAGCCTAACCTTGGAGTTCCTAAGCTCCCTCTATTATGATGCCACCCGTGGTTTCGGATTTGGCCGTGGATTGGCCACCTTCAGGTTATTTGGAAACAAGTACAGATTCACCCACCATGAATTCGCTGAATTATTGGGTTTTCCTAATGAACCCGATGCTGTGACCAAAACCCCAGCTGATGCCTTCACTGACTATGATCTTGAACATTTCTGGGGTACCATAACAGGAATCGGTAATGCCGAACCTAATGCTATGTTCTCCAAAAGCATTCACAACCCTGGATGGAGATATTTCCATAAGGTTCTGGCTCACACCTTCTTTGGCAAAGAAGAGAACGTAACGTCTGTGTCAAGGGATGAGCTATATATCATACTCTGCGCATCCCAGGGAAAGCCGTTCAATGCAGCCCCGTACCTACTTGCTAATCTCAGTCATATTGCCCGTGATTCCTTCGAACTAATTTTAATAGGTGGGCTGGTGACCATGATTGCCGATGCAATTGGGATGAGGTACCATCTGAACCAATCCTTTGCATTCGGTGGTTTTCGCCCGATGGATATTAGTTTCTGTTTCAACAGAGGCATTATTGCTAACCTTGGCCCGGTAGAATTCGAGCTGCTTATCAATAATTCTGTGGTCCATGCCTTCACCTTGCCCAACCATGCTAAGACCAGTGTGCATAACAAAGACAATTGGCTCTATGATTTGGAGGTCGTCAACGAGTTTCTGACTCCACCCGACTCTCCTCAGGCTTATGAAAATAGAGATATCATTATGTCTGCTGAGGCCACTCAAGGTTCTGAGGTCGATCCTGATATACCCCCTTTGAATGTTGCCGTTGCTATTAATGCTCTCCAGGATGAAGTAGATTCCTTCCGAGACGAGATTTCCTCTCTCCGAGTCGACTTCATCGGCCTAATGGATGTTGTTCACGAAGAGTTGGACCATATGTTCCAAATTGTCTACTCTCTTAGACAACATCATGGGTGATCCGTAGCCGCACATTTCTTTTTCCTGTTTTTCTTAGATTAGTTTGTTTGCACGTATAGTGTTTCCCCTTCTTGTATTGTTTAAATTGTAATTTCCATTCCACTGTGTACCGTCGGGATGCCGACACGTAATTGTAGTACATTTCAGTTTCGTTTAATGCAAGTTTCTCTTTAAATTTCTATTTTAGTGTTTTAAATAATTACTTTACTTGTTGTTAATGTTTAGCAAACCTAGGCTTGTCAAGAAAAACCAAAAACAAAAAAAATTAATAACCAATCTGCATTCTACAAACCAAAAAAAAAAAAAAAACCAAAAGGCGTGCTGAAAGCAAATGGCGGTCGCCATGTGCCTAACGGTGCTCACCGTGCATTCGAATTGGCAGAACACGCGTTTTTCTTTGTGAAACGCGCCCTTGCCTCCTCCACTTCCCATTCAATGCACTCTTGCATGTTCCTAGACCCCCTAAGTACCTAGTAAACCCTTCATCATCCCACTTTAACTCCATCTATCCATATTCATCCACTAAATCCTTATTTAAGCACCCCTAACCATACATTACCATTCACCTTTCTCTTACCAACTATCCATTTCTCTACCCACTTCAGAAATTTCCCACAACCACCATCTTCCTAAGAAACAATCATTGCTGCTAACCAGGAAATTGATTACATGGGCATTGAGTTCCCCGACGGGGAACTTGGAGCCACCATGCGTTCCAACTTCCACCGAGTATCCAAAAGGCCAGTCTACGCCCTGAGGTATCCAGAGCCCGAGACTCTTTGCACCTTGGGGCTTCGTGATAGCGTCTCGTGGATGCTCCAGAATTTAGGTATGACCCACTTTTGATCTATGTTTAATCCTTCTTCGGTTAGGCTTACCTATGAATTTCTTAGTTCAGTACGATACGTCCATGACCTTAGCCGCACTACCGGAACCAGTCACTTCAGGATGTTTAACGTTGACTATTCACTCACTCATGAGCAGATAGCTGAGTACTTTGGCTTTCCTACCGGTGAGGGTCTTGCGACTCAAGCCCCCTTAGACAGTGATTGGGAGAAAGGAGCCTTCCAATTTTGGCACCAAATAACAAACGCAAGAGCCACCATATGGGAGGGCTTGAAAGCCACAACAATCCACAACCCTGCTATTCGCTATTTTCACCGCACCCTCGCCTCCACCATCTTCGACCGTGAAAATCCAGGAAAAGTAAACTCTAAAGATTTGTTCTTTATCCACTGTGCACTTTCCCAGACCCGTGTAAATCCAACACCGTTCCTTCTTGCCCACTTTATCAGTGTAGCAAACAGAGTCGGCGGTTCCATCTGTATAGGCAGTGTCATTACTGCCATTGCCATCTGTTTAGACTTAGAGGCCGATTTAGAAGAAAGCATACCTTGTCTCTATGCCGACATTGACTTTTGTCGTAATGCGCGGCTTATCAAGAGTTTGCATAATAACAGGTATCACTTTATGGTCCAGACACACGAGTTTCGAGGTTTTTCTTTGCCAACTGCTGAGCGTATTAACGTGCGTCGACGCACCAATTGGCTGTTTGATTTAGGAGCCCGTGATGTAGAGGCAGAGAACGACGAAAGGCACTACCGTAAGATTATCGGACAACACCCTGAGCAGCCCCGTGCTCATAGCCATGCCATTGACATTCCCGGGTCTAGTACCCAAGCACACACGGCACCTTTTGCTGATTTTGCAGGTATTCGCTCATCATTAGATGAAGTTATTTCGGAGCTCAGGCAACACAGAGAGAGAGATGCCGCGCGTGATGTGCAGATGCAGGAGTTAGAGAGGAGACAGTACGAGTTTATGGCCAGGGCTGAGACGGATTTGAGAGATGCTGTTTCGGAGATGGCGGGACTGTGCAGGGAGGTAAACAAAATTGCAGATTGTGTCCAGCATGTCCCCCAGGATAACCTAGCCATCAGGCAGGACAGACACCATCGTGGAGGGCGTGCTCGCTATCATTGATGTATCCAGGTTCTATCGCTCATTTTTTCACCTTAAATTAAGACATTGAGGACATTGTCTAATTTAAGTGTGGGGGAGGAGTCGTTTATTGCTTTTATTTATATCTTGCTTTTTAGTTTAGTTTGTTTTTCATTATCGAGTCATATGCACGTTTGAGTCGTTTTTACTTTACGTTTTCCCTATGTCTATAAATTCCCTTATTTGACCCCAAATTTCAAATTTTTTGTTTAGACTCAAAGGCATGACGCATATAGTATAGGTTGTTTCATTTTTTGATTTAGGCTAAGTAGACGGACTTGGGAAAGTTTTGAAAATATCGATACCGTTCCTACACCTTAGATTCCTCAAATATGTGATATTGATTTAAATAGACATTATGCCATGACCTTATGCCTAGTTTCTTAGAGTTAACCTCTTGATTAGTTTATTCTAGCAGTCAGCACCATCCTTATGTACGAACTAAGTGACGAGCCGATGCAAATATGTGTGATCTCAAAATGTGATTTATATGATTTTAATAGAAAAATGCGAATGAAAGACATGTTCCCGCTAAGTTAGGTGGTCCTCACCCGACCATTTAGCCTAAAGGTTCGGACTCTTGAAATTCGTAAGCAAAAGAATGCACAAATGCGAAAAAGAAAAAAAAAATTTTTTTGTTGAATAAGAGATCTTAAACACTAACAGGTTCGCTTATCATGTAAGTACAAAGGATAACGGGCTTAATGTGATTGCGCTCAAATGAAAAAGAGGCGAAATAAGATGAAGGATATAGGTCTAGGTATAATTTCGTGATTTGAATTGGTATTGCATAGGAAGGGAGTTTTCGTCCGATTTTGTGGAGTCGTGTCATTACGGTATCCTTGTTTTCACTATTCAGTACCTATCCATTTCACTGTAGCCTAGCAACCTTGTGCTTAGATTGTTTTTTTTTCGTGCCGAAGAGTCGAAACATAATGCTTACTGTTTTATTGCATTGGGAGTTCGCTTGAGGAAAAGCAAAAGCCTTAGTGTGGGGGAGTTTGATGACTCGATTTCGTATCGTCTAATTCGATTCAATTCGTGCATGTTTTATTGTATTTTTATCGAGTCATTGTCATTTCGTGTATTGTTTGCTTATTTTTTCGTTTCTTTTCCATTTACAGGTCCTATATCAGCTCCAGAGAAGAAAAGACTAATATATGAGCTCAAAGAGAAGAAAAGTGGAGAAAATTGCATGGTTCTGCCTCTTCCAGATGAAAGGCGTTCTCCATTCCCACCAGTTCAACTGAATGGCACTCGCCATGTCAGAAAGGAGGGAAATTCAAACACTAAAGGAAAAGGCGACCCCCGTTTGCCCTAAGGCGACCGCCATTGTGCGCAGGAGCAGTTTTCTTTATGCAGTTCTGGCAGTTTGCAAGTGATATTTCAAAATTCCAACTCAACTATTTTGGAGCCCATTTTTCCTATTTATAGAGTACCAGAGGTCTGCATTTGGCATCCAAGAACCTTGCGGAAGCGCTGCTGAAATTCCTAACCACTTATATCATTAGCCATAGTATCAATCGATCATATCGAGAGATTGATACACCCGTTGTATTTTTTTGTTTCTTTTGTTGCTGATGTACACTTGGATCGATTAATTAATACAAGTCCATTTCCCGTTTTAATTACTTCGCATTTCAGGTTATTTACGATTTATTTATTTTACGACATGTTGTTTTCTTTTGATTAATTGCATAATTCTGATTTCGTATAAAAACCTAATTCTGAACTTAATTAAGAACAAGCCATTATGTATGTTTTAAAATTCAGAAATGTTAATGTATTAGTGTTAGATTTAATTATGTCTGAGTAGTTTTGTTTCGAGTCCGTAGATTGAGGACCGTCGTTCCGACGAGACTCCGTAGAACCTTCGGTGTTTAGCTTTTGTTTTAAAATTCTGGTTTTGGTGTCTAAACTGAATTTAGACAACCTTGTCTTGAGAGCGAGGGGCTGTTTAACAGTGTTTCGTCACGAGAGTGAGAAACACACCAAGGCATGTCCAATAAAGCGAGAGTTTGAGGTAATTGTCGGATAGTAGACATCAGACATTGAGCCTAAATGCATCGAGAGCGCTTTAGGGCCTCATTTAGTTTATGTTAGTTTTCAAACAGCACCTCTTAACTACCGAGCGAGCGAGAGTAAAATCTTGGGGTCATTAGGCGTGACTTTGTTACGACCGCGAGAGCGTGAGGTCGAGCCTTTAAACTGGTATATCCTTCAGACCAATCTCAAGACCTTTGTTAACACTTGGATCTTACGGAGTCCCAAAGAGCACGGAAATCATTCTCTGGTCTCATCTTTATTATTGTTTTTCAAATCCCGTTAATAACCAAATTTCTTTTACCGTCAAATCTAGCCTTAGCTTTACACCGCAATAATCGATCACTCTAGGTTGATTATTGGTCCCTGTGGGTTCGACAACCTTTTTAAGACTACGCGATAAGCTGTATACTTGCAGCAGTAATCCGACCATTACACGAAGTCGCGACCATTCATCCATGCCTTTGAGTTAACGTGTGAGTTCTTGTAGATAGGAGCTACTCTTCCTCTGTTTTTCACTATCTTCCATCTCCAGCGGCAGTTGACGGGGAAGAGATACGATTGGGTGTCGTTGAAACAACTCCGTAAGTTGTTCAAGCCCTTTTCGGAGTCAATCCGGACGTTTAAAGAAAGGTTCTATATCATAGAGCCTGTGTCGGAGAAGGCCCAGGATAACACGTATGTCTGGGCGGTGTCCCTTAATGAGGATGGTAATGACATGCGCGACGAGAACGGGAAGCTGATCAGGGAGAGAGAATTCAAGTTTCCCTTTCACTGGAGTGGTGGCCACTTTTCCATGGATCCCAACAAATATGTCGCTCAGCCACACATGCTGGACGGGCAGGATTCAGTTGGCTATGAGAAGCTGGTGAAATATGTTAACTCTTTCCAGCTTGCTAAATGCTGGACGAAGAAGGGGTCCCCAATTTTCGAGAAGGATGGTAGCAGTGGAGTATCATTTTATTAATACCAAGGCGCTTTTGGAGTGCAAGACTCCTGTAGATGCTTATAAATTGCTCGATAGTCTTAGTTATTTGACTTGTCCGACATATTTTTCCTTGGTCGTCTAACATATTTGTTATTTTTTTGCAGGTGAGATGCCTTCTGCTCATGAAAGAATGGTAAAGAATGTTATCGCGAGGAACAAGCCCGGGGCGGTTGCTCCCAAGACTCGATTTCCCTAGCGTGCTCCTCCTCCTCAAATAGCGTCGAGGAGCTCTTCGCCTGCTCCTGCCCAAAGACCCCCCTTACCTTTGGCCTCAAGGTTCAAGCGGTCCAGAACTAATGAGGCGGTGGACCTCAGCCGAGCACCAGATAAAGGGAAATTCGAGCTTCCTCCATGTATTCTTGACAGAAAATTCTTTGAGGGGACGTCCTTGGTGGTGCCGCGGGCAGAGTCTCTCCAACTGGAGGGCATGGATCGCCCGAGCAAGAGGGTGCTGGTGGCCCAGGATGCCTCCGTATTAGTCAGAGTTCTGGAGATGGCGGCCATATATGCTGAAGGAGATTCTTCAACTGAGTCTGAACTCAAAGCTGCCTGGGCCACCATAGCGTATCTAGAAGAGACGGCGAGGAAGGCCAAGGAGGAAGCTAAGAGTGCTGGTGATGTCCGGAAGAAGGCAGAAGAGGAGGCTACCAGGTTGAGGGAGAAGAATGCTACGCTGGAAGCGGAGAAGAAGGCAGCTGAGGAGCTGATCGAGCAGCTGAGGCTAGCGAGTGCTTCGGGCGAAGATGAACCTGAGGATGTGAGGGTAGTGAAGACGAGGGTCGAGCTGGTTGCTCGTATGTTGAAGGCCGAGGATGCCAACATTGTCATCTGGGACTAATCTTTTAAGAATGCCATGGCCCAACTACGGGTGGTTAACCCCGGGGTTAAGATCTCCACCGAGGGTACCCATTACCTGGCTCATGTCAAGGATGGCAGGATAGTCAGTCCAAACTCCCTCCTTGGTGGTGACGAGCATGCTGAAGTTCTGAACAGGGAAAACCAGGAGCCTCAGCCTAACATCGAGCAGCCCGAGCGGATGGACGAGTGATGGGTCTTTTATCTTTGTTGTAATTTGTCCGGCCTGCGTGCCGTGTTTGTTTGGTGTAATTTATCATTTTGTATGGGGGCGTGGCCCCATGTTAATGTAACAAGTACAATCGTGGTCCTCATGACCACTTATCACTTAATTATGCATGTGTCCGGTTCTCATGGCTGGTTTTGTGATTTGTATGGCTTTATGTGTTTTGATTTCTGCTAAGTGTTGTACTTTCGCTCGATATGCATGTGTGCCCGTAATAGGGGCTACTTTGATTTTCTTTAAGTTTCAGGGAATTACTCGTTGTAGATGTGTTTGGCAGTGAGTGGTACTGGCCGAACGGCCAGGGAATGTCCGGGTGAGAGAGCGGAGCTCAGGTCACGTTTGAGGCCTGAGTTCACGGCCTGAACCTCCCATCGCGGGCTGGGTGTTCTGCCTATCATGGTACTTTGACGACGGTGGTGCTCGATTGAGGGACCGCTGTCGAGCAGGGATCTGGGTCGTTCCTGAGCGGGGTTCTGCTTTACTGACATGCGACGCTTGTACCTAGGCGCGCATCGTGGTCGGTAGGTGACGCTCGTCATTTTGACGAATTAAACCGACAATTAATGCCTTAGCTATAGTATTTCTTTAACTTTCCGGCGTTCCATGGTCGAGCAAGTTCTTCCCCGTTGAGATGTTCTAGGTAATAGGCCCCATTCTCCATTTTTTCCTAGACACGATAGGGTTCTTCACAGTTAGCGGCTAGTTTGCCCTCACGAGAGTCTTTATGGTTTCTTCTTAGGGCGAGGCTGCCCATATCGAACTCTCGTCGTATGACTTTGGCGTTGTGCTGGATGGCAATTTTTTGTTTTAACGAGGCTTCACGGAGGGATGCCCCTGACCGGACTTCCTCGACGAGGTCGAGTTCTTCCCTTAGTGCTTCGTCGTTCATTTCCTCGTCCAGGGGTGATTCTGTCCGCCTGGAGGGTATGTGAACTTCAATGGGAATTACGACTTCGGTGTAGGCCAGGCGAAAGGGTGTTTCCCTGGTTGAAGAGTGTGGAGTCGTGCGATATGTCCATAAGACGCTGTGCTGCTCCTCGACCCAAGATTTCTTCGTTTCTTCCAGCCTTCGTTTGAGGCCTCGAAGGATGACTCGGTTTGCCGTCTCAGCTTGTCCGTTTGTCTGGGGATGTTCGACGGATGCGAAGTGTTGCTTCGTGCCCAGCTGGACAACGAAATCTTGGAACTTCCTGTCCGTGAACTGTGTCCCATAGTCCGTGACTATCGCCTGGGGGATGCCAAAACGTGCAAGGATGTTTCTTTTTTAGAAACGCAGTATGTTAAGGGTTGTTATCTTGGCTAGAGACTCCGCTTTTATCCATTTTGTGAAGTAATCCACGCCTACTATTAAGTATTTATTCAGGTTTGATCCTACCACGAATGGCCCCAGGATGTCCAGGCCCCACCAGTCAAATGGCCACGAGGAGGACATAGCCTTGAGCTCGTTAGGTGGAGCTAGGCGCATGTCCCCGTGCCGTTGGCATTTATCGCACTTCTTCACGTGCTCTTTAGCATCCTGCTGCATGGTTAGCCAGTAGTTTCCTGCTCGAAGGGCCTTCCGGGCAAGGGACCTTCCTCTGAGATGTTGGGCGTTGATTCCTTCGTGAATTTTGTGCAGGATGTGGGCGACCATCTCTTCCTCGACACACTTGAGTAACGGGATGGAGAACCCTCGCCTGTAGAGTTTATCTTCGACCAGGACGTAGGAGCATGCTCTTCGTCTGACTACACTGGCTTCTTTGGGGGTCAGACGGAAGTTCGTCCTTAGTGAGATAGTTGTAAACGAGGGTCATCCAGCAGTTGCTGTCGCCAATCATTTGTACGTCAAGGGTCAGGGAAGTTTTCTCGATACTGGGTCGAGGAAGTACCTCCTGTATGACGGACTTGTTTCCGCTTTTCTTCTTCGTGCTTGCTAGTTTAGACAAAAGGTCTGCCCTGACGTTGTGTTCGCGGGGGACATGCTTTACCTCTACCGCTGCGAACTTCGTCATCTTTTCCTTAACCAAAGCTAAGTTTCGTACAGGCTGCCGTTTTTGGCTTGGTATTCTCCTCGAGCCTGGAGGGCCACGAGTTGTGAATCTGTGCAGATAATGACTTCTTCCGCACCGAGATCTTCGGCCAGGCGTAAGCCGACGAGGAAGGCTTCGTACTCAGCCTGGTTGTTAGAGGTGGGGAAGAAGGGGGTAAGCGATACTTCAATGATGATTCCCTCATTGTTATCCAATATGATGCCTGCCCCGCTTCCCGCTGAGCTGGATGCTCCGTCCACGAAAATGGTCCATTTGCGCGCCCCGCAGGTAGGGGAATCTGCGAACGTCATTTCTTCGACGAAGTCAGCCAGAGCCTGGGCTTTGAGGGCCTTTTTGCTTTCATAATGAATGTCGAATTCGGACAGCTCTAGCGACCATTTAAGCATTCTGTCGGCCATGTCTGGTCGTCCCAGTAGCTGCTTTACAGGTTGATCTGTACAGACCACGATCGTGTGGGCTAGGAAGTAGTGTCTCAGTCTTCTAGCTGCGTTGATGAGGGCCAGTGCTACTTTTTCTATCTGTTGGTACCTCAGCTCTGGTCCCTGCAATGCTTTACTAGTGAAATATATGGGCTTTTGCCCGTCAGGTGTTTCGCGGATAAGAGCGGCGCTCACTGTCTCGATAGCTACAGCGAGATACAGATAGAGTCTCGCCGTTGTCTGGGCGAGAGAGGACTGACGACTCTAAGAGTGCCCGTTTCAGATGGAGGAGAGCCTGGTCACATTCCTCCGTCCATTCAAACGCTGCCTCCTTGCGGAGGAGTTTGAAGAAGGGCAGGGCGTACTGGGCAGATTTGGCCACGAAACGGGATAAAGATGCGAGCATCCCGTTAAGGGACTGGATGTATTTCTTTGATTTGGGCGTTGGAAACTCGGAGAATGCCCGATAATTATCGGGGTTGGCCTCGATTCCTCGTTCTGTTAGGTATAAGCTGAGGAATTTGCCTGCCCGAACACCAAACGTGCACTTCTCTAGGTTGAAATGCATCTGGTATTTCCTGGCCTATTCGAAGACCTTTCTTAAATGGGTAGTATGATCGGTTTCCTCGTGGGATTTTACGATCATATCGTCCATATAGACTTCGAGCATGTCGCCTATCTCTTCCCGAAAGACCTTGTTCATCATTCTCTGGTAGGTCGCTTTCGGCGTTCTTCAGGCCGAAGGGCATTACGTTGTAGTAATAGTTGCCCGATTCAGTCATGAAGGCCGTGTATTTTTTATCGCTCATTTCCATTGGTATTTGATTATAGCCCGAGTAGGCGTCCATGAATGATAATAGTTTAAAACCGGCAGAGTTATCAATAAGTTTATCAATATTGGGGAGGGGGTAGGCATCCTTCGGGCATGCCTTGTTAAGATCGGTATAGTCAATGCACATTCGCCATTTGCCATTAGATTTTTTCATAGGTACAACGTTGGACAACCAAGTGGTGTACTTGGCTTCCGAGATAAATTTTGCCTCGAGGAGGTCTTTTACAACTTTTTCTGCAGCCTCCGTTTTCTCCGGAGACTGCTTCCTCCTACGTTGTGCTACTGCTTTGACGGCTGGGTCAATCGTGAGTTGCGCACAGCGAACAGGACTGCAGGCCTGCACTTGTTTTGACCATAACTTTTGAACTGTAACTTCGTTTTACGCGCGGTCGGAAGCATTAGAAAGCTTATTCAATGCTCTATAAGATAATGAAAAAAATATCATTGCTTGTATACCTACAAAAATGAGAGAAAAACAATTAAACTCAATGATATTTACACAATACGCAATATATATACTTTAATGTAAACTATACAACATATGCACAAAAGTTGAGGTTTTTTGGTTGAATTAAGCCAATAAATGCCAATTATTCACACTAAAAATCAGTACATTTTAGCACTTATCATGGCGCAACTAGGTGATCTACATACAACTTCTCCAAAAATGCAAATCTATCAATGACACTTTCTGGTGTCATCCATCTCCTTTTGAGCATCACCTGAGTCAGCTTCTAATCATGTCAAATGCATCAAGTCAGGTGATTTTGTAGTGGTCTAATAATCCCCCCTTATTGGAAGATGTAGCAGAGATAACCCGGTGTGATAGACATCTCACCATGCGGAAGATGAAAAGATAACATCTCTAAATGCCATCTTTCGACCAAAACTGACAACATATCATGGTTAATAATAGTATAACTAGTCATGCATAAATCTTGTAGTCCATATTCCTGCATGACATCATGAAACCATTGCTCCTCAAGTTGTTGTAGCTTCGCAGTCTTTCTATTATGGTTAATGCGTTTTAAAGCATCATGGTACTTAAAAAAATACATCATCGTTAGAAAGTTCAAATATTATAACACATATGTTTCAAAGAACAAATAAAGATTTATTTTACCTCTCTGTCCCACACATGCCTAGCAATGTGGTTTGCATACAGAGGCAGTAGTGAAGTGTCATATGGGCCTCCTCAAGAAAGTCATCATGAATGACAACATCAATAACAGGTGCATTAACATAAACTGGTAGGGCTTCCGGGGCTGCCGCGTGTGACAAACGCCTATGGGAAGATGAAGCTAGAGATGTCTGAACTCTAGAAGTGCACATTTCTGCATCAAATGAACTGGCCCCAACTGGTGGTCGCGGGGGTTTAGCTCTCTTCCTGCAAACAGATACACGCTGGAACACTCTGCCGAGCCTTAATCGATATTGGTTGTCAACAATTTTACCTATAATTAAACCAGACAAAGCAGACAAAATCAAACTCATATGACATATATGCAAAATAAACAATGCAGAAAAAAATATGGAAGTTCAATTTCGTATTTCTGGAAAATCAAATTCAGATAAAATACAGAAGTGCACTTTTGTATTTTCCTAAAATGCAAAAATGATTAAAAAAAACGTAGAAATGCCTTATGCTCTATGCTCTAAATGTCAATGCATGCTTCAATAAAATATTTAACAATGAGTGTAACTACAACCTAATGTACTTTAAACAACTTATTTAGTAATGCATGTATCACAAATAAAAAAAGGAGGAAAATAAAAAAGACTTACCCAATGTGAGAAGTGAAACCTCTTAGATTAAATGGACTTGAGTAGTGATTGATAAAACTCTATGATTAGATGCAATGCACTATAAAGTTTGATTAAGGTTGAAAAATGGTGGATTCAGGAGTTCTCCCACACACCTTTTGCTTTGACTTTGAGAAAGTTTTGGTGAAAATGAGAAAGAGGAAGTTCTGACGCGTTAATATGACTCAAAACACGCCCGAAGATTTACTACTGTAAAATTTATGGAAATGCATCTTCGTACTAATTTATGGCAAACTAAGGGTGTGAATCACTTGCGAATGGATGTGGTGTAGACTTTTGGTACGTCAAAAAATACATCTCTATATTTTAAGGAAATTTTTGTATTTTTACCAGGGTGCGTGAGTACACCAAGGGTGCAATAAAAAATCCCTTATATAAATTTTCATCCATTTGTAGGTGCAACATTTGCTACAACATTGACCCCCAAATTTTTGAAGTTCATTTATTTTTTTAATTACTAAAGCAATACATGTTACACCTATTTTTTTTAAAACAAGTATAAAATCATAATTTGTTTAAAAATCTGTTTTACACCTATTTTTTTAAAAACATGTGTAAAATCATAGTTTGTTTACAAAATTTATAATTTTATACCGGGTTTTTTAAATGTTCGATATTAATTCATATTTTTTTAAGTCTATTTTTTAAAATTAGAATATGGCTTTTGGATTGATTGTGCCGACTCTATAAATAGTTAAACCGTTAACTCGACAGTAAAAAATGGCAGATTATGCCAACTACCTAACTTGGCATTCTTTTTCATAGCGTCGAGTGTTAAAAAAATGGTGAAAGGTGAAAATAAAATGAGACACAAGTATCCTAATTATTACCGTGTATGATGAACATAAAAATTGAGTAGTTAATAGAAGTAAGATGATGATTCCATAACTCATTGTACAAGGAGCAGGAGTAGGATATCGTTAGACCTACTAAAAAATTGTTTCACCTTACTAGAGAATATAACATCATTTTAAGCCTTTTAAATATCTCACACCACTGCATGTCAAACAAGGACATACACTTTCTTATGACTAAAAGAGGTGAAAACAATGGAAAGTGAAGTATAACAAAAAAAAAACAATTAGAGCCCGTATCATTACAAAATCTCACGAGAGTTAATCACATTTTGCATCAACTGAAGAACCTAACAAAAAAACATATCTCAGGTTGTGGATATGCAAAAATTCTAATGTAGACTATCTATCATGGAAGCAAAGATCTGAAAATCATACTTAACAACCACGATACCCCTCAATAAAGATTGTCCTCCAGTTAGAACTCTCCACCTCCATTTTCTAAAAAGGTTAACATTAAAATTTCATATTTCTTTAACTCGTAAACCACCATTTGGCTTTGATTTTCTCACAACAGACATGACAAGCATACTTAACAACTAAGATATCCCTCAATAAATATAGTCCTCCAGTTAGAACTCTCCAACTCCATTTTCTAAGAAGATATATACGTTAAAATTTCATAGCTCTCTAACTCGTGAACCACCATCTAACTTTGATTTTCTCACTATAGACCATTTTACCCAAAACTATTTCTTTCCACCTTTAGATCCTCTAAAAGAAATCTCTTATAAATATGAGTAATGACTTTCCATACCTTATATGAAATATTAAAAAAAAAATAGAGGTAAAAATATGAATACAGTTCAAAACCAAGTTGAGGAGAAGCATCCTACCATTAAAATTAACGAACTTCTTAATCTAAGATTCTAGCCTACTCCTTAGAGACTTGAGCAACAAATCCTAAGTTCTTGCATTGTGAGGATTAACCCCAACTAGTAGGACAATGTACTCAAAAGGTACATACCTTACCTTACTGTGAGATATTGGATCGAACTCTAGTATGATCGAAGGTAGCTTCTTGGTTCGACAGTTCGACAGATGTTCAACATGCAGACGAAGGTTGTTCACATGCTGTTGTCAAAGTAATGTATGATGTAGTCGAAGTAGGGTCAAACATGCAATTGTCAGAAATGTTAGATTTGTTAGCATGTCGAATTAGGCTTGTTTGTTATGTCCAATTGTTTTGACCATAACTTTTGAACTGTAACTTCGTTTTACGCGCGGTCGGAAGCATTAGAAAGCTTATTCAATGCTCTATAAGATAATGAAAAAAATATCATTGCTTGTATACCTACAAAAATGAGAGAAAAACAATTAAACTCAATGATATTTACACAATACGCAATATATATACTTTAATGTAAACTATACAACATATGCACAAAAGTTGAGGTTTTTTGGTTGAATTAAGCCAATAAATGCCAATTATTCACACTAAAAATCAGTACATTTTAGCACTTATCATGGCGCAACTAGGTGATCTACATACAACTTCTCCAAAAATGCAAATCTATCAATGACACTTTCTGGTGTCATCCATCTCCTTTTGAGCATCACCTGAGTCAGCTTCTAATCATGTCAAATGCATCAAGTCAGGTGATTTTGTAGTGGTCTAATAATCCCCCATTATTGGAAGATGTAGCAGAGATAACCCGGTGTGATAGACATCTCACCATGCGGAAGATGAAAAGATAACATCTCTAAATGCCATCTTTCGACCAAAACTGACAACATATCATGGTTAATAATAGTATAACTAGTCATGCATAAATCTTGTAGTTCATATTCCTGCATGACATCATGAAACCATTGCTCCTCAAGTTGTTGTAGCTTCGCAGTCTTTCTATTATGGTTAATGCGTTTTAAAGCATCATGGTACTTAAAAAAATACATCATCGTTAGAAAGTTCAAATATTATAACACATATGTTTCAAAGAACAAATAAAGATTTATTTTACCTCTCTGTCCCACACATGCCTAGCAATGTGGTTTGCATACAGAGGCAGTAGTGAAGTGTCATATGGGCCTCCTCAAGAAAGTCATCATGAATGACAACATCAATAACAGGTGCATTAACATAAACTGGTAGGGCTTCCGGGGCTGCCGCGTGTGACAAACGCCTATGGGAAGATGAAGCTAGAGATGTCTGAACTCTAGAAGTGCACATTTCTGCATCAAATGAACTGGCCCCAACTGGTGGTCGCGGGGGTTTAGCTCTCTTCCTGCAAACAGATACACGCTGGAACACTCTGCCGAGCCTTAATCGATATTGGTTGTCAACAATTTTACCTATAATTAAACCAGACAAAATTAAACTCATATGACATATATGCAAAATAAACAATGCAGAAAAAAATATGGAAGTTCAATTTCGTATTTCTGGAAAATCAAATTCAGATAAAATACAGAAGTGCACTTTTGTATTTTCCTAAAATGCAAAAATGATTTAAAAAAACGTAGAAATGCCTTATGCTCTATGCTCTAAATGTCAATGCATGCTTCAATAAAATATTTAACAATGAGTGTAACTACAACCTAATGTACTTTAAACAACTTATTTAGTAATGCATGTATCACAAATAAAAAAAGGAGGAAAATAAAAAAGACTTACCCAATGTGAGAAGTGAAACCTCTTAGATTAAATGGACTTGAGTAGTGATTGATAAAACTCTATGATTAGATGCAATGCACTATAAAGTTTGATTAAGGTTGAAAAATGGTGGATTCAGGAGTTCTCCCACACACCTTTTGCTTTGACTTTGAGAAAGTTTTGGTGAAAATGAGAAAGAGGAAGTTCTGACGCGTTAATATGACTCAAAACATGCCCGAAGATTTACTACTGTAAAATTTATGGAAATGCATCTTCGTACTAATTTATGGCAAACTAAGGGTGTGAATCACTTGCGAATGGATGTGGTGTAGACTTTTGGTACGTCAAAAAATACATCTCTATATTTTAAGGAAATTTTTGTATTTTTACCAGGGTGCGTGAGTACACCAAGGGTGCAATAAAAAATCCCTTATATAAATTTTCATCCATTTGTAGGTGCAACATTTGCTACAACATTGACCCCCAAATTTTTGAAGTTCATTTATTTTTTTAATTACTAAAGCAATACATGTTACACCTATTTTTTTTAAAACAAGTATACAATCATAATTTGTTTAAAAATCTGTTTTACACCTATTTTTTTAAAAACATGTGTAAAATCATAGTTTGTTTACAAAATTTATAATTTTATACCGGGTTTTTTAAATGTTCGATATTAATTCATATTTTTTTAAGTCTATTTTTTAAAATTAGAATATGGCTTTTGGATTGATTGTGCCGACTCTATAAATAGTTAAACCGTTAACTCGACAGTAAAAAATGGCAGATTATGCCAACTACCTAACTTGGCATTCTTTTTCATAGCGTCGAGTGTTAAAAAAATGGTGAAAGGTGAAAATAAAATGAGACACAAGTATCCTAATTATTACCGTGTATGATGAACATAAAAATTGAGTAGTTAATAGAAGTAAGATGATGATTCCATAACTCATTGTACAAGGAGCAGGAGTAGGATATCGTTAGACCTACTAAAAAATTGTTTCACCTTACTAGAGAATATAACATCATTTTAAGCCTTTTAAATATCTCACACCACTGCATGTCAAACAAGGACATACACTTTCTTATGACTAAAAGAGGTGAAAACAATGGAAAGTGAAGTATAACAAAAAAAAAACAATTAGAGCCCGTATCATTACAAAATCTCACGAGAGTTAATCACATTTTGCATCAACTGAAGAACCTAACAAAAAAACATATCTCAGGTTGTGGATATGCAAAAATTCTAATGTAGACTATCTATCATGGAAGCAAAGATCTGAAAATCATACTTAACAACCACGATACCCCTCAATAAAGATTGTCCTCCAGTTAGAACTCTCCACCTCCATTTTCTAAAAAGGTTAACATTAAAATTTCATATTTCTTTAACTCGTAAACCACCATTTGGCTTTGATTTTCTCACAACAGACATGACAAGCATACTTAACAACTAAGATATCCCTCAATAAATATAGTCCTCCAGTTAGAACTCTCCAACTCCATTTTCTAAGAAGATATATGCGTTAAAATTTCATAGCTCTCTAACTCGTGAACCACCATCTAACTTTGATTTTCTCACTATAGACCATTTCACCCAAAACTATTTCTTTCCACCTTTAGATCCTCTAAAAGAAATCTCTTATAAATATGAGTAATGACTTTCCATACCTTATATGAAATATTAAAAAAAAAATAGAGGTAAAAATATGAATACAGTTCAAAACCAAGTTGAGGAGAAGCATCCTACCATTAAAATTAACGAACTTCTTAATCTAAGATTCTAGCTTACTCCTTAGAGACTTGAGCAACAAATCCTAAGTTCTTGCATTGTGAGGATTAACCCCAACTAGTAGGACAATGTACTCAAAAGGTACATACCTTACCTTACTGTGAGATATTGGATCGAACTCTAGTATGATCGAAGGTAGCTTCTTGGTTCGACAGTTCGACAGATGTTCAACATGCAGATGAAGGTTGTTCACATGCTGTTGTCAAAGTAATGTATGCTGTAGTCGAAGTAGGGTCAAACATGCAATTGTCAGAAATGCTAGATTTGTTAGCATGTCGAATTGGGCTTGTTTGTTATGTCCAATTGTTTAAGTTAGCTTGTACCCTAAGTTAGCTTGTAATGGATAATTGTTAAAAAGCCCATTAGTTTAGCATGTTAGGTATTATTATAAATAGCATACTAGTCTCTCATCATTAGTGTGACAAATCCTAATTAGGATGAGGGGGTTATTTGTTATTCTTGAGTACTTGTAGTCTGATTTAAAGAGAAAGTAAAGAATAACTGTTATAACCAATCCTTATTGTTCTTATTCTTTTACCATCTTTTCTACCTCTGTGTGTTTCTTGATCATAAAGAAACAATTTATATTTTGTTTCCATGGCATCGTATTTCATAAAAAATTAGTGCGGTGAGCATGGAGGAAGATGTCTTCAACAAAGTATGAGATTGAAAAGTTCACCGGAGTGAACGATTTCGGTCTGTGGCGCTTGAAGATGAAAGCCTAACTAGTTCAGCAGGGTTGTTTGGAAGCATTGAACGGAGCTGCAACCATGGACGTTGCGTTAATGGAAAAAGAAAGAACGAGTATGGTAGAGAAAGCCCACAACGCCTTCTTATTGAGCCTTGGTGATAAGGTTCTATGACAGGTTTCAAAGGAGATGACGACGTCGGGGTTATAGGTGAAACTTGAAAGTCTGTACATGACCAAATCGTTGGTCAATCGCCTCTACCTGAAGCAAGCTATGTATTCATTCAAGATAAGTGAAGACAAAGTTTTGGCTGAGTAGTTGGATATGTTCAACAAGCTGATTCTTGATCTTGAAAATATCGATGTCAAGATTGATGATGAAGATCAAGTGTTGTTGCTGCTGTGTGCTTTGCCCAGATCACATGCTCATTTCAAAGAAACTCTTTTGTATGGAAGAGAGTCTCTGACCTTTGAAGAAGTTCAGTCAACACTGTATTAGAAGGATTTGAACGAACAAAATGAGCACAAGCCATCTTCGACTGGTGAAGGCCTGTCGGTCAAGGAGAAATTCATAAAGAGAGATGGCAAGTTCGACAAGAAGAAGGGTAAAAGTCAACAGAAGTCTTATAGTGGTGATGCATTTCGCATTCGATGTTATCATTGTAAGAAGGAGGGCCATACAAGAAAAATGTGCCTTGAACGCCAGAATAATCATGGAGGTAAGGACAATGGCAATGCAGCTATTGTGCAAGATAATTATGAATCAATTGATGTCCTTGTGGTTTTGAGCTGAAACTCTTGCAAAGAGTCGATAATGGATCCAGGTTGCACTTGGCACATGACTCCAAACAAAGACGTGTTTGAGGAATTGTGTGATCAAGATGGTGGATCAGTGTTGTTGGGAAACAACAAAGCTTGCAAAATTGCAGGTATTGGATCTGTGAGATTCAAGCTCCATGATGAGTCAATAAGGCTATTGACTAAAGTCAGGTATGTACCTGATTTGAAGAGAAATTTGATTTCTCTTGGTGAATTTTGTTAGTGTAAGCCATAGAGGCCAATACTTTTGGTACTTGTATCGAATTATTTATTAATAATAAAAGACATTTCTTTATTATGTTTGTTTTTCCAAAGTGATAAAGTCCCTAGAATAGCTAGTTCGTTTAATGAAATATTAAGTGTGACTTAATCATGAGATTCCATTAAACATAAAGACATTATTCTTAAAGTATCTGTAGTCGAGCTTTAATGTGAAATGGGATAATCTTAAAGCATTAAGACTATTATGTAGATAGATTGATGATCACATCTCATGGATCATGGATAAGGAGTTACAAGTCTTAACATAGGTATGAATATTAGGAGTAATATTTATACTGGATTGACCCACTATGAGAGTACTACATAGAATGTTATGCAAAGTGTCATAAGTTACTTTCATGGTGATAGTGGTGTATACCACCCTTCGACCTGAAACCACTATGGACCCTAGATGTAGAGTTAAGTACTTTATTACTGATCAAACATTATCCGTAATTGGATAACTATAAAGACAGTTGATGAGTACTTCATAAAGCATGCTGAGGGACATGAGTGACCTAGATGGAATTTGCCCATCCTGCATAACATGATAAATGTATAAGGGCCCAATATTGAACTGAACAAGGATGACACGGTATATGCCTTGTGTTCAATATAGACATAAGGGCAAAAGGGTAGTTGTACACACAAGCACTATCACAAAAGGTTTTGTCAGATCACATGACACTTTTGTGACTTGGATAGCAGTGATGTGTTGCTAGATACCGCTCACTGTTTATTATGTTAAATGCATGATTTAATATAATTACCAACATCGCGAAATCCTACAGGGTCACACACATAAGGACAGTTTGATAAGAGGTAGAGTAAATAAGGCACACTGTAAGGTACGATGTACTTAAGTAAATATGTAACATTGTAAGGTACGGTGCATTTAAGTGGAATACAGATTGTGGTAAGGTACCACATGCTTAAGTGATATACGGTACATCATAAGATATGGTGTGCGTGCACTTAAGTGGGCTTTTTAGCTTGCAACCCATACAAGTGGTTCCATAAATATAACCCTTGTGCAGAAGCATAAAGACTTGATGAAAATTCAGTTGTGAAACCCTAGCCGTATTTTCCTTCTCTCTATCTCTCACCCAAAGCCTTCAATTGTAGCAGCTAGCACTGAGACTGAAGGAAGCTGTTCATGTGGACTGAGTAGAGGCGTTATTCATCGTAAATCGCTCGTGACCATTCCTTCGATTCAGAATCAAAGGTTTCATCGCCACAAGAGGTAACCATTCTATCAATGATCATGATCTTTCGTAAGGATCGCTAAAGGGAAATTTTAATTTCCGCTGTGTTTTGAATCGTTATTTCCCTTCAAATTCGACAAGAAGGGATATGTTTCTCAAGGAGAGAAAATTATCCTAAGAGTCATGAAGGGGTCGAAGGAAGTCTTGAGAGGCGTGAAGAAACAAGGCTTGTATACCCTTGCGACTGAAGTTGTAAGTGGTTCGACAAATGTTGCATCCACCAAACCTTTGTCGAAGACAAAAATTTGGCACATGAGATTGGGCCATGTGAGTGAAAGGGGTCTAGTCGAATTGGGGAAACAAAATCTGCTTGGTGGAGACAAAGTCGAAAAACTGAAATTTTGTGAACCCTGTGTACTTGGAAAATCTTGCAGAGTGAAGTTCAATAAAGGCAAACAAAGAACACATGGATCCCTTGATTACATTCATGGTGATCTTTGGGGGCCTGCGAGGTTTCTATCACATTCAGGCGCAAGGTATTTTCTATCCATATTTGATGATTGTTCTAGAAAGTTATGGGTATTTATCCAGTAGACTAAGGTCAAGAGGTTGAGAACCGACACTAGCCTTGAATTTTGCAATAAGACGTTCGACGGCTTTTGTGCTGCCTCAGGTATTGCAAGGCACAAAACTACTACAGGTACTCCACAATAAAATGGTTTGGCGGAAAGATTTAATCGAACTATTTTGGAAAGAGTTAGATGCATGTTGACTAGTGCTTGGTTAAAGAAGGTGTTTTGGGCTGAGGCTGTTTCGACAACAACATATCTGATAAATAGATGTCCTTCAACTGCGTTAGATATGAGGACACCTGAAGAAGTTTGGTCGAGACATCCACCAGATCTCGAAAAATTGAGAGTATTTGGCTGCGTGGCCTATACTCACATTAGGCAAGACAAGGTTGAATCTAGAGCTCTGAAATTCATGTTCATGGGATACCATAAAGGAGTCAAAGCTTATAGGCTATGGTGCCTAGAGCCAGGTCACAGGAGGTGTATCACCAGTCGAGATGTAGTTTTCAATGAAGCTGAGATGACCTTCAAGAAAACTGATGATGTTGACAAAGAGTTGGAACACGGAGAGATTCCTATTGAGGTGGAGCATGTTGATGTTGAATTGCGTATCCTAGATGAAGTCGAAGAAGAAGCAAAAGATACTAAGGAAGTTGAAGAAAATGTTGATGACTACTTATTGACAAGAGATAGGTCGAGGAGAGTCATCAAGCCACCTCAAAGACTTGGGTATGCAGATCTTATAGCTTATGCCTTAATCTCTACAAGTGAGGTTCTAGACGAAGAACCTAGAAACTATAAGGAAATTATGAGGAGTAGAAATAAGACTAAATGGCTGAAGGCCATGGATGATGAGATGAAATCTCTTCATGATAACAACACCTGAGAACTGATCAAGAAACCTACTGGAGCCAGGTTAGTGAGCTGTAAATGGATTTTCAAAGTTAAGGAAGGATTTGAAGGATTGGCGTCGAAGAGATACAAGGAAAGATTATTCGCTAGGGGTTTCACTCAGAAATAAGGTGTCGACTTCAATGATGTGTTCTCTCCTGTTGTGAAGCACAGGTCCATTCGAATGTTACTTGCCACGGTGGCACAGTTCGACCTTAAACTAGAACAAATGGATGTGAAGACTGCATTCTTGTATGGTGTTCTAGATGAAACAATCCTGATGAGGCAACCTGAAGGGTATGTCGAAAGAGGGAAGGAAGATTATGTGTGCAAGCTAAAAAGATCTTTATATGGACTAAAACAATCTCCTCGACAGTGGAATAGGAGATTCGACAAGTTCATGGCATGCATAAGTTTCATTAGAAGTCATTTCGACCATTATGTTTACTTCAGATTTTGACCTGGAAATTCATTTGTTATTTTATTGCTTTATGTGGATGATATTTTAATAGCAAGCAACAATGTCGAAGATATAACGAGGGTGAAGGCTGAACTCAATAACGAGTTCTACATGAAGGATCTGGGAGCTGCATCCAGGATTCTTGGGATTGACACCCGAAGAAATAGAAAGCAGTCAAAATTATGCTTATCTCAAGAGTCATACCTACAGATGATTCTCGAAAAGTTTGGTATGTCGAATTCAAAGCCAGTGGTGACTCTGACAAACCCTTAATTCAAGCTGAGTATAGATCAGTGTCCCAGTACTGATGTCGAAAGAGCTCATATGAATAACATTTCATATGCTAATATAATGGATTCTTTGTTGTATGCTATGGTCTGTACTAGACCCGACATAGCATATGCAGTAAGTCTTGTAAGCGGGTACATGGCGAATCCAGGAAAGGCTCACTGGCAAGCATTGAAGTGGATTCTAAGGTACATAAATGGGTGTTTGCTTGGAAAATTCGCAAACAACCGCTGATCTCCTAATCTATGAAATACTGGTTTACTTACAGGACCGATCAAACAAATCCTAGGACAATGTGCTTTAACAATTTTGGCAATTTTTACCAGAAAACCTTTGGTTTATTGAATTCATCAAGGTTTTTATCAAATTTGTATTGTTTCGACAAAAGTAAGAACACTTTGTTTCTTAAAATAAATGACGAAATGTAAATGATTTGCGAATAAGAAAATGACGGAATTGTAAAGGGAACTGTAAAAGGAAAAACTTTAAACTTTTATTAAAATGCAAGGAATGAAAAACTGGTGTTTCTCAACGTACATTTTCTCAGTAAGTACTTTTTTCTCTCACGGTTACTTTGAGTATTTCTTGAGTGATTTGTACAAATTTTGAACACCACGGAAATCCAACACTAAGACTCCCTATTTATATACAAACGAAATAACCACCAATAACAGCTATTTCTCCTAATGGCGACAAATGGCATTCTGCATGCATTCGTCTCCTAGATGCGTTCCACGCGTCCAATTTCAAAAGCAAAACTCCTTCCTATATTTAAATTTCAAAACAACAGTCGAACAAGGTCTTCGTACCAATATGTCGAAAACATTTCCAATACTTAGAAAAAATCTTTAACCATTCCATTCCAATTGAACGTCTGTTTTCGAATGATCTTCTTTCATAAAAAATCTTCTGGTCGAAATGTCCTGGCGAAGTTTCGACCTGGATATTGAACAAAAATCCTTGGCGTCGAAATTAGCAACCTACAAATTGCCCCCAAGAAATGTATTTTCGATTTAAAGGGAGAAAAGCATTTTTTGTCAATGCAATTCGACGCCATTTAATAAAACAACCAGTGACTATTCATATGACTAGACGTTGGAAGTATCAGAATCATCATTGCACTTTTCTCAAACGTCTTTTCAGCCCATGTTTTAAGAACTTCCATCATCACTACTCTAGCCCCTAGTAGATCATGGGTCAAAACGTAACTGCCACCGTCTAAATCATCCACTTCAAAACCTCCACGTGTCCCACAATCTTTCATTATTATTATTTTTTATTTCAATTCCTTAACTTCAACTTCTTCCCTCTTTCTCTCTATAAATAAGTTGAAAAACCTTATTTTACCCCTTTTTATGTTTTTCTCTTTCTCAGAACAAGAACTCTCTTTATACTTCATCTTCTTCATTTTCTCTATTTCTTCTGTAATCAACAATGGCATCTTCCGCTACTCCCAAAAACGCGAGTAAAGATTCCAAGAAATCCAACAGCTTACCACCGGTACACAAGATCCTTGGGCCCAAGGTGGTGGGAAACCAACAGTACGTTCCGGAGCCTCCAAATGAAGAGGAGAAACGCTGCATTTATCAGTCTCAGGTATTTATTCCTCTCTTGATTTCTGGTAAATCCCATGCAATGCTAGGACCTTTACCTGACTTAAAATTAGACCCGATTAAGGTACAAGAATTTTTCCCAACCTATCACCGTTACAAACCCATAGCTAACGGGGTTAGACCTAGAACCGACAAGGAAAAAATTATAGACGTAAAGTCCCAAGTAGATGGCCAAGGGTCCCCTTCTGAAGAAGTTATAAACTTAGAGTATATGAACAATTTTAGAATCTTTAGATCCTACCCTTTGTCGAAAGACCCCTCTGACTACCTAGCTTGGTTGGAAAAGATAGAGAAGGTTAAAGCTAATGTTTGGAAAACTATGGGCATTATTTATCTCATTCAACTGTCAAAGGTAGGACCAGGATATTGCCCCTCCATGCTTCTAGCTTCCCTTTACTTCTGGGACAGCACCTATAACAACTTCCACCTTCCTTGTGGGATGATTACCCCTACTCTTTTCGACATAGCTGCCATATCTGGCTTAAGTCCATTAGGAGTGGATTATGACCCTAACCTACTATCCGACGATTCCATAGGCTTCGACACCAACAAGGCCACTTTTACAGCTTATATTGCCAATTATCATGATAAGGAAACTGACAAAGTATCTGATCAAGAGCATGTAGCCTTCTTGGCCCTTTGGCTGTCGTGATGCGTTTTTTGCTCCAGATCTCTCCAAGTGGCGAAGCGCTATATCACCATAGCAAATCAGCTTCATGTTGGACACCAGCTGTGTCTTAGTGAGATGATCTTGGCGAAACTTTATGAATCCCTTGGCAAGGGGTTACCACCCTGAAAAATATTAAAGAGAAAAAAAGTCTGCTGTTGTCAGGACCCTTTTGGCTCTTACAATTATGGCTCAATGCCACCTTCGAAGCCTCCCTTCCCAACAAGTCAACTGTAGACGAAGCAGCTCTAGGGGACAGAAGAGTCGAAGGCATTCGTTTGGCGCAGTTAACACCCCAATGCGAAGGTATGAGCCTTCACCAAACCTTTACCAGCTATGTCATGATGTTTGCTAAATGTCACAACTTCACTCCCAACATGGCTCCTTTTGCTGATAGAAAGGTTGGACCTGCATGGTTTACCAGAAAACTTCCGTTTGAATCGAAAGCTCTAGAAGACGAATTCCTCAATGTCTGGGAATCTTTTCTTACTCCTAGGCTTTTAGTTTCCTGACTTGCTCCCTTAAAGCTAAAGGTTTCCCTTGTCAATTACCAGCCCAATCTGGTCTCTCGACAGTTTGGTTTGATACAAATAATACCAAAACCCCTATTTTCAAGAAAAGGCTCTTTGATTCATTATAATATGACCCACACCAAAGAAGAATGCTCTGAGTTGCTGGCGAAGTATTCAAATCTGGTCGAAATCCAACCAGTGGTCTTTCGACCTAGCTTCCTCTGTACTCAAGAGTTTGACGAATGATGGGGGCTTATTATGACTCTCAATTTTTCGACGTGCCTTCTTTCACCATTCAACTGACTAGAGCCTTTGCCCTTGTGCAAGACAAGACAAAGAAAGGTACTTCAAGATGTATCAAAGAAATCCAAGCATTCCAAAGATACTTTGAAACTGCCTATAGGCCTAATGAACTTAGTCGAACCATAAGCGAAGCAGCAGTTACTTTGAAACACAAATTTACCAGCAAACTGGATGAGTTAAAACTACCTGCGTATGTTCGACCAGAACAACGTTATGAGGTAGCTTTTAAACTCTATCGCCCAAAATTTCCCCCTCTACCATCTGCTGAATTTGGCGTGGCTTTTAGCCCTCCATTTCCAGATTGGTTCACTTGTGGGGACTCTATGAAACTTCTTCGCCAAGAATACCAGAAACGTGCTAAGCGAGTGGTTCCGACTAAGTACACCTTGGACAATTTCAAAGGCCACCTTCATATTGGCATAGAACACGTTCGCGTGGAAACTCCTATATATGAAGGTGTGGAATAGGAAGATATTCGACCTCACTTTTTCCCTTTACCTACACATGTATATGTTATTTTATGTTTGACCTTTTTCTTCCTTTTTTTCTAGCCATCAAGATTACGACCAAGAAGTCAGCTGCCGGCGAAACGTCAACTGTCGGAGATGCAGAAACCCATAAAGATACTACCAAAACACCTTTGGCGAAGGTAGTACTTTACTTCTCTTTTTGGTCAACACATATTTTCTTATTTTCTAGCATACTAATAAAAGTTCTTTTGTTCCATAGGGAAGTGGAAGACTTCCGTCGACGCCAAAGAAAAGAAAAGAAAAAGAACCTGAAGTCAAAGTTGTCGACACTGATGATGGTGACGAATCACCAGACCAAGTGAAGCCTTCAAGGAAGAAAAAGAAAACAACCAAACCTCAACCACAAAAACTTCCTGCTTCCAGAATATTGGAAAAAACTCCCCTAAAAAATCCTGACGAGAAAGTTACCCCTGCTCCAGCAGAGAGCGAAAGCTCTACCTTCTTTTTATATTTTGACGCTGAAAGGTAGTTTACTTATGTTACCTCTCTTAATCCATTTATCTTTCAGGTCCTTGTCGATACTCACGGCCATCCCATGGTCCAAGTTCTTCCCAAGACTAGTAGAGATCCTACCTACAAACCAACCAGCGTCTCCAAACCTTCTCCCAAAGATTCGACCAAGGAATCAGCCACTGAAGTGAATCAGCCCACTGCTGTCTCTAAACAAGTTCCAGATGTAGTGGAAGAAGAAACTGGTCCTGAGGCTGACAACTTAGTCGACATTGGTGGGGACACTGTGATGCCTACTGCAACGCTTACCACAGATAATGATCCTGAAGACCATTCCCCCCTCAACTTACAAGGTGCTGACGAAGGAAAGAATGAGGAGGCTGAAACTGATGTTCGAAGAGGAGGAAGAGAAAGTAGACGAAGAGCCAACAACTCCCCCAGCTGCCACAGACGAAGAAAGAGAAAGAGACAAAGAGGACCAAGGCGAACCAAACAAAACTGCTTCGACTCTCCCAAGGGGAGCTTGATAATCTGAAGGTGCAAAGACCCTTTGAGTACCTAAAGGCCATGCATAGTTCCCGCTATAATTTTGCTGATACTACCATCAGTAGTTCGACCACCTCAGGAACTACTTCTGACGCCAAATCCATGGACGAGACACTGACCCATATTCGACAAAAAATCCTCAACATTGACTTATTCCAACTTGGAGAATGACTCATCTGCTCATTTTGACATTGCATATTGGAATGACTCAGCTACAAATACTCTTTTACTTGTGCCAACTCTTTGGTTTTCTACCCACGTGCTTCTTTATTAAACCAATTATAACCTTATTTGCAGTTTCGACCTGACCATTGGCTTGAGCGTAGTAAGGCGTTGATGTGAGGAGTTTGAAACCCATTTCCTTCGCGAATGCTTGCATATTTTTCCCAGTAAAAACAGATCCTTGATCCGTTGTTATTGTCTCTGGGATACCAAACCTGTAAATGATGTGCTTTTGAATGAATTCGATTACTGCTTCTTGATCCATGTTTACTAAGGGTAAGGCTTCGATCCATTTCGTAAAATAATCTATCCCCACCAAAATAAACTTCTGGCTTTTTGAAGAGGCCGGTCGAATTTCTCCAATCAGATCCAAAGCCCAACCTCTAAAAGGCCAAGGCTTTATTATCGAATGTAATTCATTTGCAGGAACATGTGGTATCCCTGCGTGTATCCGTGTATCTGGAATTCTTGACATCCTTTCGCGTATTCGACGCAATCTTTTAACATAGTTGACCAATACATTCCCTGTCGGAATAATAACCATTTCATCTTATGGCCTGCCTGATGTGCACCACATGCCCCGCTGTGTACATTCGACACAGCTATGTATGCCTCAGATTCGCCTAAACACTTCAATAGTATTCCTTCCGGAGCTTTCTTAAATAGTTCGTTTCCCAAAATCAGATAACTCTAAGCTCGATACCTGATTTTTCTTTTGACTGGTCCTGTTGGGTTTTGCAGGCACTCTATTATAGGCTTTCTCTAATCTCCAGTCATTGAATCGTCTATGTTAAAAATTTCGAAATTTTCTTCGTCAGCGTATCCAAGCTTTATCGTTTCCAAATCTGACGGGGATAATCTAGCTGACACCACTCTTCCTCTAACTTCAATAGCTTTCTGTAGCTTTTCCTTCGACACTTTGTACCCTGAAGCTATCTGCGCTAAATCATTTGCTTCCTGATTTTCTATTCGCGGGACATGTCGAATCGTAACCATATCGGACTTTTTTAAGAGTCGATTAGCTATTACAAAGTACACGTTTAAATTTTCCTTAACACATTTGTACTCCTTTGTTATCTGCTTTATGACTAACTCAGAGTCACCCATTATTTCGACCCGAGTTGCCCCCAATTCCAACAAGATTTCAAGTCCTGCTATCAAAGCCTCATATTCTGCCTCATTATTTGAGCAGAGACCTTCGACTTTGTACTTGAATTTTTTTGGAATTTTATTAGGAGAAATAACAAGAACCCCTATTCCAGTTCCATTTTAATGACTAGAACCGTCGAAGTACAACTTCCATGGCTCCATTTCAATATAGTCCAAAGACTTTTCTTTTATAGTGTGGTCGACTATAAAATAAGCCACTACTTGTCCTTTGACGGCTTTTAAAGGAAAATATGTCAAAGAATACTCAGTCAATGCTAATGCCCATTTTCCAATTCGACTGTGCAAAATTGGTTTAGATAACATGTATTTTATAACGTCGAAATGCGAAGAGACGTAAACATCAACTGGTTTTATATAGTGCTTCAATTTCATACAGGAAAAGTACACACATAAACACAACTTTTCAATCACACTATACATAGTTTCCGCATCGTTCAAGACCCTACTGAGGTAGTAAATGGCTATTTCGACGCCATTCTCATCCTCCTGAGCCAACATGCTCCCTAAAGTCTTGTCCGACGCAGATATGTACAACCTCATACTTTTACTTCTACAAGGTGACACTAAAATTGGAGGATGCGTCAGGTACTCCTTGATCTTGTCGAAGGCTTCCTGTTGCGCTTGCCCCCATTCGAAGTCTTCCTTCTTCAGTCGAAGTAGAGGGGAGAAGGCTTGCGTCTTTCCGCTATGGTTGGAGATGAACCTTCTGAGAAAGTTGATCTTGCCAAGTAAAGACTGCAACTCCTTCTTTGTAGATGGCGTTTTCGCCTCCATTATTGCTTTGGCCTTGTTTTGATTGATTTCGATCCCTTTCTTGTGGACCACAAAGCCTAGGAAGTCTCCCGCCTGCACACAAAACGCACATTTGAGAGGATTCATCTTCAGACCAAACTTCCTCATCCTTTCAAAGGACTATCGAAGATGGTCTATATGACTTTTCTCTGAAACGGACTTTACAACAATATTGTCAATGTAAATCTGCATAAAATCCTCAATGAAATCATGAAAAATCGAATTCATTGCTCGCTGATATGTTGCCCCAACATTTTTTAAACCAAAAGGCATTACCACCCATTCGTATGTGCCTAAGGCTCCAGGGCATCGAAATGCCGTTTTCGGAACATCTTCCTCAGTAATAAAAATTTGATTATAACCAGAGTACCCATCAAGCATACTAAGGTACTCATGTCCCGCGGCAAAGTCGACAAGCATCTCCGCCACTGGCATAGGATATTCATCATTTGGTTACTTCCTTCTTCGACGCTTCTTGCACTGGAGTAGTAGGTGGCTTATCAGACTTCACTTCTTCCATCTGAGTCAAATTTTGAACGTTGCTGCTAGTTTCTGGCTTGTCTTTTCCTGCAGCCTCCTTCTCAGGATTCTTTCGACGTTGGTATCTCCTCCATTGTGACTTCATCATAGGATTCTTACCCTTATAATTTTCAGAAGGGTAAGTCACCCTTTTGGACTTCTAGAATTCTTTTCTGTATGATACAGACGATCCCCTCTGTACTTCGAAGTCCTTCCATTTTCCTTGCCCATGGGCTTGTCGGATTGGATTAATCCACCTATCATCTGGAGCTTTGGTCGTTGGTTTGAATGTGTTAGGGCGTCTTTCGCCTAACCTCTCCCTATTTTGGTCCCCTCTCCTGGGGTCGAATCTTTCTCCAGAAGGCCTCCAATTTCCTCTTCTCCTTGCCCTCTCAATTCCCTCTAAGTTTTGTGCTGGCTTTTTGCCGAAGACGACACTACAGCGAGGGCAAAGCATCACCTCAGACCTTTTCCTCTAGCATCTATGAATAAAATCTGCCAGGTTTTCTTCTTCCCTAGGGTAAGCCACTTTCTGGTACTCCTCCCGTTGATGTTCTTCGTCAACTTGCATTGAAGCATTCTGAGTTACTTCGACCATGTTTATATTGGCAGGTGACTCTACATCCATGCTCAACTTATTCAGTTTCAAACTGAGGCCCTCATTGACTTCATGCTCATTCTTCATTCGATTGAAGTCCTCAGAGATTTTCTTTGTCAGAACCTTTGGGAGTGGACTCCTGGCAACTTGTGGGCTGACGAATCCAACAGTTTTGTCCTTTCGGTCCTCCATGGTTCTTCGAAGAATACCAACAGCAGCTTGTTTGTAAGAACCTTCAGCAGTTCCTTTATTGATTTTGGTGAAACCCTCAGTGGTTTCATTGTTGACTTTATCGAAACCCTCAGTAGTTTCGTTGTTGACTTTGTCGAAACCCTTAGTAGTTTCGTTGTTGATGCCCTCAGTGGCCTCAGTAATGTAGTTCTCGATGATCTTCGTGCCAAGGTCTTCAGTACCCTTGACCATCATTTACTGGTCCACGCAATCAGTCGTGACTTTGACCTTGTCACCTTTGTCAGCGGGGTCCTTAGCAACCTCCACCATATTCACGTTGTGGTCGAAACCATCAGCAGCCTTCATCATATCCATGTTATCGTCAAAGCCCTCAACAACTTCAACCATATTTACCACGGATGGCTCAGCATAATGGGCCTCCACCACCTGCGAGGAATTTGAATCCACTTTCGCCTGGGATTTCGACTTGTCGCCGAATTTGAGCCTTCCATCTCTTATTGCATTCTGCACCAGGTCCCTGAAAAGGAAACATTGAGACGTTTTATGACCCAAAAAATTGTGATATTTGCAAAAACCTCTCTTTTTCTGTTGTTCTAAAGGAGGCACCTTAGTACCAGAAGATACTATCATTTGACCATCCTTGACCAATAAATCAAATATTTCGTCACATTTTGTAACGTCGAACGTATAAGTTCTCTTAGGGAACTTGTCGTTCTTCTCCGATTCGATTGGATTTTTTCCATTCGACGGAGCCAAGACTTTGCAGGCATACGGTGGACCCTGTTTTAACTCTGCCAAATCTACTTCTTATTTGTCGAAATTTGACGATTCCTCTTTGTCATCATCCTCACAAACTCCGACATAAGCTACCCTTTCTTTCCTATTTTTATTAACCCTAGCTTTTTCGGCTTTTAGTCGTTCGACCTGTCTAACCCTATCAGCTAATTGGGCCATGTCCCTTAAATATTGGGTGTCTAACTTCTTTCTGATGGAATAGTCAAGGCCACCAGCGGCCATTTCGACTAACTCGTGCTCTAGCACTTGTGTGAAACACCTTGCCTTGAGCAATCTGAACCTATTCAGATAATCATCAATTGGTTCTGAGAACTTTCTCTTTACGTTAGCCAATTCTTTCAGGCTTATCTTCGTCTGCCCCATGTAAAATTATTCATGGAACAATCTCTCCAACTGGGTCCATGTATGGACCAAACCTGCAGGCAAAGATGTGAACCAAGTAAAAGCATTTTTCGTCAGAGAACTTGGAAAATATTTGATCTTCAAGTTCTCATTGTGCGCTATTTCGCCTGCTTCGATCAAGTAACAGGCCACATGTTCGACTGTCGATTCACTCGTGTCTCCCGAAAACTTAGTGAATTTGGGGACTTTCCACCTTTGGGGTAAATCTTCCTACAATATATATTCAGATAATGGTGATGTGTAACTAGGCCTTTGCAGTTCTATGTTTACCCCATTTCGAGCCATTATTATTTCGACCATGGCTGCTAAATTGTTTTCTGCTGGTAGGTTATTACAACGTATTCATTGCACAATATCATCAACATCTTGCCCCCTATTTACTATCACCCTCACAGGTTCTTGCTGAACAGGCATTTCGACATGAGGTGGTTCGACCACTGCTTCTTGGTCTCGAAGGTTCGCCTGAGGAACATTTATTGGTCTCTGCTTTATAGTAGGTTCTTCTTCGAGTGCTACCCTTGGGATCTGAACTTGCTGTTCCCTTGGGGGAGGTTGGGGGACACCGAAGAAATTAGCAATGCGCGTCATCTGTGCTGCCAATTGTTGATTTGTTTGTGTCGTGTTTTGGATCAAAGGATTGAATATAACCCCCATTTGTTGGGCTAACATCTGGACCATATCATGGTTACTCTCATCCATTTGTTGCCTGATCACTTGCGCAGAGTTATTGGTAATGTTTGGCATGTAAGTTTGATACCCTGTTCCTAAAGGATGGCTAATTCGACCCATATGGTTCACACCCGAACCAGAACCTTGCAAGGGCGAAGTTATGTTCATCGGTGGATCCGTAAATGCTGATGGGGCATTGTGCAAACTTGCCATTACTAAAGTTGGCATTCCATATGGTTGTTCCCGATTTAGTGGCATCGAAAACCCAGATATAAAGGGTCTGTACATACTACCAGAAGAGGGTGGAGTCATTTGAGGCATTTGGGGTCCCATAGTTGAAAAACTAGGCGCATTTTGGGGAATCGAAAGCGCAGGCGTCGAACCCGCTGTTGATGGCATAGCCTCTGATACTGATACTGAGGTCGTATTGACCCCAGTCGAAGGATTAGGGGGTGGTATTTCATTATTCGTAGGATTCTGATTGTTAAGCGGATTTGGATTCGCCATTCTGCGTACTCGTCTTCTTCTGGGTCTTTATTCGTTATTTATGGCTATTTTACCACTTCTTAGTCTCATACAACAAAACGAAGAAAAATTTCTTACGAGTAAAGTGCAAAATGAAGGTTTTCAAATGTTAATAGCACAAGGTCCCACTGGGCATGCCAATTTGTTTGCTTGGAAAATTCGTAAACAACCGCGATCTCCTAATCTATGAAAGATTGGTTTACTTACAGGACTGATCAAACAAATCCTAAGACAATGTGCTTTAACAATTTTGGCAATTTTTACCAGAAAACCTTTGGTTTATTGAATTCATCATGGTTTTTATCAAATTTGTACTGTTTCGACAAAAGTAAGAACACTTTGTTTCTTAAAATAAATGACGAAATGTAAATGATTTGCGAATAAGAAAATGACAGAATTGTAAAGGGAACTGTAAAAGGAAAAACTTTAAACTTTTATTAAAATGCAAGGAATGAAAAACTGGTGTTTCTCAATGTACATTTTCTCAGTAAGTACTCTTTTCTCTCACGGTTACTTTGAGTATTTCTTGAGTGATTTGTACAAATTTTGAACACCACGGAAATCCAACACTAAGACTCCCTATTTATATACAAACGAAATAACCACCAATAATAGCTATTTCTCCTAATGGCGACAAATGGCATTCTGCATGCATTCGTCTCCTAGATGCGTTCCACGCGTCCAATTTCAAAAGCAAAACTCCCTCCTATATTTAAATTTCAAAACAACCGTCGAACAAGGTCTTCGTACCAATATGTCGAAAACATTTCCAATACTTAGAAAAAATCTTTAACCATTCCATTCCAATTGAACGTATGTTTTCGACTGATCTTCTTTCATAAAAAACCTTTTGGTCGAAATGTCCTGGCGAAGTTTCGACCTGGCTATTGAACAAAAATCCTTGGCGTCGAAATTAGCAACCTACAATGGGTCTCTGAACAGAGTCCTAATTTATGGTTGAACCTTCGGTGAAGATAGTAAAGTAGCAATCGAAGGATATGTCGACTCTGATTATGCAGGTTGTATGGATTCCAGAAAATCTATTTCTCGATATTTGTCACTATGTTTGGCACATCAATCAGTTGGAAAGCAACACTTCAAAAGGTTGTTGCCTTATCAACCACTGAAGCAGGATATATCGCCATAACTGAAGTTGTGAAGGAAGCATTATGGCTTGAAGGTTTTGCAAAGGAACTGAAGCTTCAAGGTTGAGCTATCACTGTTAAATGTGATAGTCAAAGTGCAATACATCTGTCAAAGAATTCAGCCTATCATGAGCGAACCAAGCACATCGATGTGAGGTTGCATTTCGTCAGAGGGGTAATCGAGCGTGGAGAAGTCCAAGTGCTGAAGGTTTCGACAGATCATAATGCTGCTGATATGATCACCAAGACATTACCCAGTTGCAAGTTTTTCCACTATATGCAGTTGATAAAGCTGCATGAAGAAAGCTAGTTTAGTCCTTGATGTTATAGAGTTTGTTCCAAGGTAGATATTTATGAGATATTGGGTTGAACTCTAGTATGATCGAAGGTAGCTTCTTGGTTCGACAGTTCGACAGATGTTCATCATGCAGTAGAAGGCCGTTCACATGATGTTGTCGAAGTAGTGTATGCTGTAGTCGAAGTAGGGTCAAGCCAGTTGTCGAAAATGCTAGATTTGTTAGCATGTCGAATTTGACTTATTTGTTATGTCCAATTGTTTAAGTTAGCTTGTAATGTGTAATTGTTAAAAAGCCCATTAGTTTATTACGCTAGGTATTATTATAAATAGAATACTAGTCTCTCATCATTAGTGTGACAAATCCTAATTAGAGTAAAAAAGTTATTTGTTATTCTTGAGTACTTGTAATCTGATTTAAAGAGAAAGTAAAGAATAATAGTTATAACCAATCCTTATTGTTCTTCTTCTTTTACCGTCTTTTCTACCCCTGTATATTTCTTGATTATAAAGAAACCGTTTATATTTTATTTCGTCATCAGATTTCACTAACACTTACAATTCATAAAATGACCACACATCCACAATAAGGATTTGTTAACATTGACTCTAAACACATTAGCATTCTAGAAATTCACTCGAAAACTAGAAGTAATTTCAAAACACCAAAGAATTATCTTGAGGAACTAGAAATTCTCCATTGACAGATTACCAATAAACAAGATGTCATCAATATATTGTAAGTGGAAAAACACCAACCCTTTTGACCTCATAGAGAATTCTTTAAACATGTTGATAAATTATGTCTGACTAATCAACCCACCAAGACCCTCCACAATCATAAGAAATAGAAATCGGGCTAGGGACCCCTTTGGATGTCGACCTCGTTTATTGAGCAACCATTTACTATAAACGATAAACTATCTAAAACAAAATATATCCAAATTCAATATCTCTATTTGGCATTAAAACCAAACATTTTCATCATATAATCTAAGAAGTTTCAAATAACCAAGTTGTTATTCTTTTCATAATTCATCTTAAAAAGTAAGCAGGGTTTCTTGAATTTTTTGCAAGTTCTATAATCTCATTAACAACCACACCATCAACCAATTGGCTGCTTTTTATAAGAAAAACATATTAGTTACAAATTATTAGACTTTCCATAACTTTGACAATGTAGTTTGTAAGATCTTTGTAACCATCTTATGGTGACACCTAACTAGATACATCGGCCTAAAATGCCCGTCAAATTTAGAAGCCGAGCATTATAAGAAGATAATGGAGAAGCCGAGCATTATAACAAAATTTGTATTAAAAAAAACACCAAACTCTTGTTTGAGCATCGACCTAAAGAACTTGATGCAATAAAATTGAAACTATCACTCCAGATTTTTTTACCACTACAAAGTGCCACTACCTCATCAATCTGTAGTACCCTAAACATATTAGAAAGTGAAGATCTCTCCCCATTTGAGAGAACTATAGGAACAAGATACCATCTAAATAAGTTCAGGAATATTGAGTCTCATCAGAATGATGGGAATATATCCGACTTGACCTCTAAAACCTCTGATCTCTATTGTTTTGGCTTTCAGACTTCGGTCAAAATAAAATATTTCCTCCGTTTTATAATGAGTGATCCATTTAGAATAAATGAGTGTCCCAAAATGAATAAACCATTTCAATTTTCAATGCATCTTTTTCAATTGTACCCTTTGATTAATATTACTTTTATCATTCTCAATAGATGATAAGGGTATTTTAGTAAAAATATCGCTCTCTTTCATTCATTTATTCTTTTTTCTTAATATGCGTGAAAAATCAACTGAATCACTCATTGTGGGACGGAGGGAGTAATATTTTGGTCTATTCAACAAATAAAAAATTGATATAAATTTGATTTTATATTTCAATTGTGTATTTAATATTTTAATTTAATTTAATCTTAAATTTCCATTTATTTTCTAAAGAGAGAGAGCATCAAATCAATAGTGACCTATAGAATCATGAGCTGTTGCATAAGCTTCATACTTTTTTTATTTCTTCTTTGTTGAGCATGAGAAGGTAAGGCATTATTGGATCATCAACTTATCTTACGATGGCGATGTTTTATTATTTTAAACCTATTCTGAAATCTTCAATGGTAATCCATGTTTTCTTAGCGAATCAAATGCTACTTTTGTGAGGATACTGTTCTACTCTTAGCCTTATGATACATGCATCTATAACCTAAACTATGTTTCATAATATACCATAAAAATAATAGTATCTCCTCAAAGATTTGTTGGGTTATAACTTTGCAGGGAGATGGAGGTGTGTTCCCATAATCTAAATTTTATATTATAAAATAAAATTGATGTGTTAAAATACTGTGTTAATTTTTGGTCAATGACTCAAATGTTGAAATAATAAATTTTTGGTCAATGACTCAAATGTTGAAATAATAAACCATAAGAATGGTGAATATTGAATGTCGAGAGGAAAAGAGGGAGATAATGAGAGATAATAATTATTGAGAGAGAAATTATGATCAATTAAAGAGATATCCAAAGGGTATATATATATTTACATTGAGGTACAATTAACAAACAAAAAAAACAGAAAACTAACGGTAGTAATTGGTTACAGCTCCGCAATAATCAGTTACATAACACTTATGTTTCATTTGTAACAGATTACACCAAAACTATAACCGGTTACACATTGTTTCTATTTGATGTTGTCAAACGGGTGTAACCGATTACAGTCCTGAAATAATTGGTTACTGACACTTAAATTATACTTTTTTTTAACACACCATCTTAATTCATATGCTCCATGTCTTCCATGCTCATACACTTATTCAATCTCTTGAACACTTCAATTGACATTCATTTGGTCAACAAATCGGCCATTTGATCTTCATTTCTACAATATCCCAACTTCAATCTTCATTCACTAACAAGTTCTCTAAAGTAGTGAAATCTCATCTCAATATGTTTGCTTCTCCCATGTGCAATGGAATTCTTAACAAGATTTATAGCGCAAACGTTATCAACCATGAGCGTTACTGTAACACCCCAATTCCCATCGCGAATAAATAATACATAAATAAATCAGAGTAAATAACATTTTATTCTTAGACAGAAACAAGGATGCCGCATTTGAGAAAAACATAATCTCTGCTCATAAATTTGATACATAACACAAAATGGAATAAACCTAGAAGGGAAACTTTTTCCAACAAAGGGAAAGTTCAATTATGGAATAAAGCGGAAAGATCTATAACTGACTTGTTTTACAAAATAAATTATTTTATAACATCAAAATATTCATACAAAGGTAATACAAAATAGATCCAACAAATGTATACATATATAACAAAAGCGTTCCCCGACTCCCATGTTACGTATCAGAGCAGACAGACTGACAAACGGATGGAGAACTAATCTTCACAAAAGCCTCCAAGACACTAATCTGCAATTGCCTCATAGAGCAACAAACCACAGCAGAAGGGTGAGAAATAACAACTAAATTAAGATTGCATAATAATATGCAAACACATATAAATTCACATGCATAAGTATTTTCACCACAAGCATCACATACTAATACATATAGCATGCCACAAATACATAACATATTTCTAATAATCCAACCACATAGCATATATCAATTATACTAACATATTCACATATTCACACATAAGGCATACCAAGGTTATGACATATGGAAACACACCACCACATCACATATATTCATATATAGCATACCATAGATAATTAATACAATCATTGTAATGTACAACATCCCCACAAAACATAGCATATGTCTATACATAAAACATATCATGCATAACCAATGCATTTATCACAAATGCATATCAAATCACCAACGCTATCACAAGCTCAACACATAATCAATCAATTCACAATTCCCCACACATAATCAATCCATTCATGATTTTCCACACATAATCAATCCATTCATGATTTATACAAATGCAAAGAGACCGACACAATGACTCTATGCAAATGCGGTACCGTTCCATCCATCGTTCTCATCATTAATTCACTCAGGAATTATTGGAATCATCGCTTGTTACTTAGTGTAACTCCCCGTCAGGAAAACGATGTTCCCCGTCGCTTTAGGTCCTCTTGGTATAAGGCTCACGACGTTTATGGATCGCTTTAGGTCCTCTTTGTATAAGGCTCACGATCCGATCGCTTTAGGTCCTCTTTGTATAAGGCTCATGATCGTCTATAACGTCGCTTTAGGTCTTCTTTGTATAAGGCTCACGACCGTTATAACAGATTCCCTCGGGAATCATTTCGTCGCGCACACCCACTAGGGCACACGACATCACAAGAATGCATATCATGATGCTTAACATACAATGACTCATGACAATCAAATGCATACACATATACAACCATGTGAACCATTTCAACATCCATAATCATGCATATACAATCAAACACAACACAACGCATTTACTTTCCCTAAGGCCACAAACCATCATCACAACATTCACATCACATAACAGCACACAAGCTATACGTTATATATCAAAAGCATATCACATGATAACACATCAATCGCACACAATTACGACGATAAAAGTCGACAAAATGACACGTTTTCAAATTCCCGACACAATTAAATTGGCCACCAATCTCCAGGCCATTTTTATAAGAAAGAACATCTCATTAGCTTCCCAACGATACTAGGAACGTCCCGATCCGAAGTACGGATCAAAAGTTATGCATTTTCAAAGAAAACAAAAGTATTGAAAAATTCCCAGGAGCGCCCGGCGGTGCTCCCTTCGCCTCTACATCGCCCGGCGAAGCAGCGCCGTACATTCCCCAACCAAAATTTTAAAAGAGTCAGCAGCGTGATAAGCTGCGCCTCTTGGGTATCGCCCGACGGAGCAGCGGCGCAATACATGCGTCGCCCGACGCTCAAAGCATCGCCCGACGCTTCGTATCAGATGCAGAATTTCTCTGCTGCGTTTTACACGATTCCACATCCCAAAAATCCCATTTATCATCCCAAACCAATTCCAACAGCAAAACAAGTATCAGCAATTGTTCATAAACACAGTATGATCATACAACGCGATTTATACCGATTTCCAACCGTGAAAACATCGATTTCTATCTAATTGATCACAAATTATCAATAAGTAAAAGTTGTGCAACAACTAAAACAATTACAACAAACAACACATATACATACACAAGCAAGATATAATCAAAACTTCTCACCCTTACCCGATTAATCACGCTTGAAACGAGGTTTTCTTCAATTTTTCTCTTCTCCTTTCTTTTCTCTCCTCTTCTTTCCCTTCCTTTCTATTTCTCTTCTTTTCTCTTTTTCTTTCCCCTCTATTTCCACTTATGTAAAAATATCTAATTTTTCTAAAATATCTAACCTCTCAAAATGACCATTTTACCCCTCAGCTCAAATATCTCACAAACGCTCTCAAAATGCGATAAAACATAATAACGATGAAAAATAATATATTGCCAAATAAAAGTCAAGAATAAAATAATATAAAAACGAAAATAATTAAATCGACTCGATTAAATAAATAAGACAAAACGGGGCGTTACAATTCTCCCCCACTTAGACATTTTCGTCCTCGAAAATATACTGATACGAACAACTCCGGATACGACTTGCATCCGACTAACAAACTATCATGCCAACAAAAGGCACACCACGAATAACACAAACTGACAAACCACCTTGCTAACGGCACCTACAATAACGACACGACAACGACGACAACTACAACGACAAGATGCAAAGCCCATACAATGCACTTGACGACCAACTCACAACTCAAAGAAACCATGTTACCAACACCCAGGTAACACTCCCCTAATTCCCCACAAGGAATTAGCTACTCGCACTCGAACCATCACGATGGAAACGAGGAAACAACACAAATAAGAACATAAAGTTCCATGACCCAACATCGTTTCAACAACCTCTACATAACCACAATACCAACATCCTTGTCACACAACATTATTACAACAATGCTACGATTCCTCAATCGAACATATAACCAAAACATCTATCTACATAGTAGCCCATGAATAATATTTAAACCTTTCACCTAACACTTCCATTCTGAAACGTCCAATGGTCTCATCACTCCTACATGTTTCTAATGTTCAACCTATGAACTCTTACAAGTCACACACGTATATACGAATTGTGCCGCATCACGCTTCCGTTGCGCACTCTGATGACTCGTAACCATCAAATCTACCAATTTCACGTCCAAAGTCTAACTCTTTCTCATATTCACCAAAAATCACTGTTCACTTTTAATATACCCAACCTCACACTAACAGATGTCAATTCACACACCAACTCAAATCTCTAAATTCTTCCAAAAGTTCCCACTCTTTAACCATCAAAGCAGACATACGTAAAAACTTTCGACTTAACTCATCAAGCACGACATTAACTTTACCAACAGGATAATTCCAGCTAAAGTCATAACTAATCAGGAATTCCAACCATCCTCGTTGTCTCATACTTTTTTCCTTCTGACCAAACAAGTACTCTAAACCCTTGTGATTACCAAACACCTTGAACCTAAAACCCTCAAAATAATACCTCCAGATTCCCAACACAAAAGTGACCGCAGCCATCTTGAAATCATGAATCCTCAATTGTCGTAAAGTATAAGCTACGACTTTAACCTCTTACATTAACACACTGACTAAGCTCATCAAAGACACATCATAATACCTCACAAATGGTTTATTAGGATCACACAAAATCAAAACTGGAGCTGTAGACAACTTCCACCTCAGCTCTCTGAAACTTTTCTTACAACGAACATCCCCAAACAAACGACTTACCTTTTGCAAGTCAACTGAGATAACAGAAGCACTAACTTAGCAAAATCCTCCATAACCTGCAGTAACAACCAACTAAACCCATAAGTTTCTAATCTCCTTAACCGACGTTGGAGCCTCTCAATGTAGAATTGCATCTATTTCCGATGGATCCTTAACCATACTCTCATCTAAAATAACATATCCCCGAAAACTAACCTCTTGCAATCAAAATTCTCACTCGATAATTTAGCAGAAAACTCCCTCTCTTTCAACCCTTGTAACTCAATCCTCAAATACTCTACATACTCATCCTTTGATTTAAAATAAATCAGAATATCATCCAATAAACATCACTATAAACTTATTCAAACAAGTATGGAAGATACAATTCATATACTCCACAACCATAACATATACAACCTTCAAAATTCATTCTGAGCTCGAAACAATTTATCCAAAATAGCTTAACAATCTCTGGTTACCACATTCCATATCAATTCTTCTTATAGGGTTCCAACTTACTCAAGGTTTCTGCTGACACGAGATCTCAACCCATAACAAAGGTAATACCATCAAGGAACTTCAAATCATTCGCAATTCGTCACAATTCAAAACTCAAGCTATCCCGAACACAACCGCAAGTTTCCATACTACTCACTGATTAACACGCAACCTCATGCTATCATCCTTTTCCTCACCAACCATGCTGGACCTCTTCAAGTCGACACACTAATGTTTCATCCAAAAACACATCTGAAAACCATGCACAACTGACGGCCCATCACTGTGGCTTCCCTATCAATTTCCAGAACACTATCGTGACAAACATGACAAACATCTGAGTTTCACTTCCTAAAAGTTCTTCTACTTACTTAGCAGATCCAAACCTCAAATCCTCACCTTCTTCAAATTTGAGTTCACACTCTACTCTCTGAGAACAACCATTAACAATACCCAATCGTTCTCTCTCAATGACTTCCCAACTGGACCAACATACCAGAACCTCTAATCCGTCTCACCTTTCGATATTAGAATCTTCATCGACTCAACAAAATAATCGGTAACCATTTTCTTAATTCCAAACAAGTCATTGCACACACTATCAAAGCCGGAAAGACACGTCTATTCCATCCAACATAATTTCGTCTACTATCAACAAGAGATTAAGGGTGATCAGTTCCTCAATTTGTCAATAGACATCCGACAATCATGATGGGGCATAAACCGTCTTTACCAAACTATAATAGTATTTCTTGCATCTTGTGCACAAAACTACCTAAGGCACAAATCCTTAGTCGACATAAACCTTACCTCCGCATTCCCTCCGGAACCGGGAACAACACTGTCCAACCAACACTTACAATCTTGCAACCAACGACACACTGAGCCAACACTCCACAACTGAAGCAACTTGGAGAAGCACAAGCTCCTCCCCCACTTATCTCATTCTCACACCTGAAGACAAAGGATTAGAAAACCAGAAAGCACTGACAGTGCTTCACACACATATCACATACTAAAGAACGAACAACATCGACAATATTCAACTGTCACACCAACTGACTCAACAACTTGGCCGGACGGACCGACCTCCTCTGATACCACTAATGTAACACCCCAATTCCCATCGCGAATAAATAATACATAAATAAATCAGAGTAAATAAAATTTTATTCTTAGACAGAAACAAGGATGCCACATTTGAGAAAAACATAATCCCTGCTCATAAATTTGATACATAACACAAAATCGAATAAACCTAAAAGGGAAACTTTTTCCAACAAAGGGAAAGTTCAATTATGGAATAAAGCGGAAAGATCCATAACTGACTTGTTTTACAAAATAAATTATTTTATAACATCAAAATATTCATACAAAGGTAATACAAAATAGATCCAACAAATGTATACATATATAACAAAAGAGTTCCCAGACTCCCGTGTTACGTATCAGAGCAGACAGACTGACAAACGGATGGAGAACTAATCTTCACAAAAGCCTCCAAGACACTAATCTGCAATTGCCTTATAGAGCAATAAACCACAGCAGAAGGGTGAGAAATAACAACTAAATCAAGATTGCATAATAATATGCAAACACATATAAATTCACATGCAAAAGTATTCGCACCACAAGCATCACATACTAATACATATAGCATGCCACAGATACATAACATATTTCTAATAATCCAACCACATAGCATATATCAATTATACCAACATAATCACATATTCACACATAAGGCATACCAAGGTTATGACATATGGAAACACACCACCACATCACATATATTCATATATAGCATACCATAGATAATTAATCCATTCATTATAATGTACAACATCCCCACAAAACATAGCATATGTCTATACATAAAACAAATCATCCATAACCAATGCATTTATCACAAATGCATATCAAATCACCAACGCTATCACAAGCTCAACACATAATCAATCAATTCACAATTCCCCACACATAATCAATCCATTCATGATTTTCCACACATAATCAATCCATTCATGATTTATGAAAATGCAAAGAGACCGACACAACGACTCTATGCAAATGCGGTATAGTTCCATCCATCAGTCTCATCATTAATTCACTCAGGAACTATTGGAATCATCGCTTGTTACTTAGTGTAACTCCCCGTCGGGTAAACGATGTTCCCCGTCGCTTTAGGTCCTCTTGGTATAAGGCTCACGACGTTTATGGATCGCTTTAGGTCCTCTTTGTATAAGGCTCACGATCCGATCGCTTTAGGTCCTCTTTGTATAAGGCTCACGATCGTCTATAACGTCGCTTTAGGTTCTCTTTGTATAAGGCTCACGACCGTTATAGCAGATTCCCTTGGGAATCGTTTCGTTGCTCACACCCACTAGGGCACACGACATCACAAGAATGCATATCATAATGCTTGGCATACAATGACTCATGACAATCAAATGCATACACATATACAACCATGTGAACCATTTCAACATCCATAATCATGCATATACAATCAAACACAACACAAAGCATTTACTTGCCACTGGGCCACAAACCATCATCACAACATTCACATCACATAACAGCACACAAGCTATACGTTATATATCAAAAGCATATCACATGATAACACATCAATCGCACACAATTACGACGATAAAAGTCGACAAAACGACACGTTTTCAAATTCCCGACACAATTAAATCGGCCACCAATCTCCAGACCATTTTTATAAGAAAAAACATCTCATTAGCTTCCCAACGATACTAGGAACATCCCGATCCGAAGTACGGATCAAAAGTTATGCATTTTCAAAGAAAACAAAAGTATTGAAAAATCCCCAGGAGCGCCCGACGGTACCTATTTTCGCCCGGCGGTGCTCCCTTCGCCTCTGCATCACCCAGCGAAGCAGCGGCGTACATTCCCCAACCAAAACTTTAAAAGAGTGAGCAGCGTGATAAGCTGCGCCTCTTGGGTATCGCCCGGCGGAGCAGCGGCGCAACACATGCGTCGCCCGACGCTCAAAGCATCGCCCGACGCTTCGTATCAGATGCAGAATTTCTCTGCTGTGTTTTACACGATTCCACATCCCAAAAATCCCATTTTTCATCCCAAATCAATTCCAACAGCAAAACAAGTATCATCAATTGTTCATAAACACAGTGTGATCATACAACACGATTTATACCGATTTCCGGCCGTGAAAACATCGATTTCTATCTAATTGATCACAATTTATCAATAAGTACAAGTTGTGCAACAACCAAAACAATTACAACAAACAACCCATATACATACACAAGCAAGATATAATCGAAACTTCTCACCCTTACCCGATTAATCGCGTTTGAAACAGAGTTTTCTTCGATTTTCCTCTTCTCCTCTCTTTTCTCTCCTATTCTTTCCCTTCCTTTCTCTTTCTCTTCTTTTCTCTTTTTCTTTCCCCTCTATTTTCACTTATGTAAAAATATCTAACCTCTCAAAATGACCATTTTACCCCTCATCTCAAATATCTCGCAAACGCTCTCAAAATGCGATAAAACATAATAACGATGAAAAATAATATATTGCCAAATAAAAGTCAAGAATAAAATAATATAAAAACAAAAATAATTAAATCGACTCGATTAAATAAATAAGACAAAACGGGGCGTTACAGTTACAACCTCACCCTCTTTGTTGTCCATCTCCTTGGACAGATTCTTCAGTCACACGGCTTGTCACACATACAGCGAAGCTGCAATATATTCGGTATCACAAGAAGAGAGCGCCACTACTGGTTCATTCTTAAAAAACCATGAGATTGATGTTTCTCCGAACATAAAGTTGTATCAGTGATCATCGCCAAAAGTGTTTTGTCATCATCATACTCTTGTCTTGCAACTCTATCTTTATCTTTTTGAGGTTCTTTCTTGTTGGCACTGTACTCTCTTACAAAATGACCAAACTTTTGATAATTATAACATTGCGCACTGCTGTTGTCAACTATCTTTCTTCTTCCTCTTCCTCTAACACTGCGAACTCTAAAATTGTATGATCTACCGTCCTTATTGCCACTGTTTTCACCCTTTTAGAATGTTGATTTTTTGGAATTTGGGATTCTCTTCCACCAAATATTTGAAAAGTTCCCTCTACCTTTGTTTATGGGCCACTTTCCCTTCACATTGTTCTCTCTTTCATCGAAACGGACTTGCAAAGTGATCTCCGCCTTTGCCTTATCAACATTCTTTTCCATCATTCTCTGCTCATGAGCTTTAAGAGAGTTTTGCTGTTCCTTCTTGCTCATCGTCGTGAGATCCTTCGATTCCTCAATTGCAACTACTACATTGTCAAATTTTAACGTCAAAGAAAGCAAGATTTTAGCAACAATATATTGCTCTATGATCGTTTCTCCACACACCTTTGATTGGTTCATTAATCTTGTGATTATCGTCGTGAATTCACAGATTGTTTCCTCTTCTTCCATTTGAATCAAATTCACATGCCTCTTGTGAGTTTGTAACCTCATTACCTTTGCCTTATCAGCTCTTGTATAACTTTTCTCCAATATTTTCCAAGCTTGCTTCAAGGTTGTGCAATCACCAACCTTCTCAAAATTATTCACATCAACGCACTAATGAATCAAATACAATGCCTTGTAATCTTTCGTCTTCTCCTCCTTATGCGTAGTCCTTTGTGTAGCCGTTACACCTTCTACAAGTGGAGTAACACCGTTCTTGATCACTTCAAGAACATCTTGATAACAGAATAACTCCTTTACCGGTTTGCACCACTTATCATAATTCTTTGCATAGATAATTGGAAGATTAACATGGATTCATTCATTGGAAACAAAAAACATTTTCGCACACTAAGTGTTTGGTGGATCGAACGAGGCCCATGATGTCAAATGTTGGAACAATGAACCACAAGAATGGTGAATATGAGTGTGGTGAGGGGGAGAGAATGAGAGATGATAATTATTGAGGGTGAAAATATGATCATTATTCATTAATGAGATACCTAAGTAGTATATATACAGTTACATAGATTTAGGTACAATTAACAAACTAAAAAATAGAAAACTAACATCTGTAACCGATTACAGCCCCACAGTAACCGGTTATAGAACACTTCTATTTCAGCTGTATCCGATTACACCAAAGTTGTAACAGGTTACACGTTACTTCTGTTTGATATTGTTGTAACCGATTACAACCCCACAATAACAGGTTATAGGCACTTGAATTATATTTTTTCCTCAACATTGATTACTATAATTTTATGAATTATTTACTAAATAAAATTTTATATTTAATTAGAATCGTCAAAATGGAATATCTCATATGAATCGGTCTACCAAACCCAATTGGTTATACGACTTGGATCTTACCATTAGAGCTCACATTTTCCGAGTTTTTTTAGCACGACTCTTAAAAACTTGCTACCCATTAGAGGTAGCCTATGGGTCGGGGTAGTCCACTACTCCCACATAATTATAAATTTTTAGAATTTATATTGTCTCACTTCAAAATAACAATTGATTTTTTTCATCTCATTAAATTTTATCTCTATTATATCCAATTTTTTTTAAAATATATTATATATTAATATAATCAAATTAATATTTAACTGTTTTGTGTTTTATTTTCCAATTTCTTTGCATTTTATTAATTTATTTCGAATAGTCAGTTTTATGGGTTCTACATTTAATAATGTGCGTTAAAATGATACTAAAGTATTTTGTATCAGCATTTTGAATTGATGATTGAATTGCACGACATGTTTTTAAAGAAACCAATCACGCTTAAGGTATGATTATAAATTAATTTGACAATTTGGCAGCTACACCTATATTGTAGCAATGTTGTTGTGAGACACGTTCCTTCCAGAAACTAGTGCTTTACAAAATCACACAGAATAAATGAAATGGAAAGAAAAACTGTCCACTTAGTTGACAAAAGTACATGGATTTCACTTGATTCTCTTCATTCAACAAATCTCAATAATTTGATTGCTACTTTAAGATTCTTATATCTCTCTCGTTAAAGACAACTTCCTAAACACCGTTAAAGATTCTTTTATTTATTTATTTATTTATTATAATACTATACTTTATTCGTTTTTTTTTGTGTACAAGTGAAAAAAAAGTCATAAATTATTTAAAAGATAAAATTTCATCAACATTTGTTTTTGAAAATCTTGGTATCCGGCCTTGCGACCGACTAATCCAAGAGAGACCAATCCCACCGTCTATAAACGGAGGTCCCGTTTAACGCCGGAGCAAAGCTCCGTATGGACTGGTCCACACAAGGGTTGATTGTACTTAGTAGAATTTGAACCTGAAACTTTGAGAGAAGCACACTCTCAAGACCCAAGCCTCTACCACTAGGCCAAATTTTGGGGGTTAAAATTTCATTAACATTAACTGAGAGCGATCTTGGTGAAACTTTAATACGCAGGCCCGACCTTAGGGGTAGGCGACCGAGGCCACCGCCTAGAGCCTCAACATTTTCTTTTATTTTAATTTAATAATTTTTTAAATATTTTTTTATAATAGTTAAACAATAATATTTATTTAGAATATTTATTAATTAATTTAAAAATTATTTTTATAGATAACAAAATTTAATGACCTATTTCATAACAAGAAGTTTGATATTTACTTTTTTATTTTTAAAATTTTTGGCAATATTTTTTTAGATGATTTTTTTAAAATATGATGAGAAGAGTAGCTAGATGGATTAATTTTATAATCGATGAAAAATAAATATTAAGAGAAATCAATTCTAATAATTTAACTAAATAATTATTAATTTAACTAAATAATTTTTCACCAGGCGGCGGTGACGAATCCAGGCTCTATATCTTCATCTCCTTTAAGCTACTCTTCCTTAGTTGTTTGACCAGAAATGTATCAAGTTCACTAGAACAGGTTCTCGTCTTTGTACCTCTCTATTGCATTTTTGGAGCTCAACATTGTTAGATCTTTTGGGTTTGGTTTAAAGTCCTAGTCTTCGGGTTAGGGTCCTTCCACCTATTGGGTCTTTCTACACGGTGTTGCTCTTCATTACGCAGATTTAAGGTCTTTGCGAGTTCTGCGCGGTTCTGGTTTATTCCTCACCTGGGATTGTTTCTGGTTTTTTGCCTTGAGTTTTGGGCTGTTGTCTAATGTGGACTGAGGTAAGGAGGAAGGGGGTTCGTAGGGAGGTTCTTCGTTGGGATACTTTCTCTGCTGGAAGCGGTGTTAAAGGTGTAGCGACGATAGGGATTTTTCAGTGTATTTTTCCAAATTCCCGGATAGAATTAAGGCAAAGGACATCTTTGAACTCTTCGGTTGTGAGGGTGAGGTTGTTGAGGTGGTTATCCCCCCTAAGAGGAACAAGTTAGGGAAACGATTTGGATTTGCGCGGTTTAGAGAAGGAGATGATGCGCGATTAGTAGCGGTTAAGTTGGATAATATCACCATCGACGACAAGAAAATTCACGCAAACTTGCCTAGGTTTGATAGAGGTATTATCCAGTCTAATACACGGGAGAGAGGGGATCGGAAACCTCTGCTTAAGAAGAACCAGTTTTTTAGGGGAGGCAATCTCGTTGGGTCCAAATTGTTTGCTGATGTGGTGCTGAATAAGGCGAATACGAAGGTCAGCACTGAGGAGTTCGTTGCTTCTTTTAGTTATGTCACCAATTCAGAGATTAAAGCAAGACTTAAGAAGGCTTATGTGGGGAAAGTCCTCATCACTGGGGCAACTTATAATCTACAAACATCATTTGAAATAGAGGGTATCTTTTCGATTAGAGTGATTCCAATGGGAGGCTCTCTTTGTTTATTGGAGGAATTCGAGGAAGGTTTTCTTCAGGATCTTCTTAGGGAGGGAGAACTTTGGTGGAAGGAGTGGTTTTCTTTTGTAAAGCCTTGGGAGGAGGGAGGCGTAGACGTGGACAGGGTGATGTGGGTGCGTGTTTTCGGGGTTCCAATCCATGCTTGGGATACTGATTTCTCTGTTTCTGTCAGGAACTTCATAGGGTCTTTTATTAGTGTTGATGAGAACACGATGAAGGGCACGAGCTATGATGTTGGTCGTATTCTTGTGAGAATGCCTCTGGAGCACTGTCTGGTTCAGAAATTGAAAGTTGCCATAGATGGGAAGTTCTTTGTACTGACTCTTAGGGAGGATACCTATGGGTCGGTTCGCATTTGTAGTGAGAACCCCGGGGTAAAATCGATTATCTCTAGCTCTGAGTCTTCGGTGAGCAGTGGTGATGGTAGTTCTCTCGATTTATACAATGCTAGGGTGGTTGCTTTGGAAGACTCGTTTGATGTTCAGCTTACAAATGACAAGGAGGAGGGAAGGTCTTTTGGTCTTGGTGTGGGGGGAATTTCATCGAATCTTGCAGCTCCCGCATCCATTAAAAGTCCTTTGGTGAATGTTTTAGAACCAGCTATTTGTCTGCCTATTTCTGACGCTGTCTTAGGGTCTTCCGTTGCTGCTGTTAAGTGCTCTAAAAGCAACTCTGTTTGTGAAGGGTGTAGGGAGGACGAGGGCTCCCCTTCTGATCCTATTTCTATCTTTTCTGGCACCCAGGTGGAGGGTACTGTTGCGAAGCGGTCTGTTTCTGCGGCAGTGGAGGCATCAGCTCTTGTTTTTTGTTCTAAAAAGAAGAAAAAACTGAAGTATCGGTACTGCTTTGAACCGGTGGGTTTGCTTAATAACATGATGAAGAGTTGGAAGGGAAAGTCCAGCAAGAAGAGAATTTCTTCCTCTTTGCGTAGTAATGGATGCAGGAAGTCGGATTTGACCCTTAGAGGCTGTTCCTCGGTGCCTCTTCCGTATGGTAGCAGTGATGAGTCCAGGGCTCATAGGGATTAATCCGAAGCTTCGGATATTGCAAGGAATGAACAAAGAATGTGGAAGAATTTTAACGGTAATGCCGGAGAGAAGTTGTGGAATGCTATAGATAGGTTGGGAGTTTCTAATCTGGATCCGAAAAAAGGGTATCGGTTCCGCATTATTGAAAACGAGAAAGAAGATAAGGTGAGAATGTTATCAAGGAAGGAGTCTAACACCGGTTTCCAATGATTATCGGTTCTATGAACATTAGAGGGGGGCAACTTGGTGAAAAGAAGGAGAGTTTGTCATATAATCAAGAAAGGGCATACCGATTTGTTTATGATTCATGAAACTAAATTTTCTAAGTTGCATGAGGGGGTAATTAAGAGTTTATGGAGTAATGAGGAAATTGGTTTCACCTTCTCGGAATCTAGAGGTTTGTCTGGTGGCCTTTTAATCCTTTGGAAAGAAGGCAAGTTTGATGTTATTTGTAGCTTCCGGGGCGAGGGCAATTTGGGTGTGAAGGTCGAGTGGAGGGGTCACTTGTGCTATCTTTTCAATGTCTATTCTCCTTGCGAATTGGCAAAGAAGAGAGTTTTGTGGGATCAATTATTGGCGTTAAAAGATAAATATTTGGATGGGGAGTGGATTATTTATGGCGATTTCAATGCGGTCAAAAGTCCTAGAGAAAGGAGAGGTAGTGAAGCGGGTTATAGGGGAAATGAGATGAATGAGTTCGGAACTTTTATCGATAATTGCAACTTACTGGATGTTCCGTGCAAAGGGAAGAAATTTAGTTGGATTAGTGGAGATGGGAATTCTATGAGCCGTATTGATCATTTTTTAGTTTCCGAAACTATTGTGGAGAGGTGGAATGTGGTTGGTCAACTTATAGGAAAGAGGGACATTTCGGACCATTGCCCAATTTGGTTGGTGGTGGATGGGGCCGATTGGGGCCCGAAACCTTTTAGGGTGAACAATGAGTGGTTTTCGAACAAAACCTTTATTCCCTTTGTAGAAATGGAATGGAGGAGGTTGGTGGTGGTTGGTAGAAGTGATTTTGTCTTTAAAGATAAGTTGAGAATTCTTAAAGAGCGCCTTAGATGGTGGAATACGGAGGTTTTCGGTAGAATTGAGTTGGATGTGGAGAAAGAGGTGAGTGACATAAACGAAGCGGATGATCTTTTGTCTAATATTGAGGATTTTGAGGTGGAAGAGTTTTGCTCCAGGAGGAAGGAAGCATCCAATCAGTTTTGGATCAATCTTAAAATCAAGGAGAACATGTTAATCCAAAAGTCGAGAATGAAGTGGAGAAACGACGGGGATAATAATAGTAGTGATCCGATGTATTCAAATTGGTCCACGCGAGCTAGTCGTCAGAAGGTGAGGTGCCCGGATGATTGCTGGTCGTAAGGCGTGCAACGTGCTCGGCTTGAGAATGGGGAGAGGAGGGGGTGTACCTGCAAGGTACTCCGACGCTCAAGTAAGAAAGGGTCAGAGAAAAAGGGGCAAGTACAAAGTGTATTCTTAGGGTGAAAATGTGATACCTGACCCTCTCAAGTGAGAGGGTTTATATAGAGCCTCCAGCGCGTGGCCAACGGTCCTATTTTCGGGGCGAACTAGCCGTTTTTCCCGAAGAATAGGTAACCGCCCAAACTAGCCGTTATGTCGGGCAGGGTGCCCTGAACTAGCCGTTATGTCGGGCATAGATGCAGTTGCGGGCACCTGCCCATTGCCGTTCGGGCAGCGAGGAAGCCGTGCGTAATGGGCATTAGAGCCGGGGAGGGACGTTTCGTTCCTTGCCCGCTTGGAGGGGCAGAAATGTCACTTTTGCCCCTCTGTGGGTTGGCTTAGGCAATTTGGGCCGCTCTGGAGCAGAGGTGGATTGGGCCGATTCTAGCCATTGGTCCAGTCCAGAACAGGAGCCCCCTAAGTCGTTGCTCCCGAGCATGGGAGTGATGACTTAAGGACTGCTCGTCGACCGGGGGAGTCGCGCAGAGTCGTCGTAAGGAGACGAGGAAGATTGTCTCGATGTGCCCGTGACCCTCAGTGCTCGTGATGTTTGTGGTCGTGACCATGTTGCCCGGTATTCGGGAAGATAAAGCGTCAGAATGGGAAACGTTGGGCTACCACGTGTGCATCGAGCCCTGCGTAGCAGTTAATAGGTAATTATGGCTAGTGGGCAGTCATTATTACCTACGGGCGCGTGTGTGCACGTGCCCCTCAGTATAAAAGGGGGGAGGTTGTCCCATTTTGCACTTTTTCCTTTCTGATTTTTCTTCGTCGTCATCCGTGTTCCTGCCCGTCGCCGTCTACAGAGCAACCGACCACCGTGCCAAGTTTCGAGCAGCCTTTCTCTTCTACTCAAAACAAGTAAGTCTTCTGGTTTCCAGCTTGTTCTACTTCCTCTCATTGTCAATGGTAGATTGCATGCGGCTAGGGTTAGTTTTAGGTGGTAAAGTAGGTAGATTTCCGGCGAGTGTTGGTGGTGGGCGGTGGTTCTGCCTATCCGCTGTACCAAGCATCTCGTCGGAGTAGATGGCGCATTCGGTGAACGTGGTGGTCCGCGCCGTGGTTGCGAGTCATGACCACCGCGTCTTACCATCTTCTGGTGGACTGGCGAACTTTCCGGTGGAGCGTTTCCAGATTCCGGTGGATTTTTTAACGGACTTTGGGCACGAGCGCGGGGAGGTTCCTCCGAGGAAGATGGCATGTCTCGGTCACCTCCTTGCGGGGAGGTTTTTCCTTTCTTTGTTTGATGTTAGGGCTTAGGCCGGGGACGTTGTCCTTAGCCTTTCGCACGCCCTTTCATTTGACTTAGCGGTGGAAGGGTGGATTTGATTTCCTGTCGAATTCACTGTCTTTCTCTACTTTTTCAGGTGATCGTAGGGGCGATGGAGCCAGAGAGGGAAGTTATCCCCGTTACATCCGAGGAGGAGACCGTGTCCTAGGAGAGCAGTAGTACAACGGCCTCGGGCTCTGCGTCCTCGAGCTCGTCGGCTTCGAACTCCTCGAGCGAAGTCGAGGGGGAAGCGAGTGATGCTGAGGAGGGAGAGGATTTGGAGGTCGTGGAGGAGGACGCAATGGAAGAGGACGTTAATGTGTTCTGCCCGAAAGAGTGGGAGGTGGCCGAACCTTCAAACCATATTTCCAAGTTTGCCAGGTCTACGACAGACGCTTTTACCGAGGTGGGGCCAGCGGGTGAATGGAGAGTGCTTATGCCTAATTTGGACGAGCGGATCTGCTCGAACTTCGGGGACTGCTTTGCCATGTACGAATATGCCTTCAAGGAATTGAGGCTGAGGTTGCCCTTTACCGACTTCCAGCGGTCGGTGTTTGAGCACCTGAAGTTGGCTCCTTCTCAGCTCCACCCCAATTCGTTGGCCTTCATACGGGCTTTTGAGTTGGTGTGCAAGCACCTTGCTCTGGGGACCACTCTTCCTTTATTCTTTGCTGTTTTCAACCTACAGCGGCAGCTGGCGGGGAAGAGGTATGGATGGGTCTCGTTGAAGAAGCCCAGAAAGCTGTTTAAGCCATTCTCGGAGTCCATCCGAACGTTCAAGGGACGGTATTATATCGTCGAGCCCTTGTCCGAAGCTGCGCAGGACAGCGTGTATGTCTGGGAGGTAGAGTATGATGAGAACGGAGATGAGTTGCTTACCGAGGAAGGGAAATATATCGGGGATAGAGTGTATAAGTTTCCGATCCGCTGGACACCCGAGCACTTCTCGAAGAAGCCCAGCGCCTACGTCTTTGAGTCGAGCGCGTTGCGCGGGCAGGATGCTGTGTCCTACGAGACGCTGGTGAGGTGGGTCAACTCCTTTGATCTCGCGAGCTGCTGGACGAGCAAGGGTGCCCCTATCTACGAGGATGACGGGAGCCAGAGAGTTGAGCGCCGGTTTATCAATGTGAAGGTTCTGCTGGAGTGCAAGACTCCCGCGGATACCCAAAAGTTGCTCGGTAGTCTTAGTTACTTAGACTTTATTTGTTATTTCTTTTTCTTCCCCGTTGCTAACGTGTTCGTTTTGTTTGTGCAGGTGAAATGCCTCAGGCTCGTGATCGTGTGGTGAGGAACGCCATGGCGCGGGGCAAGGTTGGAGCGGCTCTTCCCAAGGCCCGTCCTGTTGGTGGTGCTCGTGCTCTTCCCCTTGCTCAAGCTGCGGTGGGAACCTCTGCTTCTCCTACTCCAGCTCCCCGGGACTCTCCATTGGCTCTGGCTGGGCGAGCGAAGCGGCAAAGGTCATCGGATGCCGTGGACCTGACTCGGGCGCTCGAGAAAGGGAAGTTTGAGCTTCCTCTGTGTGTCCTCGACCGGAGGTTCTTTGAGGGCAACATTTTGGTCTTTCCGCGGGCAGATTCACTCAACCTCGGAAGCATGGACCGGGCGAGCAAGAGGGCGATGGTGGCCCAGGATGCTTCTGCCATGGTGAGGATGCTGGAAATGGCGGCCGTTTATGCGGAAGGGGACTCTGTGCTTGAGGCTGAACTCACTACTGCCCGGGCCTCCGAGGCGTCCCTAAAGGAAGAGGTCAAGGGTGCTCGCGAGGCTAGGAGGAAGGCCGAGGAGGAGACGACTAAGCTGAAGGAGGAGGTAACCAGGCTGAAGGCGGAGAAGAAGGTTGCGGAGGACTTGAACAAGGAGCTGATGGCGGCCAGTGCCCCGGGTGCTGATGAACTGGACGAGATAAAGGTGCTGAAAACTAGGGCTGAGCTGGTCGCCAGCATACTGCAAGCCGAGGAGGACGGCATTGCTGTGGCATCAGAGTCTTTTGAAAGTGCCGTGGCCCAGTTGCGGGTGGTGAACCCCGGGCTCGACATTTTGACCGATGGTATCCACTACCTTGCACGAGTAGAGGATGGTCGCATCGTCTTGCCTGCATGCCTGGTTCTCGACACCCCCGAAGCTCAGACCGAAGATCAGCCAGCGGAGGAGCAGGAGCCCGAGTCAGAGGCGACCGAGCATGTGGAAGGATGAGGATTCATGTTGTTTTGATGTTGTTGTGTTTTGTCCGGCCTGCGTGCCGTTGATTAACTTGTAATTTTTTTGGTTTTGGGGGGGGGGGGGCATGGCCCCTTTTTTTATGTAATACGCACTGTCTTTTGGCCCTTGTGGCCTTTTTATTTAATGCCCGGTACATTTATATAATTTTTGTTGTACTTTACATTATTGCTGTACTTTATCTTAGTTGTGCGTGTATGACTGCCCGTCGGAGGGTGTGTCTGTTAGTAGAGCTATCTTTTGAAAGGTAGCTCGCTGCGTGTGAATTCGCCAGTGCGGGGAACTGGGCGAACAGCCGGGGAAGTCCCTGGCGAGGTTGCGGATCTCAGGTCGCGATTGAGGCCTGAGGTCGCGGCGTGAACGTCGCATCGCGAGCTGGGGTTCTGCCAATCATGGTACTTAGGAGAAGGCAGTGCTCGGTTGAGGACCGCCGACGAGCAGAGTTCCGGCTTGTTTGTTTGAGCGGGAATTTACTTTGTGTGCATGCGTCGCTTGTACCTGGGCGAGCATGATGAACACTAGGTGGTCTCTGGATACGAGGAAGCCTAAGGTTACTTTAGCTGTAGTATTGCTTAAGTTTCTCAGTGTTCCATGGTCGAGGGAGTGCCTCCCCGTTGAGGTTTTCGAGGAAGTATGCACCATTTCCCGTTTTGGTGCGGACTCTGTATGGCCCTTCCCAGTTGGCCGCTAGTTTGCCTTTGCGAGAGTTCTTGTGGTTTCTTCGCAGGACAAGGCTGCCCACATCGAACTCTCATCGTAAGACTTTGGCGTTGTGCCTGATTGCCATTTTTTACTTAAGGGACGCTTCGCGGAGGGCTGCTCCTGTCCGGATTTCCTCGACGAGGTTGAGCTCTTCTCTCATTGCTTCGTTATTCATTTCCTCGTCTAGAGGTGATTCGGTCCTCCTGGACGGCACGTGGAATTCGATGGGTAAAACAGCCTCCATGCCATATGCTAAGCGGAAAGGCGTTTCCCCAGTGGTGGACTGAGGAGTAGTGCGATATGCCCATAAGACGCTGTGGAGCTCCTCGACCCAGGCTTTCTTCGTTTCATCCAGTCTTCGTTTGAGGCCACGAAGGATGACGCGGTTGGCCGCTTCCGCCTGCCCGTTGGTCTGGGGATGCTCTACCAAAGCGAAGTGTTGCTTTGTTCCGAGATGGGTGACGAAGTCTTGGAACTTCTTGTCTGTGAATTGTGTCCCATTGTCCATGACGATTGCTTGGGGAATCCCAAAACGGGCAAGGATATTCCGCTTGTAGAAGCGTAGAATGTTAAGTGCTATTATCTTCGCTAAGGCTTCTGCTTCTATCCATTTTGTGAAATAATCTACGCCCACCATCAGGTATTTGTTTTGGCTGGACCCCGTCACGAAGGGTCCTAGGATGTCTAGGCCCCACCAGGCGAATGGCCACGGGGATGTTAAGCTTTTCAGATCGTTAGGTGGAGCTAGGTGTATATCCCCGTGCCGTTGGCATTTGTCGCATTTCTTCACATGCTCCTTGGCGTCTTGCTGCATAGTTGGCCAATAATATCCTGCCCGGAGTGCCTTGTGGGCAAGGGACCTTCCTCCCAGGTGCTGGGCGTTAATGCCTTCGTGGATTTCTCGTAACACGTGGGGGACAATCTCCTCCTCTACGCACTTTAGTAGTGGGATGGAGAAGCCCCTTCGGTAAAGTTTATTCTCGAGGATGACGTACGAGCAAGCTCTTCGTCTGATGGTGCTGGCTTCCTTGGGGTCATCCGGAAGTTCGTCCCTGGTGAGGTAGTTGTACACGGGCGTCATCCAGCAGTTGCTGTCTCCGATCGCGTGCACGTGTAGGGTAGAGGACCCCTTATCGATGCTGGGTCGGGGAAGTATCTCTTGGATGACTGACCTGTTTCCTCCTTTTCTCTTGGTGCTCGCTAGTTTGGACATGACGTCTGCTCGCACGTTGTGTTCGCGGGGAACATGTCTTACTGCTACTGTCTTGAACCTCGACATCTTTTCCTTGACTAGGGAGAGGTATTCAGATAGACTGTCGTTTTTGGCCTGATACTCCCCGGAGATCTAGTGGGCTACGAGCTGAGAGTCCGTGCAGATGATGATTTCTTCTGCCCCTAGGTCTTCGGCTAGGCGCAACCCAGCGAGGAAGGCCTCATTCTCAGCCTGGTTGTTCGACGTGGGGAAGGACAAAGTGAGAGACGCCTCTACTATGGTCCCTTCGTCATTTTCAAGAATTACTCCTGCCCCGCTGCCGCTCGAGCTGGATGCTCCGTCCACGTAGATGGTCCATCTGTTTGCTATGTGGGGCGAGGAGTTTGAGAAGGTTACTTCCGCCACGAAATCGGCCAGGGCCTGTGCTTTGAGAGCTTTTCTGCTTTCGTACCGGACGTCAAATTCGGACAGCTCCAACAACCACTTGAGCATTCGACCGGCCATGTCTGGTCGGCCCAGCAATTGTTTGATGGGTTGATCCGTCCTTACCACGATCGTATGGGCCAAGAAATAGTGCCTCAGTCGTCTAGCAGCGTTGATGAGGGCCAATGCTACCTTTTCTATCTGTTGATATCGCAACTCCGCGTCTTGCAACGCTTTGCTCGTGAAGTATACTGGTTTTTGCCCGACAGGAGTTTCGCGAATGAGAACGGCACTCACGGCCTCGGCAGTGATGGCGAGGTATAGGAACAAAACTTCCCCGGTATCTGGTCGCGATAACACGGGCGGTTTCGACAGGGCTTGCTTTAAGTGAAGGAGGGATGCCTCGCATTCTTCGGTCCATTCAAACGCGGCTTCTTTTCTCAAGAGCTTGAAGAAAGGAAGGGCGTGTTAGGCGGATTTTGCGACGAAGCGGGACAACGAGGTGAGTACCCCGTTGAGGGACTGGATGTTCTTCTTAGACGTAGGCGTTGGGAACTCAGAGAATGCCCGACATTTGTCGGGATTAGCCTCTATTCCTCGTTCCGTCAAGTAGAAACCAAGGAATTTACCTGCCCGTACTCCGAACGTGCACTTCTCTGGGTTAAAACGCATTTGATATTTTCTCGCTTGCTCGAAAATTTGGCGAAGGTGGGCGACGTGGTCCAGCTCCTTGTGGGACTTGACGATCATGTCGTCCATGTATACATCGAGCATGTCGCCTATTTGTCCTTGGAAGACTTTGTTCATCATTCGTTGGTACGTAGCGCCGGCGTTCTTCAGTCCGAAGAGCATTACGTTGTAGTAATAGTTACCCGATTCGGTCATGAAGATCGTGTAAGTTTTATTGCTCGCGGCCATTGGGATTTGGTTATAGCCCGAGTAGGCGTCGAGGAACGATAAAAGTTTAAAACCTGCGGAGTTATCTACGAGTTTATCTATATTGGGGAGGGGGTAGGCGTCCTTCGGACATGCCTTATTAACATCGGTATAATCAACGCACATTCTCCATTTGCCATTATTTTTTCTTACAAGTACAACATTTGAGAGCCATGTAGTGTATTTGGCCTCAGAAATAAACCTAGCTTCTAGAAGGTCTTTAACAGCTTTCTCTGCGGCTTCCATCTTCTCCGGGGACTGTTTCCTTCTGCGCTGGGCAACGGATTTGACGGCTGAATCAATTGTAAGCTGGTGGCAGGCGACGGAGGGGTCTAATCCTGGCATTTCAGCAGCGCTCCATGCGAACAAGTCTGAGTTCTCCCGGAGGCACGCTTTTAGCTGTCTCTTGGCCAAGTCGGGGAGGTCTGCTCCGATCTTCACTCCCCGCTGGGGGTCTTTTCCGAATGGAACGATCTCGAAGTTGCCATCTGGGATGGGGCGTAGGAGATGGCCGCTGTTGTGGGACTGGATGCCCGAAGTCGTCAGGTCTTTGGCGTGATCCTCCTCGCTGAAACGACTGTCTAAATCGATGGATTCGACCTGGGGGAGTGGCTTTGGCTGCTCGAAGCTGCTGGGCAGAGGGGGACGACCAGATGCCCTCGGCTTTGCTGAGATGGTGCTCAGTCCTTTTGATGCTGCTTCAAAGCATCGACGGGCAGCTTCGATGTCGCCGTGGAGGGTGGCGACCATCCCTTCAGAAGTGTAGTACTTCATCTTGAGATGTACGGTAGAAGGCACTGCAATCAACTCCGCCAGGGTTGGCCTTCCAAAAATGCACTGATATAGTGACGGGCAGTCGATTACCAGAAACTGTGCTTTGATTGCTCGGGTTGTCTTTCCTAAACCGAAGGTTACGATGAGCTCTACTTAACCTCGAGGCCTTGTTACTGCTCCGTTGAATCCCTGCAGGTCGGATCCAACGTATGGAGTAAGGTGAGATTCGTCCAGCTGCAGTGTCTCGAACAGATGGTTGTACATTATGTCAACCAAACTGCCCTGGTCTATGAGTATCCTGCGAACGTCGAAGTTCGCCATCCTTGCCCGGATGAGAAGGGGGATGCTTGAGTTTGGTGACCCGCCGAGGAGTTCCTCTTTGTAGAAGGAAATGGGAGATGATCCTTTGTGAGTGGTATCCAGCGTGGTGACTTCGTTGGAGCTTTTGCTGATTAGTTGCTCGAATTTCCTTTTGACTAAACCGACCGTGATTTTGTTGAATCCACCACCAGAGATGACCATGGCCGATGGGAAGGTCTCCCACGGGCTATGAGCGCCGAGGAATGTGGAGGCGGGCAGACCATCGGGGATACGGAAGTCCTCTGGCCAGGTTATGGACAAAGCGACCTGTACGTTGGTGTCCTCGGAGGGCGGAGTCTCTTCTGCAGCCTTCTTGCTCTCCTGGGTTTCTTGCCGGGGAGCCTCTTTCTTCTTCGCGAACTGCTTCAGGTGGCCGTCGCGAATGAGGATCTCTATGGAATCTCTGAGGTGGATGCATTCCTCCGTCGTATGGCCGTGGCTTTTGTGGAAGCGGAAATAATTGGATTTATCTGCACCCGGGCTGGTCGGCAGCTGTTTGGGGAAACGTACTCCTGCCTGTTTGAACTCTGAGTTGGCACATTCGGACAAGATTTTCTCCCTCGAGGTATTGAGGGGGGTATAGTCATGGAACCGTCCAGAAGGTCCCTTTTGTTCGCGTGCCTCACGAGGCCGATCGTCGCGTCTTTTATCTCCTCGACGGGATGTCGAGGGCTCTTCAGCTCTGGAGGTCCGGGGACCTTCTTGGTGACGGGAGGTCCGGACAGAGTGGGCAGCGACCTTCTCCTCGTACTGTATATGCGACTGGGCTTGGTGGAGGAGAGCGTTGAGGTTCCTCGGTGGATCTAGACCGATGGCTTTCGCGAAGTCTGAGCCAGGACGTAATCCCTGCTCGAGCAGGAACTTCTTCATATCGTCGGTCGTAGGCACTTGGACGGCTTCCTTGTTGAACCGCTCAATGTAGTCCCGAAGAGGTTCATCTCTTCCTTGTACGACAGCTCCAAGGGACGCCTCAGTCTTTGGATGGCGTCGTGATGCGGTAAAGTGTCGGGAGAAAATCCTCCCGACCTGTCTCCAGGATGTGATGGATTCCTCTGGAAGCTGTTTGTACCAGGTCATTGCTCCCTTCCGGAGCGTGGTTGGGAACAGACGGCATTTGATGGCTCCTCGTACACCTCTGTAGTCCAGAAGAGCATCTATGTTTTCTATGTGCTCGTCTGGGTCCGTGGTTCCATCATAAGTCCCTAGAGACGGAGGCTTCTCTAGTCCTTTAGGGAGAAGGGTGGCCAGGATCCTGCGGGACAATGGGCCACGAGGCTCGTCGTCGCTGTCCGAACTTGAAGTCGACGGTGATCGTTGTCTGCGCTCGCGGCGGCGGTCTCTGTGAGGTGAGGGCGATCGTGGCCGGTCGCGAGGTCTGACCGGTGGAGAATGCCCGTCTTGCCTCGTTCTCTTGTGCCTTGGTGGTGACTGATCCCGCGGGGAGATCTGGTCGCGTTTGCGAACCCGTAGTGGTTCAGGCTCACGCCTCATCATACGGTCTTCCCGGCGCCTAGGTGGCGGGCTTCTTGATTTTTGGTGTTTCCTCTTGGGAGGAGAAGATCTTGGAAGAGCTGCTTCTTCTAGGGCTCCTATCCTTTCTCGTTGCTTCCAGATAAGGAGGTTCGTGCGGTTGACATCATCTAGGAGGGCTGCAATGGCCAGATCAGCTCTGGGGGGGCCAGGGATTGGTCGTTCCCCCAACGGTGACTGTTTTCCTCCTTGCTCGGTGGGAGGAGAAGTTGGAGACGCAGTGGCCCCGTCTCGAAGGAAACGGGGATCAGAAAGTAACAACGAACTGCCATTAACGTCCATCTTGTTGACGGGGACAAGAACCGTAGTGTCAGCACCTTTCGCGGAGTTCTGAGCGGCCATGTGTGGGCGGATCAAAGAAAGTATGTTTTGATCTTTTGGTTTCCGAGGAGGAAAGAAAGAAGGGGAGAACAAGGAGTTCCCACAGACGGCGCCACTGATCCGATGTATTCGAACTGGTCCACGCGAGCTGGTCGTCAAAAGGTGAGGTGCCCGGATGATTGCTGGTCGTAAGGCGTGCAACGTGCTCGGCTTGAGAATGAGGAGAGGAGGGGGTGTACCTGCAAGGTACTCCGACGCTCAAGTAAGAAAGGGTCAGAGAAAAAGGGGCAAGTACAAAGTGTATTCTTAGGGTGAAAATGTGATACCTGACCCTCTCAAGTGAGAGGGTTTATATAGAGCCCCCAGCGCGTGGCCAACGGTCCTATTTTCGGGGCGAACTAGCCGTTTTTCCCGAAGAATAGGTAACCGCCCAAACAAGCCGTTATGTCGGGCATAAATGCAGTTGCGGGCACCTGCCCATTGCCGTTCGGGCAGCGAGGAAGCCGTGCGTAACGGGCATTAGAGCCGTGGAGGGACGTTGCGTTCCTTGCCTGCTTGGAGGGGCAGAGATGTCACTTTTGCCGCTCTGTGGGTTGGCTTAGGCAATTTGGGCCGCTCTGGAGCAGAGGTGGATTGGGCCGATTCTAGCCATTGGTCCAGTCCAGAACAAGTAGGTTCTTTCACCGTGTCATGAAAGGTAGGAGAAGAAGGAATCATATTAGGTCGGTCAATCCGGAAACCGGTGTTGTCGACTTAGTGAGCAAGGTTAAGAAGGAGGTGGAGGATTATTTCTCTAGTAAATTTATAGAGGAAGAGGAGGTTAGACCTACTCTTGATGGAATTACTTTTAAGAGTCTCAATTCCCTCGATTGCACTAACCTTGAAAGAGCCTTTTCGGAGGAAGAGATAAGGGATGCGGTTTGGAGTTGTGAGGGATTGAAGAGTCTGGGGCCCGATGGCTTTTATTTGTTCTTCTTTCGGAAGTGTTGGCATATCTTCAAGGAAGATTTAGTTAATTTCTTCAACGGGTTCTACTCCGGAATGGTTCTATCGAAAGTTATCACTTCATCTTTCTTGACCTTAGTGCCTAAAATTCCTAACCCTTTGGTGTTAGGTGATTATAGGCCTATTTGCCTAGTGGGGAGTCTCTATAAAGTTCTATCCAAACTACTAGCGGGAAGGTTGAAAGTTGTTCTTTCCTCTATTATATCGTCGTGCCAAAGCGCTTTTGTTCCCGGGAGACATCTCCTTGATGGAGTCCTTGTGGCAAATGAGACGATCGATTATTGTAAGAAGGTGGGAAAGAGTTGTATCCTTTTCAAAGTGGATTTTGAAAAGGCTTACGACAAAGTAAGTTGGAATTTTCTTAGGTACATGATGAGGAGGATGGGACTTGGAGAGACTTGGATGAAATGGATGGAGTTGATGGTTTTCAATAGCAACATGTCGGTTTTAGTGAATGGTAGCCCCACGAAGGAGTTCAAGGTGGAAAGGGGGTTGAGACAAGGTGACCCTCTTTCTCCCTTTCTCTTCGTTTTAGTGGCGGAGGGCTTATCGGGGTTGATTAGTAAAGCGGTTGAAATTGGAGAGTATGAGGGCATTCTTATTAATAGGAGGTGTTCGGTTGACATTCTTCAATTTGCGGATGGCACTTTGCTAATCGGTGAGAGTTGTTGGAAACAAGTTTGGGCTATAAAGGCAGTTCTTAAAAGTTTTGAGCTTGTTTCGGGGTTGGGAATTAATTACCATAAGAGCAAATTGATCGGTATTAATTTGAATCCTCACTTTTTGGAGGCGGCGGCCTCTTTCCTTGGTTATAGGATGAAGGAAAGTAACTTTAGTTTTCTTGGTATTCCGATCGGATCTAATTCGAGGAGAGTGTCGCTATGGCGTGGATTGGTGGAAAAGATTAGGAAACGATTATCGAGTTGGAAAGGCCGGCTTCTTAGCCTTGGAGGAAGAATTACTTTACTCAAATCGGTTTTGTGCTCTTTGTCTATTTTTTGGCTTTCTTTTTATAGAATTCCGGTCAAGATTGCTAAGGAAATTACTTCTTTGCAAAGTAATTTTTTGTGGGGGGGTTTGGAGGAGCGGAGAAGAGTTCATTGGATAGGGTGGAAGGACGTTTGTAAGCCCTTGGATAAAGGTGGTTTAGGAGTGAGGAATATCGAGGACTTTAATATAGCGCTCCTTCTTAAATGGAGATGGAGGATTTTGAAGGGATCGGATTCCTTGTGGTATAGTTTATTGAGAGCCCGTTACGGTGATATTAGTTTGAGCATTTTCAAAGGGTGCTCCGATGTCGGTATTCCCTCTTCTAAATCGGTTTGGTGGAATGATATTGGGAGTATCGATAAAAAATTGGAGATTGATATATTTTCAAAGTTTTGCAACATGAAGATTGGGAATGGTCATAATACTCCTTTTTGGCATTGTAAGTGGTTGGGTGACTTTTGTTTAAAGGATATATTCCCGTTACTTTTTTCCGTATCGGGTCTGCAAAAGGTTTTGGTGGCGGGTATGGGAGGTTGGGGGGAAGGGGGCTGGAGTTGGGGTGATTTGGGTGTGCGGTTGTCGGATGATCGTATGGTAGAGGAGAATAGGGCTGAGTTGTTGTCTCTTTTGCATAACACTGTTTTTGATGTTTCGGTCCATGATAATCCTTTCTGGCTGCCGGATGTTGATGAGGGATATTCTGTAAAATCTTGCGCCAAAATTCTGTTGGACTACAGGGCCAGAAGTCTTACAGGTACGTACAACAGCAGCTTCGGTCTTGCTGCTTCTGTCAGGGCGGACCCTGCTACGGATTGGGGGGGGGATCCTGCTGCTCTCTTCAGCACTGAGCCATCTGGTTGTTCCGCGTCTGGTTTGGTGTTTTGTGACAGGAATGCTGCGGCTGTTTCGGCCGGCAGCAGCAGCTTCGGGCTGCTTCCTAACGGCGACGCCTTTGGCTCCTCATGGCAATCCGGTGTTTGGAGACGTCTTTGGAAAACTTGTATCCCGTCGTCGATTAAAGCTTTTGGTTGGAGATTATTCCGGATGAGACTTCCTACTAAATTCAATTTATATATTTGGGGAATTGTTCTTGAGGATAACGATAATTATGTGTTTTGTGCTTTGCATGGTGAAAAGGAAGCGCATTTATTCTTTCGTTGTAGAGTGGTTAATCTTATTTGGAGGGATATAAGGGAGTGGATTGGTTTTGTAGATAATTACGATGAGGACTTTGAGTGTTTCATGAGTAGCTTTTTGAGCTGGTGTCTCTATTGCATTTCTCGGGGTGTGAACTCGGGGAGAGCGGGAGTTATCTGGTTGGCTACCTGTTGGAATATTTGGAGGGTTAGGAACGGTATTATTTTTGAAAACATTCAATGGAATATATTGGATATTGTTTGGAGTATTAAAATTTCGGCTTGGAAATGGTCTCTTATAGGTGAAATTGCTTATCCCAATTGTACTTTCTATGATTTTTGTAAAAACCCGTTGTTTTTTCTATCATAGGTGTAATTGGATAGCATTTTCCTTTTTGTCGAGTCGGTTTGGACTCGGTTCTTTTGTAATCAGGTTCGAGAACCCTTAGTTCTCGCTTCAATGAATTCCTTGCTTACAAAAAAAAAAAAATTTTTTTTTTTTCACCTAAAAAACTCATTATAATTTAAATAAAAATATATTAATTTTATTAAAATATTTATATTATATTTAAAAAAAATTATTTTAGATTTTGCCTTAAGCCTCTAAATAGGTTGGGCAGGCCCCTGTATTAACGTAGGCTTTAAAACTATTTGACAATATTTAAATTAGTCTTTGATTTTTTTTTTAATTTACCGTTATAAATTAACTTTAATAATTTAAAAGTATTTGAATGAAATAATATTTTTTTCCTACTTTATCTAAAAAATTTCAAATCCATTGAGGCAATAATGTGAAGTGTTTTTCTGCACTTAAGATATCTTAATACCATAAAAAGAGTACTCCCTCTATTTTTTTATTATAAATTATTTTTGACTTCTTACACGTATTAAAAAATATAATAATTATAGTATAAAAAAGAAAAATTATAAATGATTTTACAAAATTATCTTTTATTAATGGTATTAAAATGACAAATTTTCATAATTAAAAGGAAAAAGAATAATAAATATTTAAGAGTATAATAAAAAAAATAACATTAATAATTTATTGATATTATAAAACGATTTATATTATTGTAGTACAAATTTTTTTCTTCTTCAAAATGACTTATAATAAAAAAAATAAATGTAGTAATATACTAATAAAAAAAAAAAAAGTCATTTTCCAACTCACTACTTCAATAGCTTGCGTTTCTTCACTACCACTACTTGACTACATCATGTGACAATCAAAGGTGGATTTGTCTAAAATATTAGTGAGAATTATAAATATTAACTAAAATATTATAACTAAAATTGATAAAATTTAAATATAGATTTATCAAATATTCAAAATAACTTCAGCATAAAATAAAAGCAGAATATATGAAAGAAGATATTATATTTCAAATTAAAATATCACCTTTAGAATTTTTAAGACCTGAATTAATCAATAATGGAATCAATGGTGAAGTGTTGGACTATTTTTTTTCAATGTAAAACAATATATGGTCAACAGGAAATTCACCCTCTATCTGATTATATAATATTGTATTGATTATCTTCATTACTAAGAATGATTTTTTTTAGTAGCCGTATAAATTGAAAGATTTAAAATAATAAAATTTTTGTTCTATCAAATAATATATATGTATTCACACAGTTAAGACATGATTAACAACTTATTCAAATCTATTTACAAGGGCACACATATTATTTATATTAAATGCTTTATAAATATTCTTTGAAACAAAACTATTGCTTAGACGGAAAAAACTCTTTTCTTTTTTCACGAAACGTGTGATTCACTTCCTACAATTGTCGATACATTATAATACGTAAGAGTTTCACTCTAAAATATTGACTCATGGTGATGTGATCTATTTGATGACGAGTGAGACCTTCGCGCTATAGATAAATTGTATTTTTATACATAAAAAAAAAAACAAGATGCATTGGTTAATAACCTTATACACAAATGCTAAATCTCTACACATATTTAAAAATTGGTCTTTTGGTCATTTTGCACAAAAATCCTTATTTTTATTATTAAAGTATTATTTCAGCTAAAACTCTCATATCACTTTCACCATTTTCACTTCATTCTCTCTTTTCTTTTCTCTTTCCTCTCATACTCTCACCACTCTTTTCTCTCATCATTGTTTTATCTTTTCTCACATACTCTCCCTTCCCTTCCGAGTTTCAAGGTTCTTTTATGTTGCATGTTTGTTTACAACTTTAATCACTCTTTAATCTTACGTTTGTGAACGAAAACTGGTTCTTATTTGAACTATCATGTTTTTCAACTTTTTCCGCCCATAAAGTTTTGTTTTTTTATCGTTTCTGAACTTTTGTTTGCGTTTCATGTGTATTTTTAGGACAATAATGTTAATGCATGTGTTTTTTACTCTTTTCTCACTTCATTCTCTCATTTTTTTCCACTTTCATTGCTTCCTCTCTTATTTCTTCCACTGTTTTCTTTTCCTCTCTTGTTTCTTCCACCTCTTCCTTTTATCTTCGTTTTTTTTTTTGCGTTTTCAACAATAAGGTGGGAAGCCATAAAAATTATTTCATTCTTCAATGTTTGTTTTCCTTTAGTTGTAATTTTTGAATCATTTTTAACAACTTCAAAATACTTTTATCTTTGATTCTTACTTCAAATATTCTTTAGTTTTTTTCGTAAAAATCGTTATCTTTGTTGAGAATCAAGTGTGAGGAAGAAGTCCCACATTGATTAGAAAATGGAAGATTGAACACTATATAAGTGAGAGAACCCACACATCTATCACCTTAAGGTTTTGGGTGAGTATGTAATGTGTCTCTCACAAAGGTGTTGCTCTAGAAAAAGAAATCTCACAATGTTCAATGCTCCCTAGTTGAAAATCTTCTCCTAACAGTGGTATCATGAGCCTTTGGTTCGTAAAGGGACCGAGGTGTATCGAAATGCCCAAGAAGTGGTGTCCCATTGAAATCGAAATGCCCAAGGAAGAGGTGTATTCGTATTACCTAATAATAGGTGCCTAGTAATAGGTGTCAACGGCGGTACAAATATATGTGGACAAAAGAGTTCCACATGAGGGGGAGCATTGTGGACTCACACTTGAGGGAGCGTGTTGGGAATAATATAACAAGTGATAGTAGTATGGATAATAGTCCCACATTGGATATGAATGTGATGACTTTAGCATTTATAAGTGGGAGAACCCATTCACCTATCACCTTAAGGTTTTAGGTGGACAAGTGGTATGTCTCTCACAAAGGTGCCTAATCCTACACTATGTATCAATGCTCCCTAGTAAACTCCCCCCAACAAACGGTATCATGAGCCTGGTTCCGATCCAGGGACCGACTTACTTGTATCGAAACACTTCCCGCAGGTGTGGGTAGAAGGTGTTCCGTTGAGTTCAACGGTGATACAAGTGTATGTGGAAGAGAGAGCTTCCACTTGAGGGGGAGCATTGTGTATAAACTCACACTTGAGGGGGAGTGTTGAGAATCAAGTGTGAGGAAGAAGTCCCACATTGATTAGAAAATGGAAGATTGAACACTATATAAGTGAGAGAACCCACACATCTATCACCTTAAGGTTTTAGATGGATATGTGGTGTGTCTCTCACAAAGGTGTGTCCCAAATAAGAAATGCTCCCTCGTTGACCCCCTCGATTGTTCCGCTAACAATATTTCCCTTTTCCATGTGTATTTTTTGTTGAATCAAAGTTCAGAGCATCTTTTATGAATGATTTTAGTTCATTTTGTTATGAAATCACACACACATACACACACACACACACACACACACACACATCTTTTTATCACCAACATTCTTATGTTATTTTGCAGTTTCAGAACTTTATTGCTTTTACATGTCTCTTTAGAACTTTAATGAAGCTTTAGACATTTCGTTTATGAATGATTTTTAGGTAGTTTTGGTGGGAAAAAAAATCTTTTTTTTTTGGTTTTCTGACCTTTCATTTCTGTTGCATAATTGTTTCGAACTTTAATCAGTCTTCTCAACGATTTCGTCTTACTCCTTCTGTTTTACTTTTTCTTCTATTGTTTTCCACCCTGACATTGCTAGCACGTTTCTTTTTGTTATTGTTTTTATCTTTTACTTTAAAACAGGTTCATATCTAAAGGAAAAAGGTGATTATAAAATGACAAGGTCAATTGATTCAATCAAGGACATTGATGATTCGAAAGATATGTGAAAATTTGTTGTTCATATAAAGGATCTTTGGCCTGATACACAACCCTCAAAACCTAAACACATCGAGAATATAATACTGGATAAACAAGTATCATAACTACAAATTTACATGTGCTATGGTTCTTTCATTTTCTTTCTTAAATAATGGAAAAACTAACTATATTTTTCTTATTTCTACATAGGAAGACAAAATACAAGTTGTTGTCCTATCAGAACTTTCCCCACTTTGGAAACCTATTTTGATAGAAGGATCTTCATATATTATGCATAACTTCAAGGTTCAAGAAAATGATATTACACTAAAGTTATGTGATCATCATTTTAAACTTCTCTTCATAGGAGGTGATGGAGGTTCTAAAGTTACTCCCAATAACTTTCCTGATATCCCTCTCTATGAGTTTAACTTCAAAAATATTTATGAAATAAACAATGGCAATTACTATACTAATCTATTACTTGGTAACATCTTTAAATTTCTTTTTTTCATCATATTTTATTTTGGTTTCTTTTCCTTTGTTACTCAAGGTTTGACATGTGTATTGTTTCCAGACATAATTGGATTTATACACATGGACTTGGTCCTTTTAGATCTCATCACGGTCCTTGCAATCATACAATGACATTTTTTTTCAAAATTTTGTTTATCTTTATTTATCCTTTATTTATAATGGTTTAACTTTTGTATTGTATTCAGACATCATAGGAGTTGTTCATGGAGTTTCTCTTGTCAAAATTCGTTCTGGTGCTAAGAAACTACCTACCACTTCTACCTTGACTGATGAAAAGTAGTACATTTATTCACTTTCTATCACATATTGACCTGACTTATATGCTTTTCCTTCATTCAACATTACTTATTTATACATTTTGTTCCATCATCAACAACATTACCTATACTCTTTAGGGAGCATATAATGAAGAATTTTTAGTTGAATTCAACACTCGTGATCCATCATTGCCTTACATTGTTATTTTGAAACATGCAAAATTAAGGAGCCTTAAGGTAGTCACATATTATATCTCTTTAAAAGGTTTAGCAACAATTCTCTGTCTCTTACAGTGTTTATCTTTCATGTCAATATGGTTTAATTATTCCAAATGCTTGGAGTTGAACAAAGTTGATTTTGAAATAAAAATAACAACTTTTTATTGACAGGTTAAATCAAATCATCTTTGCAGGTTTTTCTTACTCCAACTAATAATCAATTATATAATTGTTTCTCTTCTAACATCAGGCTTCCCGATACCATCAAAATAATGACTCAAACTGGATCAGCTGAAGGAACTGGTATGTCTCTACCAACAATGAGCAGGCGCTGCAAAAAGCTATAGCAAATCAACCAATTTCCATAGCCATTTATGCTAGTGGGTCTGATTTTTAATTTTACAAAAGTGGTGTTTTTACTGGTTCATGTGGAACTGAGTTGGATCACAGTGTCACTGCTGTGGGTTATGGTGTCAGTAATGATGGAACCAAATATTGGCTGGTTAAGAACTCATGGGGAACTGATTGGGGTGAAGAAGGATACATTATGATGCAAAGGGGAGTCGAAGCTGCTGAAGGCCTATGTGGCATTGCGATGCAAGCATCTTACCCTACTGCATAAATACCAAACTTAATACTTATGTTACCTAAACTGTAATTCCGGCTAAACTGTGATTCTGTGTGTGCTTATCAGCTACATTGTAGATTCTATACATCTACTATTTATACTTGTGCATTTATCAATATAATGAAGATATTAAGAATAAATCATATATGTATACTACTTGTGCATTTATCATTCACACTTATGTTACCTATTTGTTTCTCACTTACAACTACTGGCTTTTGGAAAACTCAAAACTTGTTATCAAAGCAGCATTGGCATGAGAGCTTGATCTGCATGAGTACCCTATTCTTATTAACTTAATGATGGGGAATGAGTTGGCCTTTAAGGTCAAAGCACATCCAAGGTTTAAGCAGGGATTTGTACTCAATTATAAGACATGCCCAGAGATCATTGCATGTTCCAAGATTTGCATGTTCAACCAATTCCCATGTTCCAATGCTTTCTAAATCATTACGACTTCATTTATTTTTAATTATATTCTACAAGTTTCATCTTCTTCTATTTTTGCTAACTTAGTTTTATATCATAAATGGATATCACCATGCTATCAGCTAATGATCACTTAAGCATTACAATAAGTATATTCCTTATAAAACATTTAATGTCATAATTGATTGTTTTTCAGTCCATAGACTAATAACACTATTATTTTTTCATATAGAAACTTTCTCAAACATCAGACTTTGATCCTGATCAGCCCACAAAAGCAAGTACCCTTACCAAATGACATGTTACCGAACCCTTTGTTGATGATCTTGTTTCATCCAATAACAAATCCAAGAAAATTATCAAAAATATCAAGAGGGAAAAGCTTATTCCAACATACCTAAATATTTAAATCATATTTCTATTTTCAAGTTCAGACAATGTTAATGATATTTTTTGTCCTAATGATAACTTTTTTGTTTAATCTGGGGTCTTTTGTATGCAATGGCTGCCACCTTATGTAAATTAAATATCAATGTACAATATGGTTGTTACTTATCTTTTTCTTGGCAACAATCTCTAATCTATATATCAAAATATCAAAATTCCTGTGTATTTCCATTAATTATCACGTTTAACTTTAAATTATATGTTCAAATATCATTTTTGAGAAATCTTCCCACATCATATTGTATCATCAAACAATTTGATTATTCAACAACACTTAAGACTTTTTTTAACATACCAAAGGAATTAATATATTATATATAACCAGACATAATTCATGTCATAATATATCAGTATAATACATTACATTATTAGATTAACGCACAATTATTCACTTTATTACCCAAACCATTTAACTTTGCTGTTACATTACTTTACCATAGTCAACTTTGTTTAACTTCTAACTCAATACAGAAGTTTATTATAATAAAAGTTTATGTTATTACCACGTGATTAAACCATTGCATTTATTAACTTGGTTATAAGACTGGCACTTTATTGATCGACTTATCAATGTAAACACATACAACTATCCCTATATTTATATAATAATGGTTCAAATATACATCCATCCATCAATATATATCACCTATTATCATTGTTGTACCATCACACTATGTTGTAATAATACAACAACAACAACTACTAAGCCTTATCAGACTATGCTGTCAATGTTAAAAAAATTAGATATTAATCATCCACGTCACAAGTTTCAAACTAATTCACTTCAACTAAGTTTCAAACTGACTCACTCTATTTCCATTTTTTTCGGAAGTAAAATTGTTTTTTTTAATTCATACTGCTACCTCCCTCCTTCCCTCTACTTTATATTGTCCATATTTTTCATACTTTTTAGTATACACTACCTAATTACTAAGTATATTTATTTTCATACATTATTACAATATATTATAATACTGACACATATCTATGTCTATTCTGACATATATCCATGCAAGTATTTACTGAAAAACATCTACATGTTATTGCAGCTTATATTTCATAACCATTCATCCTTATCATATATAACTTTAATATTCATTCATTCAAGGATTAAGTCCACAACATTAATAAACATAAAATTAAGTCATCATAACATTACCACTGATATCATATGCATTCTTAATAAACTATATAGAAACTAGTAAAATAACAGACATCAATAAAATAACATAACCCATAAACATTAATAAACATACAACAAAGTCATCATAACATTACCACTGATATCATATGCATTCTGTCCTCAACATCTTTTCCTTCGTAAACTGATACAACCCATGTCCAGCATACTTATCAACCCATCTTCTGTTGGACTTATGGATAACACAGTTGTAGATTTTTCCAGTTTCCTTATCAATCATACTGATTTTAGATTAATCTGCATAAAGTCATTCACGTGAAATTTTTTGAGGACAATGTTGCATTAAGTCAAACATAATTTAAAAGAATTCACGTTTATCAAACAAATACGCATGTAGGCACATTTCATAATACATTCCAACACATTTTCCTTTCCTTGTTCCACGCGTTGTCTTGATTGTCCATATAACTTCACCACCATTTTGAAATAGTCATGCATGAAGATGTTCATTGATGGTCGGTTCGGCAGGTGCTGGAAGTTGAGATTCTTTAGGTATTACCTTGGTCGGGGGTTTATCAATTTTGCGGCAAAGAAAATATATGTTCTACATTACCTCATCAATGCCGACCTCAGTAGCACTTCATAAACAAAAGGAAAATATCATGATATTGAATGAAAAAAGGGTTATGAACTTGAAAAACACATATAAATAATTTAAAAAATTACCATTTAAGGCAACTATGGACCACGAGCAACCAAGTAAAGACAACCAATTTGTTTCAAATCATGTAAATGTACCTACTATTGGAATTTGAAAGCGAATGTGGCTCTACATTGGCAATCTCTTAGTTTTTTCTATCCCTTGAAGTATGTACAAACCCTACCTTCTTTTATAATACCTTTTTTCTACCGCGTGGGCCCGAGTTTACATTAAAACCATACTAACTTTTTTGACCAATAAAATACCAAACACCCTTTCACGTGATTACCCACTGCATCACACATGCCTTAATGATATAACAACTCTCCGTTAGCTGTTCACATGTGTCATACCATCATCATCATACTTTAATTATTATCACTTACAACACATTACATGTAACTCCTTGTATAAAATATATCTATAATAACATCATACAAGTGTTATTATTTGCTACTGACACCATCATAAGTGCATATTGGCAACATTTACATACTTGGCCATTTCTAAAACAAAAAACAATCTATGGTACAAAATATGGAACATGCCAACAAAATAAAATCTAAGATCTAAGTACAATATCCTTCTTTGTACAATACACACAAAACACAGCGGAAACATTCATAATATAAGCTTATCTTGAAACATCCATGTATAGCTCCCATAGCAAACTAAACCTGCAAAAGATACCTGAAAACAAAACAATAATAAGGTGAGATGATAATCTCAGTGAGTTCCCCTATCTTATGGGTTCACTCAGCTCTACAAGGTTCTAATCAATTCCTATCTCAAGTCAAAAGGGAAAGGAATAAGACTTGAGTTCACACAACTCGTAATGTATAGAAACACGTCTCTTGAGTTAATCAACTCAAAAAATCACTAATCGGAAACCATACTAATGTAAACTCCCCCGCCGCCTCACCTACGTCTAGGACTTTTAGCGTGGGTCACGGATCATTGTATCACACTTTAACATACGAATGGATTTAGATTCAAGGTGATTTCCATATGAATCGTCGCTTCCCATGGGACCCTTCCCATCTTAAGCCTTTTACCCGTAGGCTCCATCCGTACACACGAGATAAAAGAATGGATTCGGATTCAAGGTTCTTCCCACATGAATCGTCACTTCCCATGGGACCCTTCCCATCTAAAGTCTCTTACCCGTAGGCTCCATTCATTTAAAGGAACTTCTGTCAAAGTACTAATGCGCAAGGTTGTCAAACTAGCGAGTCTACTCAAACTCGTAAAGGGTCCATAGACTCGACTCGCAGACTCGACTCACAAACTCGTACGAGTCTACAAAAAATTATAAATGAAATTCAAAAGCCTATATGTGACACATACATGACACACACATGTATTTTTAAATTTGTAAATGCCTCATATATGATACAAATATATATAATAGAATACAAATTAACATCAAAATTTAAATTTCATACTCCATAACAAATTTTTTAACAAAAAAAATCAATAATAAAAAAAATAGCTAATGTATTTAAAGACTTAAAGTACTAATTTCTTATTAATTGACTACTAGATAAAGCAAAAAAAATCATAAAACAGATATGCTAATGGATTTAAACATCCAAAACTCCAATGAAATCATCACCACCAATATCATCACCATCATCTTCATCGGTATCTTGAGTATCATCATCAAATTCTATCCCGAATGAAACACCTTCTTCATCATTAACCAAAGTTGGATTGCTTGAAGTTCCACTTCCACCAAATTCAAGATTTCCACCACCACCACCACTTTGCACAACATTAGTAATAACAACATCAACTTCCACAACATTGTTAACAATAACATCATCTTACTCAACATTAACTTAGTTTGCATATTTTCCTCATTAGAAGCTTCAGTTATCCATTCATCATCTTTACACAAAAGAATATACAAGAGAAACATCCAAATGAAACATATAAGAAAATACTTACACAACAAATGATTTATTTACAAAAACGAATTCTAACAAAGCAAGAGACATAATAAACGCACGTCATCTATGAAGGGATGAAAGGAGGAAGAAACTTTGCTAAAACAATAGACTAGGAGAGAGGCTTTCTAATCCTCGTACAAGCAAAAAAAGGGGTTTTTTTAAATAAAGTAAAATCTTTGGGGTATTTGGGTTAAAAAAACAAAATTAAAAAAATTATAAACTCGTAAACTCGCCATAGACTCGCGAGTCTATACGAGTTTATATGAGTCTACTAGAGTCTATCAAAAAATGATTCTATGCGTGAGTCTACTCGTTTTCGCTTCCTAGACTCGTAAACTCGTATGAGTTTACGAGTCTACTCGCGATTTTGACAATCATGCTAATACGTACATCCCAAAGGAGCTCTACATAAGCATCAACTCTTGGGACGACATCCACAAAGGTTATTTCCGACTATGTGATAAACCATAACACAAGGTGATTGTATTCGACAATCACAAGGTAACCACATTTACCTTAATCACAAAGTAACACAAAACCACACATGTTCCATACAAAGCTCTCCACACAAATAAACAACTATTTGCCAATGATACACACCTAGGCATCCTTGCACAAGCATTGCCATCTATGTTATTCATTATAACCTAATCATCTTACTATTTCATTTCATTATTAATATCAAGGGTTTCCTCACCATTCTTATAGTCTTTTAAGCATGTTATCACACAGACAAAACAACCACAAGATACAACAATGATCCAAGCATGGACTATGAAATGCACCAACTAGAAAAAATAATAATATATATAGCATATAATTCACAAACGTTCACATTGCTATTCTACACCAAGAACCCTTGGTTAATCCATGATCTCACAATAGATAGGTCTTTCGAAGCCAAGCCCCTCACCGAATAGAACTTTCGGAACAAAGGTCCCTCACCAAATATCGAACCATTCACATGGTGCTCATCACAACACTAGGCGTTCCTTTTCAATTTCCATGTTAAGCATTGGAATAGCTTTCCAATGCTTTCGACCGTGCCTCGATCTGAGTTACGGTTCAAAATTTATAAACGAAATGAGAAATGGGAAAATAGAATTTTGTCATGGTCACTGTTGTCATACCCCAAATTTTGACCACTAAGATTTCACATCATTATGCACAGATGGGTGAGCAGTCACTACAGCTAAGAATTAGGGTTTCAAGCCCTCTTAGAGCTTAGACAAAGGATCAATCAAGGAATGACATGATCTTCAATTTGTATAAGCTCTCAAACACACATACATGATCAAGAGGACTCCCACATCAAGAACCAGGCACAAGGTTGCAGCATTCTAAGTGGATTAAGCCTCAAGATCTCCAGTGTCACCAAAGTAGGGTTTTGGTCGACTGGGGTCTCCAGATGAAAATCTTCCTCTGGGCATGAGCCAATGCTTCAAATCATAACCCTAGATACTCCAAGGGACCTCATGGACTCAATCACCAAGTCAATTTGACCTCAGGAGATGCATTCACCAAAAATCAGGAATTAGGGTTTCTTGACCTAATTCACCTCTAAGTTGACTTTTGGGACAAAACATGAGCCAAGACCTCAAGACATGATTTGAGGGTATCTAATAAACCATATTGATCCATTTGCAACAATGGATTGATCCAAGAAGCTTGATTCACAAGTTTCATTTTCATCAGGACCACAATTAGGGTTTTGAGGAAAAAGTCAACTGTACCTTTGACTTTTGACCAAGACATGCTCCAAAACCTTGGGACATGATTCAATACACCCTATAACCCCTATGGAACATATCCCTTAGGTTTTATTTAAGTTAAGGACTTGATTTCACCAAGGATCGCACAGTTTGGAATTCATCTGATAAAAAGTCAATTGTGCGCAAAAGTCAAGTTTGACCTTTTGAGATTTTTCACAATTATGGTTCCTTGACCCTAAAATAATGTTAATATGTGATTTGAATCATCATTCATCAATAAAAATCAAAGAAAGTGAGATAACTTGTAAAAGGGGTAACCATAAAAACTTAGAATTTTTCTAAGTTATGGAACAAAGTGGCTTTTGTATGAATCGTGTGTGGAATTTATGAGCCTTCATGCAGAATTTAGGGTTCTTGAGGTTTCTCTTTGATTTCTTACTCCATGCTTAAAATAAATGAAATTAAAGACCATAGACATGATCGTGAGGTGAAAACGAGTAGAATGATATATGGATTGTGTGATTTCATCAAGGATTCAGTGAGATTGATGAGAAAATGCAAATCTGGGCAAAACTCAGAACATGCGCGTGTTCATGGGTGTTCTTAGCGCCCTTTTTCAAATATTCAAATATTTGAATTTTGTGATTTTATTTAATTGATTCAAAAATTAATTTCTCTCTGAATTTTAATGATTTTGAGTTGATTTTTTTTTAATAATTCACAAAAATGTTAAAATATTTTATTTTACAAAAAATTTCCCAAAAATATTATTTATTTGATATTTTTGAAAATAATTAATTTTTATTTTTTTTTACATTTAAAATATTTTTTCCTTCTTGATTTTCCAAACTTAAATGGTTTCCAATCATTTTGTGAATAAAAACATGATTTTTGAAACATTAATCCAAGATCACCACTCATTTTTCACATGTTTTCAATAATTTTTATAAATTTTTAATACAAAATTAATTTCATTTTAGACAAAAATTAGGGTTTTGATTAATTCCACCCTCATCAATCTTTTTCAAACACTTTTGGGCCTCTTGATAGAGTGTAAGTCCCATCCCTTTGTAAATAAACAATTTTGGGCCTCACATATTGTATAAGTCCCTCTGTATATTTTCAAAAGTTCGGCGCGATCGTTGCCATTTTTAACAGAATCCCCGGGCTTCTCCTTGAGCTATAAGACCCATCTTTGTTCATTTTCAAACCTTTTGGGCCTCTAATAGAGTGTAAGGCCCAACCTCTTTTGAAAACCAAAATAATTTGGGCCTCGGTCATCATATAAGACCCTCTGTGTTTTCAAACCTCGGCGCGATCGCCATTTTTTAAACAAATAATCATCTGGGCCTCTCCTCGAGCTATAAGTCCCATTTCTTTTCTTTAAACACTTTTGGGCCTCTAATAGAGTGTAAGACCTAATCCCCTTTGTACATAAAACTTTTTGGGCCTCAGTCGTTGTATAAGTCCCGATACGATATTCAAAACAACAGTACAATCACTGTTCAAACCTTGGGCCTCTCTTTGAGTATAAGCTCCAACAATTTTTTCACAAACAACTCCCTTTTGATTTAGGTTCAAATATACAGTTGTTATCAAAACCTTCTTTAATTTCTCTGAACAACTAACAGTACAACATGGAAGCTCGCTCACCCGTAAGTTTTAAACAGCTTTCTTTTACTCGCTTTAATATATATAACTGTATTGTGGGAAGCTGCGCATGGTTAGTCTTCTTTCATTCTTTTAAATACATGTCAGATATATATAAATGTATTGTGGGAAGCTGCGCATGGTCAGTCTTCTTTCATACCTTTTAAATACTCGTCATATATCAACTGTATATATACTAGTATAGTTATTTAGAGTTTTCCCCGGCAACTAGGTCTAGAACTAGGTAAATCCATGTTGGTCACTCTTAAATACAAACAAAACTAGATCCCCATAGGATTTCTAGATACAGTCTTCCCTTCTCTTGGGGTTAAACAATATGGAACAAAGAGAAAGGCAGTATTCTCGGTGAACCTTTTCTCGGACTGTCACCCTTAGAAATTGTCAAAGAAACTCTACTCCCCGGAGTTGATCCATTCTCTGTGAATAGCATCTCTTGAATTTCTTCAAACCTCAAACTTTCCCGCAATGATCTCTTCTCTGTGAATTGCATTTCTTGAACTTCTCTTGGTTCGGGACCCACAGGATTCCTAAAAGCATCCCCGCCTCCTTTTGGGCTTTGTACAAGGACCCTTTGGCTTCTTAGAAGTTCTCATGCCTTCTCTTGAGCTTAATACAAGGACCCTGACGACCTCTTAAAGGTATAAGATAGAACTTAGTCATCCTTTGCTAGAGCAGTCTTTCCAGTGTCAGACCTCAGGCCACTTTAGGGTTGATTCTCATCCCTTAATGCCTTTGCCCCCTCTTGGATGCATCATACAAAAGATAAAACTCTTCCACTCCAGTAGACTTGGACAGTCTAATCCCCTTGAGTCTCAAAGACATTCTCAAGTTCCTTACAACTATAGGAAAAAACCCCGGGCATTCTGGATTGATCTCCAGTAGAAACCCAGCCTCCCTCATGAGAGTTCCCCGACTAGGGTCAACACTATCTCAAATCAGAACCTCAGGGTATCTGACATCTCAACTCTTCTGTAACCCTCAGCAAGAGTTGATTCCCCCACTTGGACCTGCATGGGGATCTCAATTATCCTCGGCAAAAGATAGCCTCCTCTTAGGATTTGTATAAGGACCTTTCCTTAGCAGAAAGCTAGCCTCCTCTTAGGCTTTGTATAATGTTCCTTCCTAAGCAAAGTCAGCCTCCTCTTGGGCTTTGTACAAATGATTCTCTCCAGCGGAGCTAACCTTTCCAGACTCTCTTGTTGAGTCAATACCCTTTTTGCCTCAATCTCGGGCTTCGTACGAGACAACAAATCACTCTCTTGTTGAGTATGAAAGACTCTCTTGTTGAGTCAATACCCTTTTTACCTCAATCTCGGGCTTCGTACGAGACACCAAAACACTCTCTTGTTGAGTCAGAACCCTTTAGCCTTAATCTTGGGCTTTGTACAAGACATAAATTTCCCTCTTTTGAGCTGGGGACAGATACCTTCCCCAACCGAGTCATTTCCTCCCAACCTTCGTTTAGGCTTTGAGGAATAAGCAGAGTCAAACTCATTGCAGCCTCAATCTTGGGCTTTGTACAAGACACATAAAAAATATCCTCACCAGAGTCAGTTCAATTTCCCATTTCAGCCTCAATCTTGGGCTTTGTACAAGACACATATAAACCTATCCGACAGAGTCAAAACCTTTTTTTAGCCTCCTCTTAGGCTTTGTATAATGATATCCCCCAAAGAGTCAGTCTCTTTTAAGCCTTAATCTTGGGCTTTGTACAAGACAGATAAAACACCCTCTTGTTGAGTCGGTCACTTCTAGCCTCCTCTTAGGCTTTGTGTAAAGAAATCCCCTAGCCGAGTCAATTAACCTTTTAGCATCAACCTTGTGCTTTGATCAAGGCACACAAAAGTCAACAATCTCTCTTTAGAGATGACAAATTCCCTCTCAATACCTTTTTTAGCTTCAATCTTGGGCTTTGAACAAGACACCAAAACGTCATTTTCCTCCCTTAGAATAGGAGGAACTATGATTGCTCTAATTTCCCTGTTTCGTTTAAACGGGAATACGTAGGCATAAGATTGCGAAATCTTAGCGAGCATACCAAACAAAAACCCTAGGTCTAGTACCTTCATATCAATCAAAACATAGGTCCAGTACCTTACCAAAAACACCCGTCCATCAACAAAAACTCACTCTCCTTGTCACACTTTCCCAACCCATCAGCAGATAAACACTATCAATTACAAAGCGAAACCCTAAAGCTAACATTCTGTGGATAACCACATATAGGATGGGTAATTGACAACTACCCATTGTATAACCTGACCCCGGACCCCCTAATCTCTTTTAAGCGTTTGTTCAGTTAAACATTCGCGTGCAAGGTTAGTTTTAGATAGCTTCCCTTTCCGTTCCAGCTTCATGGGATAAATAAGAAATCAGAAAGTAGCACCCTTTCTCCTTGAGGAGGAAAACCCAAACTTCAGCGATAAGGTGGTCGCGTCACCGACAAAAATCGCTCGCTACAGTAAAATGGCGACTCTGCTGGGGAGTCATTGACTGTTAGGATTATATAGCTCTTAAGAGGTCTAGGATGTTAGTTTTAGGATAAATATATATATCACTTTTCCTAATTGATACCCGTGTTTATTTTTCTGCTAATGGGACTGCGAGTGATGTCGCATCTGGAAAGATTGAGTATACACCTAAGATAAGTGATGGCACTAGACGGGTAATCTTACAGGGAGTGACTCCCAAATAAGAGGTCCCGGTCGACCATCGAATCAGTGGAGATGTCCTTTGCAGATTCAATGCCTATACGACTTCGTTTGTTGAAAGCAGATTATTCGATTGCGTTATCTGAGATGCTGAGGATTTTAGTAGACTAAAACCATGTTACTTTTTGTAGTGAGGAAGCTATCTGAAATAGTTGTCACGCGATACTACCTGTAGCGAGTGATTTTTGGATGTGGTTGCGAAGCACGATCGCTCTAGTACTACAGTTCGATTCATTTTTTATCCTATTAAAGCTGATGAAGGAAGGGAAATAGATGTCTCCAATTAACCCTGCTTGCATACTGAGATTAAACAGTCAAAACTGTTGGTTTACAGATGCTACAAAGATTCGGGGTTTCTCCTAGGTTTATTTTGTTGACGAGGGGTGCTTTAGGCTATCGGTTGAGATGTTAGGACGAATATATATGAAAGTATGGGATTTTGGGTTTTTGTTTAGTGTGCTCGCTAAGATTTTTCTTTCAATCTTATGCCTACGTATTCCCGTTTATCGAAACAGGGAAATCAGAGCGTTCGTAGTTCCTCCTATTCTATGGGAGGAAATGGGTGTTTTGATCTCTTGTTCAAAGCCCAAGACGTGAAGCGAAATGTGGTTTGTATCTTGTTCAAAGCCCAAGATATGAAGCTAAAGGTGGTTTGTATCTTGTTCAAAGCCCAAGATGTGGAGCTGAAGGGTTTATTTGTATCTTGTTCGAAGCCCAAGATGTGAAGCTAAAAGTGTTGACCTTAGAGAGAATTTGTCATCTCTAAAGAGGGGTCTGTCTGTTACGACTGTTTATAAAGGAGAATTACTTTAACCGGGATTTTTGAATCCGGCAATGCCATAATTTCCTTTATAGTGGATTTCAACCTGAAGGAGAAGACTTTAACTCAGTGTAGAGTAATGCCATCTTTCCTTAGGAATTTCTCATACTAAAAGAGGGACATTGGCATGGATGTAGATGATCCAGAGGCTTGCCGCTTACAGCAGTTAGATGGAGGGGAAGGAGTTGTTGATGTTTGTGTACTGTGAACGAGGCACAACTTTGATGCTAAAAGGTTAATTGGATCAACCAGTGGTTTTCTTATACAAAGCCTAAGAGATGGCTAAAAGGTTTTCCTTATACAAAGCCTAAGGGGAGGCTAATATGTGTCTCGTACAAAGCCCGAGAGAGAGGCTAAAAGGTTTTGACTCAACGAGGGAATCTTTTGGTATCTCATATAAAGCCCGAGATGGAGGCTATTTGACTCAACAAGAGAGTTTTTTGTATCTCGTACAAAGCCCGAGATGGAGGCTAAAGGGTGATTGACTCAACGAGGGAGTCTCTTATGTGTCTCGTACAAAGCCCGAGAAAGAGGCTAAACGTTGTTTGACCCCGCTGGGGAGAATCATTGTACAAAGCCCAAGAGAGAGGCTAACTTCACGGGAGAAGGATCTTTATACAAAGCCTAAGAGGAGGCTATCGCGACTGTTCAGTTAAGTGACAGGTCCAGTATACTGATTTTTAAAGAGAAAACCAGTTCTTATATGAGCAATGTTGTACTCGAGGATTTGATTCGAGGATCCGGGTTATTCCTGTTCTTTAAGGAATTGGGAAATTCGAAAGGTATTGAGACTGTCCGAGTCGGCGGGGTTCCTTCCTATTCTTGAAGGGGTCACTTGAGAATGTCTTTGAGACTCAAGGAGATTAGACTGCCCAAGTCTAGAGTGTCATCTTTTGTACTATGCTTTGAGAAACAGTAGTAGACTCTTTGAAAGGACTGTTCCATACAGATGACTAAGTTCTGTTCCTATACCTCTAGGAGGTCGTCGGGACAATTTGTACGAAGCCCAAGAGGAGGCTGGAAGCTTTTAAGAAGCCGACGGGTCCTTGTACTAAGCCCAAGAGGAGGCTATCATTCCCGGAGGAAGAGATCATTATACGAAGCCTAAGAGGAGGCTGTGAATACTTCTAAGAAGCCGTAGGGTCCTTGTACTAAGCCCAAGAGGAGGCGAGGGTTACTTTAGGAAGCCTGTGGGTCCTTGTACGATGCCCAAGAGGAGGCCGATGCTTTTAAGAAGCCTGTGGGTCCCCAAACCCCGAGAAGTTTAAGACAGGCTATTCACAGAGAATAGATCAAGCCAGGAAAGTTCGAGAATTTGGAAGAAACTCAAGAGATTCCATTCACGGAGAAAAGATCATCTCTGGGGAGTAGAGTTTCTTGACAAGTGCTTTTAAGAAGCCTGTGGGTCCCCAAACCCCGAGAAGTTCAAGACATGCCATTCACCGAGAATAGATCAAGCCAGGAAAGTTCGAGAATTTGGAAGAAACTCAAGAGATGCCATTCACGGAGAAAAGATCATCTCTGGGGAATAGAGTTTCTTTGACAACTTCTACGAGTGACAGTCTATGAAAGGGTTCACCGAGAATGCTGCCTTTCATGTCTCCATATTGTTTAACCCCAAGAGGAGGGAAGACTGTGTCTGGTAATCCTATGGGGATCTAGTTTTGACTATTTAAGAGTGATCAACGGGCTTAATGCTAGACGTAGTTGTCGGGGAAACTCTAAATATCTATACTATTATTACACAGTTGATATGAGTGTGTGAAAGAAGACTTACAGTGAAACAACCCCACAATATAGTAATATGTATATGAAAGCGGTAAATGAAAGCGATAACTACTTACTCGGTTGTAGAGCTTCCATGCTGTTTGGTTAGTTGTTCAACAAAGAAAGATTGAAAACAACAGTATATTCAAAATCAAAGGAGAAAGTGCTTTGAAAAAGAAAGATTTGGGGCTTACAGCTCAAGGAGAGGCCCAGTGTTTTATCAGTGAGCGCACTGTTGTTTTTGTACAGAGGGACTTATACAAGTGACTGAGGCCCAAAAAGGTTTTCTGTACAAAGGGATGGGTCTTACACTCTCTCAAGAGGCCCAAAAAGTTTAAAGAAAAAAAGTGGGGCTTATAACACGAGGGTAGGCCCAGATGATTTTTCCGTTTGAAATTGCGATCGCGCCGAGGTTTTCTTTTAACGCAGAGGGGCTTATACAATATCTGAGGCCCAAAGTGATTTTGGTTAAAAGGGGGTTGGGTCTTACACTCTATTAGAGGCCCAAAAATTTTGAATGGGTCTTATAGCTCAAGGAGAGGCCCACAAGGTTATTTTTCAAAAGGCGACGATCGCGCCGTTTGTTTTTGACGGTATCGGGACTTATACAATACACTGAGGCCCAAAAATGGTTTGGTCAAAAAAGGATTGGATCTTACACTCTATTAGAGGCCCAAAATGTTTTGAAAATGATTTATGAGGGTTGAATTAATCCAAAAACCCTAATTTGTTTTCAAAATGTGTTTTAATTGAATAAAAATTCAATTAAAATGATCAAAATTGTTTAACATAGGAAAAACGAATTGTAATATTGGATTAATGCTTCAAAAATTAAGTATTGACCTACAAAATAATTAGAAAGCATTAAAAGTTGCAAAATCAAGGTGGAAAAAATATTTTAAATGTTAAAAACAATTAAAACATTAATTCTTTGCAAAAATATCAATTATACAAAATAAATAATATTTTTGGGATTTTTTGGGAAAATAAAATATTTTAACATTTTTGTGAATTATTAAAAAAAGAATCAACTCAAAATTATTAAAACTCAGAGAGAAATTAATTTTTGAATCAATTAAATAAAATCACAAAATTCAAATATTTGAATTTATGAAAATGGCGCCAAGAACATGGACCAAGAACACGCGCGTTTTCTGTCTTGTCCAGATTTGCATTTTCTATCCAATCTCACTTAATACTTGATTATATCATGCAATCCACATATCAATATGCTCGTCTCAACCTCACGATCATGTTTATGACAATTAATTTCATTTAAATTAAGCATAAAACAAGAAATCACGATAAATCCTTATGAACCCTAATTTCTGCTTGAAGGCTGGGATTTTTAACACACGATTCAAACAAAGCAATTACTTGAGGGGAAACATTCCATGCATGATTATGAACATTTGGCAAAAGTATTGTGCGAGGAAATATGCATAGATTGAGAGATGACCAAGTTTAAGCTTACCTCTAGGTCGTGACAGCAAGAGCAAATTGATTTCTGAGTAGGAGGTGTTACAGATGAATTGTGATGATCTGAACAGCTTCCCTACACCCTATGGAGTGTGTTTGAATGCTTGGACTTGACTGAGAATGGCTGGATCACTTCATGGCATCTCAACTGCACTTTGGTTAAAACCTTGAACAATTGACTGGTGATTCTGAGAAATCAGTGTTCCAGTTGTTGTTTAAGTGTTTGATCAGCTCACATATGATGTATATGAGGTGTGTGTGTGATTGGTTTGAGTGGAATTGCTCTCTAATGAAAAACCCGATAGTGACTTGCTAAGAAAGGCATTTTTGAGAGTGAGAAGTGGTTTTTGAGAAAGGCAAGTGTTGTAGGCCTTTGGTGTACTTAAACTGATCACAATTGAGCTCTATTTATAGTAGAGTAAGTTTGTTTTGGGATCCACAGTGAATGGCAACTGCAGCAGGTGTTTGTTCAATGTTGGCCAATGGAAATCCAAGTCTCCTCTAGCCATTGACTAGAGGTTAGGGCACAGGGCTGTGGTTCCCTTGGTCTTGGATAAGTCTTGACTGAATTCAGTTGCAAATGGCTCAGTCCATGCCACCTTGATGCTTCCATTGAATGCTCAAATCCAAAATTGGAGTCTTGTCCCTATTTTGGCCATTCTAGGTTCAACATGTTATTTCTTGTTCCAAAGACTTTGGAGGCTTGGCCCAGTGATTGTCCCCTTTAGATTCAATCCTCAGACGTGTCCAAGTGGATAGGAGCATTTGGATTTGGCTGATTTTGGCAAATCGAGCAAAAATGCAAATTCTGCCTTGCCTTGGCAGATTTCAGCAAGGCAACTTTCCAATGTCATATCTCATGACTCAAATTGAATTTGGTAATGTTCTTGGCCATTTTGGAAAGCCCTTACATGATACAACAACTGTTTGAACATATTTGGTTTTGATCTCTTTTGAATCCAAGTGAAAAATCCCCCTACATTTGGCAAAAAGTAGGGTAAAATCTGACTTACTGAAATTTTCACTAAGTGTTGGAACAAAGTGACTTTTCTTGATTTTGATCACTCCATAACTCAAAATCCATGAGGAGTTGGAATTAGGTCTAGTTGAAGTTTTTGTAGAGGGCAATGAGATCTACAAATCATGCCTTGGATGGGAGAAAATGGCTTTGTGGTTTAGGAGTTATGACCCTCCAAAGTTAGTACCCTAGCCACTTTATTTTTAACTTAGAAAATTTTCTAAGTTTTTTATGGTTACCCCTTTTACAAGTTACCCAACTTTTCTTGATTTTTCTTGATGAATGATGATTCAAATCATACATTAACATCATTTTAGGGTTAAAAATCCATTTTGGTGAAAAATCTCAAAAAGTCAAAGTTGACTTTTGTGCACAGTTGACTTTTTATCAGATGAATTCCAAACTGTGCAATTCTTCAGGAAATCATGTCCTTGACCTAAATAAAACTTGATGGACATGTTCCATGGGTGTCATAGGGTATATTGATGCATGTCATAGGGCTTGGGAGCATGCCCTGGTCAAAAGTCAAAGTTACAGTTGATTTTTTCCTTAAAACCCTAACTGTGGTGCAGATGAAATTGAGACTTGTTGCTCAAGCTTCATGGATTAATCCATTGTTGCAAATGGATCAATATAGTTCATTAGAGACCCTTAAACCCTCTATTGAGGTCTTGGCTCATGATTTGTCCCAAAAGTCAACTTAGGGGTGAATTAGGTCAAGAAACCCTAATTCCTGATTTTTGATGAATGCATCCCCTGAGGTAAAATTGACTTGATGATTGGGTCCATGAGGTTCCATGGAGTATATTAGGTTAGGTTTTGGATCATTGGCTTGTGCCCAGATGAAAATTTTCCATCTGGAGGCCCTGGTCGACCAAAACCCTAATTTGGTGACACTGTCGATCTTGAGACTTGATCCACCTAGAAGGGAGAAGCCTTGTGCTTAATCCTTGAATTGGGAGTCCTTTTTATCCATTGTGGATGTTTTAGAGGTTAGACAAGTTGAAGATCATATCATTCCTTGATTGATCCTTTGTCTAAGCCCTCAGAGAGGGCTTGAAACCCTAATTTTGATTGTAGTGAATGCTCACCCATCTTTGGGGAGACTGATGAAGTATGATGGTTCCTCCATATTGTGATCATGATTTTCACAATGATGGGAAATCTTAGTGGTCAAAATTTAGGGTATGACAGATGCCCTTATTTAATCTTCTTGGACACGAAGGTGTGAATGACGAAGGTATTCGGGCATTCGGGGTGCAAGAGGATTAAATATCGGAATACCCGAAATTTTGATGGTGGTTATGAATGGTAGCTTACGCATTCATCTTCTTTAGCTAAGCAATGATGCTTAGAAAAGGTAAACTTCCCCTCGATCCTGGTTTCCTACCAAGGAACTGGTCTTAGTTTCTGATTTAAACTTCCCCTCGATCCTGGTTTCCTACCAAGGAACTGGTCTTAGTTTTTAAAATAAACTTCCCCTCGATCCTGGTTTCCTACCAAGGAACTGGTCTTAGTTTTTTTCGGTAATAAACTTTACTGACAAGGGACATTATTCGTAGCGGTTTTCCCTCAAACTTCTCGCCGAATTTTCCTGGGGAGATGCCATTTGAGTGGAAAAAGTTTCGATGTCAGATTTGCTGGGGAACCCAGTCGTCTGAGTTGTAAAGGTGTACAAACTTCTCTGTTGGAGATACCATTTGTTGACTCTACTTGGGGAATGCGAGTCCCTTGAGAGACTGCATTCGTTTGGGGTCTTTACATCATACTTTCTCGGAGATCTTCTCGGAGAAATGCCATATGATATGATCCAATTTTGAGGTGCCGATGACCTTTTCATCAGTGGGTTTTTTGGAGAAAAACTGCCGTACTGTCGAATTTCCGATTTAGGAGGCTTTCTCTCTGGATTTTCTTTAATCCGGGAAAACAAGGATATCATCGTCAATGGCGAAGAGTGATGTTAACTGAGGGCTCTCTGGTCTTTCAGAGGTTCAATTTATCAAAGTGGTCGAGGACCCAACTTCAATCCAGAAATAAAATTGGAAGAGAGAGAATGTTCAGACGTAACACTTCCTGACGAGGAAAGGGTTGACAACTCGATTGAGAGGACTTTTATCACTAGGGGATAAGACCGACCAGAGTGATAGTGATGCAGTATGAAATGAATGTAAGTCAATAATGCATGATGTATGTATGTTTATGCTGACAAAACTGACGCGACTTACAAACTGACAGGTGAACACGACTGGATACTCGGCCATCGCAGGGCGAAGAAGTACCGTTGGTTCAGAATAGCAATTCCACCTTGCTTAGGAGAGATAGTCCCTGTTGGGAGCTATGTTGGTCGGGCTTAGGAGATGAGAACTTGGCCGAGGCGTGTCAGACGAAACAAGGTCTCTGACATAGTTGATCCCTTCATTCAGGCGTACTGGATTAGAAGGAGTACTTTGATTCTGCACTTTGAGGTTCGATTACTTCTGGAGAAGCGACCGATGTTCTTCTGATGTTCAACAGTCAAAAGAAATTGCCATCTTTAATTTAAAAGCAGAAAAAGTTTTAACAAGTAAATTTATTTTTGTTTTATTTCAAGAATCGTTAACAACGTCATTCTGTAAAGCTAAAACAAATAAGAATTACAAACAAAAGCACAAGGGCTCAAATTTTATTGATAAGATGGAGATCAGCCAAACGCGTGATTCCAAAGAGTATTTACAAAGTTAGAAAATGGTAATTTACAGGGAAAAGGGCTACGTTGAAACATAACGACGACTATCCTTCTACCAACTTTGAATTCGGGACATCCTGAGCTTCTGTCGAAGATGACCTTGACTGGAGTTTTCTGACGGATGATGTAACTGCTGCTGCTGAGGGACTTGCCTCTGTTGAACATAGTTACTTGCCATTATCCCTAATTTTTGCCTGGATTGTACTGTGACGTTTCCAATCCACCGGGATGATTTTTTTCTTTTTATGTCTCTAACTTTTTCCTGGACCGCCCTTTCGGGTTCTCAATCCACCGAGACGTTTTTTTTAGTTTAGGCGAAGTATTTCTTGACTACATCAACATTCGTGGGGTAGGCAAATTCCTCTCCGTCCATGGTTGCAAGTCTCAAGGCGCCGCCTGAGAAAGCTTTCGTGACCACATAGGGGCCATCATAATTCGGAGTCCATTTACCTCGCGAATCAGTGAGAAATGACTGTATCTTTTTTAGCACGAGGTCTCCTTTTTTGAAGACACGAGGTCGGACCTTTTTGTCAAACGCCCTCTTCATTCTCTGTTGATACAACTGACCATGGCATAGTGCCGTGATTTGCTTCTCCTCGATCAGATTCAATTCGTCGTGTCGGCTTTGACACCATTCAGCTTCGGTGAGCTTAGCTTCCATAAATACTCGGATTGACGGGATCTCTACTTCTATGGGGAGCACTGCTTCCATGCCATACACTAGAGAGAAAGGGGTTGCCCTTGTTGAAGTGCGGACAGATGTGCGATAACCGTGAAGAGCAAAGGGTAGCATTTCGTGCCAATCTTTATAGGTTACAACCATCTTTTGAACGATCTTCTTGATGTTCTTGTTAGCCGCTTCTACCGCTCCGTTCATCTTGGGTCGGTAGGGAGATGAGTTATGGTGTTTGATCTTGAACTCTGCGCACAACTCTTTCATCATCTTATTGTTCAAGTTGGATCCATTATCGGTAATGATCTGGCCTGGAACACCATAACGGCAGATGATATTGTTTTTGATAAATCGGACCACCACTTGTCGGGTTACATTAGCGTATGATGCTCCTTCGACCCACTTGGTGAAATAGTCAATGGCTACCAGGATGAACCGATGTCCGTTTGAAGCCTTAGGTTCGATCAAGCCAATCATGTCGATTCCCCATATGGAAAATGGCCATGGGGAAGAGAGAACTTTGAGATGTGATGGCGGTACATGAATTTTGTCGGAGTATATCTGACACTTGTGACACTTCCTCATGTACTTGTAGCAGTCGAATTCCATTGTCAACCAATAGTACCCTGCTCTTAGAATTTTTCTTGCCATTGTATGTCCGTTGGCATGAGTGCCAAAGGATCCTTCATGAATTTCTTTCATAAGCATGTCTGCTTCTGGTCTGTCTACGCATCGGAGCAAGACCATGTCAAAATTTCTCTTATAGAGAGTGTCACTGCTCAGGAAGAAGTTTCCAGCCAATCTTCTGAGGGTTTTTCTGTCTTTTCTGAGTGCCCCAGATGGGTACTCCTGTTTCTGAAGGAAGCATTTGATATCGTGATACCAAGGTTTATCGTCTATGACTGCTTCGATCGTGAAGATGTAAGCGGGCCTTTCAAGGCGCATTATGTCGATCTTAGGTATATCATTCCATTGACCTACACTAATCATGGAAGAGAGAGTGGCTAATGCATCAGCCATGTGATTCTCCTCACGAGGGATATGATGAAACTCAACTCTGTTGAAGAAAGGTAGCAACCTTCTTGCGTAGTCTTTGTAAGGAATCACTCCTGATTGGTATGTGTTCCAATATCCTTTTATTTGATTGATAACCAAGGCTGAATCGCCGTATACGTCCAAGTTTTTGATCCTTAAATCAATTGCTTCTTCGAGACCCATAATACAAGGTTCGTATTCGGCCTCGTTGTTCGTACATTTGAACGTAAGTCTGGCAGTGAAAGGAATGTGGGTACCCTGAGGGGTAACAATGATTGCCCCAATTCCGTTTCCATAATGATTAACTGCTCCGTCAAAGATTAGTCCCCATTGGGAACCCGGTTCTGGCCCTTCCTTCGGTAACGGTTCATCGCAATCTTTCATTTTTAGATACATGACATCTTCGTCTGGGAAGTCAAACCCGATTGATTCTTGATTGTCAATCGGTTGATGAGCCAAATGATCGGCTAAAATACTCCCCTTAACGGCTTTTTGAGCGTGGTACTCTATGTCATATTCTGATAACAGTATCTGCCAACGGGCAATTCTTCCCGTGAGAGCAGGCTTTTCGAAGACGTACTTGATTGGATCCATTTCTGAGATTAACCAAGTAGTATGACAAATCATGTATTGGCGAAGATGTTTGGCTGCCCAAGCCAAAGCACAACAAGTTTTCTCAAGCATCGTGTACCGAGTTTCGCAGTCGGTGAATTTCTTGCTCAAATAGTAAATGGCAGACTCTTTCTGTTTGGTTTCGTCTTGTTGGCCAAGTACACATCCCATTGAGTCCTCTAAGACTATGAGGTAAATGATCAGTGGCCTTCCTTCCACTGGAGGTGATAGAATCGGAGGATTCAACAGATATTCCTTGATACTGTCGAAGGCGGTTTGACAATCTTCTGTCCAAACGCAATCCTGGTTCTTTTTGAGTAATTTGAAAATCTGCGCACACGTGGCGGTCATAAGGAATATGAACCTGGAGATGTAGTTCAAACGTCCCAGGAATCCTCTGACTTTTTTTTTCAGTTTTCGGAGAAGGCATTTCTTGAATAGCCTTGACCTTGTCAGGATCAACCTCAATTCCTTTCTGGCTGACGATGAACCCTAGTAGTTTCCCTGAATGGACACCGAAGGTGCACTTGTTGGGATTCAAGTGGAGCTTGAATTTTCTTAGACGTTCGAATAATTTTGACAGATGTTCAACGTGCTCACTCTCTGTTTTTGATTTTGCAATCATATCATCGACATACACTTAGATTTCTGTGTATCATGTCATGAAACAGAGTAGTCATGGCCCTTTGATAGGTTGCCCCGGCATTCTTCAAACCGAACGGCATTACCTTGTAACAAAAGGTGCCCCATGGGGTAATGAACGAAGTTTTCTCCATGTCTTTCGGCGCCATTTTGATCTGGTTATAGCCCGAGAATCCATCCATGAAGGAGAAAATTTTGAACTTTGCTGTGCTGTCTACCAGCATGTCAATGTGTGGTAAAGGAAAGTCGTCCTTTGGACTTGCCTTGTTCAGATCCCTGTAATCAACACACATTCTGACCTTTCCGTCCTTTTTCGGAACGGGTACGATGTTGGCTAACCATTGAGGATATTCAGATGTGGCGAGGAAACCCGCGTCAATCTGTTTCTGCACCTCCTCTTTGATTTTGATGGCCATGTCCGGGTGAGTGCGTCTCAACCTTTGCTTTACTGGCGGACATTCCAATCTCAATGGTAAGTGATGTTCCATGATGCTGGTATCCAACCCTGGCATATCCTGATAGGACCAAGCGAATACATCGGGAAATTCTTTGAGAAGCTTTATCAAACTCTCTTTGGCAGTTGGACTGAGCAGTGCCCCAATCCTGATTTCTTTTCTCTCTTTTTCTGAACCCAAGTTTACCGTTTCCAACGGCTCTTTGTGAGGTTCAATGGACCTTTCCTCTTGTCTGAGTAGTCGAGAGATCTCTTCTGGAATTTTGTCGTCATTTTCTTCTTCAGCCTCGAATACCGGGAACTCAAAGTTGGGAGAAGGCATCGGATCGTATGTTTCAACGGGGTTTAAAACAAGAAATCTGCATGACGTGATGATTCGTGTTTAGAAGAGATAGAGAAAATGCAAGTGTGTGCAGTTTTTTTATTTTATTACTGTTTGTTTTTATTTGAATTGTTTTTTAGGATTACCATTTTCTGAAAAAGCAAAAAGAGAAAACAGCAATTAATGCGGAAATTACAGAACAACGTTATTTTATTAATGAACAAGTCGATCCTTGAAACTACAGCCCTATAAAACAAAACTCTGTCGCTTTGGGCGAAGCGAAGAGGGAAAATTTACAAAAAGCGAGCCCTATCAAAACATCTGTTTCACCTGGGCAGGGTGAAAGGTAAAAGATGGCAATTACTTTGATTGGCGAACGACCTTCGGAACATCGACAGCAACCCATTGGCGGCGAACTCCTCGGTGAATCACAAAGTCTGGCACCTTCCTTGATTTGTCTTCAGAAATAACGCTGATTTCTGGTGGAGCGGGATCATTGGAATCTGTCTCCCAGGCATAATTGTCATAGGAGAATTCCTCAGTTGCATTTTGCAGAGTAGTTGTGCTCTCAGCTATATCTCCCCATCCAGTAGGCTGGATATCTTCGAGCCTGATACGAGAGCTTTCGGGAGCGGTGTACTTGACCATATAGTCGTATTTCCCACTCGGTTGTCCCAAGGTATCCCACACTTCTTTGGAACTGGAGGAATCATCTCTCTCGATGACGTTAACCTCAGGAAAAGCATAATTGATGAATTCAAGTCCTGCAAATGTTGCAAATTCATCTTCATGTTGAGTAATTTCTGAATGACCCGAGTGTTGATCCCATGACATGGTGGGGACACAGGTATTCTGTTCAAAAATGGTCAGCTGATTTTCATTGTTCGGCTGACTCTCTTGCCCCAAGTTTCCTGGGTAAGGCTGCCAAATTGGCAGACCATCCATTGGGCCATAGTAATTGTGGTCAAAGTTGTCTTTCATCAGAGTGTCTTCCTCTAATGAATTTGGCGGAGCACGACATCCTTCCGGATCACAATCTCCATATATCATTTCAATGTCTGACCTTGGTATAAATCTCGGACTCTGTGCGGGATAGCAAAATGGCATAGGCACCTCTTCCTGAGACATATAAGCGTCCTCGTTCAGATAAGACTTCCATTCTTCATCTATGTCGGAGGGATCTTCCTCATTGATAGCATGTACTGCTTGAGACTCTGGGTGAAGAAAACCTCCACTGTGGAAGAAGTTTTGAAGGGGATGAAGACTTTCATCGTTGGCAGCTGTCTGGGTACAGGTTGCAGAAAAACCAAGACCCTTCCTTGTTTTATTGTCAATTGGAATGACAAGCCGTCCCCATCGTGTTGTATCAGTACTCTCGACCGCTTTGATAGCATCTTTGTATGAGGAAATCGAGGTTCCTCCTTGGGATTGATTGTCCTTGCCCACCGACAGTGCTTGGAACTGAGTTCCAATAACCTCCTCGAGTTCTATGCCAGTAGATGATGACAAGTTTCTTACAAGCAAGGCTTGTTCCCCACAAACCGTGACAAGTTGATCGTTCTTGACGAACTTTAGCTTTTGGTGGAGGGTCGAAGTGACCGCTCCAGCCTGATGTATCCAAGGTCTTCCTAATAAACAACTGTACATTGCCCGGATGTCCATGACCTGGAAAGTGACTTGGAAAGTGTGAGGACCAATAGTTATGGGAAGATCAACTTCGCCGATAACTATTTTTCTGGATCCATCGAACGCTTTGACGACAACCTCGCTGATTCTCATCGGAGGGCCTTTGAATGATAATTGCATCAAAGTGGACTTCGGCATAACATTCAAGGCTAACCCTGTGTCTACCAGTACGCTGGCTAAAGCATCATCCTGGCAGTTAATTGTGATATTGAACGCCATGTTATGACGGCGACCCTCTTCAGGTAATTTCTCATTACTAAATCCCAAATTATTGCAGGAAGTGATGTTAGAGACAATGCTATCGAACTGTCTGATTATTACATCCTGTTCCACAAAGGCTTGCTCCAAGACTTTCTGTAGAGCCTCCCTGTGGGCTTCTGAACTGAGTAACAATGATAAAACTGAGATCTTTGAAGGAGTTTGTAACAGTTGATCGATAATGTTGTATTCACTCCTTTGGATGAGCTTCAGCATCTCATCATTATTTTTCGAAAGGTCGGGATTACTGGATTGACCGACTGGTGGATCAGGAGTTTCTGTCTGAAGTTCCTTTTCCTTGTTAAGTTCTCCAACTCCTCGGTTGAAGATTCTACCGCTCCGTGTTACACGACTGATGTCTGCAATATTCACGACGGAGGGTAATGGAATTTCCTTTCCATTTTCAACTGTTGTTGCACCATATTTGTAAGGGATAGCCTTAGTTGATTCATACGGTAGTGGTTCCAATAGATAGATGACTACGGGAACCTTCTGATTTTTCTGACCATCATAAGTAATCTCGATCCGTTCCCGGTTGGGAACCCTAGATTCGTCAAGTAGAGGGATGATGGCAAAAACATCCCTGGTCTGGTGACGACCAGAGATTGTGACAACATCCTCAATTTGATTGGCAAGGTAGTTTGACGTCCATTTGATGGGTCTAGAACCCGGATATGGACGAATCTCTCCACGATCCACCTGACCCTGAAGAGCTGCTCTCACAAGGTAACACCCTTGGTTACTTTCCGAATAGACACTACAACGGTCATAATTGTGTGGTGGCACTTGGCCACGCCCACTTTGAATACAATGTAACCTCACTAGGTTAGCTTCCACAGATCGGACATCCTGACTTTGACGTCGAGTAGGATTCCTGTTACTGATACTAATTTGCTGAGTATCTTCATCCATATAGATTGGCATCCACCAGTGATTTAACAAGTGCTGAAGTGGCTCCTGGACAAGGGTACAACCTCGATCATTTTCGCAACCTGCTTTACAGCTGTGATAATTATGTGACACCAGGAATCCGAGTCGGACCTGTTCAGCATGTAACTCTACCAGGTTGGTATTCATCACGCGAATATCAAAGATCTGAACCATGTTGATCTGATAAGAATTCCTATCATGGTAGTCTTGGATCCATCCAAGATCCATCTGATGCTGAAGGGCCTCTTGTATGAAAGAGCATCCCTGTTTGTTTACCGAGTAAGTCAGACAGGAATTGTAATCGTGTCGCGGCAGATTATGATACTGGCTTTGCCTTGAGTTCATCGCCACCAAGTTGACATTCATTGCACGGATATCGTGGTTCTGAATGACGTTAGAATTCATGTAAACCATGTTAACTCCACGAACTCGGTGCTCTTGGATCCATCCGAGATCCATCTGTTCCTGTAGAGCTGCTTGCACCATAGAACATCCCTGATTGTCTTTAGAGCAGATATCACACTGGTGATAATTATGAGGTGGCACATGGCCATATCCACTCTGTCTACAATGCATCTTGACCAGATTGGTTTTCAACAAGAGTACATCGTGAATTTGATAGACATCGTTAGTCTCTCCTTCTATCAAATTGACTGCAGCCTTCTCGTGTTGAGGCAGCGGGTTCGTGAGAACATTATGATTCGTATCCTAGTAGGATAAGACCCCGCTCCTAACAAGTGTTTGCACGTCGGACTTGAAATTGAGACAAGTCTCTATGTTATGCCCTGAACCTCCTTGATGATAAGGGCAAGTTTGATCCACCTTAAACCAAAAAGGCGGATTAGCCGGTACTGTAAGAGGGGACTTAGTCTAAATGTGCCCCTTGGCTAGCAGTAATGGAAACAGCTCTGCGTATGACACGGGTATAGGATCAAATCCTGGTGGCCGTGTTGTACGGTTGTTGTTGTATGGAGGACAAGCCTGCTGAAGAGGCTGTTGTGTCCTTTGTTGATCAGGTTGGCTCTGCGCAACCTGAGGTTGATACGTAGGAATAGACGCAGGGTTGATAGCAGGAGTCACAGCTGCTACCGGTTGATAACGTCGCCTTTGCTTTCCGAGATAGATATTCCCAATATCTTGCTCTTTTTTCTTAGGGAGAGCACCACCGTATTTTTTAGTACCGCTCGTCGATCTAGTGTCTTTTACCAAACGTCCTTCTCGGACGGCTTCCTCAAGACGTACGCCCATGCCAACCATTTCGGTGAAATCACTGGGCACACTGGCAACCATTCGGTCATAGTAAAATGAGCTTAAGGTCTTTAAGAAGATCTTTGTCATCTCTTTTTCCTCCAGAGGTGGACAAATCTGAGCGGCAATTTCACGCCACCTTTGAGCATACTCCTTAAAGGTTTCCTTGTCCTTTTGCGACATCGATCTGAGTTGATCTCTGTCGGGTGCCATGTCCAAATTGTATTTGTATTGTTGGACGGAGGCAGTGCCAAGATCTCTGAATGTACTGATCGTGGCACGGTTTAAACCCATGTACCATTTTAATGCGGCACCGGTTAAACTATCCTGGAAGTAGTGAATCAGTAGGTCCTGATTTTCCGTCTGAGCTGACATCCGCCGAGCGTACATCACCAGATGGCTTTGAGGGCAAGAGTTACCCTTGTACTTTTCAAAGTCGGGAACTTGAAATTTGTGCGGGACTTTCACATTTGGGACCAAGCAGAGATCTGCGGCGTCCTTTCCAAATAGATCCTGACTGCGAATGGCTTGCAGTTCCTTCTGCATTTCCAAGAACTGCTCTTGGAATTCCTCCATTCTGTCAAACATAGTTTCCTTCTTAACAGAAGGTGTCTGAGGAATCTGTCCTTCCGAGACAGTGTGCACCACAGGGGGTGGGACTGTGACTACGATAGTGAGTCTTGGCGTCTCCCGAAGTTTGTAACCTTCAGGAGCCTTCAGTATGCCTCTGGCATCTTCGCTTTCCCAAAGTTTGTAACCTTCAGGCCTAGAGGCTTCTGTTGTGATTCCCTGATCTTCAGTGATCGACGGAACATATCCTTCCGGGATATTGTTAACAGGCATGCCCCAAGGACGATCTTTCGGTATTTGATACCTAGGATCATATTTCTCCACTATGGGCATTGAGGTGATCTCTGAGATCACATTTCGTTGTAGCTGAGCTTCTTCCATGGCTTGCATGTCGTTACGAAGCTTTCTCATATCCTCTCTCAGAGCGTCGATCTCTTCCTTCAACTCTCTGTTTTCTTCCTCAAGATCATACATCTCTTTTTGACGATTGGCCCAAGTATTATATGAATGAGACAGTTTAACTCTAGAACCGAGACACAAACATGAGATTCGTAGGTAAGAAGAATACGCGATGTGAGAATGATGAATGCAATGATTATATTAATTGTTTTTTGGTTTAATCAAAATAAACTTCGACAATTAGATTGCAAATATCAAACGGTGGGGAAACCCCTTTTTATTGAAATTCAAAGGATTACAGAAATACAAATACAGTAGATTACAAGGTACAGAAACAGAAACCTAAACTAATGGGTCCCGAGTCCTCTCTGAAGAGAAATCGGGTGCTGATCCTGATATCTTCCTTTTCTTTGACCGGGGCTCTTGGGCCGTTGTCGGGTTGTCATTCCTTTGCCAGGTGAAAGGAGCGAGCAAATTCCTTTGGTCATTCTGATTCTCTACAGCATGTTGCTCCAAAATTTCAATCAGAGCATCCTTATCTTTCAGCAATTGCTGTATTTTGATGCACTCTACGTCGAGGGTGCGGTACTTGTTCTTCCAAGACCTTCTCTCCTTTTGAAATTTGTTGAGAGTAACCTGAAGCTTTTCAGTTTCCGTCATGAAGTACATGACAGATTCCCTCGGCGGAAGAATTCCATAACGAGGATAAGGCATCTTTAGCTTGAGAGCTCTAGTTTGTACCCAATGGAGATAAGGCTCCACCGAGACACAGTCTGGTTTTCCCAGAGACTCTCGTCCTTTCTTATGAACATGCTTCCAAGCGTGCACTATTTCCATCTTTAGTGCTCTGTCATTTTCTCCTTCCTTGAAGAAAAGACCTTCCAGATGAACACCCCGTGGGACGTGTCTCATCGGGTATCCAAATTAACGGCGAACCAACACCGGATGATAGTTGATTCCTCCCTTAATTCCTATAAGGGGTACGTTGAGGAAGTTTCCACAACGGTTAATGATCCTGATTCCATCATAGATCCTATTACACCAATCTATATCAGAGTTGGTAAGAGACATGATCTTCTGCGACCAACGTAAGGCACTCTTGCAATCCCAAAAAGCAGCAGACTTGGGCAAGTGAGAGATAAACCATTTGTAAAGAAAAGGTACACATCATGTGATCTCCCCTCTGCTGTACAAATTTCCCAAGTGTACAGAATGATACGCATCTGCGAGCAAAGTTGGCACAGGGTTTCCAATGAGAAAAACCTTAATGGAGTTGATATCGACGAAATTATTAATGTTGGGAAACAAAAATAACCCGTAGGCGAGCAAGACAAAGACGCTTTCAAAAGCAGTCACGTTCCCTATACTGGCAAAATACAGGGCTTTCTTGGTCAAGAACTGGGCTGGCAAAGCTTGGATGCCACCCTTGGTAGTTAGGCGAGTCCTAACCTCAGACTCGTCCAAATGAATTGCTCTTGCAATGGTCTGATTCTTTGGAATTTCTTCTAGTCCAGAAAATGGAGCTCGATCTGTGATATGTAAATCGATCAGATGAGAATACTCCTCCAGCGTTGGTGCGAGCTGGTAATCCGGGAATGTGAAACAGTGATAAACCGGATCGTAAAACTGAATGAGCGCATCCATGATTCCCTCAATCACATGGACTCTTAATAGTGGTAGCAAACCTACGTGTTTGGCTCTGAAAGCCTCTTGGTTTGTGATCATCCTCGCTAACCTTCTCAAATCCTCTAGCTTTGGAACCTTGAAGGTATAACTATGAGTTCTCCTTCTACCGAAATCCATTAGTGCAATCCTTTTCTCTGATATTTGCAATCACAGTCTCAGTTTAATTTGAAAAACAGAGAGACTAGAAGAGAATTTTTTTTTGTTTTAATGTTTTTTAAATGAATGCATGAATGCAGCACACAAAAACATAGAAAAAACATGGGGTCAAAGGGTCGTTGTCATGAAGTCAAGGCTCTACCCATCCCCAAAGGTTTATACTAGGATGATTTTTGTACCTGTACTCATTATCATCAGCTCCTCCCAGGAAAGCAAAACAACAAGCGGATCGCCAGCGAGTTGTAGAGCAATCTTAGAGTAAGTGCCATTCACCGAGAATAGATCACCAGCCTCAAATGAGGGTAGTATCGCGTAACAACTATTCCCGATAGTTTCCGCACTACAAAAGGGTTTGGCTCCTCAGCTTCTCAGACATCACAATCGGCCCATTGTCTAGGTGAGAAAATGGGTTGCATTGGTCAGCCTCCACTGAGGTTGATGGTCGACCTCGTCGCCATCACTTATCTTAAGTGTAAACTCAATCTTTCCACATGCGGCATCACACGCATTCCCATTAGCAGAAAAATAAACACGTATAGCAATTAGGAAAGTAGTATATATATTTGTCCAAATCATCCTCGACTTTTAAAAGCTAAGAATCTTAAGTTCCTGACAGAAAATGGTTTCCCGGCGGAGTCACCAATCTGTGGTTTCATTCCAAATTAACGGCGTTTTGACCTAAGATCCTAGTGACGTCAAGGTTTCCACCTAGGGGACAAAAAAGAACAAGATCCCTAAAGAGACCTGCGTATTCCCCAGCAGAGTCGCCATTTTTCTGTGGAAAATGGGGACGATGATGACTAAGGTAAAATAGATCCTCACGTGACTCCCCAGCAGAGTCGCCATTTTTCTGTAGCGAGTGATTTTTGGATGTGGTTGCGAAGCACGATCGCTCTAGTACTACAGTTCGATTCATTTTTTATCCTATTAAAGCTGATGAAGGAAGGGAAATAGATGTCTCCAATTAACCCTGCTTGCATACTGAGATTAAACAGTCAAAACTGTTGGTTTACAGATGCTACAAAGATTCAGGGTTTCTCCTAGGTTTATTTTGTTGACGAGGGGTGCTTTAGGCTATCGGTTGAGAAGTTAGGACGAATATATATGAAAGTATGGGATTTTGGGTTTTTGTTTAGTGTGCTCGCTAAGATTTTTCTTTCAATCTTATGCCTACGTATTCTCGTTTACCGAAACAGGGAAATCAGAGCGTTCGTAGTTCCTCCTATTCTATGGGAGGAAATGGGTGTTTTGGTGTCTTGTTCAAAGCCCAAGACGTGAAGCGAAAGGTGGTTTGTATCTTGTTCAAAGCCCAAGATATGAAGCTAAAGGTGGTTTGTATCTTGTTCAAAGCCCAAGATGTGAAGCTGAAGGGTTTATTTGTATCTTGTTCGAAGCCCAAGATGTGAAGCTAAAAGTGTTGACCTTAGAGAGAATTTGTCATCTCTAAAGAGGGGTCTGTCTGTTACGACTATTTATAAAGGAGAATTACTTTAACCGGGATTTGTGAATCCGGCAATGCCATAATTTCCTTTATAGGGGATTTCAACCTGAAGGAGAAGACTTTAACTCAGTGTAGAGTAATGCCATATTTCCTTAGGAATTTCTCATACTAAAAGAGGGACATTGGCATGGATGTAGATGATCCAGAGGCTTGCCGCTTACAGCAGTTAGATGGAGGGGAAGGAGTTGTTGATGTTTGTGTACTGTGAATGAGGCACAACTTTGATGCTAAAAGGTTAATTGGATCAACCAGTGGTTTTCTTATACAAAGCCTAAGAGAAGGCTAAAAGGTTTTCCTTATACAAAGCCTAAGGGGAGGCTAATATGTGTCTCGTACAAAGCCCGAGAGAGAGGCTAAAAGGTTTTGACTCAACGAGGGAATCTTTTGGTATCTCGTATAAAGCCTGAGATGGAGGCTATTTGACTCAACAAGAGAGTTTTTTGTATCTCGTACAAAGCCCGAGATGGAGGCTAAAGGGTGATTGACTCAACGAGGGAGTCTCTTATGTGTCTCGTACAAAGCCCGAGAAAGAGGCTAAACGTTGTTTGACCCCGCTGGGGAGAATCATTGTACAAAGCCCAAGAGAGAAGCTAACCTCACGAGAGAAGGAACTTTATACAAAGCCTAAGAGGAGGCTATGGCGACTGTTCAGTTAAGTGACAGGTCCAATATACTGATTTTTAAAGAGAAAATCAGTTCTTATATGAGCAATGTTGTACTCGAGGATTTGATTCGAGGATCCGGGTTATTCCTGTTCTTTAAGGAATTGGGAAATTCGAAGGGTATTGAGACTGTCCGAGTCGGCGAGGTTCCTTCCTATTCTTGAAGGGGTCACTTGAGAATGTCTTTGAGACTCAAGGAGATTAGACTGTCCAAGTCTAGAGTGTCATCTTTTGTACTATGCTTTGAGAAACAGTAGTAGACTCTTTGAAAGGACTGTTCTATGCAGATGACTAAGTTCTATTCCTATACCTCTAGGAGGTCGTCGGGACAATTTGTACGAAGCCCAAGAGGAGGCTGGAAGCTTTTAAGAAGCCGACGGGTCCTTGTACTAAGCCCAAGAGGAGGCTATGATTCCCGGAGGAAGAGATCATTATACGAAGCCTAAGAGGAGGTTGTGAATACTTCTAAGAAGCCGTAGGGTCCTTGTACTAACGAGGGTTACTTTTAGGAAGCCTGTGGGTCCTTGTATGATGCCCAAGAGGAGGCCGATGCTTTTAAGAAGCCTGTGGGTCCCCAAACCCCGAGAAGTTCAAGACAGGCTATTCACAGAGAATAGATCAAGCCAGGAAAGTTCGAGAATTTGGAAGAAACTCAAGAGATGCCATTCACGGAGAAAAGATCATCTCTGGGGAGTAGAGTTTCTTGACAAGTGCTTTTAAGAAGCCTGTGGGTCCCCAAACCCCGAGAAGTTCAAGACATGCCATTCACCGAGAATAGATCAAGCCAGGAAAGTTCGAGAATTTGGAAGAAACTCAAGAGATGCCATTCACAGAGAAAAGATCATCTCTGGGGAATAGAGTTTCTTTGATAACTTCTACGAGTGACAGTCTATGAAAGGGTTCACTGAGAATGCTGCCTTTCATGTCTCCATATTGTTTAACCCCAAGAGGAGGGAAGACTGTGTCTGGTAATCCTATGGGGATCTAGTTTTGACTATTTAAGAGTGGTCAACGGGCTTAATGCTAGACGTAGTTGCCGGGGAAACTCTAAATATCTATACTATTATTACACAGTTGATATGAGTTTATGAAAGAAGACTTACAGTGAAACAGCCCCACAATACAATAATATGTATATGAAAGCGGTAAATGAAAGCGATAACCACTTACTCGGTTGTAGAGCTTCCATGCTGTTTGGTTAGTTGTTCAACAAAGAAAGATTGAAAACAACAGTATATTCAAAATCGAAGGAGAAATTGCTTTGAAAAAGAAAATTTTTGGGATTACAGCTCAAGGAGAGGCCCAGGGTTTTATCAGTGAGCGCACTGTTGTTTTTGTACAGAGGGACTTATACAAGTGACTGAGGCCTAAAAAGGTTTTCTGTACAAAGGGATGGGTCTTACACTCTCTCAAGAGGCCCAAAAAGTTTAAAGAAAAAGAGTGGGGCTTATAACACGAGGGTAGGCCCAGATGATTTTTCCGTTTGAAATGGCGATCGCGCCGAGGTTTTCTTTTAACGCAGAGGGGCTTATACAATATCTGAGGCCCAAAGTGATTTTTGTTAAAAGGGGGTTGGGTCTTACACTCTATTAGAGGCCCAAAAATTTTGAATGGGTCTTATAGCTCAAGGAAATGCCCACAAGGTTATTTTTCAAAAGACGACGATCGCGCCGTTTGTTTTTTACGGTATCGGGACTTATACAATACACTGAGGCCCAAAAATGGTTTGGTCAAAAAAGGATTGGGTCTTAAACTCTATTAGAGGCCCAAAATGTTTTGAAAATGATTTATGAGGGTTGAATTAATCCAAAAACCCTAATTTGTTTTCAAAATGTGTTTTAATTGAATAAAAATTCAATTAAAATGATCAAAATTGTTTAACATAGGAAAAACAAATTGTAATATTAGATTAATGCTTCAAAAATTAAGTATTGACCTACAAAATAATTAGAAAGCATTAAAAGTTGCAAAATCAATGTGGAAAAAATATTTTAAATGTTAAAAACAATTAAAATATTAATTCTTTGCAAAAATATCAATTATACAAAATAAATAATATTTTTGGGATTTTTTTGGAAAATAAAATATTTTAACATTTTTGTGAATTATTAAAAAAAGAATCAACTCAAAATCATTAAAACTCAGAGAAAAATTAATTTTTGAATCAATTAAATAAAATCACAAAATTCAAATATTTGAATTTATGAAAATGGTGCCAAGAACATGGACCAAGAACACGCGCGTTTTCTGCCTTGCCCAGATTTTCATTTTCTATCCAATCTCACTGAATACTTGATTATATCATGCAATCCACATATCAATATGCTCGTCTCAACCTCACGATCATGTTTATGACAATTAATTTCATTTAAATTAAGCATAAAACAAGAAATCACGATAAATCCTTATGAACCCTAATTTCTGCATGAAGGCTGGGATTTTTAACACACGATTCAAACAAAGCAATTACTTGAGGGGAAACATTCCATGCATGATTATGAACATTTGGCAAAAGTATTGTGCGAGGAAATATGCATAGATTGAGAGATGACCAAGTTTAAGCTTACCTCTAGGTCGTGACAGCAAGAGCAAATTGATTTCTGAGTAGGAGGTGTTACAGATGAATTGTGATGATCTGAACAGCTTCCCTACACCCTATGGAGTGTGTTTGAATACTTGGACTTGACTGAGAATGGTTGGATCACTTCATGGCATCTCAACTGCACTTTGGTTAAAACCTTGAGCAATTGACTGGTGATTCTGAGAAATCAGTGTTCCAGTTGTTGTTTAAGTGTTTGATTAACTCACATATGATGTATATGAGGTGTGTGTGTGATTGGTTTGAGTGGAATTGCTCTCTAATGAAAAACCCGATAGTGACTTGCTAAGAAAGGCATTTTTGAGAGTGAGAAGTGGTTTTTGAGAAAGGCAAGTGTTGTAGACCTTTGGTGTACTTAAACTGATCACAATTGAGCTCTATTTATAGTAGAGCAAGTTTGTTTTGGGATCCACAGTGAATGGCAACTGCAGCAGGTGTTTGTTCAATGTTGGCCAATGGAAATCCAAGTCTCCTATAGCCATTGACTAGAGGTTAGGGCACAGGGATGTGGTTCCCTTGGTTTTGGATAAGTCTTGACTGAATTCAGTTGCTAATGGCTCAGTCCATGCCACCTTGATGCTTCCATTGAATGCTCAAATCCAAAATTGGAGTCTTGTCCCTATTTTGGCCATTCTAGGTTCAACATGCTATTTCTTGTTCCAAAGACTTTGGAGGCTTGGCTCACTGATTGTCCCCTTTAGATTCAATCCTCAGAAGTGTCCAAGTGGATAGGAGCATTTGGATTTGGCTGATTTTGGCAAATCGAGCAAAAATGCAAATTCTGCCTTGCCTTGGCAGATTTCAGCAAGACAACTTTCCAATGTCATATCTCATGACTCAAATTGAATTTGGTAATGTTCTTGGCCATTTTGGAAAACCCTTACATGATACAACAATTGTTTGAACATATTTAGTTTTGATCTCTTTTGAATCCAAGTGAAAAATCCCCCTACATTTGGCAAAAAGTAGGGTAAAATCTGACTTAGTGAAATTTTCACTAAGTGTTGGAACAAAGTGACTTTTCTTGATTTTGATCACTCCATAACTCAAAATCCATGAGGAGTTGGAATTAGGTCTAGTTGAAGTTTTTGTAGAGGGCAATGAGATCTACAAATCAAGCCTTGGATGGGAGAAAATGGCTTTGTGGTTTAGGAGTTATGACCCTCCAAAGTTAGTACCCTAGCCACTTTATTTTTAACTTAGAAAATTTTCTAAGTTTTTTATGGTTACCCCTTTTACAAGTTACCCAACTTTTCTTGATTTTTCTTGATGAATGATGATTCAAATCATACATTAACATCATTTTAGGGTTAAAAATCCATTTTGGTGAAAAATCTCAAAAAGTCAAAGTTGACTTTTGTGCACAGTTGACTTTTTATCAGATGAATTCCAAACTGTGCAATTCTTCAGGAAATCATGTCCTTGACCTAAATCAAACTTGATGGGCATGTTCCATGGGTGTCATAGGGTATATTGATGCATGTCATAGGGCTTGGGAGTATGCCCTGGTCAAAAGTCAAAGTTACAGTTGACTTTTTCCTTAAAACCCTAACTGTGGTGCAGATGAAATTGAGACTTGTTTCTCAAGCTTCATGGATTAATCCATTGTTGCAAATGGATCAATATAGTTCATTAGAGACCCTCAAACCCTCTCTTGAGGTCTTGGCTCATGATTTGTCCCAAAAGTCAACTTAGGGGTGAATTAGGTCAAGAAACCCTAATTCCTGATTTTTGATGAATGCATCCCCTGAGGCAAAATTAACTTGATGATTGGGTCCATGAGGTTCCATGGAGTATATTAGGTTAGGTTTTGTATCATTGGCTTGTGCCCAGATGAAAAATTTCCATCTGGAGGCCTTGGTCGACCAAAACCCTAATTTGGTGACACTGTCGATCTTGAGACTTGATCCACCTAGAAGGGAGCAGCCTTGTGCTTAATCCTTGAAGTGGGAGTCCTTTTGATCCATTGTGGATGTTTTAGAGGTTAGACAAGTTGAAGATCATGTCATTCCATGATTTATCCTTTGTCTAAGCACTCAGAGAGGGCTTGAAACCCTAATTTTGATTGTAGTGAATGCTCACCCATCTTTGGGGAGACTGATGAAGTATGATGGTTCCTCCATATTGTGATGATGATTTTCACAATGATGGGAAATCTTAGTGGTCAAAATTTGGGGTATGACACTACCCTCATTTGAGATTACTCTAAGATACTGCAGCTCGCTCGGGTGAACCAGCCTGCTGTTGTTATCCCAAGAGGGGTCAATGATTGTGAGGACAGGTACAAAAAATCACCAGTATAACCTTTGGGGATGGGTAGAGCCATGGCTTCATGACACCGAACCTTTGACCCCATGTTTTTTCTATGTTTTTGTGTGCTGCATTCATGCATTCATTTCATTAAAAAACATTAAAACAAAAAAATCTTCTCTTCTAGTCTCTCATTTTTCAAATTAAACTAAGACAATGATTGCAAATATCAGAAAGGAGATTGCGTTATGGATTTCGGTAGAAGGAAGACTCATAAGTACACCTTCAAGGTTCCAAAACTAGAGGATTTAAGGGGGTTTGTAAGGATGATCACCAACCCTGATGCTTTCAGAGCTAAATACGGAGGACTGCTGTCTCTGTTAAGGGTCCATGTAATTGAAGGAATACTGGCTACACTCATTCAGTTCTATGATCAGGTCTATCAGTGTTTCACATTCCCAGATTACCAACTAACACCAACACTAGAGGAGTACTCTCACCTGACCGATTTACCCATCACTGACCAAGCTCCCTTTTCTGGACTGGAAGAAGTTCCAAAGGATCAAACCATTGCAAGAGCAATTTATTTGGATGAGTCAGAAGTCAGGACTCACATGACCACTAAGGGTGGAATCCAAGGTTTGCCAACCCAGTTCTTGATAAAGAAAGCCCTGCACTTTGCCAGTATATGGAACGTGGCCGCTTTCGAAAGCATTTTTGTTTTGCTCACCTACGGGTTATTTTTGTTTCCCAACATCGATAACTTCGTAGATATCAATGCCATTAAGGTTTTTCTGATTAGAAACCCTGTACCAACCTTGCTCGCAGATGCTTATCATTCTGTACACTGAAGGAATTTATACAGCGAAGGAATGATCACATGCTATGTACCCCTGTTATACAAATGGTTCATTTCCCACTTACCCAAGTCTACTACATTTTGGGATCCTAAGAATACTTTACGTTGGTCGCAGAGAATCATGTCTCTTACCAACTCTGACATCGATTGGTACAATCGAATCTATGATGGGATCAGAATCATTGACCGTTGTGGAAACTTCCCTAATGTACCCCTCATAGGAACTAAAGGAGGAATCAACTATCATCCAATTTTAGTTCGTCGTCAATTTGGATACCCGATGAGGCATGCTGTCGCTCCTGGGATTTTCATCCAGGTACAAACGCGAAAGTGGCACCAAAACAGAGTTGCCAGCAATGTGTATTTATCCCAAGAGAGGGAAAAGAAACACTGCATAAACCTGAGGGAAAGGAAAGAGCACGGTCTTGCGACCAAGAGAGCTGGGTTCGGGAGTCGGTTACGCGAAGGGAAGGTGTTAGCACCCAACACGTCCATCGTACCCGATGGGATCCACGCTTGCTTGTCTCGATCAAAGGGTGTCATCAACTGGATATAAGCTGCTCACTGGAGAACTGGAAAAGAAAGATAGAAAGGAAAAGGGAAAAAGAATGAGAACAAGAAGCAAATGTAGGGAAAATAAAAGAAGTGATCGAATAGGCCCTACCCCATTGCCTACGTATCTCATCGGGAACATGAGAATCAGAGCGACGTAGTTCCCCTCAGCTAAGGGAAAGTTGTTGGTGTTTTTTTAGGGAACGACTAATGTTCTAGCTCAGGTGTTGCAGGCTCACTGAATCGAGTACGTTACCGTCTTGCAAGAGAACGAGGAGAAGCGCGTTCGTACGTTGAGAATGAATGGGATGAGAAAAGAATTCCCAAAGGAAAGACGTTATTGTTTGTTTTTGTCTTTTAAGCAAGAAGCGTTTTGATTATTTTGTGTTTTGTAACACACATTGTATTTAAGTCCTTCATGTAGGATCGAATGCCTCGCATAGCGACCCAAGACGGGACGTACACTAAAAATTATAAGAAATTGAGAGAAGACCCCTCACCCCTTATTCTCACATGGAAGGCTCCAATACAATATTTGTTATGCCTTTATTAAGTGTTTTTTTACTTTTGTTTTGAGATGAGAAGAAGAGACTCAAATGGAAGCAAAAGGTGAAAACTAATGAGGGAGACTAAGACTCAAACCCTAAAGTTGTCATACATGAATGTTCCTATGGTTAATGTGGTTTAAGAAACCTATTCCTAAGAGAAAGGAGAAGAAGAGCAAAAGAAGCAACTTACTTCCAAGATAGAAGTTAAGTTGATCTTAAAGAGGGATGAAGAAGGAGTTATCCAAGGAAAGCATATAAATGCTTATCATGATCACAAGTTGAATTATTAAAAGAAATAGGAGAAGATGAAAGAAAGAAGTGTATGTGGAAGCATATCCACACACTTACTTACCATTTGCACCTACATGAAAAGGTTAGTTCAAAAACTATTTATAAGTAGTGGAATAAGGAAAGGATAACAAGTAGTGCTCAAACAAATTAAGAACCAATGAATAAAGATCCTAAGAGTTAAAAATCATTCAATGTCAGAACCTATACCTAAAGGATGTTCTCTAATGTTAAGATATCTAATACACACCAACTATGCACAAGCAAGGCCTTAAACATCAAAGAAGTGCACTTATGAAAGGAATAGATGAAGAATGAGTGAAAATGCAAAGTGGTCATGCAATAATGCTTCATGAGAGACCAAAGTCAGAACCATATACTATTTATAAAAGTCTTCTAATGCACATGAATCATCACACAAATCATGGATAAAAGAGTACAATTAGAAGAAGTAAGATGAAGGAGAAGTAAGTATAAGAGAAACATGTTCAATTAGATGCACAAAGTGACATATAGAGATGCATAATATGTGAAATGATTGATGAATGCATATGGGCAGTGGCATAACATTGATGAGACGCAAATGGAATGAGGGAAATGACATACAAAATGCAAGCACAAAATATGTAAAGCTCAAGAAGAGATAAGAGGTGGAAACATGTCAAAGTTTCAAATTAGAATGCATAAACTCATATCAAATGCAAATACAAGTCAAAATGACCTATAATAAAACAAAGATGACCTATAATATCATATAAATTCCATATGAAAGATGCACAAACAAATCGTAATGGGATGGCATAAATGCCTACCTAAAACTAGAGTTTAGATGTTAGCAAAATTTCACAAAAGGTCCTCTAATCTAACAAGCATAAACAAATGGCAAATGAAATTGTAAAATCCTGAAAATAGAACACAAATCAACTAAGTCAGAATGTAATCACATGTAAAAAGCATAACACAAAATTCAACAAGAAACGTGCTCAAATGAGTTCACAAATTCACCTTGAAACACATCCAAAGAAAGCTCAAATATGCACATCAAAACACATGAGAAAAATGAGTTTAAAAATGCAACCAAAATATTTTTATATGCTTCAGTATGTTATTTAACCAATTCAAAAAGAATGAGTAAAAAATGTATTGTGAGATGGGAGAAATAAAATGCACAAGTTCAAGTGTCAAAGAAAAGTTCAATTGAAAAAGAAATTGTAAAGAAATTATGGAATTATGTGCAAAAATCCATGAAATCAGAATTAAAAATTATAGAAAATTAACTAAATGTGTTAAGAACACCTATGAATTAATCTGGAATTTTTAGAGTTTATTTGGTATTTTTAAACTAAGAAAATGAAACAATATGGAGAAAGAAACTAAAAATAAGAAGAAATCAAAAGGGAGGTGCAACGTGAGTAATTCTCCAGTTCAAAAGTGGCATTGGGCTTAACATGGGGGTGTGAAAAACAAATTAAATCCAGTCCACTAGGCGCATGCTTGGGTGTGATAGAGTGCACATCAATCAAACATGTTGATGCAATCAGGGCAATACGATTAATCAAGCAACAATCAATCAAGACAAATAAAGGAATCTAACGCATCAAAATGCACGAACACAAAAGCTACCATGTATGCACACGCACGTGAACCTCTGATGAGATAAAATGAAGCACGTGAGAAGTAAGTGGTGCCTCATTAATGTGTTGTTGCATTTCTATTGGTTAGTGGAAAAACAAATTGGCTGCACCAATCAAAAGGCCACACGCGGTTCCTCTCTCTCACTATCATTGAACCATAATTACACTATCATTGAAACAAGCAAGAACATGCCCAATGATTTTTGGACACATCACCGTCTTCATCACTAGCTCATGCACTAAAGGTTAACATTCATACAAAACCGAAAAAACACAGAATTTTTACTAATCTTCTACCTCAAATATCTCCATCAAGTCTTAACAAAAATCAACAAAATGAAATACCAAACTGAAGCCCAAACTTCATAGATCATGAATATACTAATTAAATCTCAAAAAAATCATCCTAACATCAAGAAAAATGGTACGAAAGTGACATGTTCAACGTAAATTTCACAAAATCATAAGATCACATAAACTCCAAATTGAGCAATTAATGATGTGCCATCATTTCAGGACTTTCCAGATGCAATGCATGATTACTAGTTTCACATTATAAATCCCTAACATCATGATGAAATAAAGTAAAAGTTTCAAGATCCCTAACCTTGTGAGATGTAATCGGTGTTTTAGAAACCCAAGAACTTCTTGCAAGACCTTCACATCAACACTTTAAGCCAAATAAAGGCTAAAACCAGATCCTATACTTGATTGGAGCAGAAATTTGGAGTAATGAGTGAAACTTGAGATTTCTTCAATGGTGGATTCAAGAAAATCTAATGCATACAGTAGAAAGAGGAGGTTATGGAGGCGATGCTGCTCAAAGAATCTTCGAAAATGATGAAGAAATGAGCGAAAAATCCTGATCTGAACTCTTGAGAGTGAGAGAGAAACTTGAGAGTGATTATGATGAAAATGTGATTCGTGCAGTGAGAGAAAGAGAATTTAAAGAGAGTTTGAGAGAAGAGTGAGAATGATTTCTCAGAAATCTGAAAAAAATGAGAGAGAGCTTGAAATTGTGTGTGAGTTTGCTTATATAGTTGGGGTTGAGATTTAACTAGTGTGGTTAAGTGAGTTAGTTGAGTGAGTTTGAGCATGGTTAAGTGAGTCCAACCTAACTAACTGAGTTAAGTTAGTTAAGGGCGAGTTGGGACGGTTGGGATGAGGTGAGGTGAAGCTCATGGTACTATGGTGAGGTTGAGTGTGAATGGTGTTGATGTTGTGTTGCTGCAGAATGAATGGCCATGATGTTAGTAGGAGAATGTTTGGCTTAAAGAGGAAAAAGATAGCTGATGTAGGAATGCGTGTGAATTGAATCTCAGTAACAAGGACAATATCAAACACTTCCCACTTTGGCAGCTTGGTTTTAACGCAAACAAGGGACTTTGGTGATGAATATCTCTCACTTTAATGAATGGAAATTTGTGATTTTGGTGGCAAATGAAAGAGGGAACATGGGAGAATAAGTTTGGTGTGGAAATTGAATTGAATAGAGGCTTGTAGGATGGTGTAAAATGACTCCAAACATCATGGTTCAAAACTGGTGCATGGTCGTGGCAAGTTGGTAGGTTGGCATGGCAACATAACTTGGAAAATTCAGCATGAACATATCAACTTTGGACCACTACGACTCCAGCATAACTTGCTCAAATGGAAAAATGCCCAACATCAAAATTGAAGATGACATTGAGATGAACAACTTTTATGTTCAACATTTTTTCATTTGGAGCCTCCATCGTTGAGAAAAGTAGCTTGACATTTTGCCCACCATGTGTTTGATGAAATTATGGCCTATGGGCCTGCGCTTGCCTTGCCATGACTTGGTTTTTGCCCTATTTTTGTCAATCTTTGATCAATCATAACTCTCTCAATATTGATCCAATGAAGGTGTTCTTTGTATGGATTTGAAGCTTAGAACATGAACTTTAATTGGATCAACTTGGGCCTGAAGTTTGGAGCTTTTATCATGGAGAAAGAAAGCCTCAAAGTGTGGTGCAAAATGGTCCAAACTTGCCATTTTTGGAAACCCTAAATATCCAAAAAAGGAAACTTTGTACATTTCTAGATTTTTCATGATTCCTCCATCATTTCTTGATCAAATCTTGTCCATTGAACCTATGTAACTTGAATTTCATGAATTTGACCTTGGAAAGTCAGGAGTTGACTTTTTTCCCTACAAAGTTGACTTTTCCCCAATTTCTTGATTCTCAAGCAATTGACCAATTAAACCTCTTCTGAAATGAATCAATGGGCAATCTCCCATCTATAGACCCTTGAGGACATGTAGAATACCATAAGATCAAGTTTTACCCAAGAAATCAGAAATAAACTGATTTCCTTGCAAACCCTAGTTTTAAGCCCCCAGTCTAGGAGAAAATAGCACATCCCCTAAATCCAAATTCCTCTGAATATGATGGATATCCTGTCTAACAAAGACGAGATATGGCATTTGGAGGTGATAAAAGCTCAAAGATCTTGCCTATTGGGGCATTCTACTCAAGAATTCCAAAACCCTAGTTTGGCACTGATTAGGATGATGTGATTCCCTTGCATTCTCTTGTCAAGCTTGATCCTATGATAAGGTGATGACCCATTAAGACCTCTTGAGGCTCAAGGCTCCTTGGATTTGACTTAGGCACCCTGATCCCATGCCAAAGAACCAATGAAATGCAAATGATGATTATGCCAAAATGCAATGCAGCATAAGCTAGTAAAAGCTAAAAGCAGGAGGGCAAATTTTGAGGTGCTACACATGTCCCGCGTAATACTCATCTGGAAGGTCTTTTCTTCAGGAAACACGTTCACAGGAAAGGAAGAGAGTCTTTAGGAAAACCAGACTGTGTCTCTGTGGAACCTTATCTCCACTGGGTACAAACTAGAGCTCTCAAACTAAGGATGCCTTACCCTCGTCAGGAAGTTCTTCCGTTAAGGGACCTGTCCTTTATTTTATGTCTGATACGGAAAAAGTTCAGGTTACTCTCAATATAGTTCAACAGGAGAAGAAGTCTTGGAAGAACAAGTATCGTATTCTCAATGTGGAGTGTAAGAAAATACAGTAAATGTTAAAAGAAAAAAAATGCTCTGATCAAGATTTTAGAGCAACATGCTGTAGAAAACCAAGATGACCAAAGGAATTTGTTTGCTCCTTTCACTTGGCAAAGGAATGACAACCTGACAACAGCTCGAGAGCCCTGGTCAAAGAAAAGGAAAATACCAGAACCAACACCTGAGCTCTCCTTAGAGAGGACTCATGATCCATTAGCCTAGACATTTCCTTTTACAGCACTATGTAAATTACTGTATTTCCATTCCACAATCTTTGAATTTAATAAAATGGGGTTTCCCCACTGTTTGATATTTACAATCCAATTGTCGAAGTTTATTTTGATTAAACAAAAAAAAATTAATTAATATAATCATTGCATATCATTCATCATTCTCACATAACGTATTCTTCTTACCTACGAATCTCACGTTTGTGTCTCGATTCTAGAGTCAAACTGTCTCATTCGTACAATACTCGGGCCAGTCAACAAAAGAAAATGGATAATCTTGAGGAAGATAACATAGAGTTGAGAGAATAACTCGACGCTCTGAAAGAGGATCTGAGAAAGCTTCATAACGATATGCAAGCTCTGGCAGCAGCCCAGATGCAACAACATAGGACCGTGATCTCAGAGATCACATCTACGCCCATAGTGGAAAAGTATGAGCCTCGATATACCATGCCTAAAGATCTTCCCTGGGCCATGCCACTCAACTATATCCCGGAAGGAAATATTCCGCCGATCACGGAAGATCCAGAAATTGCAGCAGGAACCGCTGGGCCTGAAGGTTACAAACTTCGGGAAAGCGAAGATGTCAGGGGCATGGCAGCAACTCCTGAAGGTTACAAACTTCGAGAGAGGGAAGTACCAAGAGTCACTGCCGTAATGACTATACCACAACCTATGGTACACACTGTCCCGGAAGGACAGATTTCCCAGATACCGTCTGGTGGAAACGAAAGTATGGACGTGAAAATGAGGGAATTCCAGGAACAGTTCCTGGAGATACAGAAAGAACTGCAAGCCATTCGCGGTCAGGATCTATTCGGAAAAGACGCCGCAGACCTTTGTTTGGTCCCCAATGTGAAAGTTCCGCACAAATTCAAGGTGCCCGAATTTGAAAAATACAAGGGTAACTCTTGCCCTCAAAGTCATCTGGTGATGTATGCTCGGAGGATGTCAACTCAGACAAAGAACCAACAGCTACTGATCCATTATTTCCAGGATAGTTTAACCGGTGCTGCACTCAAATGGTACATGGGTTTGAACCGCACTAAGATTGTCACTTTCCGAGATCTTGGCGCTGCGTTCATTTAACAATATAAGTATAATCTGGACATGGCACTAGACAGAGATCAACTCATAGCCATGTCCTAGAAGGATAAGGAAACCCCTAAGGAATATGCTCAGAGGTGGCATGAAATTTCCGCCTAGATTTATCCACCTCTTGAGGAAAAAGAGATGACAAAGATCTTCAAGAAAACCTTGAGCTCATTTTACTACGACAGAATGGTCGCCGGTGCGCCCAGTGACTTCACTGAGATGGTGGGTATGGGATTTCGTCTTGAGGAAGCAATCCGAGAAGGACGTTTAGTAAAAGATGTTGGACCATCAAGTAGTACCAAAAGATACGGTAGTGCTCTCCCTAAGAAAAAAGAGCAAGATATTGGCAATATCTCTCTCGGAAAGCAAAGGCGACGGTATCAACCAGTAGCAGCTGTAACTCCTGCTATAAACCCTGCGCCTGTTTCTACGTATAAGTCTCAGGTTGCTCAGAGCCAACCTAATCAACAACAATATTAGCAAAGGACACAACAACCTCTTCAGCGGGCTCGTCCTCCGTACAACAACAACCGTACAACGCGACCACCAGGGTTTGACCATATACCCATGATGTACGCAGAACTGCTTTCGCTGTTATTGGTCAAGGGGCATGTCCAAACCAGGGCTCCTCTTACAGTATTAGAAAATCTACCTTTTTGGTTCAAACCGGATCAGACTTATCCATACCATCAAGGAGGACCAGGGCATAACATAGAAAACTGTCTCAGCTTCAAATCCGATGTACAGAAGCTTGTTAGGAGCGGGGTCTTATCCTTCAAAGATACGAATCCAAATGTTCAGACAAACCCGCCGCTTCAACATGAGAAAGCTGCAGTGAATTTGATAGAGGGAGAGTCTAACCACAGTTATCAAATTCATGATGTACTCTTATTGAGGGCCAACCTGGTCAAAATTCATCGCAGACAGAGTGGATATGGGCATGTACCATCTCATAACTATCACCAGTGTGATATCTGCTCTAAAAATAATCAAGGATGATCTGTGGTGCAATCGGCTCTACAGGAACAGTTGGATCTCGGATGGATCCAGGATCACTGAATTTGTGAGGTCAACATGACTTATGCAAATTCCAACATCATTCAAAACCGCGACATCCGTGCGATGAATGTTAACTTGGTGGCAATGCACTCAAGGCAAATCCAACATCATAATCTTCCACGACACGATTACGATTCCTGTCTGGTCTGCTAGGTAAACAATCAGGGATGCTCTTTTATACAAGAGACCCTCTAGTATCAAATGGATCTTGGATGGATTCAGGATTACCGCGATAGAAATCAGTATCAAGTGAATATGATTCAAATCTTTGATATTTATTTGATGAATACCATCTTGGTAGAGTTACATGCTAAGCAGGTCCAGCTCGATTTTCTGACTTCGCATAATTATTAAAACTGTAAGGGATGTCGTGAGAGCGACCAAGGATACGCTCTCGTTCAAAGAACTTTGCAACACTTGTTAAACCACTGGTGGCTTCCGATCTATTTAGACGAAGCCATACAGTAAGTCAGTATGATTAATGGTAACCCTACTAGGCATCAAAGTCAGGATGTTCGATCAATGGAAACAGATTTAGTGAGGTTACACTGCATACAAAGTGGACGTGGCCGGGTGCCACCACACAACTATGAACGCTGTAGAGTTTGCTTTGAAGATAATCAAGGATGTTACCTCATACGAGCAGCCCTTTAGAGTCAGTTGGACCACAAAGAGATTTGACCGTGTCCAAGTTCTGGGTTAATCAACTATATGTCAGACTTTGTCGCTGATCAAATCAAAGATGTTGTTGTAATCTCTGATCATAAGAGGACCAAAGGTGTTTGTACCATCATCCCTTTACTTGACGAATCGAAAGTTCCCAACCAGGAACTGATTGAAATTACTTACAATGGTCAGAAGAATCAGAAGGCTCCTGTAGTTATCTATCTACCGGGACCGTTACCGTGTGAATCAACTAAGGCTATCCCTTACAAATACGGTGCAACAACAATTAAGAATGGAAAGGAAATTCCATTACCCTCCGTCGTGAATATTGCAGACATCAGTCGAGTAACACAGAGCGGTCGAATCTTCAACCGAGGAGTTGGAGAACCTACCAGAGAAAAGGAACCTCAAACAGAAATACCTAATCAACCAGTCGATTAGTCTAGTGATCCCGACCATTCAAAGAACATCGATGAGATGCTGAAGCTCATCCAGAAGAGTGAATACAACATTGTTGATCAGCTATTGCAAACTCCTTCAAAAATCTCAGTGCTATCACTTTTACTCAGCTCCGAAGCTCACAGGGAAGCTCTACAGGAAGTCTTAGAGAAAGCCTTTATGGAACAAGATGTAACAATAATTCAATTTGACAGCATCATCTCCAACATCCCTTCCTGCAACAACTTGGGATTTAGTGATGAGGAACTGCTAGAAGAGGGCCACAATCATAACATGGCACTCAATATTACAGTCAACTACCAAGACGATGCTTTAGCCGGCGTACTGGTAGACACCGGATCAGCTCTAAACGTGATGCCAAAATCCACTCTAATGCGACTATCATTCAAAGGATCTCCGATAAAAGGCAGCGAGGTCATCGTCAAAGCATTTGACGAATCTCAGAAAATAGTTATCGCCAAAGTCGATCTTTCCATAACTATCGGTCCTCACACTTTCCAAGTCACTTTCCAGGTCATGGACATCCGAGCAACCTACAGCTGTTTGTTGGGAAGACCTTGGATACACGAGGCTAGAGCAGTCACTTCGACACTTCACCAGAAGCTGAAGTTCGTCAAAAACAACCAACTCGTCATAGTCTGCGGAGAGCAAGCCTTGATCGTGAGCAACTTATTGTCGTACACTTGTGTAGAACTAGAGGAGGTTGTTGGAACCCAATTCCAAGCACTTTCTGTGAGCAATGACCATCAATCAGAAAGAGGAACATCGATTTCCTCGTACAAAGATGCTCTCGAAGTGATCAAAAGTAACAATGCAAAAGGATGGGGACAGCTTGTCATTCCTACTGACAATAAGAAAAAGAAGGGTCTTGGTTTTTCTTCAAACTGTACCCAGACTGCTATTAACGATGAAAATCTTCATCCCATTCAGAACTTCTTTCATAGTGGAGGTTTCCTTCACCCAGTGTTTCAAGAAGTACATACCATCTACGAGGAACATTCCTCCGACACAGATGAAGAATGGAAGTCCTATCTTAGCAAGGACGGTTATATGTCTCAGGAAGAGGTGCCTATACCATTTTTCTTTCCGACACAAAGTCCGAGATTTATAACGAGGTCAGATGTCAAAATGATATACAGAGATTGTGATCCGGAAGGATGTCGTGCTCCACCAAACTCATTAGAGGAGGATACTCTAATGAAAGACAACTTTGACCATGACTATTATGGCCCAATGGATGGCCTGCCAATCTGGCAACCGTACCCAGGAGACTTGGGGCAAGAGAGTCAGCCCAACGATACATATCAGCTGAGCATTATTGAAAAGAATACTTGCGTCCCACCATGCCATGGGATCATTACTCAGGTCATTCTGAAGATATCCAGTATAACGATGAATTTGTAAAGATCGCAGGACAAGAGTTCCTTAACTACGCTTTTCCCGAGGTCAACGTCATCAAAAGGGATGACTCATCCAGTTCCAAAGAAGTGTGGGACACCCTGGGACAACCGAGTGCAAAATACGACTTCATGGTCAGGTACACTGCTCCTGAAAGCTCCCGTATCAGGCTCGAAGACATTCAGCCAACTGGATAGGGAGATCCATGTAAAGACATAGCTTCTCAATGGTTTTGATGAAGAAAACAATGTTCATTCAAGGTTTTATGTACAAAAGGAAATGGATCAAAGACTTCAAAGCTAGAACAAGTTTCATATTAATTCAAGTCTTGAAGATTTCTCAAAGAAGGAAAAAGAAGAAATGCATAAGACTTGACTACTCTTGCAAGATAGGATTAATCAAACTTTTAGGTATATGAAATTCTTGACTAAAACAAATCTTAGTGCTCAAGTTTTATAATCATGTTTTAAAAAGTCATTCTTTCATTTAACACCTTGAGAAAACATTTTTCAAAGTTTATCTAAAGTCTTGGTCATAATTTGAGATGATATATGGCTTAGAATCATTTTCATTAAGAATTTTTCAAATTTTACACTGATGCAATCGATTGTCATCCTGATGCAATCGATTGCACTAGGCTAAAATTTCAAATTTTTTGCATGTTACACTTGGTGCAACCGATTGTCATTCTGATGCAATCGATTGCACCTGAAGCTTTTTTGAAAAATTATTTGTTTAAATGCATCTTTTCATGGTACCTCTTGCTTGCATCTTTTCCATTCATTGTATAATAATTTTCAGAAATTCTTTCACGCATTGCCTTGATTATTGAATGGGTGCATGCACACTATATATTGAATTCAAAGTTTCTTTTGTAATTCACCTCTTTCAAAAAACTCTCTACAATCTCTAAGCATATTTTTCCATAACAGAAATTTTATACAAGATACTTTTTGAATACCATTTTCATATTACATACATAAAAGTATCATTTGAGCACTTAGAGAGTTTATGATATTGAAATTTCATATTTGAAAGAGAAGAAGTCCTTCATAGGATTTATATACTACAAACTTGTTTCAAAAACTCTTGTTGTAACATATCTTATTTTTCCAGGATTGTTGGATATAAGATTGTTTGGTTGTAAACCTTGTTATCCGGATTGTGGATACAAGAGGTGCATATGTGAGAGGTTGGTTCTCGGTTGGACTTTAAACTTGTAAAATCCAAGAGGGTGTTCTTGGTGTGGATTGTTAGAGTCTTGTATAGGAAGACTAGGTGTGTCTTGTCCTAAGATCTAACATTAGTGAAAATCTCTTTCCTGTTGAAAGGGGAGTGGAGTACTCTCGACCTGTGAGGGGAACCACTATACGTCTTGGTGTTCTTTACTTTCCGCATTTACCGCTTTCCTCACTTAGAAACTTTTAGGAAAGTAAAATTCAAAAACCGTCAAAAATCCGGATATTTGTCTAAGAGCCTAATCCACCCCCCTCTTAGGCACACATATAACTTACAATCCACCTGAGAATGCAAACACTATGCAAGATGCAACAGAGGAATCCTCCTACGATAATTCTGCCTGGGAGACAGATTCCAATGATCCTGCTCCACCAGAAATCAGCGTTATTTCTGAAGACAAATCAAGAAGGAAAGTACCAAACTTTGTGACTCACCGAGGAGTTCGCCGCCAATGGGTTACTGTCAACGTTCCGAAAGTTGTTCATAAGTCGAAGTAATTGCCGTCTTTATCTTAACCTTTCACCTTGCCTAGGTGAAACAGATGTTTTGATAGGGCTCACTTTCTGTAAATGTACCTCTTCGCTTTGCCCAAAGCGACAGAGTTTTGTTTTATATTGCTGTAGTTTCAAGAATCGACAAGATCATAAATAAAATAATGTCGTTCTGTGATTTCCGCATTTATTGTTGTTTTCTCTTTTCGCTTTTTCAGAAAATGGTAATCCTAAAAAATAGCTCAAATAATAAAAACAAGATGTAAAAAGGAAATACACTGCACACACTCTTGCATTTCTCTCCATCTCTTCTAAAAACAATCATCACATCATGCAGATTGCTTGTTTTAAACCCCATTGAAACATATGATCTAATGCCTTCTCCCAACTTTGAATTCCCGGTATTTGAGGCTGAAGAAGAAGATGACAAAGAAATTCCAGAAGAGATCTCCCGATTACTCAGACAAGAGGAAAGGTCCATTAAACCTCATAAAGAGCCGTTGGAAACGGTCAACTTGGGTTTAGAGGAAGAGAGAAAAGATGTCAGGATTGGGGCACTGCTCAGTCCAACTGTCAAAGAAAGTTTGACAAAGTTTCTCAAAGAGTTTCCTGATGTATTCGCTTGGTCCTATCAGGACATGCCAGGGTTGGATACCAGCATCATGGAACATCATCTACCGTTAAGATCAAAATGTCCGCCGGTAAAACAAAGGCTGAGACGGACTCATCCAGACATGGCCATCAAAATCAAAGAGGAAGTACATAAACAGATTGACGCGGGTTTCCTCGCCACATCAGAATATCCTCAATGGCTAGCCAACATCGTACCAGTTTCGAAAAAGGACAGAAAAGTCAGAATGTGTGTAGACTACAGGGATCTGAACAAAGCCATTCCAAAGGATGACTTTCCCTTACCGCACATAGACATGCTGGTAGACAGTACATCAAAGTTCAAAGTCTTCTCCTTTATGGATGGATTCTCGGGCTATAATCAGATAAAAATGGCGCCGAAAGATATGGACAAAACTTCGTTCATCACCCCATGGGGCACCTTTTGTTACAAGGTAATGTCGTTCGGTTTGAAGAACGTCGGGGCAACCTATCAAAGGGCCATGACTACTCTGTTTCATGACATGATACACAAAGAAATCGAGGTGTATGTCGATGATATGATTGCCAATTCCAAAACAGAGGAGGAGCATGTGACCCACCTATCAAAACTATTAGAGTGGTTAAGAAAGTACAAACTCCGCTTGAATCCCAACAAATGCACCTTCGGTGTCCGTTGAGGGAAACTCTTAGGGTTTATCGTCAGCCAGAAAGGAATTGAGGTTGATCCTGACAAGGTCAAGGCCATTCAAGAAATGCCTTCTAAAAAAACTGAAAAACAAGTCAAGGGATTTCTGGGACGTTTGAATTACATTTCCATATTTATATTCCTCATGACCGCGACATGCACGCCAATCTTCAAATTACTAAAAAAGAATCAGGACTGCGTTTGGCTAGAAGATTGCCAAATCGCCTTCGACGGTATAAAGGAATACCTGTTGAACCTATCGATTCTATCACCTCCAGTGGAAGGAAGACGACTGATTATTTACTTAACAGTCTTGGAGAACTCAATGGGTTGTGTACTTGGTCAACAAGACGAAACCAAAAGAAAAGAGTCAGCCATTTACTATTTGAGTAAGAAATTTACCGACTGCGAGACTCGGTACACTATGCTTGAGAAAACATGATGTGCTTTGGCTTGGGCAGCCAAACGTCTTCTCCAATATATGATTCGCCACACTACTTGGTTAATCTCCGAAATGGATCCAATCAAGTACGTCTTTGAAAAGCCTGCTCTTACAGGAAGGATTGCCCGTTGGCAGATGTTGTTATCAGAAGATGACATCAAGTACCACGCTCAGAAAGCCGTTAAGGGAAGTGTTTTAGCCGATCATTTGGCTCATCAACTGATTGACGATCAGGAATCGGTCGGATTTCACCTCCTAGACGAAGATGTCATGTACTTGAAAATGAAAGATTACAATGAACCGCTACCCAGTGAAAGGCCAGAATCGAGTTCCCAATGGGGACTTATCTTTGACAGAGCTGTCAATCATTATGGAAACAGAATTGGGGCAATTATCATAACACCTCAGGGTACCCACATTCCTTTCACTGCCAGACTAACATTCAAGTGTACAAACAACGAGGCCGAATACGAAGCTTGTATCATGGGTCTCGAAGAAGCAGTTAATTTAAGGATCAAGAACTTGGATGTATATGGTGACTCAGCCCTGTGTAACACCCCAAAATTTGCCTTGTTGTTTTTAGCTAACTGGCTTGTGTTTCTTTGTATTCCTTGCATTTTGCATTGTGCATAACATTGGTTCTTAGCATGGGATCAAGGTGCTTGGTCCATATTCTCAAGTCTCAAGCTCCAAGGTGGCTCATGGGGTTCATCATATCTTCATAAGGTCAAGCATGGCAAAGGATTTCAAGTGGATCTCTCCCTCCTAACCAGAGGGACCAATTAGGGTTTGTGAATCAAAAGGACTTATTGGGGAGCTTTGTGTGTTCAATCATGATGCTATGAGGTCTATATGCTCACATGTATCCATAAGAGGGAGACTTGGCTAATGGTTCATGGTGAAGAATGTTCAGTGGATCAGTTGTTTGTGAACCAAGAAAAGTCAACTGTAAAGGAGAAAGTCAACTGTGGAATTTTGAGGTTCTTTTCATGGTTTTCAAGGTCTCACATCCTCATATGGTCCTCAAGGGTCAAGTTTCATATCATTCTTCAAGAATCAAAAGTTTGTGCAAAAGTTACTAAATTTGGAAAATGACCTATAATGAAAACTTTCCATTTTTGGCAATTTTTCCACCACATTCAACTTGACTTTTCATCATCAAGGAAGCTCCAAATGAATTTTCCTCCAACATGAAAGTTGAATATATTTCTCTCCCATTTCCAAAAAGTACTATAATATCTCCATATCATTTGTGGAACTCTAGTTATGGTCAAAACAATGCAAGGTGCATTTTGATGGTTTTCCACGTACCATTTTTTCCACCTTTTGCATTTTGGCACAAAAGGACTTGTAATGTTTCCAATTGCTTCAAGTTATTTTATATAATCAAAGTACATCTCATGAGGATCATTTTTGACCTTTATTTCACTTCATTTCATGACTTGTACCTCACTTATTCAACAAAGTGCATTTTGGCAATATGGATCAAAACTCACAAACCAAGCAAGTGCAAGGCCCAAGTTTAATTCAAATGTGATCAGTAAGTAAATTGGAGGTGGATCATGCTCACTTCATGGTTTTTGCACGTGGGAATTAGTGGATCAAACACTAAATGCAAAATTGCAAAATCACTCAAATCTCATTAGCCAAAGGATTAATCACTTGCTAATCATAATCAGGGGAATAATCAAGAGTATATAAGCTAACTCATACCCTCACAGCTAGGTCAGAGACTCTCATTTACTCAGTTTTGAATTTTTGCTCTCACACTTTCTCTCTTCGAAACTCACTCTCCTTGGAGTTTCTTTGAGATTTCTCTTCACATTCTTGATCAGTGAAGAGAATAGAGCAAGAATCAACCACTGATTGGAGCTCATACTGAGGTTTTCATCAAGTTCAGTTCAAGAGGATCCAAGTTCAAACCTCAAGATCTAGCACGATTCCAAGCTCTAATTGCATTTATTTTGCAATTAGAGGTCCCAAGGAATAGATCTGCAGCTTCCAGAGGGTTTTCTTGGTGTATTTCAAGTTCTACAAGGTTCAGGTTGGTGAACTTTTCATGCTCTTAGAACTCGAATTTTAAGTGTGCATAATGATCTATGAAGTTCACTGAGCATGATGATCTATTTTATTTTAAGTTTGGACGTGTATTATGAGAGTATTTGATGATTTAAGTTTTGGATCCAAACTTTCTTTTGCTCGATTTGGTTTGTATGTTGTTTGTTTGTTGAAATGAGCATGATATTTGTGATCCTCATGATTTTCTGGTCAATTTGGTATATTCATGTGACATTTCTGGAGTTTTTCATGATGGTGCTCACCGGAGGAGACGACCGGAGCTAGGGCTCCGGCGTCTGGTTTGTGTTCCGGCCGGTGGAGGGTTCAAGTGGAGAAGATGAAGTCTCAGCCGTCCATTGTTGTGATCCAAGGGCCCTCGTGTTGCCACGTTTTTTTTTCTGACTTTATTTTAATGTTTGCGTGTGTGCTAGCCTATGTGTGTTATTATGTGCGTTGGATATCAGCCCTTGATCATGATTAATCTTTGATTTGTTGACTTAATGTGATACGTCTGATGAATCATGTGGATATTATTATGCCAGCGAATTAAAAAGTGCGTGTGCATATCACGTGGGTTCCTATTGTGTGTTGAGTGTTTTGGTGCGTACATGTGTACTTTCTTTGTGGTGTGCTTTTAATCATGACCTTTGATCATGTTTACTTGATTGCTTTTGTTGACTGATGGTATGCGTTAGATGGATCTTGTGGCTGATATTGAGTCTGATTGTTTGACTGAATTCCATGAGATTATTTGATTTTGCTAGTGGACTTTTGTTTTGGACCTTACTTTCCACACCCCCAGTCTGAGCCCACTTTCATTTTTCAACGTGAATTGTTGCTGATTGCACCTCCATGTTTATTTTCTTTCTTTTTATTTTTTTAATTGTTGTTTTGCATTTTATTTTATTTTTAAATCATTTTTATGCATTCAAAAATTATGAAAAAATTCATGAAGCCTTTTTTAGTTTTATAAAATTTTTCCAAATTTTTTTTTTATTTTTTATTTTGTTTTGGCATCTGAATTAATTAATTGTTTAATTTCTTTGTGGGTTGTCTCATTTGTGCACACTTCTACTTGTAGAATTTATTTCTCATCATCTATACATGATCTTGAACCCATTATTTTTGCATTGTTTCATAAACATTATTAAGTGCATAAAAACATTTTTGTTTCTTTTTTAAAACTTTTTCATATTGCATTTTGGTCCTTTTCTTTTGCATACTTGTTCATAGTTCCTATGTGACTTTGCATGATTGTTTGAGGTGCTTATCTTGTGAATTTTTGCTTGAATTTTTAATATGATGTTGGCTTCTGGTTGAGGTGTTTGGAGAATTAATTTGGTAATTTCTGAAGTTGATTTGCTAATTTTTTGATTGCTCTTTGTTGGAGATCTCTTTTATGCATATCTTTGGATCATGTTTGGTTACTTGTTTGAGAAGGCACTTGTGCCATTGTTTGGATTTGTTTCTTTGACTTTATGAGCCATGTTTGAATCATTATAAGTCATTTGATCACAATTATAGGTCATTAGTATGAGGTTGTTGCATATTTTGTGCACATGTTCAATGTTGATTTACATGCCTCTTTTTGACTTATTTTCTCACTTCTTCTCATCTATGCCTCTTCTTGGTTTGTGTATGCCATGCCATATCACTTCTTTGCATCTCATTTGATGTTTGTTTCTGACCTTGGAGTTTTGTATTCATGTCATATGTTATCCATGCTTCATGTTGCATCCTTTAACATGTTTCATTTGCATGCTTCTTTCTTCTTCTCCTAATGATTCTTAATGTTGGATACTTGCTTGTATGCCTTGTGTGACACTTGTATAACATGTTTAGGCACATGCTTAGGTCATCCACATTCTGACTTGGATTTTATTTGAAGCATTCTTGCATGATCACCTTGCATAACCACTCAATCTCCTATTCCTTCTTTGATGACTTTCTTGGATGTTTTGCCACTTGTTTGCATTCTCTTTGCTTGAGTTTGTTTGGTAAACATTATGAGTCACCTCTAAGGTGTACATTATGACTTGGATGAGTTTTATATGGTTTGTAATCATTTCTCTTTGGGTTGTGATTTGTTTGGGTTTCATTTGTCTTATTGTTTCTTATGTTTGTTTTTGCTAACCATGTAGGGGCTAATGGTAAGTGAATGGGATGTGGATAGTCATCCACATTCTAACTTCTCCTTTCTCTTTTAAACTTTCTTACTTGTGTTTGTTTTAGCATCTAAGATGCTTCTCCCCTCTCTTTCACTCTTTTCCTCCCTTGGATCTCAAGACTTGATTAAGTCTTGGATTCTTTTCCCTTTAGAGCTACCTAGTCCAACTTAATTTTTGATTAAGCTTGGAGTAGGATTAGCATTAGGCTTTAGGTAGTCGTCTCTCCTAAACCTCACTAATAAAATATAACGTATATTGCACTCGAGCCTTAAGTGTAGGAAATGAAAAACGAGGGGTCCCCCCCTCCTCTTCTAGAGTGTTTAGCATACGTCCCATTTGGGTGCGACCATGCGATTCACTCGTTCCCGCATGGTAGACTTTGGTTCAATGTAAGTTACGAACTAACTTAAAACACTCCTGTCTAAAAAACACCAAACAAATTCAAATCTTTTTATCCTTCGGGATTGTTGGGTTTCAAATTTCTTTTTTTTCAGAAAGAGCTCGTCGCTCACGTAAAAAACACTTACCCACCCGTGGTCGTACCCACAAACTACATTAGCTCTGATTCCTCTCTCTCGTCCCATTGAGGATATGTAGGCATAAGACAACGATTGTCTTGGCGAGCAACCTTCCCCCCACCAGTTCCCGTTCGAACTACATTGACTCTGACTTTCCCATTGCACTGAGGGAGTACGTATGCCTAGGACAACGATACCGTCCTATCGAGTCACTTCTTTTTTTCTTTTCTTCTTCGTTTCTCCGTTCTTTCCGTTCTCGTTTCTTCTCCGGTTCAGTAGCAGTGGAGCTCCAGACGACGACACCCTTTGATGCAGACGACAAGCGTGGATCCCGTCGAGTACGATGGACGTGTTGGGTGCTAACACCTTCCCTTCGCGTAACCGACTCCCGTACCCGTTTCTCTTGGTCGTGAGACCATGTTCTTTCCCTTCTTTCAGGTTTATGTAGTGTTTCCTTTCCCTCTCTTGGGATAAATACACATTGCTGGCGACTCTGTGTTTTCTGCGCCACTCTCGCGTTTGTACCGTTGGATGCGAATCTTTCGGGAGCCACACCCTGGTTGTCAATCAGATCAAAGGAGATTGGAACACATACCAGTCAGGACTGATTCCTTAGAAAGATTACGCGAGAAGGTTATTACCATTCTTCAACAGAATCGAGTTTCATCATATCCCTCGTGAAGAGAATCACATGGCTGATGCATTAGCCACTCTCTCTTCCATGATTAGTGTAGGTCAATGGAATGACATACCTAAGATTGACATAATGCGCCTTGAACGGTTCGCTTACATCTTCACGATCGAAGCAGTCATAGACGATAAACCTTGGTATCACGATATCAAATGCTTTCTTCAAAAACAAGAGTATCCACCTGGGGCATCCAGAAAAGACAGAAAAACCCTCAGAAGACTGGCTGGCAGCTTCTTCCTGAGCGGCGATACACTCTATAAGAGGAACTTTGACATGGTCTTGCTTCGATGTGTAGACAGACCAGAAGCAAACATGCTGATAAAAGAAATTCATGAAGGATCCTTTGGCACTCATGCCAACGGACACACAATGGAGAGAAAAATTCTGAGGGCAGGGTACTATTGGTTGACCATGGAATCCGACTGCTACAAATACATGAGGAGATGTCACAAGTGTTAGATATACTCAGACAAAATCCATGTACCGCTAACGCATCTCAATGTTCTTTCTTCCCCATGGCCTTTTTCCATATGGGGAATCGACATGATTGGCATGATTGAACCCAAAGCTTTGAACGGACATCGGTTCATCTTGGTAGCCATTGACTATTTCACCAAGTGGGTCGAAGCATCATCATTCGCCAATGTAACCAGACAGGTGGTGGTCCGATTTATCAAAAATAATATCATCTGCCATTATGGTGTTCCAAGCCAGATCATTACTGATAATGGATCCAACTTGAACAATAAGATGATGAAAAAGTTGCGTGTTGAGTTCAAGATCGAACACCATAACTCATCTCCCTACCGACCCAAGATGAGCGGAGCGATAGAAGCAGCTAACAAAAACATCAAGAAGATTGTTCAGAAGATGGTTGTAACATACAAAGACTTGCACGAGATGCTACCCTTTTCCCTTCACGGTTATCGCACATCTGTTCGCACTTCAACAGGGGCAACCCCTTTCTCTCTAGTATATGGCATGGAGGCAGTGCTTCCCATAGAAGTAGAGATCCCATCAATCCGGGTATTGTTGGAAGCTAAGTTAACAGAAGCTGAATGGTGTCAAAGTAGACACGATGAACTTAACCTAATCGAAGAAAAGCGAATAACGACTATACGTCATAGTCAGTTGTATCAGCAAAGAATGAAGAAATCGTTCGACAAAAAGTTTCGACCCTGTGTCTTCAGGGAATGAGACCTCGTGCTCAAGAAGATACAATTATTTCTCACTGATTCCAGTGGCAAATGGACTCCGAATTATGACGGCCCCTATGTCGTCAAGAAAGCCTTCTCAGGCGGTGCCTTAAGACTCGCAACCATGGATGGAGAGGAGTTTACCTACCCCACGAATGTTGATGTAGTCAAGAAATACTTCGCCTAAATAAAAAAAAGGGAAAAAACGTCTCGGTGGATTGAAAACCCAAAAGGGCGATCCAGGCAAAAATTAGAGACATAAGCAAATAAATCATCTCGATGGATTGAAGATCTCAAAAGACAATCCAGGCAAAAGTTAGAGATTAATGGCAAGTAACTATGTCTGATCAGCTCAACTCCTCAGCAGTCATGCCATCCATCAGGAAAACTCCAGTCAAGGTCATCTTCGACTGAAGCTCAGGATGTCCCAAATTCAAAGTTGGTAGAAGGATAGTGGTCGTTATGTTTCAATGTAGCCCTGTTCCCTTAAAATTACCATTTTCTAAACTTTGTAAATACTCTATGGAATCACGCGCTTGACTGATCTCCATCCTATCAATAAAATTTAAGCCCTGGTGCTTTTGTTTATAAATATTATTTGTTTTAGCTTTACATAATAATGTTTTTAATATGGTCAACGATTCTTGAAATAAAACAAAAATGAATTTACTTGTCAAACATTTTTCTGCTTTTAAAATAAAGATGGCAAGTTCTTTTGATTGTTGAACATCGAAAGAACATCGATCGCTTCTCCAGAAGCAATTGAGCTTCAAGGTGAAGAATCAAAGTACTCCTTCTAAACCATAACACCGGAATGAAGGATCAACTGTGCCGGATGCGAACATTCCATCCGACACCCCCGACAGAGTTCTCATCTCCTAAGCCCGACCAACGGTTGTTCCCCACAGGGACTATCTCTCCTAAGCAAGGCAGAATTGCTACTTTTTTACCAGTGATACTTTTCATCCCCTGCAGTGGCTGAGTATCCAGTCGTGTTCATCCACTAGTATATATGTCACATCAGTTTTGTCAGCATATACATACATACATCATGCATTATTGATTTACATTCATATTCATTTTGCATCACTATCACTCCGGTTGGTCTTGTCCCCTAGTGATAAAAGTCCTCTCAATCGAGTTGTCAGTTATTTTCTCGTCAAGAAATGCCTCATCTGAGCGATCTCTCCTCCAGTTTATTTCTGGGATGGAGAAGGCCCTTGACCACTTTGATAACTTGAACCTCTGGAAAACAAGAAAACTCTCGACAAACGTCACTCTTCTCCATTGAAGATGATATATTTGCTTTCCCGGATTAAAGAAAATCCCAGAGAGAGCCTCGCAACTAAAGACTCTCAGCAACATAGTGGTTCTTCTCTCCAGAAAATCAATGTTAATGAAGTCATCAGCACCTCAAAATTAGGGTACATTGTATGGCATTTCTTCGAGAAGGTCTCGAAGAAAAGTATGATGTAGTATCCCCAAGCAAAAAGCAGTCTCTCAAGAGACTCGTTTCCCCCAGTAGAGTCAACAAATGGCATCTCCAACAAGAGAAGTTTGTACACCTCTGCAGTTCAGACGAATGGGTTTCCCCAGCAAGTCTGACCTCAACCTTTTTCCGTCAAATGGCATCTCCCCAGTAAAAGAAATTCGGCGAGAAGTTTAAGGAAAAATGCTACGAATAGCGTTTCTTGTCAAGAAAGTTTATTGACAAAAGAAACTGAGACCAGTTCCTTGGTAGGAAAGCAGGATCGAGGGGAAGTTTATATCAGAATTTGAGACCAGTTCCTTGGTAGGAAACCAGGATCGAGGGGAAGTTTATATCAGAATTTGAGACCAGTTCCTTGGTAGGAAACCAGGACCGAGGGGAAGTTTATATCAAAAACTCAGACCAGTTCATAATCATTGTCAAAATTTTGGGTATTCCGATATTTAATCATCTTGCACCCCGAATGCCTGAATACCTTCGCCATTCACACCTTCGGGTCCAAGAAGATTAAATATGGGTATCTGTCATACCCCAAATTTTGACCACTAAGATTTCCCATCATTGTGCAAATCATCATCATAATATGGATGTACCTTCATGCCTCATCAATCTCCTCACAGATGGGTGAGCATTCACTACAGCTAAGAATTAGGGTTTCAAGCCCTCTTAGAGCTTAGACAAAGGATCAATCAAGGAATGACACGATCTTCAACTTTTCTAACCTCTCAAACACACATACATGATCAAGAGGACTCCCACATCAAGAATCAGGCACAAGGTTGCAGCATTCCAAGTGGATTAAGCCTCAAGATCGCCAGTGTCACCAAAGTAGGGTTTTGGTCGACTGGGGCCTCCAGATGAAAATCTTCCTCTGGACATGAGCCAATGCTTCAAAGCATAACCCTAGATACTCCAAGGGACCTCATGGACCCAATCACCAAGTCAATTTGACCTCAGGGGATGCATTCACCAAAAATCGGGAATTAGGGTTTCTTGACCTAATTCACCCCTAAGTTGACTTTTGGGACAAAACATGAGCCAAGACCTCAAGACATGATTTGAGGGTCTCTAATAAACCACATTGATCCATTTGCAACAATGGATTGATCCAAGAAGCTTGACTCACAAGTTTCAATTTCATCTGGACCACAATTAGGGTTTTGAGGAAAAAGTCAACTGTATCTTTGACTTTTGACCAAGACATGCTCCCAAACCTTGGGACATGATTCTATACACCGTATAACCCCTATGGAACATATCCCTTAGGTTTTATTTAAGTCAAGGACTTGATTTCACCAAGGATCGCACAGTTTGGAATTCATCTGATAAAAAGTCAACTGTGCACAAAAGTCAAGTTAGACTTTTTGAGATTTTTCACAATTATGGTTCCTTGACCCTAAAACAAGGTTAATATGTGATTTGAATCATCATTCATCAAGAAAAATCAAAGAAAGTGGGATAACTTGTAAAAGGGGTAACCAGCTTTTCAAAGTGACCAAGAACTCCATCAAATTCCATCTGAGCTAGGAGATATGACAGCTGCAACATGCCTTGCTGCAAAGTGTCTTGGCAAGGCAGATTGTGCATTATGGCTCGATTTGATCAATTTTTGCAAATGACAAACAAGTTTATCCATCTGCACACCTCAGGGGGAGACCAAGGAGGAACAAACACTGATCCATAAGCCTCCCAAGTCTTTAGAACTACATATAGGTTTGGCACCCCTAATAGCTAAAGATGCCTCAAGACTCCAATTTTGTTTTGAGGCATTCAATGGATGCTTAGAGGTGGCATGTATCAGAGCAAAGATGAACACTTCAGTCAAGCCTTATCCTTGAATTAAAGAACCATAGGCCTGTGCTCTAATCTCAATTCAATGGCTAGAGGAGACTTGAGATTCCAAAGTGATCCAAATGGCCACAGACCTGTACCAGTTGACATACACTATTGTAGCCAAAACAAACTTGGTGCACTATAAATAGACCTCATTTGTGATCAGTTTGAGTACACCAAAGCACCCAAACTGATGCTTTCCATAAAATCACCTATTTCAATCCAATTTTGCCTTCCAAAGCAAGTCACTATCGGGCTTTGAGCTTGAGAGCAATTCCAACCAAAACAATCACACACACACACCTTATAAACATCATATAGAAGTGATCCAAACACTTAAACAACACCTGGAACACCAATTTCACAAAATCACCATCCAACTTCTCAAGCTTTTAGCAGACTTGCAGTTGGGGTACCATTTCAAGTTCCAGCTTGTTTCCAACCACTCCAAGCATTCAGACACACTCCATAGCACCTAGGGAAGCTATCCACATCATTGGAACCAAGCTGTAACACCCCTAACTCAAAACACAATCACCAGCTGCAAGAGGTAAGCCTCAAATTGGTCATCTCATGATTCATGCATATTTCCTCGCACAATAATTTTGCCATATGCTCATAATCATGTATGGAATGTTTCCCCTTAATTGATTGCTTTGTATGAATCGTGTATGAAATTTCTGAGCCTTCATGCAGAATTTAGGGTTCTTGAGGTTTCTCTTTGATTTCTTATTCAATGCTTAAAATAAATGAAATTAAAGACCATAGAAATGACCGTGAGGTGAAAACGAGTAGAATGATATGTGGATTGTGTGATTTCATCAAGGATTCAGTGAGATTGATGAGAAAATGCAAATCTGGGCAAAACTCAGAACACGCGCGTTTCTTGGGTGTTCTTGGCGCACTTTTTCAAATATTCAAATATTTGAATTTTGTGATTTTATTTAATTGATTCAAAAATTAATTTTTCTCTGAATTTTAATGATTTTGAGTTGATTCTTTTTTTAATAATTCACAAAAATGTTAAAATATTTTATTTTACAAAAAATTTCCCAAAACTATTATTTATTTCATATATTTGATATTTTTGCAAATAATTAATTTTTTTTTTTACATTTAAAATATTTTTTCCTTCTTGATTTTCCAAACTTAAATGGTTTCCAATCATTTTGTGAATAAAAACATGATTTTTGAAACATTGATCCAAGATCACCACTCATTTTTCACATGTTTTCAATAATTTTTATTAATTTTTAAAACAAAATTAATTTCATTTTAGACAAAAATTAGGGTTTTGATTAATTCCACCCTCATCAATATTTTTCAAACACTTTTGGGCTTCTTGATAGAGTGTAAGTCTCATCCCTTTGTAAATAAACAATTTTGGGCCTCACATGCTGTATTAGTCCTTCTGTATATTTTCAAAAGTTCGGCGCGATCGTCGCCTTTTTTAACAAAATCCCTGGGCTTCTGCTTGAGCTATAAGACCCATCTTTGTTTATTTTCAAACCTTTTGGGCCTCTAATAGAGTGTAAGATCCAACCCCTTTTGAAAATCAAAATAATTTGGGCCTCGGTCATCGTATAAGACCCACTGTGTTTTCAAACCTCGGCGTGATCACGATTTTTCAAACAAATAATCATCTGGGCCTCTCCTCGAGCTATAAGTCCCATTTCTTTTCTTTAAACACTTTTGGGCCTCTAATAGAGTGTAAGACCCAATCCCCTTTGTACAGAAAACTTTTTGGGCCTCAGTCGTTGTATAAGTCCCGATACGATATTCAAAACAACAGTACAATCACTGTTCAAACCTTGGGCCTCTCCTTGAGTATAAGCCCCAACAAATTTTTCACAAACAACTCCCTTTTGATTTAGGTTCAAATATACAGTTGTTATCAAAACTTTCTTTAATTTCTCTGAACAACTAATAATATAGCATGGAAGCTCGCTCACCTGTAAGTTTTAAATAGCTTTCTTTTACTCGCTTTAATATATATAATTGTATTGTGGGAACCTGCGCATGGTTAGTCTTCTTTCATTCTTTTAAATACATGTCAGATATATATAACTGTATTGTGGGAAGTTGCGCATGGTTAGTCTTCTTTCATACCTTTTAAATACTTGTCATATATCAACTGTATATATACTAGTATAGTTATTTAGAGTTTTCCCCGACAACTAGATCTAGAACTAGGTAAAGCCATGTTGGTCACTCTTAAATACAAACAATACTAGATCCCCATAGGATTTCCAGATACAGTCTTCCCTTCTCTTAGGCTTAAACAATATGGAACAAAGAGAAAGGCAGTATTCTCGGTGAACCTTGTCTCAGACTGTCACCCCTAGAAATTATCAAAGAAATTCTACTCCCCGGAGTTGATCTATTCTCTGTGAATAGCATCTCTTGAGTTTCTTTGAACCTCGAACTTTCCCGAAATGATCTCTTCTCTGTGAATTACATTTCTTGAACTTCTCTTGGTTCGGGACCCACAGGCTTTCTAAAAGCATCCCCGCCTCCTCTTGGGCTTTGTACAAGGACCCTTCGGCTTCTTAGAAGTTCTCATGCCTTCTCTTGGGCTTAATACAAGGACCATGATGACCTCTTAAAGGTATAAGACAGAACTTAGTCATCCTTTGCTAGAGCAGTCTTTCCAGTGTCAGACCTCAGGCCACTTTAGGGTTGATTCTCATCCCTTAATGCCTTTGCCCCCTCTTGGAGGCATCATACAAAAGCTAAAACTCTTCCACTCCAGTAGACTTGGACAGTCTAATCCCCTTGAGTCTCAAAAACATTCTCAAGTTCCTTACAACTATAGGAAAAAACCCCGGGCATTCTGGATTGATCTCCAGCAGAAACCCAGCCTCTCTCATGAGAGTTCCCCGACCAGGGTCAACACTATCTCAAATTAGAACCTCAGGGTATCTGACATCTCAACACTTCTGTAACCCTCTGCAAGAGTTGATTCCCCCACTTGGACCTGCATGGGTGTTGCGGTGAGAATCGGATAACAAGCTATTAATTAACTTGCATCACATTTATTTGAATTCACAACCGACTTTGATTTATCCAAAGGAAAGGTTCAAGATCGGGAAAACCTAAAAGGGGGAGATCTAAGGTTCGGGGGTTGGTTATACTAAGGGAAGGTATTAGCACCCTAAGTATCTGTAGTACTCTACAGGAACCTCTTGCTTAAGTTTGTGTTAAGTTATGTTTGCTTGTTAAGGTATCTGCTAAGGGTAAGGACCTAGGGGTATGTACACTAAGTTTGCTCGCCAAGACGTTGCATCTTGTGCCTACGTATCTGACTAAAGAATCAGACCAACCGTAGTTCACCTAACTAAGGGTGAAAGAGGAACCATTGACTATGGCCAAAGTTCCAAGGGGAAATGAGTGTGAGCTCATTTTAGAGTTTTAAGAAACTCTCTAAATCTAAGTTATGATGGGGAAAGTGAGTTCTCATGATGATGAGAATCACATAGAGTTCAAAACTCTAACCTATTGCTAAGTTATGATTCCATGGCTCTTATGAGGCCAGGAAACGGGAAAGGCTCTTATGAGGCCAAGGTGGGAAATGATTGGTTTATTGACTTATGAGTCAACTGAGGGGAACTTTCCTTTGGAATGAGGACGTGTCAAACGAAACAGGCAACCACAGTCATGACAGAATAGTTGTCTACAAGACTTTATCAGAAAATATGTACAAGTCTCACCAAAAGAGAAATGAAAAGTTAGTATTCAAAGACATTAAAAATTGAAATGAAATAGAAATAGTCTCGTCTTAATCATGATTTAATCGAGAAATCGATAATCAATGATTCTTGACTTTCATCGACTAAAAAGTGAATGAAACTAAAATAAAGAGAAAGTGGTCTCATATCGATCGAAGTTTTGTCGATTAAATGAAATCAACCAAACCATGAACTTTGTTATATCATCGACCAAAATAAAGAAAGTGGAATCGAAATGAAAATAAAGTTGGTCTCGTCTTAATCAAGATTTAAATCGGTAAATCGATAATCTCGATATTTAACTTTCATTGACCACAAAAAATAAATAAAAAGTGGCCTCATACTTATCAAGACTTTTAGTGATTTAGAATAGATCAACAAGTCATGATTTTTATGATATCATTGGCCAAAATAAAAGAAAATGGAATTGAAGTGAGAATGAATGTAGTCTCGTCTAAATCAAGATTTAACTCGATAAAATCGATAATATTTTTATTAAACTTTCATTGACCAATCAAAAAAGAAAAATATGGCCTCATATAATCAAAATTTATTGATTTGCAATAATCAACAAAATTATGATGTTTTTATATCATTGGCCTAAAAATAAATTGAAATGCAATGGACCACTAAGTTAAATGGATTAACTTGAATAAAATTAGTGAAAAACATAAAAGGAATAAAGATTAAAACTCAAAAAAACTTGTTAAAAAAAGGTTAACTAAAAAAGAAGAAAAAAAGAAAATTAGTTAAAAAGAGAGGAGGAGGCGTTGTACTCAGAAGGGTGTATGGGAGATTTGAGGGTGCATTACAAATCCAACTCAGGCTCAAAGCCCGTTAACCCAAAACGCTTGGACAATATATGGCCCAGGTCAGCAACAACAATGTGGCTACAACTTTTTTTGGTTCAAAAAGGATGAAAACAAGAAAACCTACAGCGTTCAAACATTCCATCAGGTCGTGAATGAAGCCATGGCTACAGTTGAAATGAACAACATCAAAATGGTTCAAAACAAAGATTGCTCAGAAGCAAATCGCTTCGTCATCACGTCTCACAGAGTCATAAGATCATAGCGCCTTCTTCCGATTTGGTTTGTTCTTGCTCCTTCGTTCGATTTTGCGCAACTCACTCTCTCCGATCCCGGTTTGTATTCTTCGTCTTTGATTCAAGGTTTACGGTTTTGAAATTGGTTCGTTTGATTCTCACTTTTTCATCTCCCTCTCTGATTCGGATTTGTATTGTGAGTGGATTTGGGTAATTTGTGATTCAAGGTGAGTTCGCAGTTGTTGTTGGTGGTGTTTGGAGGATGTTAGGTTTTGGAAAAAAGAAGAAGGTTGAGTCGTTTATGAGAGAAATCGTGCCAATCAGGTTGGGTTGAAAGAGAATGATGCTTGAGGGAGAGAGGAGATGGATTATGATGATGAAGATGGAAGCTAAAGGCGATGTTGTTCGAATCTGTGCACATCAACTTCTTGTGGAAAAGTTTTGTTTACAGCTCTGTGATTGTTAGGAAGAAGAATCACTCATTGTTTGTAGAAAAATCAGGCTCTTAACTTGTTGTGTTTGCAGGGCGAATCGTTACAAGGTGGTAGTGTTTTGAAGCTTTGTTGTTGTAGGTTGAAGATTGGTCGAAGGTTGTTGTTGATTATTTTCTAAAGAAGGTGGGTTATGAAAAAGGAGTTTGAAGGCGGAGGTTTTTTGTTCGTTTAATGAGAAAGAGGGTTTTGGTTTTGTAGAGGTTGAAAGGATCTAGGAAAGCATGTCTGGTCCAATGGTTGTGAGTGAGTCGATCCGAGAGAAAACAATTTTTTCAAAGAAAGTCCGTTCTTCTCTTTCTTAGTACCCACAAGTCTGTCCATTTTCAAATCTTGTTGTGTGGTCATTTTCATTTTCAAATTTTTTTGTTTGTTTTGCAGCAGAGTAGGTTTTCTAGAGTTTTGCTACAGGTGTTATTTTGGTGAAGGTTTATCACAGTTTTTCTTTGCACAGTGATTTTGCAGGTTTTGTAGCAAATCAGCAGTGATAGCAGGAAGTGCAGGGTCCGGGTTAAAGCACGGTCAAGGCGTGGGAAATATCATTCCTTGAAACCTTTTGTAACTTTGTGGAACAGAAAAATAAAAAGAGTACCAATGGGCTTAGGAGGAAAACAAAAGAAATAGGCCTAAAATGATGATATGGCCTCAAAATATATAATTGTGCTATTTTTTTTGGAATTTTACGGCTATTTAGCAAGAGGTATTGACAAAATAGTTAATTAAATGAAGATGAGTGAATTTAAAAAAGAAAGATTTTTCTAAAAGGAAGAGTTTAAAAGTGAAATGGAAATTTGGATATGAAATTATTTGGATAAATAAAATAAAACAAAAGGTGGATAATAATAATAGTGAAACGGATAAATGGATAAAATAGAAAATGGGCTTTATGGATTGTGATGGATATGAAACAAAAAGAAAATGGATATTGGGTTTAGGAATGGATAATGAAAATTGGACTAAAAATGGATAATTGAAACAAAATGTGGATAATTGAAAATAGTTTAGAAATGGATTAGGAGAAATGGGTAATAAGGTTATGGATTTAGAAGTGGATGATCAAACCCAAGAATGGATTAAAATAAAAAAGGATAATTGAATAAATGAAAAATGTGGATAAAGGACGGTTACGGGAATGGACATACGCTTCCACACTTGAACAACACCTAAACCTTGACAACTGCACTTGACTGTCACAAATCCTGAACTACACGACCAAACACTTACACACAACTTGAAACGTACCAACTGCTCTGATCTCTTTGATGGCTCTGCACCCTCAATTGAACTGAAACAGTACTGCACACACCATGAACCAGCTAGCCTTAGGAGACTAAACTAAACGATACTTGTCAATCATAAACTCCAAGGGTGAGAAACCCTAATCCTCGTGCCTTGAGTCCATACCTATGAAACAAATGACTGGATGATGACCAAAACCCTGATTCAGAATCTCTGCCACAGCCTGATAACCTGACACTGAAACAAAACACCCTTCTGACCAAAATTAGGTCAAGCTTCCACTAGATCTCAAACCACACAACACAGACCCTTGACCTGACGACCCTGCTTGGTCCTTGAGGAAGAAATTGTGATGAAAACAAATCACATTGGATTATTGAGGAGAGGATGTCTCTTAGGAGTATGAGAACTTGATTGGTTAGTGATCTATTCAAAATCTTGATTGATCAACCCTTGAGGCCTCTTGAAATAAAACCTGATTCACAAATGAAACAAAACGAACAAAAATTGATAAAATGGTTAGTTATGCAATGATTGACCTATGATGCTCATGCAAAAGATGTCATGACATCTAAGGGGTAAAATTTGGGGTACAACAATGGGGATCTCAATTATCCCCGGAAAAAGATAGCCTCATCTTAGGCTTTGTATAAGGACCTTTCCTCAGCAGAAAGCTAGCCTCCTCTTAGGCTTTGTATTATGATCCTTCCTAAGCGAAGTCAGCCTCCTCTTAGGCTTTGTAGAAATGATTCTCCCCAGCGGAGCTAACCTTTCCAGACTCTCTTGTTGAGTCAATACCCTTTTTGCCTCAATCTCAGGCATCGTACGAGACAGCAAATCACTCTCTTGATGAGTATAAAAGACTCTCTTGTTGAGTCAATACCCTTTTTGCCTCAATCTCGGGCATCGTACGAGACATCAAAACACTCTCTTGTTGAGTCAGAACCCTTTAGCCTCAATCTTGGGCTTTGTACAAGACATAAATTTCCCTCTTTTGAGCTGGGGACAGATACCTTCCCAACCGAGTCATTTCCTCCCAACCTTCGTTTAGGCTTTGAGGAATAATTTTCCCAAGCAGAGTCAAACTCATTGCAGCCTCAATCTTGGGCTTTGTACAAGACACATAAAAAATATCCTCACCAGAGTCAGTTCAATTTCCCATTTCAGCCTCAATCTTGGGCTTTGTACAAGACACATATAAACCTCCCTGACGGAGTCAAAGCCTTTTTTAGCCTTCTCTTAGGCTTTGTATAATGATATCCCCCAAAGAGCCAGTCTCTTTTTAGTCTCAATCTTGGGCTTTGTACAAGATAGATAAAACACTCTCTTGTTGAGTCGGTCACTTCTAGCCTCCTCTTAGGCTTTGTATAAAGAAATCCCCTAGCCGAGTCAATTAACCTTTTAGCATTAACCTTTTGCTTTGATCAAGGCACACAAAAGTCAACAATCTCTCTTTAGAGATGACAAATTCCCTCTCAATACCTTTTTTAGCTTCAATCTTGGGCTTTGAACAAGACACAAATACCCTTTTAGCTTCAATCTTGGGCTTTGAACAAGATACCAAAACCTCATTTTCCTCCCTTAGAATAGGAGGAACTACGATTGCTCTGCTTCCCTGTTTCGTTTAAACGGGAATACGTAGGCATAAGATTGCGAAATCTTAGCGAGCATACCAAACAAAAACCCTAGGTCCAGTACCTTTATATCAATCAAAACTTAGGTCCAGTACCTTACCAAAAACACCCGACCATCAACAAAAACTCACTCTCCCTGTCACACTTTCCCAAGAAACTTTCCCAACCCATCAGCAAATAAACACTATCAATTACAAAGCAAAACCCTAAAGCTAACATTCTGTGGATAACCACATATAGGATGGGTAATTGACAACTACCCATTGTATAACCTAACCCAGGACCCCCCAATCTCTTTTAAGCTTTTGTTCAGTTAAACATTCGCGTGCAAGGTTAGTTTTAGCTAGCTTCCCTTTCCCTTCTAGCTTCATGGGATAAAAAAGAAATCAGAAAGTAGCACCCTTTCTCCTTGAGGAGGAAAACCCAAACTTCAGCGATAAGGTGGTCGCGTCACCAACAAAAATCGCTCGCTACAACTGTGCGATGGAAAAGCGAGGTTGCTCACTTTGAGTTCACTATGCGAGCTCTAGGAGAAGCCTGGACAGAACCAAATCATGACCATGGTCGTTGTCCAAGCTCTAGGTGAGGAGTTCGCTTTCAGCTTGTTGAAGGCTCGTAGTACGACGGTAGCAGAGTTGTAGGTCTCTTTCAGCTTGCTGTGCTACGACGTCGATTCCTAGATTCTCAGCAACGTGAAACAATGTCATCCATGGCCAAAATACCCAAACCTTCAACATTCAACAATACAAAACACATCCCAACACCCATTTAAACATCGTATAACATATTAAGCATGAATTTCATCATACATCAACATTCAAACTTCAATTCAACATATTTTCACACAAAACCTAAATTCCCAAACATTCTTTTCTTCCCTCCCAAAGTTATACTATCTAATGGAACTCGTCTTGATGAAGAAAATGGGATGAATTGATGATGAATCCAAGAATCGCTTCCTTTTCTCTTCCATGAGCTCTTCTCTTCTTTCCTTTTCTCTTCTCTTTCTCTTACCAACTTTCTTCTTTTTCTTTCTATTTCTCTTCCGCCAAATTATACATAATACATATATAATATACTTTTATATTATGGTATAAAATATCTCTAATTGATACTTTGTCATCTGACACCAATTGACCGAATACTAGAGCTACCAAAATATCCTCTCTTATACTTACTAATATTGGTCTATCTTTTTCATAACAATTTATTTTTTCAGAGTCCACTAATTACTCTATTAATCCCAACTGATAACATTTAGAGCACTTAGGAGCTCTAATTATTCCAACTGACAATAAGTAGAGTACATAGGAACTCAGTTGATCTCAACTGATATCCAATTGAGCTTTTAAGGGAATATGGGGTGTTACATTACACTTCCCTTTTTTTATCACATACAACACATTTCACTCTTTATGTACTTCATTTATCAAACAAAATAACTCAACACCAAGATCGACATGTCATGAGTGAAACAAGCAACTCAACATCAATTTTTGGAGGCAAGGTAATAATTTTTATGGTAGAATACTTCTTGTCGTCCCACTTGGTTCCCGATAAGATATTGTTCATACTTCCTTGAATTCATCTTACATATGGGACCACTGTGAAGTATTAACACTAACAAATAATATGAGACTTCATAATGGTTCCGTTGGTAGAAATGCAGAAGAAGTTGAAGAATTTCCTAAATGGATTCTTAAACTTAGTTAGGGTCGACTTTCTAAACCAAATAACAGAAATACTGCAATTGAGATTTTTTATGAATTGTTGATTCCAAGATCAGATCAACCAATTACAGTTATTGTTCAAAGTACACATCCTGATCTATTCCATAATTACATGAATGTCAATTTCCTTGCGTCAAGAGCAATTTTAGCTTCAACTATTGAGATACAGTTGATGAAATTGATGAATATGTATTGGGTCTTACTCCTGGTATATCACTACTCTAAAACTTTTTCACATATACTTTTACTTATATTTTATTATCCTAATCAAACACATAAATCGTCCATTGCAATTTTCAAATGATAAATATCAAACCAATTTTATATGCAGATGATGAAAAAGTTTATATGAGTTCAAATTCATTCGATAAATCTGATGTAAACGATATGAAGTCATAACACCAGAATTTCTTAATTCACCCAGGACATCTGGCTTACCAAATCTAATCATCAAATTTCAAGTTGGAACTCCAATAATGCTTATGAGAAACTTGGACCAATCTGAAGGGTTGTGCAATGGTACGAGGTTAAAAGTGACCAAACTTGCTGATCATGTATTGTATACAAAAATCATGTCAGGAAAACACAATGGAAATGTCATTTACATTCCCCGAAATAACCACCTCATCTTCACAATTACCTTGGCCATTTAAACTTTCAAGAAGGCAATTTTAGATTATTGTTTCTTATGCAATGACCATTAATAAGTCACATGGTCAATCCATGGATTATGTTGGCCTATATTTGTCACGTTTCATGTTCACTCATGGGGAGTTTTATGGCGCAGTGTCAAGGGTAAAGAATAAACAAAGATTAAAAGTTATGATTCACGATGAACAATCTCATCAAAATACACCAATAACTAATTTTGTATTTAAAGAGATAATTCAAAATGTACATGTATGTCGCGACGGAAAAAAAATTTGAGATTAAGCTATTGATTAACTTAACTCGAAAAGCAAGAGTCGCCACCAAACTTTATTGTTTCCAAAGGGAAAGGGGGAAAGATAGAACAAAACCCACAAGAGTAAAACTAAAGAGAGAATCTGGATACGGGGGTTGGTTATGCAAGGGGAAGGTATTAGCACCCCTCACATCTATGATACTCCATAGGAACCATTTGCAAATCTGTGTTTATAAAAAAGTTGGGTTGTTTGTTGATTGATTTTAAGTGAAAAGACAGTTTGTCATATTTGAGTGGAAAACTTAACTTACTACCCATAAGTATGAGGAAATTAGCATCTGTATCATCTTGATATGGAGAGATTTTACTTGGACTTTCTCACAAGCACGTCTCAACATTCAAGTGGAAAATGTGAATCATTTCTCTACATATTGTAGAAGTATAGTGGTTTGCATCACTATAAGAATAGACTAATATCTAATCTTAAAAAAAAAAAGGTTCATAAAGAAAAGTGCACAAAGGAACAAAAAGAAATTTGATGAGGTTTGTGTTTTTAGAGGTTTTGAAAAGAGTTTGAATATGCTTAAGTGTTTTAGCATTTATTAAGAAAAAGATTTTTTGGATCACTTGAAAAAGTCAAGGTTTCTTAAGAAAAAGGTGTGAAGTTTGAAAACAAGAAGTTTTGAAATAGGGAGAAGTTTTAAAAATTGAAGAAGTGGGAAGGAGATGAAGAGATTATCCTAAAGAAAAAAGCAAAAAATTGAAATAAAAGGTCTCATTGTAAGGTAGCCCAAAAGAAAGCCTTGGTGTATGCAAGTGTACTAACCACAAGATGGAGCAAGCATTTGACATTGGTCAAAATAAGCATTCCTTTCACTTTGGATTGAGCCACAAGATGAACAAGCACATGAGTAGATGAATATCACAAGATCCAGATGGACAACCAAGTCACAAGGCCACAAAGAACATCTAAGTCTTGAATTGAAGATTAGAGGGTCCAGAAGAATCACTGGGTCTCAGATGAATCACAAAGTCTCAGATACAACTCCAAGCAAAGAAAAGCATTAAGTCCTAAGGTCCAAATTCTCAGATAGCACAAAGTCCAAGAGATTGGATTAAAGTTTTTTTTAGGGTTTTAGCCATTTTATAATGTTTTTGTTTTTTTAAAATGAGAATGCAATAAGATGTATAAAGCAAAAAGCAAAAGTAAAAGGCAAGAATGTAAATGACATAAATGTAAAGAGCATATATAAAAGTAAAAGTTAGATGTTAGCACAATTAATATGTCAATGTTAGTGTTAATGAGAATTCAACCGAGTCAGGACAATTTGGCGCTATTTTAAGTAATCATAAGTAGACTTATGTAGAAGTTACACCTATCTGAGGCCGGTCAATAAAAATTTATGTGCCAGTCATGTTAGAGAAGTAACACAAAGTTACTCTCCTAAAATAATGTAACACAATAGCTCAAAAACAAAAGCAAAAGAAGAAGGTGGAGGAGAAGAGATGACCAATCACAATTGAAACACAACAAGGGATTAACTATCACCAATTTCAATTATTATTCTTCACAATACAATATGATAAACTTATCATTAATCAAAAGTACAAAAAAATGATCAAATGATCATTTAAATGATAAGTTTGAAATGATGAAAGTTCATGCAACCAAAGTATCATTCAAAGACCAATTGAACTTGATGAAACATCGATCAACCAAATCATGATCCAAGTCAAAAAAATTCAAACAGAAAATGTACAAAAATAGTAATTAAAAAGAAAATAAAAAATGATTTAAAAATGGTTTAAAATAGAAATTAAATGGAAAATTCCAAAGATGCATCAAAACATCAAATAAATTGCCAATTTTTTTTAAGAAAGTGAGAAATATCGCAAGTGATGAGATCTCAAAAGTTGGAGTGAAAAATATTTCAAAATGTATCAAAATAAATTATTGAATGAAAATAAAAAAAGAAAATAAAGAGAAAATAGCAAAAAATGCTAAAAATGATTTCAAAATTCTAAAGCAAAAAAACATATGTGATAGAAAATAATTTTTATGATTTATGAAAAAAAATTGGAGTAAAAAAGGTCAAAGAACCAATCAGAAATTAATTTGGAAAGTTAATGAAAAAGAAATAGAAAAATAAAATAGAAAATAGTTTGAAAATGGAGCTAACGGCCAGATTATTTGAAGAATACGCGTGGCGTGTTTTCATTGGCCAAGAAAATTTGAATTTCCCTCAAACACACACGAAGGCACTTGTCTTTAACTTCTGAACCTGATCTTTGGAAAATCATGAACTCTGGGTTTTAAGCTCAAACACCATACGTGCAAGCTTCTACTACTGTCATCATTCATGTCTCTCTGTATCAGAGTCATTGGTTCACTCTGAGCAGAGATAATTTGCTCAAGAACACGAAGAACCCTAGTTCTTCAAAGTAAAATTAAATAACTAATACACAAAATAAATCCAAGTTAGTTGAAGGATTTTAATTAGTGAATCAAGACGAACACACTGGTAATTTGTTTGCTCAGAAATTTAACTCGTAGCTACCTATTCAGTTGAAGCTTCAAAGGTCAACAATGGTGAAATCGAGTTGATGGTTGCAGGAGGTTTCAAGCCACGACAATGCTTCAGTTAGCTTCAGAGGAGGCTGGTGAGTGATTTTGGGCGAAGAAACGAAGCTAAAAGAGCTTGAATCAAAGAAATCGTTAACATGTTTTTTGAGGCATCAGGTTCAAATGGTTGCAGAGTTTCTTTGGCTATCAAAGCTTGGAAATGAAGGCAAATGCTTCCTCTATTTATAGGAAAAGTTTTGTTGAGCTCACACATGTGAAATGAATTTGAATTAGTGTGAATGGAATTGGAACTTTGTTGATTTGCAAAGCGTGTGAGGTGAGTGATGAAAAGTGTGATTCAATGATAAAACCTGGTTGTTTTGCATTTGCTTGCACGCGTTTTGGTTGTACAAAAAGTTCACACATGTTAAGGTGGTCCCAGATATAGAATAACATGAAATTCGTGACCTGAAAGATGATCAAGAAGCAGAGCTAAAGGTGCTATGTTTTAAGCCAGGCAATATAAAATTCCCTCGTGCGTTTTTGTTTTTTTTTGCCAAATGTTCCTTTCATTGCAAAGAAATCAATACAAAAAGAATCACATCAAAATGATGCTTGGATTGAAAATGACATTGAATCAAAGTTGGGGTCGTGGCCTGAAATTCCAAGTCAGGCATTAGGTCAACCATGTCTTGGGCCTACTTTTGTGCACACATATGTATCTTGGCAAATTTTAAAATTGATGGATTTAGAGGCAAAATTGATAATTGACCCTGGAAGAAAAGTTTTAGAGGAGTTCAAATGTGACATTTGGCTCAAAGTAGATTCCCAAAATGTTGAGAAATGAGAGAGTTATGGTGTTTGGACCAAGTGACATGCCATACTTGATTTTAGGTTAACCAAACATGTGCCAGTTTGGGACTTCTTGTCATTTCTTGCATCCAAAAGCCAAATGATGAAAACTTTAATACCAAATGAAGGAAGCTTGATTGTCCTTTGAATAATCTTGATAATTGCTTGAGAATTTGATGGAGATGGTATGAAAATAAACACATGAACCATACTTGAATCAACTTTGAAATCATGCGCCAACTTTAACTTCTATTGAACAAATGATGTCAAATTAAGCTTGACATGAATGTGACCTAAGATTATAGATCATGCCTTTAAGTGAAAGCTCTTGTTAACAATTTGTTGTCTAAAACTTTGACTTTGGGAACCAAAACCCTGATTTAGAAACCAAGCTTGATCCCAAGATTGCAAGTCCCTACCTTGTACAATAAGAAAAGGAAATAACACATATTTTTGTATTTTGAATAAGGTTAAAAAAGTTAGAATGTAAACAATCATTAGAGGTAAAAAAGAAATAAAAAGGTTCTTGGTGATCTCTCACAAAGGCAAACCCAAAGAGGTGAAGGTTAGGAGGATGTCATGCTTGTGATCTTGGTTGAAATGCCAATGATATGATAGGTGGAATCTTAGGGGTAAAAATTAGGATATGACAATGTATTTTAATATTCATATATATTTTTACACGATTCCTAATTCATTGTGTAATACCTCAAAATTTACCTTCTTTGTTTCCTCAATAAATTGGTCTATGCTTTACTCTTTGTACATTCCATAGTAGGTCATAGATTGCATAGCATGGCATTCAGCATAGGGCATGGGATCAAGTGGTTTTCAAAGGTGTGGATCATCCAAAGCAAGAGAATAAGGGCCAAGGGTTTCTCACAAGCCTCAGAGGAGTCTCAAGCTTCAAAGTGACTCATGGGGTTCATCATATCATCACAAGATCAAGCATGGCAAAAGATTGCAAGTGGATCTCTCCCTCCTAACCAGAGGGACCAGTCAGGGTTTTAGACTCAGAGGACTTCTTGAAGGGGCTTTGTGGATTTAAGCATGTTCTTATGGTATTCCATATGCTCACAAGTGTTCATGGATGGAGATTTGGTTGATGGTTCATAGTGAAGAATGTTCAGTAGATCAGTTGCTTGTGAACCAAGAAAAGTCAACTGTAAGGGAGAAAGTCAACTATGGAATTTTGAGGTTCTTTAAATGGTTTTCAAGGTATCACATCCTCATATGGTCTTCAAGGGTCAAGTTTCACATCATTCATCAAGAATCAAGGGTTTGTGCAAAAGTTACTAAATTTGGAAAATGACTTATAATGAGAACTTTCCATTTTTGGCAATTTTTCCACCACATACAACTTGACTTTTCATCATCAAGGAAGCTTCAAATGAATTTTCCTCCAACATGAAAGTTGAAGATATTTCTCTCCCATTTCCAAAAAGTACTAGAACATCTCCATATCATTTGTAGAACTCAAGTTATGGTCAAAACAATGCAAGGTGCATTTCATGGATTCCTTATATGTCAAATTTTCCACCATTTGCATTTTCACTCAAAAGGACTTGTAATGTTCCCAATTGCTTCATGTCACATTACAACATCAAAATACAAGTCAAGAGGATCATTTTTGGCCTTTATTTCACCCCATTTCATGACTTGTACCTCACTTATTCAACAAAGTTCATTTTGACAATATGGATAAAAACTCCCAAACCAAGCATGTGCAAGGCCCAAGTTAATTTGAATTTTGATCACCATGATGTGTGTGAGAGATTGATCACAAAAAGCATGACTTTGCACGAGTGGTTTAGTGGATTAAACACAAAGTGCAAAATTGCAAATTCATCCAAATCTCACTAACCAAATGTTTAATCACTTGCTAATCACAATCAGTGGACTAATGGAGAGTATATAAGCTTACTCATACCCTCATTGCTAGGTCATGCACTGATTTTGGCTGAGAATTCCACTTTTCATCTCACACCTTCTCCTCTTCGATTCTCTCTACTCAGAAGAGCTTTTCACAAAATTCTTTCACATTCTGAATCCTTGGACTCCATAGAATACAAATCTGCCATCATCTGAAGCTCATGTCAAGGATATCATAGGGTTCGAATTTGGAAACCTCTTCTTCAAAACTCAAGATCCAGACCATATTCAAGCTCTAATTGCATTTATTTTGCAATTAGAGGTTCCTAACGCTAGATCTGCAGCTTATCTCTGGTTTTCTAGGAGTATTTTAAGCTTTTCAAGATCTCAGGTTGGTGAACTTTTCATGCTCTTTGAACTTGAATTTTAAGTGTGCATAATGATCTATGAGGTTCACTGAGCATGCTGATGTGTTTTGTTTGAAATTTGGACGTGTGAATCGTATGTATTTTGAGTTTGAAGTTTTGGATCCAAACTTTCTTTCCTTCGATTTGCATTGTATGGTGATTGTTTGTTGAAATGAATATGATATTATTGATCCTTGTTGAATTCTGGTTGGAATAGTCTGTTTGTTTGCAATTTCTGGAAAAGTTTTTGTTGCAGCTCACCGGAGAGGGTGACCGGAGCCCTAGCTCCGGCGACTGGTTGTGTTTCCGGTCGGTGGAGGGTTTAAATGAAGAAGATGCAATCATGGCCGTCCATTTGTTTGATCCAAAGGTCTTCACGTTGCCACGTTATTTTAATTATGATTTTATTTTTGTGGTTTGTGTGCTGGTTAACCCATGGTTGCTATCATGTGCTGCAGATCTAGACCTCACATCTTGTTTACTTTTTGAATTGGTTGACTGATGCCATGCGTTTGATTAATCATGTGGATGAGATTTAGCCAACACATTAAAATATGCATGTGCTGCTCACGTGTTTTTTTTAATTCCTGAGTGCTTTGGTGTGCGCGTGTTTATTTTGTTATGGTGTGCGTGTGAATCATGGCCCTAGATCTTGTACTGATTGCTTTTGTTGACTCATTGTGAAGCGCTGGATTAATCTGATGGTGTGTGTGTGTCTTCAATGTTGACTGAATTCCACATGCTCTCTTTTGACTTCGCTAATAGACTTTTTGTTTCGGGCTTGATTTCCCCACCCCCTCCTTTGATCCATTTCATTTTCAACGTATTTTTGTTGCTGTTTGCACCCTGCCTGTTTTTGTTTCTTTTTTTATTTTCATTATTTGTTGCATTTGCGTTTTAATTTTTTAAAATCATTTTTATGCATCCAAAGATTACAAAAAAAATCATGAAGCATGTTTAGAATTTTATAAAATTTTGGCAAATTTTATTTTCTTATTTTCTTTTATTTTTGACATCTGAATTAATTGATTGGCTAATTTCTTTTGGTTTTGTTTCATATGTACATACTTTGCATTGTAGAATTTATTTCTCATAGCATACAACACATTTTCAACCCATTCTTTTTGTATTGTTTCACCAACACATTGAAGTGCATAAAAACATTTTTCTTTCATTTTTAAAACTTTTTCATATTGCATTTTAGTCCCTCTCTTTTGCATATTAGTTCATAATTCCTATGTGAACTTGCATGTTTGTTTGAAGGACTTATCTTGTGAATTTTTGCATGAGTTTTTAATATGATGTTTGCTTATGGTTGAGGTGTTTTGATAATTAATTTGGTAATTTCTGAAGATGTTTTGCTAATTGTTTGATTGCTCTTTGCTTGAGGTCTCTTTTATGTACATCTTTGGATCATGTTTGGTTACTTGTTTGAGAAGGCATTTGTGCCATTGTTTGGGATTGTTTCTTTGACTTTATGAGCCATGTTTGAATCATTATAAGTCATATGATTATCATTCTAGGTCATTGGTATGAGGTTGTTGCACATTTTGTGCACATGTTTAATGTTTGATTTACATGCCTATTTTTGACTTATCTTTTCACTTCTTCTCATCTATGCCTCTTCTTGACTTGTGTTTGGTTTGTGTATGCCATGCCATATCACTTCTTTGCCTCTCATTTGATGTATGATTCTGACCTTGAAGCTTTGTATTCATGTCATATGTTATTCATGTTTCATCTTGCATCCATTAACATGTTTCATTTACATGCTTCTTTCTTCCTCTTCTAATGGTTCTAAATGTTGGATATTTGCTTGTGTGCTTTGTGTGACACTTGTATAACATGTTTAGGCACATGCTTAGGTTATCCAAATTCTAACTTGGATTTTTTTTGAAGCATTGTTGCATGATCATGTTGCATATCCACCCATTCTTCTTCTATTCCTTCTTTGATGACTTTCTTGGATGTTTTGCCACTTGTTTGCATTCTCTTTGCTTGAGTTTGTTTTGTAAACATTATGGGTCACCTATAAGGTGTACATTCTGACTTGGATGATTTTTCTTTTGGTTTGTAATCATTTCTCTTTGGGTTATACCTTGTTGGGTTTCATTTGTATTATTGTTGCTTATGTTTGTTTTTGCTAACCATGTAGGGACTAACGGTAAGTGGATGGGATGTGGATGGTTATCCACATTCTAACTTCTCCTTTCTCTTTTAAGCTTTCATACTTGTGTGTGCTTTAGCATTTAAGATGCTTCTCCTTTCTCTTTCACTCTTTATCCTCCCATGAATCTCAAGACTTGATTAAGTCTTGGGTTCTTTCCTCCTTAGAGCTACCTAGTCCAACTTAATTTTTGATTAAGCTTGGAGTAGGATTAGCATTAGGTTTTAGGTAGTCATCTCCCCTAAGCCTCACTAACCATAGGACATCCATGCATGATAACATTAGGACTCTTAGTTTCCCTTTAGAGTTTCCTTTGTGTCGTCTCTCTTCTCATCTCAAAACTTCTTCAAAGCACGTAATAAAGGTTAACGTGTATTGCGCTCGAGCCTTTTATGTGGGAAGTGGGGAATGAGGGGCTTCCTCTCATTCTTCTAGGATACTTAGTGTACGTCCTGTTGGGGACGATGCGCGAAGTATTCGTTCCTGTATTTAAGACTTTGGTGCAATGCAAGTTATGAACTAACTTAAAACACTTCTGCCTAAAAAACTCCAAACAAACAATAACGTCTTTCCTCCGGGAATTCTCTTCTCATCTCACTCACTCTTAACGTATGAACGCGCTCCTACTCGTTATCTCGCAAGACGGTAACGCCTAAGTCTCCATACAGCGAGCTGCAACACCTGAGCTAGAACGTTAGTCGTTCCATTAAAAACACAAACAGTAACCCTCGTTGAGGGGAACTACGTCGCTCTGATTCTCATGCTCCCGATGAGATACGTAGGCAGTGGGGTAGGGCCCATTTGAGCACTTCTTTTATTTTCCCTACATTTGTTTCTTGTTCTTTCCTTTTCTTCTTCGTTTCTCCGTCCTTCCCGTTCTCGTTTCCTCTCCGGTCTAGTAGCAGTAGAGCTCCAGATGACGACGCCCTTTGATTGAAGCAGCAAGCGTGGATCCCATCGGGTACGATGGACGCGTGGGGGTGATAATACCTTCCCTTCGCGTAACCGACTCCCGAACCCAGTTCTCTTGGTCGTAAGACCATGCTCTTTCCCTTCCTTCAGGTTTATGCAGTGTTTCCTTTCCCTCTCTCAGGATAAATACACATTGCTGGCGACTCTGTTTTCTGCGCCACTCTCGCGTTTATACCGTTGGATGCGAATCTTTCGGGAGCGACACATTGTACTAATATTTTATTTCATTTTACATAAAAGACAATGACAACTGCAAGGAACACTAAATGGAAAAAAGTTTGAAGGTAGATCTTTTGTCATTTTTTGGAATTAAGTATGCACTTTATAAATTATTACGTGAAAAGTATCTTCAAAACTTTTCCAGGTTCTACATATTACTCATTCATCTTTAAGGTGTTATTTCGTGAATATTTGGTCTATATAAAACCTATTTAAGATTATAAATATATTAGCATTTTGTTCAAAACATATTACTGAATCTTTGCTTAATATATACTTCTGTGTGAGTTTGGGTTACATCTCCATATAAACATATATCAAAACAAAACTAAGTTCATTCACATATTAATAAGAAAAACATAACATTATACATAACAACAAACATACTTAAAGAATACTTCAAATTATCACATAAAACTCCCAAGATGGAGTATGCTTTTCAAAAGTACTTACATAAAACACATAAGATAACAACAAAATACTAAACAATGGTAAAAATAAACAAACCAAGTTCAAAATAAAATTTCATAGTAACAACATCATAAAAGCTCCAATAATACCCCCTTCCTCAAACAATTTCAAACCACCCATGAATCTACATCTTCAACTTCAGCTATTACACAAACTGCCATTGAGAAGCTCAGGAGGATCAAGAAGAGTAAATTCCAGTTGATCCTTTGTCCTCAATCTCTTTTCCTTTGTAAACTCATACCACCCTTGACCTATATACTTCAGCTTATTTTAGACTTGTGAACCACACATTTATACATTTTCCCCGTGTCCTCATCAACCATTGTGATTTCATCTTGATTCATATAAAGGCCTTGCTGACAAACTTCCTGCGGGAAATGCTGCAAAAATATAATAACTTAAAAAAACACTCTTCAGGACTTCATTCATTTAGTCTTGGATAACTTACTTACCAACACATTTTTTCCAATTTTTGTTGATGACGTAACTTTGAACATGTGGTTGGTGGGGTTCAACACCATTATGAACCACGCCTTGGGGTGGAAGTTGGTCATTGTTTTTAACATGTGGTTGGTGGGGTTCTTCACCATATAGTTGATGAGTGTAGCGCGATTTTTGTGGTTTCGAATCACTATCGCTTTGGTACTACAGTTCGATTCATTTTTTTTTATCCTGTGAAGCTGATTAAGGAAGGGAAATAGATATCTCCAATTAACCCTGCTTGCATACTGAGGTTAAACAGTCAAAACTTTTGGTTTACAGATGCTATCAAAAAGGGGGGTCTGTCTTAGGTTATTTCGTTTAAGAACACAGTGTCTGGACTATTTGCGAGGCTTCTAGTAAGGTGTTAGGTCTGAGGCTTTTGATGGATGTATGAAGGTATTGGACTTTGAGTTTTTTATTAGTATGCTCAATAAGATTTTGCAATCTTATGCCTACGTATTCCCGTTTAACGAAATAGGGAAATCAGAGCGATCGTAGTTCCTCCTATTCTATGGGAGGAAATAGATGTTTTGGTGTCTTGTTCAAATCCCAAGACATGAAGCTAAAGATGATTTGTATTTCAAAGCCCAAGATATGAAGCTAAAGGGTTTGACTGAGGGAATTTGTCATCTCTAAAGAGGAATTGTTGATGTTTATGTGCCCTGATCAAAGCACAAGTTTTATGTTAAAAGGTTGATTGACTCAACCAGGGGTTTTCTTTATACAAAGCCTAAGAGAAGACGGGAAGTTTGACTTTTCCGGGGAAAATGTTCTTTCTGTCTTGTACAAAGCCCAAGATTGAGGCTAAAATGGATTTTGACTTCGTTGGGGAGAATGTATCTTGTATAAAGCCCAAGATGGAGGCTGAGAGGGATTGATTCAACAAGAGACTACTTTTATATGTCTTGAACGGGTGATTGACACAACAAGAGAGTCTGAAGGTTGATTGACTCAACAAGAGAGTCTTTTATACTTAACAAGAGAGTGATTTTCTGTCTCGTACGAAGCCTGAGATTGAACCTAAAAGGAGATTGACTCAACAAGAGAGTCTTTTATACTCAACAAGATACTGTTTTGTTGTCTCGTACAAAGCCCAAGATTGAGGCTAAAAGGAGACTGACTCAACAAGAGAGACTTTTATACTAAAAAAGAGAGTGTTTTATATGTCTTGTACAAAGCCCAAGACGGAGGCTAAAAGTGGTTGACTCAACAAGAGAGTCTGAAAAGGTTAGCTCCGCTAGGGAGAATAATTTGTACAAAGCCCAAGAGGAGGCTGACTTACTGCTGAGGATTATTTGGATCCTGAAGCGGGTCCAAGTGTGGGGAACTCTCATGAGAGAGACTGGGTTTCTGCTGGAGATTGATCCAGAGTGATCGGTGTTTTTTCCTATGTTTGAAAGGAACTTGAGAATGTCTTTGAGACTCAAGAGTTTTAGACTGTCCAAGTCTATAGTTTTATCTTTTGTACAATGCCCAAGAGGAGGCGCGGGCATTAAGGGATGAGTATCAACCCTAAAATGGCCGGAGTTTTGACACTGGAAAGACTGCTCTAGAAAAGGATGACTAAGTTCAGTCTTATACCTTTAAGAGGTCGTCAGGGTCCTTGTATTAAGCCCAAGAGAAGGCATGAGAACTTCTAAGAAGCCGAAGGGTCCTTGTACAACGCCCAAGAGGAGGCGGGGATGCATTTAGGAAGCCTGTGGGTCCCCAAACCAAGAGAAGTTCAAGAAATGCAATTCACAGAGAAGAGATCATTCCAGGAAAGTTCGAGAATTTGGAAGAAACTCAAGAGATGCCATTCACGGAGAAAAGATCATCTCTGGGGAGTTAGAGTTTCTTTGACAATTTCTAAGGGTGATAGTCTGAGAAAAGGTTCACCGAGAATACTGCCTTTCTCTTTGTTCCATATTGTTTAACCCCAAGAGAAGGGAAGACTGTATCTAGAAATCCTATGGGGATCTAGTTTTGTTTGTATTTAAAGAGTGACCAATAGAACTTTACCTAGTTCTAGACGTAGTTGCAGGGGAAAACACTAAATAACTATACTAGTATTACATAGTGGATATGTGACAAGTATATAAAAGGATGTGAAAGAAGACTTACAGTGAAACAACTCCCATAATACAGTTATATACATATGAAAGTGGTAAATAAAAGCGGATAAACACTTACCCGTTGTAGAGCTTCCATCTTGTTTTGTTAGTTGTTCAACAAATAAAATAAGAAAAGTTTTGATGACAACATATATTTGAATTCAAAATCAAAGGAGAAAGTGCTTTGAAAAGATTGTTGGGGCTTACAGCTCAAGAAGCGGCCCAAGTTTTAACGATGATCGCACCGTTGTCTTAAAGATCGTATCGGGACTTATACAACGACTGAGGCCCAAAAAGTTTTTAAGTAAAAGGGGATGGGTCTTACACTCTATCAGAGGCCCAAAGATTTAATTTTGTACAAGAGATGGGACTTACAACTCAAGGAGAAGCCCAGGGTTATTTGTTAAAAAGGCGACGATCGCGCTGAACGTTTGAAAATATACAGAGGGACTTATACAATATGTGAGGCCCAAAAAGGTATTATTTACAAAGGGGTTGAGTCTTATACTTTATTAGAGGCCCAGAGAAATTTAAAGAAAATAAATGGGGCTTATAACACGAGGGTAGGCCCAGATGATTTGATTTTTGAACTGGCGATTGCGCCGAGATTTTTCTTTTAACGCAGAGGGACTTATACAATATCTGAGACCCAAAAATTATTTTGGTTAAAAAGGGATTGGGTCTTACACTCTATTAGAGGCCCAAAGATTTTGAAAATGATTTGTTTAGGGTGATTAAGATCAAAACCCTAAATTAATTTCAAAATGTATTTTAATTAAATAAAAATTTAATTAAAATGATCAAAATTATCAAACATGTGTGAAAAACAAGTTGTGATCTTGGATTAATGTTTGAAAAATCATGTTTATATCCACAAAATGATTGGAAACCAATTAAATTTAGAAAATCAAGGAGGAAAAAAATATTTTAAATGTTAAAAAACAAATAAAAGATTAATTCTTTGCAAAAATATCAAGTATATGAAATAAATAATATTTTTGGGAATTTTTGGCAAAATAAAATATTTTAACATTTTTGTGAATTATTAAAAAAAGAATCAACTCAAAATCATTAAAAGTCAGAGAGAAATTAATTTTTGAATCAATTAAATAAAATCACAAAATTCAAATATTCAAATTTGTGAAAAAGGCGCCAAGAACACGCACGAAGGGAGTTTAGCTCAGATTTGCATTTTCTATCCAATCTCACTGAATACTTGATGAAATCACACAATCCACATATCAATCTGCTCGTTTTCACCTCACGATCATGTCTATGGTCTTTAATTTCCTTTATTTTAAGCATGGAATAAGAAATCAAGACAAAACCTCAAGAACCCTAAAATTTGCATGAAGGCTGAGAATTTTGATACACGATTCAAACAAAGCAAGTAATTGAGGGGAAACATTTTATGCATGATTAGGAACATTTGGCAAAAGTATTGTGCGAGGAATTATGCATAGATTAAGAGATGACCAAGTTTAGGCTTACTTGAAGGTCCTGACAGCAAGAGCAATTTGATTTTTGAGCTGGAGGTGTTATAGATGAGTTGTGATGATCTGAACAGCTTCCCTACACCAGATGGAATGTGTTTGAATGCTTGGAGTGATTGGAAATGGACTGGAACAGGTTATGGTACCTCAACTACAACTTGGTTAAAACCTTGAGCAATTGGCTGGTGATTTTGTGAAATTGGTGTTCCAGATGTGGTCTAAGTGTTTGGATCACTTCTATATGATGTTTATGAGGTGTGCGTGTGTGTGATTGGTTTGGTTGGAATGACTCTCAAACTCAAAACCCGATAGTGACTTGCTTTGGAAGGCAATTTTGGAGTGAAAGAAGAGATTTTGAGGAAAACATCAGTTTGATGGCTTTGGTGTACTTAAACTGGTCACAAATGAGCTCTATTTATAGTAGAGCAAGTTTGTTTTGCAAGCAATAGTGAATGGCAACTGCAGCAGCTCATTGTCCAATTGCATCACTTTGGAATCTTAAGTCTCCTCTAGCCATTGACTAGAGGTTAGAGCGCATGCTTTTGGTTCCCTAGTTCAGAGATCATCCTTGACTCATTCAGTTAGAAAAGGCTCAGTTCATGCCACCTTGGTGCATCCATTGAATGCTCCAAAACAAAATTGGAGTCTTGTCCCCCTTTTAGGCATTTTTAGGTTTGGCATGCTACTTTTGGTTCCAAAGACTTGGGAGGCATATGGATTAGTGTTTGTTCCTCCTTGGTCTCCCTCTGAGGTGTTCAAATGGATAAACTTGTTTGTCATTTGTACAATTTGATCAGATCGAGTAAAATGCACAAATCTGCCTTGCCATGACAGTTGCAGCAAGGCATATTGCCATTGTCATAACTCTTAGCTCAAATGGGATTTGATGGAGTTATTGGCCATTTTGGAAAGCTCTCATATGATACAACATATGTGTGATCATAGTTTGTCTTGACACCTTTTGGATCCAAGTGAAAAATGCCCCTAAATTTTGAAAAAAGTGAAACAGATTCTGACTTAGTGAAAAATTCACTAAGTGTTGGAAAAAGTGGCATTTTCATGTTTTTGTCATTTTGGTCACTCCATAACTAAAAATCCATGAAGAATTGGAGTGAGGTGTAGTTGGCACTTTTAAAGTATGCCATGAGAGCTAAAAATCCATATCAGCCAAAATGGTTGCTTGGATCTCAATTTATGATCCTTGGAAGTTGGTGCCCAACCACTTTGTTCCATAACTTAGAAAATTTCTAAGTTTTTTATGGTTACCCCTTTTAGAAGTTATCCCACTTTCTTTGATTTTTCTTGATGAATGATGATTCCAATCACATATTATCATCATTTTAGGGTTAGGGAGCCATAATTGATCAAAAAATCATAAAGTCAAACTTTGACTTTTGGGCACAGTTGACTTTTTATCAGATGAATTCCAAACTATGAGATACTCTATGAAATCAAGTCCTTGACCTAAATCAAACTTGATGGATTGATTTCATATGTGTTATAGGGTGTATTGAATCATGTCCTGGTCAAAAGTCAAAGGCATAGTTGACTTTTTTTTCGCGAAACCCTAACTGTGGTTCTGATGAACTTGAAACTTGAGAATCAAGCTTCTTGGATCAATCCATTGTCGCAAATGGATCAATGTAGTGTATTAGGATCCCTCAAATCATGTCTTGAGGTCTTGGCTCAGGTTTTGTCCCAAAAGTCAACTTAGGGGTGAATTAGGTCAAGAAACCCTAATTCCTAATTTTTTTTTTGAATGCATCCCCTGAGGCTAAATTGACTTGATGATTGGGTTTATGAGGTCCCTTAGAGTATTTTGTGTTATGCTTTGAAGTGGAAAATTTCCATCTAGAGGCCCTGGTCAACCAAAACCCTAATTTGGTGGCACTGGCGATCTTGAGGCTTGATCCACTTGGAATGTTGCAACCTTGTGCTTGATTCTTGATGTGGGAGTCCTTTTGATCCATTGTGAATGTTTGAGAGGCTAGACAAGTTGAAGATCATGTCATTTCTTGATTGATCCTTTATCTAAGAGCTCTGAGAGGGCTTGAAACCCTAAGTTTGATTGTAGTGGATGCTCACCCATCTTTGGGGAGACTAATGAATATGAAAGTTCATCCATATTGTGATGATGATTTTCCCAGTGATGGGGAATCTTAGTGGTCAAAATTTGGGGTATGACAAATGCCCCTATTTAATCTTCTTGGACCCGAAGGTGTGAATGGCGAAGGTATTCGGGCATTCGGGGTGCAAGAGGATTAAATATCGGAATACCCGAAATTTTGATGGTGGTTATGAATGGTAGCTTTCCCATCCATCTTCTTTTGCTAAGCAATGATGCTTAGAAAAGGTAAAACTTCCCCTCGATCCTGGTTTCCCACCAAGGAACTGGTCTAAGTTTCTGAGATAAACTTCCCCTCGATCCTGGTTTCCTACCAAGGAACTGGTCTTAGTTTCTGACGTAAACTTCCCATCGATCCTAGTTTCCTACCAAGGAACTGGTCTAAGTTTCTTTTGTAAACTTCCCCTCGATCCTGGTTTCCTACCAAGGAACTGGTCTCAGTTTCTTTTGTAAACTTCCCCTTGATCCTGGTTTCCTACCAAGGAACTGGTCTCAGTTTCTTTTGTCAATAAACTTTATTGACAAGGGACGCTATTAGTAGCGGTTTTCCTCAAACTTCTCGCCGAATTTTCCTGGGGAGATGCCATTTGATGGGAAAAGGTTTTGATGTCAGACTTGATGGGGAAACCCATTCGTCTGAGCTATAGAGGTGTACAAACTTCTCTGTTGGAGATGCCATTTGTTGACTCTACTGGGGAAAACGAGTCTCTTGAGAGACTGTTTCCTGCTTGGGGATATTACATCATACTTTTCCTCGAGATCTTCTTGGAGGAATGCCATGTGATGCAATCCAAACCTGAGGTCCTGATGACCTTTTTTGTCAGTGAATTTTCCGAAGGAGAACTGCTGTACTGCCGAATCTTTGATTAAGAGACTTTCTCCATGGGTCTTCCTCAATCCGGGAAAGCGAAAATATCATCTTCAATGGCGAAGAGTGATGTTTGTCGAGAGTTTTCTTGCTTTTCAGAGGTTCAAGTTATCAAAGTGGTCAAAGACCGTCTCTAATCCAAAAATAAACTGGGAGAGAGATTGCTTAGGTGATTCACTTCCTGACGAGGAAATAACTAACAACTCGATTGAGAAGACTTTTATCACTAGGGAACAAGACCGACTAGAGTGATAGTGATGCAATATGAATATGGATGAATCAATAATGCATGATGTATGTATGTATATGCTGACAAAACTGACACGACATATAGACTAATAGATGAACACGACTGGATACTCGGCCACTACGGGGGACGAAGAGGTACCACTGGGTTCAAAATAGCAATTCTGCCTTGCTTAGGAGAGATAGTCCCTGTGGGGAACAACGTTGGTCGGGCTTAGGAGATAAGAACTCTACCGGGGGGTGTCAGATGAAACATGGTCTCTGACATAGCTGATCATTCATTCAGGCGTACTGGTTTAGAAGGGGTACTTTGATTATGCACTTTGAAGTTCGATTACTTCTGAAGAAGCGATCGATGTTCTTTCGATGTTCAACAGTCAAAAGAATTGCCATCTTTATTTTAAAAGCAGAAAAATTTTTACAAGTCAATTCATTTTTGTTTTATTTCAAGAATCGTTGATCATATTAAAATGTCGTTCTGTAAAGCTAAAACAAATAAGAATTGCAAACAAAAGAACCAGGGCTCAAATTTTATTGCTAGGATGGAAATAAGCCAAACGCGTGATTCCATGGAGTATTTACAAAGTTAGAAAATGGTAATTTAAGGGAAAAGGGCTACATTGAAACATAACGACCACTATCCATCTACCAACTTTGAATTCTAGACATCCTGAGCTTCTGTCGAAGATGACCTTGACTGGAGTTTTCCTGACGGATGGTGTAACTGCCGCTGAAGGATTTGCCCCTTTGTTGGACGTAGTTACTTGCCATTATCCCTAACTTTTTCCTGGATTGTACTTTTGAGATTTCCAATCCACCGGGATGATTTTTTATTATGTCTCTAATTTTTGCCTGGACCGCCATTTCGGGTTTTCAATCCACCGAGACGAATTTTTTTTTTATTTAGGCAAAGTATTTCTTGACTACGTCAACATTTGTGGGGTAGGAAAATTCCTCTCCGTCCATGGTTGCAAGTCTCAAGGCACCGCCTGAGAAAGCTTTCTTGACCACATAGGGGCCATCATAATTCGGAGTCCATTTGCGTCGAGAATCGGTGAGAAATGATTGTCTATTTTTTAGCACAAGGTCTCCTTTCCTGAAGACGCGAGATCGGACCTTTTTGTCAAACGCCTTCTTCATTCTTTGCTGATACAACTGACCATGGCATAGTGCTGTTATTCGCTTCTCTTCGATCAGGTTTAATTCGTCATGTCGACTTTGACACCATTCAGCCTCTGTTATCTTGGCTTCCATCAATACCCGGATTGATGGGATCTCTACTTCCATGGGGAGCACTGCTTCTATGCCATATACTAGAGAGAAAGGGTTGCCCCTGTTGAAGTGCGGACAGATGTGTGATAACCGTGAAGAGCAAATGGTAGCATCTCGTGCCAGTCTTTGTAGGTTACGACCATCTTCTCAATAATCTTCTTGATGTTCTTGTTAGCCGCTTCTACCGCTCCGTTCATCTTAGGTCGGTAGGGAGATGAGTTATGGTGTTCGATTTTGAATTCAGCACACAACTCCTTCATCATCTTGTTGTTCAAGTTAGACCCATTATCAGTAATGATCTGGCTAGGAACACTATAATGGCAAATGATATTGTTTTTGATAAAGTGGACCAAACTTGTCGGGTTACATTAGCGAATGACGCTGCTTCGACCCACTTGGTGAAATAGTCAATGGCGACTAGAATGAACTGATGTCCGTTTGAAGCCTTGGGTTCAATCATGCCGATCATGTCGATTCCCCATATGGAAAAAGGCCATGGGGAAGAAAGAACTTTGAGATGCGTTGGCGGTACATGGATTTTGTCTGAGTATATCTGACACTTGTGACACCTCCTCATGTACTTGTAGCAGTCGGATTCCATGGTCAACCAGTAGTACCCTGCTCTCAGAATTTTCCTCGCCATTGTGTGTCCGTTGGCATGGGTGCCAAAGGATCCTTCGTGAATTTCCTTTATCAGTATGTCTGCCTCTAGTCTGTCTACACATCGGAGCAAGACCATGTCATAGTTTCTCTTATAAAGTGTGTCACCGCTCAGGAAGAAGCTGCCTGCCAACCTTCTGAGGGTCTTTCGGTCTTTTCTTAATTCCCCAGGTGGGTACTCTTGTTTCTGAAGGAAGTATTTGATATCGTGATACCAAGGTTTGTCGTCTATGACTGATTCAATCGTGAAGATGTAAGCGGGTCGTTCAAGGCACATTATGTCAATCTTAGGTAAGTCGTTCCATTGACCTACGCTAATCATGGAAGAGAGAGTGGCTAATGCATCAGCCATGTGATTCTCTTCACGAGGGATATGATGAAACTCAATTCTGTTGAAGAAGTGTAACAGCCTTCTTGCGTAGTCTTTGTAAGGAATCAGTCCTGATTGGTATGTGTTCCAATCTCCTTTGATCTGATTAATAACCAGGGCTGAGTCGTCATATACATCCAAGTTATTGATCCTTAAGTCGATCGCTTCTTCGAGACCCATGATACAAGCTTCGTATTCGGCCTCGTTGTTTGTGCACTTGAATGTCAGTCGGGCGGTGAAAGGAATGTGGGTACCCTGAGGTAGTATGATAATTTCCCCAATTCTATTTCCATAATGATTGACAGCTCCGTCAAAGATTAGTCCCCATTGGGAACCTGGTTCTGGCCCTTCACTGGGTAACGGTTCATCGCAGTCTTTCATTTTTAGAAACATAACATCTTCGTCTGGGAAGTCAAATCTGACTAATTCTTGGTCGTCAATCGGTTGATGAGCCAAATTATTGGCTAAAATGCTTCCTTTGACGGCTTTCTGAGCATGGTACTCGATGTCGTATTCTGATAACAACATCTGCCAACGGGCAATCCTTCCTGTGAGAGTAGGCTTTTCAAAGACGTACTTGATTGGATCCATTTATGAGATTAACCAAGTAGTGTGGCAAATCATGTACTGGCAGAGATGTTTGTCTACCCAAGCTAGAGCACAACAAGTTTTCTCAAGCATAGTGTACCGAGTCTCGCAGTCGGTGAATTTCTTGCTCAAATAATAGATGGCAGACTCTTTCCTTTTGGTTTCGTCTTGCTGGCCAAGTACAAAACCCATTGAGTCTTCCAAGACTGTTAGGTAGATGATCAGTGGTCTTCCTTCCACTGGAGGTGATAGAATTGGCGGGTTCAACAGGTATTCCTTGATACTGTCGAAGGCGGTTTGGAAGTCTTCTGTCCAAATGCAGTCCTGATTCTTTTTGAGTAATTTGAAGATCGGCGCACATGTCACGGTCATGAGGAATATGAATCTAGAGATGTAGTTCAAACGTCCCAGGAATCCCCTGACTTGTTTTTCAGTCTTTGGAGAAGGCATTTCTTGAATGGCCTTGACCTTGTCAGGATTAACCTCAATTCCCTTTTGGCTAACGATGAACCTTAAGAGTTTCCCTGAACGGACACCGAAGGTGCACTTGTTGGGATTCAAGCAGAGTTTATACTTCCTCAACCGCTCAAATAGTTTTGACAGGTGGGTCACATGCTCCTCTTCTGTTTTAGATTTGGAAATCATGTTATCTACACATACTTCAATTTCTTTGTGTATCATGTCATGAAACAGAGTAGTCATGGCCCTTTGATAGGTTGCCCCGACGTTCTTTAAGCCGAACGGCATTACCTTGTAACAAAAGGTGCCCCATGGGGTGATAAAGGAAGTTTTCTCCATGTCCTTCGGCGCCATTTTTATCTGATTATAGCCCGAGAATCCATCCATGAAGGAGAAGACTTTGAACTTTATTGTACTGTCTACCAGCATGTCAATGTGTGGTAAGGAAAAGTCATCCTTTGAACTTGCTTTGTTCAGATCCCTGTAGTCTACACACATCCTGACCTTTTCGTCCTTTTTCGGAACGAGTACTATGTTGGCTAGCTATTGAGGATATTTTGATGTGGCGAGGAAACCTGCATCAATCTGTTTCTGCACTTCCTCTTTGATCTTGATGGCCATATCTGGGTGAGTCCGTCTCAACCTCTGTTTTACTGGCGGACATTCTAATCTTAACAGTAGATGATGTTCCACGATGCTGGTATCTAACCTTGGCATATCCTGATAGGACCAAGTGAATACGTTGGGAAACTCTTTGAGAAGTCTTATCAAACTTTCTTTGACATTCGAACTGAGCAGTGCCCCAATCTTGACTTCTTTTCCCTCTTCTTCTGAACCCAAGTTGACCTTTTCCAACGGCTCTTTGTGAGGTTCAATGAACCTATCCTCTTGTCTGAGTAATCGAGAGAACTCTTCTGGAATTTCTTCGTCATCTTCTTCTTCACCCTCAAATACCGGGAATTCAAAGTTGGGAGAAGGCATCGGATCGTATGTTTCAATGGGGTTTAAAACAAGCAATCTGCATGATGTTATGATTTGTTTTTTAAAAGAGATAGAGAGAATGCAAGAGTGTGTGCAGTGTATTTTTTTTACTGCTTGTTTTTATTATTTGAATTGTTTTTTAGGATTACCATTTTCTGAAAAAGCGAAAATAGAAAACAGCAATTAATGCGGGAATTACAGAATGACGTTATTTTATTTATGAACTTGTCGATTCTTGAAACTACAACCCTATAAAACAAAACTATGTCGCTTTGGGCGAAGCGAAGAGGGATATTTACAGAAAGTGAGCCCTATCAAAACATCTGTTTCACCTGGGTAAGGTGAAAGGTTAAGATAAAGACGACAATTACTTCGACTTATGAACAACTTTCGGGACATCGAATGCAACCTATTGGCGGCGAACTCCTCGGTGAATCACAAAGTTTGGTACCTTCCTTGATTTGTCTTCTGAAATAACGCTGACTTCTGGCAGAGCAGGATCATTGGAATCTGTCTCCCAGGCAGAGTTGTCATAGGAGGATTCCTCAGTTGTATTTTGCATAGTATTTGTGCTCTCAGGTATATCTCCCCATCCAGTTAGCTGGATGTCTTTGAGCCTAATACGGGAGCTTTCAGGAGCGATATACTTGACCATGAAGTCGTATTTACCACTTGGTTGTCCCAGGGTGTCCCACACTTCTTTGGAACTGGAGGAGTCATCTCCCTCGATGACGTTGACCTCGGGAAAAGCATAATTAATGAATTCTAGTCCTGCAAACTTTACAAATTCATCGTTGCACTGGATATTTTTCAAATGACCTGAGTGTTTATCCTATGACATGGTGGGGACGTAGGTATTCTTTTCAATGATGCTTAGCTGATTTTCATTGTTCGGATGATTTTCTTGTCCCAAGTCTCCTGGGTACGGCTGCCAGATAGGCAGGCTATCCATTGGGCCATAATAGTCGTGGTCAAGGTTGTTTTTCATCAGAGTGTCTTCCTCTAATGAGTTTGGTGGAGCACGACATCCTTTCGGATCACAATCTCCGTATATCATTTTGACTTCTGGCCTTGGTATAATTCTCGGACTCTGTGCGGGATATCAAAATGGCATAGGCGCCTCTTCCTGAGACATATAACCGTCCTCGTTAAGATAGGACTTCCACTTTTCATCTGTATCAGAGGGATCTCCCTCGTTGATGGTATGTAGTTCTTGAGACACTGGGTGAAGGAAACCTCCACTATGGAAGAAGTTCTGAATGGGATGAAGACTTTCACCGTTAGCGGCAGTCTGGGTACAAGTTGCAGAAAAACCAAGACCCTTCTTCGCTTTGTTATCAGTAGGAATGACAAGTTGTCCCCATCCCTTTGCATTGTTAATTTTGATCACCTCGAGAGCATCTTTGTACAAGGATATTGATGTTCCCTTCTCTAATTGATTCTCACCGCTTACCGAAAGTGCCTGGAACTGAGTTTCAACAACCTCCTCGGGTTCTACACAAGTGGACAATGATAGGTTACTCATGATCAAGGCTTTTTCTCCACAGACCGTGATGAGTTGGTCATTCTTAATGAACTTCGGCTTCTGGTGAAGTGTCGAAGTGACTGCCCCAGCCTGGTGTATCCAAGGTCTTCCCAGCAAACATCTGTATGTTGCCCGAATGTCCATGACCTGGAAAGTGATTTGGAAAGTGTGAGGACCGATAGTTATGGGAAGGTCAACTTCGCCGATAACTGTTTTTCGGGATCCGTCAAATGCTTTGACGACGACCTCACTGCCTCTCATCGGAGATCCTTTGAATGATAGTCGCATTAGAGTGGACTTCGGCATGACTTTGAGAACCGATCCGGTGTCTACCAGTACACTGGCTAAAGCATCGTCCTGGAAGTTGACTGTAATATTGAGTGCCATGTTGTGACTTTTGCCTTCTTCTGGCAATTCCTCATCGCTAAACCCCAAGTTGTTGCAGGAAGTGATGTTAGAGACAATACTATCGAATTGCCTTATCGACACATCCTGTTCCACAAAGGCCTGCTCTAAGACTTTCTGTAGAGCCTCTCTGTGGGCTTCAGAACTGAGTAATAGAGATAACACAGAGATCTTTGAAGGAGTTTGTAACAGCTGATCAACAATGTTGTATTCACTCCTTTGGATGAGCTTCAACATCTCATCATCGTTCTTTGAAAGGTCGAGATCACTGGATTGACTGACTAGTGGATCGAGAACTTCCGTTTGAGGTTCCTTTTCTCTGTTAGGTTCTTCAACTCCTCTGTTGAAGATTCGACCACTCCGTGTTACTCGAATGATGTCTGCAATATTCACGACGGAGGGTAATGGAATTTCCTTTCCATTCTCAATTGTTGTTGCACCGTATTTGTAAGGGATCGCCTTATCGGATTTGTACGGCACTGGTCCTGGTAGATAAATAACTACAGGATCCTTCTGATTTCTCTGACTGTCGTAAGTAACTTCAATCAATTCCTGGTTAAGAACCTTCGATTCGTCAAGTAGAGGGATGATGGTACAAACATCTTTGGTCCCTTCGCGATCAGAGATCACGACAACATCCTTAATCTGATCAGCGAAATAGTCTGGCGTCCAGTTGATTAATCCAGAACTTGGACATGGTCAAATCTCGTTGGGAGCCAACTGACTTTGAAGGGTTGCTCGCACGAGGTAAGATCCTTGATTATTTTCCGAGCAGACTCTACAGCGCTCGTAGTTGTGTGGTGGTACCTGGCAACGCTCGCTTTGAATGCAGTGTAACCTTACTAGGTCTATTTCCATAGATCGGACATCCTGACTTTGATGTCTAGTAGGGTTCCCGTTTGTCACACTAATTTGTTGTGTGTCTTCGTCTAGATAGATCGGAAGCCACAAATGGTTTAACAAGTGTTGTAAAGTTCTTTGAACGAGAGCGCACTCTTGTTCGCTCTCACGACATCCCTTACAGTTCTGATAATTATGCGAAGTCAGAAAATCGAGCTGGACTTGCTTGGCGTGTAACTCCACTAAGCTGGTATTCATCAAGCGAATATCGAAGATCTGAATCATGTTGATCTGATAAGGATTTCTATCATGGTAGTCCTGGATCCACCCAAGATCCATCTGACGCTGGAGGGCCTCTTGTACAAAAGAGCATCCCTGTTTGTTTACCGAGCAAGTCAGACACGAATTGTAATCGTGCTGCGACAGATTATGATACTGGCTTTGCCTTGAGTGCATTGCCATCAAGTTGACATTCATTACACGGATGTCGTGGTTCTGAATGATGTTGGAATTTGCATAAGTCATGTTAACTCCACGAACTCGGTGCTCTTGGATCCATCCGAGATCCAATTGTTCCTGTAGAGCTGATTGCACCACAGAACATCCTTGATTATTTTAAGAGAAGATATCACACTGGTGATAATTATGAGGTGGCACATGGCCGTATCCACTCTGTTTACAATGCATCTTGACCAAGTTGGCCCTTAATAAGAGTACATCATGAATTTGATAGTTGTTGTTAGACTCTCCCTCTATCAAATTTACGCAGCTTTCTCGTGTTGAGGCCGCGGGTTCATGAGAACATTCGGATTCGTATCTTTGAAAGATAAGACCCCGCTCCTAACAAGCTTTTGCACATCGGATTTGAAACTGAGACAATTTTCTATGTTATGCCCTGGTCCTCCTTGATGGTAAGGGCACGTCTGATCCGCTTTGAACCAAAAAGATGGATTTTCCGGTACTGTAAGAGGAGACCTGGTTTGGACATGCCCTTTAACCAGTAGTAGTGGAAACAGTTCTTTGTACAACATTGGTATAGGGTCCAACCCTGGTGGTCACGTTGCACGGTTGTTGTTGTATTGAGGACGAGCCTACTGAAGAGGTTGTTGTGTCCTTTGTTGATATTGCTGTTGATTCGGTTGGCTCTGAGCAACCTAAGGTTGATACGTAGGAATAGGCGCAAAGTTGATAGCAGGAGTTACAGCTGCTACTGGTTGGTACCGTCGCCTTTGCTTTCCGAGAGAGATATTGCCAATATCTTGCTCTTTTTTCTTAGGGAAAGTACTACTGTATCTTTTGGTACTGCTTGATGATCCAGCAATTTTTACTAAACGTCCTTCTCAGACTGCTTCCTCGAGACGAACTCTCATGCCTACCATTTCAGTAAAGTCACTGGGCGCACTGGCGACCATTCGGTCGTAGTAGAATGAGCTCAAGGTCTTTAAGAAGATCTTTGTCATCTCTTTTTCCTCAAGAGGTGGACAAATCTGGGCGGCAATTTCATGCCATCTCTGAGCGTACTCCTTAAAGGTTTCCTTGTCCTTCTGTGACATGGCTCTGAGTTGATCTCTGTCCAGTGCCATGTCCAGGTTATACTTATATTGTTGAACGAAGGCAGCGCCTAGATCTCTGAAAGTGCCGATCTTAGTGCGGTTTAAACCCATGTACCATTTGAGTGCGGCACCGGTTAAACTATCCTGAAAATAGTGAATCAGTAGCTCTTGGTTCTTTGTCTGAGTTGACATTCGCCGAGCGTACATCACCAAATGGCTTTGAGGGCAAGAGTTACCCTTGTACTTTTCAAATTCGGGCACTTTGAATTTGTGTGGAACCTTAACATTGGGGACCAAATAAAGGTCTGCAGCGTCCTTTCCAAATAAATCCTGACCGAAAAGGGCTTGCAACTCTTTCTGCATCTCCAGGAACTGTTCCTGGAACTCATTCATTCTTTCGAACATACTTTCGTTTCCACCATAAGGTATCTGTGAAACCTGTTCTTCCGGTATAGTGTGTACCATGGGTGATGGTATAGTCATCATGGCAGTGACTCTAGGTCCTTCCCTCTCCCGAAGTTTGTAACCTTCAGGAGTTGCTGTCATGCCCCGGGCATCTTCGCTTTCCCAAAGTTTGTAACCTTTAGGCCCAGCGGCTTCTGCTGCAGTTCCCTGATCTTCAGTGATTAATGGAACATATCCTTCCGGGATATAGTTAATAGGCATGCCCCAGGGACGATCTTTAGGCATGGTATACCGAGGGTCATACTTTTCCACTATGGGCATTGATGTGATCTCTGAGATCACATTCCTTTGTTGTTGCATCTGAGCTTCTGCTATAGCTTGCATGTCGTTATGAAGCTTTCTCAGATCCTCTTTCAGAGTGTCGATCTCTTCCCTCAACTCTCTGTTCTCTTCCTCGAGATCATCCATCTTTTTCTGTCGATTGGCCCGAGTATTATACGAATGAGACAGTTTGACTCTAGAATCGAGATGCAAACGTGAGATTCGTAGGTAAGAAGAATGCGTTACGTGAGAATGATGAATGATATGCAATAATTATATTTTAATTATTTTTTTTTTGTTTAATCAAAATAAACTTCAACAATTGGATTGCAAATATCAAACAGTGGGGAAACCCCATTTTATTGAATTCAAAGATTGCGGAATGGAAATACAGTAATTTACATAGTGCTGTAAAAGGAACTCTAAACTAATGGACCCTGAGTCCTTTCTGAGGAGAGCTCAGGTGCTGGTTCTGGTTCTTTCCTTTTCTTTGACCGGGGCTCTTGACCCGTTGTCGGGTTGTCATTCCTTTGCCAAGTTAAAGGAGCGAGCAAATTCCTTTGGTCCTCTTGATTTTCTACAGCATGTTGCTCTAAAATCTCGATCAGAGCATCTTTTTCTTTTAACAGTTGCTGTATTTTCTTGCACTCCACATTGAGAATGCGATACTTGTTCTTCCAAGACTTCTTCTCCTGTTGAACTCTGTTGAGAGTCGCCTGAAGTTTTTCCGTATCAGACATAAAGTAAAGGACATGGTCCCTTAATGGAAGAACTTCTTGACGAGGGTAATGCATCCTCAGCTTGAGAGCTCTAGTCTGTACCCAGTGGAGATAAGGTTCCACCGAGACACAGTCTGGTTTTCCTAGAGACTCTCTTCCTTTCCTATGAACGTGTTTCCAGGCATGCACTATTTCTGTCTTTAGTGCTCTGTCATTTTCTCCTTCCTTGAAGAAAAGACCTTCCAGATGAGCATTACGCGGGACATACCTCATCGGGTATCCAAATTGACGACGAACCAAAACTGGATGATAATTGATTCCTCCTTTAATTCCTATGAGGGGTACATTTGGGAAATTTCCACAACGGTCAATGATCCTGATCCCATCATAGATTCGATTGTACCAATCAATGTCAGAGTTGGTAAGAGACATGATTCTCTGCGACCAACGTAAAGTATTCTTTTGATCCCAAAATGTAACAGACTTTGGCAAATGGGAAATGAACCATTTGTATAGCAGAGGTACACAGCATGTGATCATTCCTCCGCTGTACAATTTCCGTAGATGTACAGAATGATAAGCATCCGCAAGAAGGGTCAGTACAGGGTTTCCAATAAGAAAAATCTTAATGGCATTGATATCTACGAAGTTATCGATGTTGGGAAACAAAAATAACCCGTAGGTGAGCAAAACAAAGATGCTTTCGAAAACGGCAACGTTCCCTATACTAGTAAAGTATAGAGCTTTCTTTATCAAGAACTGGGCTGGCAAACCCTGGATACCACCCTTAATGGTCATATGAGTCCTGACTTCTGACTTGTCCAAATAGATTGCTCTTGCAATGGTTTGATCCTTTGGAATTTCTTCCAGTCCAGAAAATGGAGCTTGGTCAGTAATGGGTAAATCAGTCAGGTGAGAGTACTCTTCCAGTGTTGGTGCTAGCTGATAATCTGGGAATGTGAAACAGTGATAAACCGGATCATAAAACTGGATTAGTGTGGACAGGATTCCTTCAATTACGTGGACCCTTAACAGAGACAGTAGTCCTCAATACTTAGCTCTGAAAGCCTCAAGGTTGGTTATCATCCTTGCCAACCCTCTTAAATCCTCTAATTTTGGAACCTTGAAGGTGTATTCGTGAGTCTTCTTTCTACCGAAATCCATTAGCAATCTCTTTATCTGACATTTGCAATCATTGTCTTAGTTTAATTTGAAAAAGAGAGACCAGAAGAGAAGATTTTTCTTTGTTTAAAGTTTTTTAATGAAATGAATGCATGAATGCAGCACACAAAAACATAGAAAAAAACATGGGGTGAAAGGGTCGGTGTCATGAAGTCAAGGCTCTACCCATCCCCAAAGGTTATACTGGTGATTTTTGTACCCGTCCTCAAAATCATTTACCCCTCTTGGGATAACGACAGCAAGCGGATCGCCAGCGACCTGTAGTATCTTAGAGTAATCTCAAATGAGGGTAGTATCGCGTGACAACTATTTCCGATAGCTTCTGCACTACAAAATGGTTTAGGTCTACTAAAATCCTCAGGTTCTCAGATAACCCAATCGAACAATCTGCTTTCAACAACCGAAGTCATATAGGCATTGAATCCACAAAGGGCATCTCCACTGATTCGATGGTCGACCGAGACCTCTTATCTGGGATTCACTCCCCGTAAGATTACCCGTCTAGTGCCATCACTTATCTTAGGTGTATACTCAATCTTTCCAGATGCGGCATCACACACATTCCCATTAGCAGAAAAATAAACACGAATATCAATTAGGAAAAGCAGTATATATATTTGTCCTAACATCCTAGACCTTTAGTCCTATTTCCTAACAGATAATGATTCCCTAGCAAAGTCGCCATTTCTGTGACACTTTGTGAATTTAAAGTTTTCTACCTAAGCCTGTAAGAGAGAAAGTTCTTCTCTTACCGAAAGACTGCAAGAGATAAATACCTCCCACTGTGGTCGCCATTCTTCTGTAACGCGATTTTTGTGGTTTGGAATCACTATCGCTTTGGTACTACAGTTTGATTCATTTTTTATCCTGTGAAGCTGATTAAGGAAGGAAAATAGATGTCTCCAATTAACCCTGCTTGCATACTGAGGTTAAATAGTCAAAACTGTTGGTTTACAGATGCTATCAAAAAGGGGGGGTCTGTCTTAGGTTATTTCGTTTAAGAACACAATGTCTGGACTATTTACGAGGCTTCTAGTAAGGTGTTAGGTCTGAGGCTTTTGATGGGTGTATAAAGGTACTGGACTTTGAGTTTTTGATTAGTATGCTCGCTAAGATTTCGCAATCTTATGCCTACGTATTCCCGTTTAAAGAAATAGGGAAATCAGAGCGATTGTAGTTTCTCCTATTCTATGGGAGGAAAGAGATGTTTTGGTGTCTTGTTCAAAGCCCAAGACATGAAGCTAAAGATGATTTGTATCTTGTTCAAAGCCCAATATGTAAAGCTAAAGGGTTTGACTGAGGGAATTTGTCATCTCTAAAGAGGAATTGTTGATGTTTGTGTGCCCTGATCAAAGCACAAGTTCGATGCTAAGAGGTTGATTGACTCAACCGGGGGGTTTCTTCATACAAAGCCTAAGAGGAGGCGGAAAGTTTCACTTTTCCGGGGAAAATGTTCTTTCTCTTTTGTACAAAGCCCAAGATTGAGGCTAAAATGGATTTTGACTCCGTTGGGGAGAATGTATCTTGTTAAAGCCCAAGATGGAGGCTGAGAGGGTTTGACTCAACAAGAGAGTACTTTTATCTGTCCTGTATAAAGCCCAAGACGGAGGCTAGAAAAGGTTGACTCAACAAGAGAGTCTTGAACGGATGATTGACTCAACAAGAGAGTTTGAAGTTTGATTGACTCAACAAGAGAGTCTTTTATACTCAACAAGAGAGTCATTTTCTGTCTCGTACGAAGCCCGAGATTGAGGCTAAAAGGAGATTGACTCAACAAGAGAGTCTTTTATACTCAACAAGAGAGTGTTTTGCTGTCTCGTACGAAGCCCGAGATTGAGGCTAAAAGGAGATTGACTCAACAAGAGAGTCTTTTATACTCAACAAGAGAGTGTTTTATATGTCTTGTACAAAGCCCAAGACGGAGGCTAAAAGTGGTTGACTCAACAAGAGAGTCAGAAAAGGTTAGCTCCGCTAGGGAGAATCATTTGTACAAAGCCCAAGAGGAGGCTGACTTACTGCTGAGGATTATTAGGATCCTGAAGCGGGTCCAAGTGTGGGGAACTCTCATGAGAGAGACTGGGTTTCTACTGGAGATTGATCCAGAGTGATCGGTGTTTTTTCCTATGTTTGAAAGGAACTTGAGAATGTCTTTGAGACTCAAGAGTTTTAGACTATCCAAGTCTAGAGTTTTATCTTTTGTACAATGCCTAAGAGGAGGCGCGGGCAGTTTTATCTTTTGTACAATGCCCAAGAGGAGGCGTGGGCATTAAGGGATGAGTATCAACCCTAAAATGGCCGGAGTTTTGACACTGGAAAGAGTGCTCTAGCAAAGGATGACTAAGTTCTGTCTTATACCTTTAAGAGGTCGTCAGGGTCCTTGTATTAAGCCCAAGAGAAGGCATGAGAACTTCTAAGAAGCCGAAGGGTCTTTGTACAATGCCCAAGAGGAGGCGAGGATGCTTTTAGGAAACATGTGGGTCCCCAAACCAAGAGAAGTTCAAGAAATGCAATTCACAGAGAAGAGATTATTCCAGGAAAGTTCGAGAATTTGGAAGAAACTCAAGAGATGCCATTCACGGAGAAAAGATCATCTCTGGGGAGTTAGAGTTTCTTTGACAATTTCTAAGGGTGACAGTCTGAGAAAAGGTTCACCAAGAATACTGCCTTTCTCTTTGTTCCATATTGTTTAACCCCAAGAGAAGGGAAGACTGTATCTGGAAATCCTATGGGGATCTAGTTTTGTTTGTATTTAAAGAGTGACCAACATGGCTTTACCTAGTTCTAGACGTAGTTTCCGGGGAAAACTCTAAATAACTATACTAGTATTACATAGTGGATATGTGACAAGTATATAAAAGGATGTGAAAGAAGACTTACAGTGAAACAATCCCATAATACAGTTATAATGAAAACGGATAAACACTTACCCATTGTAGAGCTTCCATCTTGTTTTGTTAGTTGTTCAACAAAGAAATTAAGAAAAGTTTTGATAATAGCATATATTTGAATTCAAAATCAAAGGAGAAAGTGCTTTGAAAAGATTATTGGGGCTTACAGCTCAAGAAGAGGCCCAAGTTTTAACGATGATCGCACCGTTGTCTTAAAGATCGAATCGGGACTTATACAACGACTGAGGCCCAAAAAGTTTTTATGTATAAGAGGATGGGTCTTACACTCTATTAGAGGGCTAAAGATTTATTTTTGTACAAGAGATGGGACTCACAACTCAAGGAGAAGCCCAGGGTTATTTGTTAAAAAGGCGACGATCGCGCCGTACGTTTGAAAATATACAGAGGGACTTATACAATATGTGAGGTCCAAAAAGGTATTATTTAGAAAGGGGTTGGGTCTTATACTTTATTAGAGGCCCAAAGAAATTTAAAGAAAAGAAATGGGGCTTATAACACGAGGGTAGGCCCAGATGATTTGATTTTTGAACTGGCGATTGCGCCGAGATTTTTCTTTTAACGCAGAGGGACTTATACAATATCTGAGACCCAAAAATTATTTTGGTTAAAAGGGGATTGGGTCTTACACTCTATTAGAGGCCCAAAGATTTTGAAAATGATTTGTTTAGGGTGATTAAGATCAAAACCCTAAATTATTTTCAAAATGTATTTTAATTAAATAAAAATTTAATTAAAATGATCAAAATTATCAAACATGTGTGAAAAACAAGTTGTGATCTTGGATTAATGTTTGAAAAATCATGTTTATATCCACAAAATGATTGGAAACCAATTAAATTTGGAAAATCAAGGAGGAAAAAATATTTTAAATGTTAAAAAACAAATAAAAGATTAATTCTTTGCAAAAATATCAAGTATATGAAATAAATAATATTTTTGGGAATTTTTGGCAAAATAAAATATTTTAACATTTTTGTGAATTATTAAAAAAAAGAATCAACTCAAAATCATTAAAACTCAGAGAGAAATTAATTTTTGAATAAATTAAATAAAATCACAAAATTCAAATATTCAAATTTGTGAAAAAGGCGGCAAGAACATGGGCCAAGAACATGCGCGAAGGGAATTTTGCTCAGATTTTCATATTCTATCCAATCTCACTGAATACTTGATGAAATCACACAATCCACATATCAATCTGCTCGTTTTCACCTCACGATCATGTTTATGGTCTTTAATTTCCTTTATTTTAAGCATGGAATAAGAATTCAAGACAAAACCTCAAGAGCCCTAAAATTTGCATGAAGGCTAAGAATTTTGATACACGATTCAAACAAAGCAAGTAATTGAGGGGAAACATTATATGCATGATTATGAACATTTGGCAAAAGTATTGTGCGAGGAAATATGCATAGATTACGAGATGACCAAGTTTAGGCTTACTTGAAGGTCGTGACAGCAAGAGTAATGTGATTTTTGAGTTGAAGGTGTTACAGATGAGTTGTGATGATCTGAACAACTTCCCTACACCATATGGAATGTGTTTGAATGCTTGGAGTGATTGAAAATGGACTGGAACAGGTTATGGTACCTCAACTGCAACTTGGTTAAAACCTTGAGCAATTGGCTGGTGATTTTGTGAAATTGGTGTTCCAGATGTGGTCTAACTGTTTGGATCACTTCTATATGATGTTTATGAGGTGTGTGTGTGATTGGTTTGGTTGGAATGGCTCTCAAACTCAAAACCCGATAGTGACTTGCTTTGGAAGGCAATTTTGGAGTGAAAGAAGAGATTTTGAGGAAAGCATCAGTTTGATGGCTTTTGTGTACTTAAACTGAGCACAAATGAGCTCTATTTATAATAGAGCAAGTTTGTTTTGCAAGCAATAGTGAATGGCAACTGCAGCATCTCATTGTCCAATTGCATCACTTTGGAATCTTAAATCTCCTCTAGCCATTGACTAGAGGTTAGAGCACAGGCCTTTGGTTCCTTAGTTCAGAGATCATCCTTGACTCATTCAGTTGGAAAAGGCTCAGTTCATGCCACCTTGGTGCATCCATTGAATGCTCCAAAACAAAATTGGAGTCTTGTCCCCCTTTTAGGCATTTTTAGGTTTGACATGCTACTTTTGGTTCCAAAGACTTGGGAGGCTTATGGATCAGTGTTTGTTCCTCTTTGGTCTCCCTATGAGGTGTTCAGATGGATAAACTTGTTTGTCATTTGCATAATTTGATCAAATCGAGCAAAATGCACAAATCTGCCTTGCCATGACAGTTGCAGCAAGGCATATGGCCATTGTCATAACTCTTAGCTCAAATGGGATTTGATGGAGTTCTTGGCCATTTTGGAAAGCTCTCATATGATACAACATATGTGTGATCATAGTTTATCTTGACACTTTTTGGATCCAAGTGAAAAATGCTCCTACATTTTGAAAAAAGTGAAACAGAATCTGACTTAGTGAAAATTTCACCAAGTGTTGGAAAAAGTGGCATTTTCATGTTTTTGTCATTTTGGTCACTCCATAACTAAAAATCCATGAAGAATTGGAGTGAGGTGTAGTTGGCACTTTTAAAGTATGCCATGAGAGCTAAAAATTCATCTTTGGATCAGCCAAAATGGTTGCTTGGAACTCAAGTTATGATTCTTGAAAGTTGGTACCCTAACCACTTTGTTCCATAACTTAGAAATTTTCTAAGTTTTTTATGCTTACCCCTTTTACAAGTTATTCCACTTTCTTTGATTTTTCTTGATGAATGATCATTCCAATCACATATTATCATCATTTTAGGGTTAGGGAACCATAATTGATCAAAAAATCAAAAAGTCAAACTTTGACTTTTGGGCACAGTTGACTTTTTATCAAATGAATTCCAAACCGTGCGATCCTTTATGAAATCAAGTCCTTGACCTAAATCAAACTTGATGGAGTGATTTCATAGGTGTTATAGGGTGTATTGAATCATGTCCCAAGGTTTGGGAGCATGTCCTGGTCAAAAGTTAAAGGCACAGTTGACTTTTTTTTCGTGAAACCCTAACTGTGTTTCTGATGAACTTGAAACTTATGAATCAAGCTTCTTGGATCAATCCATTGTTTCAAATGGATCAATGTAGTGTATTAGGGTCCCTCAAATCATTTCTTGAGGTCTTGGCTCAGGTTTTGTCCCAAAAGTCAACTTAGGGGTGAATTAGGTCAAGAAACCCTAATTCCTGATTTTTTTTTATGAATGCATCCCCTGAGGCTAAATTGACTTGATGATTGGGTTTATGAGGTCCCTTAGAGTATTTTGTGTTATGCTTTGAAGCATTGGCTCATGCCCAGAGGAAAATTTCCATCTGGAGGCACTGGTCGACCAAAACCCTAATTTGGTGACACTAGCGATATTGAGGCTTGATCCACTTGGAATGTTGCAACCTTGTGCTTGATTCTTGATGTGGGAGTCCTTTTGATCCATTGTGGATGTTTGAGAGGCTAGACAAGTTGAAGATCATGTCATTTCTTGATTGATCATTTGTCTAAGAGCTCTGAGGGGGCTTGAAACCCTAAGTTTGATTGTAGTGGATGCTCACCCATCTTTGGGGAGACTAATGAATATAAAAGTTCATCCATATTGTGATGATGATTTTCACAGTGATGGGGAATCTTAGTGGTCAAAATTTGGGGTATGACAATGAGGTTTTTCACCATGTGGTTGTTGGGGTTGCTTACCATGTGGTTCAATAGGTATCCGAGGTTGTTATGGTTGTACACGCTCTGAAAAGGGGTTACTGTTGTGGCCAACCGATTCCACGAGTGCTTGAGGGCATTATGATAGATATGTGATTAGGTTAAATTTAGATCTATGTTGCAAAGTAGAAAATAATAAAACAACTTTTCAATTCATAAGCATTCAGCAGCAATTCATACAATATATATATGACTAGGGTTACTACTAAAAGGGCCATGGGCCAAGATAAAATTAAATTACCCAAATGACATAAACTTAAGGACATCACCCCGTTTAATTTAAATAAAAGTCTTTCAATAAAACTGATTGTCTTTTTTTTCTAGTGGGCCTAACACTCTTCTTAACAATACTCGCAGGCCCAAAAAAAACCTTGTCCTCAAGGTTTAATGTTGGAGAGGTTAGTGACGGTAATGGGCCAGACTTAGTGGTAATAGTGTTTGAGGGATTGGGTCGGTTTGTGGGAAGGCCCAAAAATTTAGTGTTGATTGAATTTGAAATGAAGTTAGGGTTTGGAGAGGAAGTGGGCGGCAAGGTGTGGGGACGTGGCAAGGAAAGAGTGGACCGCTGGGAGGATAGGGTTGGCTTTATGGATTTTGTATCAGATTTTGGGATAAGAAGGTCTTGGGAAGCGTGTTTTAAGTGGGGAACAGCTGTAGGTATGGGGAAACGTGGGGCGTGTTCAGCAAGGGAAGGTGGGGTTAGGTTGGAAAGTGGAAAAGTGTGTTGTTGACCGTTGGTAATAGGAGGGGCAGAATTGGAATATTGGGGTGAGCCAAAGTCACGTGCAAGCACAAAGTGAGACGGTACTTTATGTTGTTTGAAATGAGTTAAAGTAGGTTGAGTGGTTTCATTTCTCTCACCACTCAGCACTTCTAGATTTTTCTTGCTCCCAATCTCATTTCCCTTAGCAGAAAACCTCTCGTCTGAACCTTCTTCTTTCACAACTTCGTCCAAATCCAAAATATTTCCCAAGTCCATTTTCTTCTTCTTTTGTTCATCATGAGTGTACAATCTTTGCTTCTGCGCTTTCTTTGTTATTGTAAAGCCTTTATCAAAAGGGAAAACATCTTGTTCACTCAGTGTTTTCGTCCCCTTCATGTCTGTTGGTTGTTTCTCCTCTTTGTTGTTTGCATGTGAGGATCTGGTGGTCGCAGCTGTGTCAACATAAGGAAGAAGATCATGACCCACCGGAAGAGGGCGCAATTGTTGGACGTTCGTACCGTGGTAGGGTTTGAACAGCGAGACGTGGAAAACAGGGTGCACACGTGATGACGATGGTAAATCAAGCATATAAGCCACGGATCCAACACGTTTGATGATCTGAAACGGCCCAAAGTACCTTTGTGAGAGCTTTTGTGAAAGACGGTGAGCAACAGTGGATTGACGGTATGGTTGGAGCTTTAGCCAAACGAACTCGCCGACTTCAAAGGTAAACTCTCTACGTTTTAAGTTTGCTTGCTTTTCCATTTGAATGAGGCTTTTTTTTCAGATGATGTTGTAATTGACTGAAATTTTTTTTTCTGTTTTGCATGTTATTGTCTAAGAAATCATCAGATACTAAACCAGATAAATAGTTCGTGAGGTTGGGGGGTCCTGGCCATACAAGGCGCGAAAAGGAGTCATTGATATTGCAGTGTGGAAGGAAGTATTATACCAATACTCAGCCAAGTGAAGAACTTTGAACCACGAACGAGGATTATCGTCGGCCAAACAACGAAGGTAAGTTTCAAGAGATCTGTTTACAACCTCTGTTTGTCCATCAGTTTCTGGATGGTAGGCAGTACTATATTTTAATGTGGTTCCCTGTATTTTGAAAAATTCCTTCCAGAATGAGCTTAGGAAGACAGGATCTCGGTCAGAGACTATTGTTTTAGGGACTCCAAGGAGTCGGAAAATCTCGACTGCAAATCTAGATGCGAGATCTTTTGCTGAGAAATTGGAGGGCAGGGCGATAAAGTGGACAAACTTGGACAACCGATCGCAGACAACCCAGATCACCGTATGGCCAAAAGAGTTGGGTAAATGTGTGACAAAATCCATTGTCAGATCTTCCCAGACTTTAGAAGGAATAGGTAACGGTTGTAGCAAACCCTTCTTCTTCTGCGTGTCAAACTTATTTTTTTGGCAAATGCTGCAAACTCTAACCATGTTTTTCACTGTGAGGTACATCCCTGGACAATAAAAGAAAGAAGCAACCCTAGCTAAAGTGGCTTTCACGCCTGAATGGCCAGCCGTTGGAGTAGCATGATACTCGTGAAGGATCTGTTGTCGGAGTTGGAGAATATCAAGTATAAACACTCTATCCTTGTAATAAAGGAGACCGTTTGTGAACTTGTATAGTGTTGCGTCCTTGTCTTGAAAATCCTTCTTCTTTCCTAACTGCTGTCCTGCATTGTGACTAGCATAGAATTCACGAAGGATGTGCAAGATGTCTGGAATTGGAGAGGACAAGGCGAGAAGCAGGGGTTCCTCAGGGCCATATTTACGACTCAAAGCGTCAGCCACTTGATTAGACTTACCAGGTTTGTAGAAAATTTCAAAATTAAATCCTTGCAACTTGAAAGCCCATTTCTATTGTTCCGGAGTTTGTATCTTTTGCATAAGTAAATTCTTAAGGCTCTTTTGATCTGTGTAGATTCAGAAACACTGCCCTATGATGTATTGGCGCCACTTTTTCACAGCCTCAGTAATAGCAAACATTTCTCTGACATAAGCAGAAGCAGCTTGTAATCGAGGACACATTTTCTTGCTGAAGAAGGCGATGGGGTGACCTTCCTGAGATAGAACTGCACCGACAGCAACACCAGAAGCATCTGTTTCAATTGTAAAAGTTTTAGTAAAATCTGGTAGGGCTAGGACCGGCATGTCGGTCATTTTTTTTTTAATTCTGTAAAGGCGGTATCAGCCTCTGTACTCCATTTGAACTTAGTGGAACGTAACAAGTCGGTGAGAGGAGCGACGAGAGTGGCATAGTTACGCACAAAGCGTCGATAGAATCCTGTGAGGCCCAAAAATCCGCGGAGAGTCGTGAGTGAACGAGGTGGGGGCCAATCCAAAATGGCTCTCACTTTTTCCGGATCTGGTGCAACACCACCAACAGAAATCACATGACCTAAATAATCAATGGTATCCACTGCAAACACACACTTTGACAACTTGAAAAAAAAAGAATTAGATCGTAATAAGTCAAAAACGACCTGCAAATGAGATAAGTGATCCTGAAAATTTGAACTATAAATTAAAATATCATCAAAGAAAACCAAAACGAATCGACGTAGATATGGTCTCAAAAGATCATTCATAGCATATTGAAACGAAGAGGGAGCGTTTGTAAGGCCGAAAGGCATCACAAGAAACTCATAATGACCATCAAAAGTGCGAAAAGCTGTTTTATGTGTATCTTCCTTTGCAACACGGATCTGGTGATAACCGGATCTCAAATCTATCTTGGAAAAAATGCTTGCTGATCCTAACTCATCAAGTAACTCATCAATGGTAGGTATAGGAAATCTGTCTTTAATTGTAACTGCGTTTAGAGCACAGTAGTCGACACATAAATGCCAAGTGCCATCCTTTTTTTTAACTAAAAGAACTGGGGATGAAAATGGACTGTTACTAGGGATAATGGTGCCTTCTTTCAGCATTTCCTGAATGATAGAGGTCATAGCATCTTTTTGGGAATGAGGGTAACGGTAAGGCTTCACATTAATAAGAGGAGTATTGGGTAAAAGAGGGATATGGTGATCATGAGGTCTGTTGGGAGGTAGGCTGGTAGGAGCTTGGAAAATTGAAGTGTAATTTTTAAGGAGGGCAGAAAGCTTGGGATCAAGGTCAGGTGTGAGTGTGGATAACGGACAAGTGGGTGGGTTAGGGCTGTTTTGGGGTTTGGTACATGGTTGCATGAACATTAAATGGAAAGAAGCGATTGAGTTTGTATGAATGAGGTGGCGAAGTTGGTGAAAGGTAGTGTGAATAGGATGGGCAGAAGTGTCACCTTTTAAAGTAATTTCACTTTCTTGGTAGGAAAATGTGATAGATGGTATGGAAAAATCTGCTTGGATGGGGCCTAATGTACGCAACCAAGCCTTTCCCAAAACTATGTCCGCCCCCTCGATGGGTAAAAGATAGAATGGAAGTGTAAAAGGCTTGTCTTGAAGGCTAAGTTGGACATTTTCACAAATTCCTTCACATTGCAAATGAGAGCCATTGCCAACCATAATAGAAAATTGGGAAATTGGAGTAGTTGTAAGATTAAGATGGTGGGCAATCCTTGGCTGCATGATGTTGTGAGTGCTGCCTGTATCAACCAAAACCATAATAGAGAGTCCACCAATAGTCCCTTTAAATTTTAAAGTTTGTGGTGAGAACAGTCCTGTCAAGGCTTGTGTAGATAGTTGGAAATATGTGTCCCCAATATCATGGACAACTTCAGATTCTTGCGCAGTTTGATCAATTTGAGGTTCCTCTAAAATATCATATTCAGCCAAGAGAAGCAAGAATCTGTTAGTGGTACATTTATGGCCTGGAATGAACTTTTCATCACAATTAAAACACAGGCCTTGAGCATGCCTTTCCTGAAGTTGGGCTTGTGAGAGGCTCCTGATTGGAAATTTGGAAGGGGTTGGGTTGGGTTGAATTTTAGGGGCAAGTGATACTTGTGGCTGGTTTGGTGGAGTAGTTTTGGGAGGTTGTGGGTTGGGATTGGAAGTGTTTGGCTTAGAATAATAAGGTGTAAAAGGTTTGGGTTTGGGTTTGGAATCTTTAATTTTTGCTTCGATCAGCTTTGCAAGCCCAATAGCTTGAGACATAGTTGTAGGATGATGAATAGCTATTTCGTTTCTAATTTCAAGTGTTAGACCCGAAATAAAACAATTTAATATCGCATCCGGAGGTAATCCAACAACTTTGTTACCTAGTGTTTCAAAAGCAGCTTGGTATTCCGCTACCGATCCTACTTGTTTCAACTTGAATAATTCAGCCTGATGGTTATCATAAGTAGAAGGACCAAATCTTAATTCCAAATCCCTAGTAAAAGAAAACCAATCACTTAAAAATTGATTTTGGTGCATCCATTTAAACCATCCCAAAGCTTCTCCCTTCATGTAGAATGAAATTAAAGGTAATCTACTTTCAGGTGTGATATTGTAAAATTGAAAAAATTGGTCAGCATGAAATAACCAATCTAAGGGATTTGAGCCATCAAATAATGAAAGTTCAAGTTTAGGAGTTCTGAATGTGGGTAATGGTGTCATTTGAGGGTATTGAGGGTATGGGTTTTGGGAATAGAGTGGGGGGTTGTAATGTTGTGTTGAATGGAAAACCGTTTGAGGGGATTGAGTGGAATGAATGAATGGTGGAGGTGGCAAATGGGAAGTGCGTGGGTGGAGAGTGACGGAAGTGAGGGGTGGATTTTGCGAAAAAATGGTCGGTATTCTAATGGGAGTATTTAATGGTGTATGGGAGTGGGGCGTTGGTGTAGGGGATGAAGAAACAAAAGGGGGGTTGTGTGTTATACCTGAAGAGCTTGCTGCCATTGATACTTATGGAGGTGGCTGGACCTTTAGGGAAGACATTTTAATGGCAACCATGACTTGTTCAAATCTGGAATCTTCCAAATGTTTGTCATTCTCTAATCTGGTGTGAATATGAGTAATTTGTTTCTCCAAATCTGCAGCAACCCTTTCCAATCTCTCATCCAGCAGCTGCTGATTTTGAGCAATGACATTATCTAAGTGAATTTGAGCTGTTTGGACATCCTCTTCCACAATTTCTTTGGGTGTGGGGTTAGGTGGTTTAGGAGGAGCCATGAATTCAGCAAGATGAAAGCACCAATGATAGATATGTGATTAGGTTAAATTTAGATCTATGTTGCAAAGTAGAAAATAATAAAACAACTTTTCAATTCATAAGCATTCAGCAGCAATTCATACAATATATATATGACTAGGGTTACTACTAAAAGGGCCATGGGCCAAGATAAAATTAAACTACCCAAATGACATAAACTTAAGGACAGCACCCCCTTTAATTTAAATAAAAGTCTTTCAATAAAACTGATTGTCTTTTTTTTCTAGTGGGCCTAACACTCTTCTTAACACATTCAATCTGGCGATACACAAAATCTATCCTCTCCATGATATCTTCAACGTCCACATCTGATGAATTGCAAAGAAAAAATTAATACATGTAAATAACAAACATAGAAGATACGCATGCATGTAAAATACATAAGTTTACAAGGATTTTATACAAACAAAACAAAATTGAAATGAGTAAAATGAAAACTCAGGACCACATAGGATTGATAAAGACAAAACGTTTGTGATAAAAATAATAACATAGTACCTGGTAGAAGAATAAGATACTGAGATATGGCTCTTCATGTTTTCGATTCTTCAATGTAATGAAGTGGTAATTACCATGTTCAATTTTATAGTCAAAAGCAGTTACATATTGGGCCTGTGATTTTTAATATCCGAATTAGAAAATAGCCATGATGTCCTAATGAATGGTCTTGATTCTTTCACGTGGAACTATAGTTAGAGGAGAATTTACTACAACACAATCTATTATATAAATATACATGTTATCCAACATTTATTGATTGTTTACTGTAAAATATGACTTTATCTCTTCCAAATAAAATGCAAGTGTTTCTTTACTGTAGAAGATGACTTTATCTCTTCCAAATAAAACAACATAAATATCAGCATTTTCCAATGTTCTCAATTGAATTGGGAAACCACTGACCTATAATTTTCACTTATATTAATATAAGGTACACTAATTGAAGTTGAGACATCATTTTACCCATCTGCAACAATTAACACTATGTACGTTTGGAAAATAATCACTTCTTCCAAGACCACATTGAACAAATACCCAAACATCATATACTCAACTTTTTTTAATTATTCATGGAGTCAATAGAACTTCTTCATTCAACTCTTACAGACACTTTTTCAATTGTTAAAATTTCTTCCTATTTAAGTTCTTTGCCACATAATACACTATTTTATTTTTTATTTTCCTGTTTTAATATGTCAACATTTTTCATATACTGAAATCGATCCAATGTTTATTAATTTGTTTCATAAAGAACTAATAAAAAATGTACAATATTGAACAATCAAGGAGTACATCATGACATAATATATAAAAAAGATCAGGTTTATCCACTTATAATAAGTGATTGTAATGATATTGTCGAATACTACAACTTACCGGATGAAGTTGTACTTAAGATTGGTGTTGTAAATTAGGATGCCTTTGAACAAAATATACTCGATTTCTTTATAGGCAAGAAACACGCAAACAAGGGAAAAACAAAGGAAAAACAACAAAGATTGATTATAACTGCTATTATTTACTTTCTCTATAAAACCGATTACAAATACTCAAGAATAACAAATAACCCTCTCGCCCTAATTAGGTTTTGTCACACCACACCTAAGATGAGACTAGTATGCTATTTATAATAAAACCAAACATACTAAACTAATGGGCTTTTTAACAATTACCCATTACAAGCTAACTTAGGGTACAAGCTAACTTAAACAATTTGATCCTTAACACAAGGCCCAATCCGACAGCTACACACTAGAACACACTTCGACTACAGCGTGTAGGTCTTGACAACAATATGCGAGCAGACTTCGACGACATACTAACTAGAGTTCGATCCAATATCTCAAAAATCTCCACCTTGGATCTAACTCTAACAACAAGAAATAGACTAGTTTTCTTCATGCAGCTTTATCAACTACATACAGTGGAAAAACTTGCAACTGGGCAACGTCTTGGTGATCATATCAGCAGCATTATGATATGTCAAAACCTTCACCACTTGGACTTCTCCACGCTCGATTACCCCTCTGACGAAATGCAGTCTCACATCAATGTGTTTGGTTCGCTCATGATAGGCTGATTTCTTCGACAGGTGTATTGCACTTTGACTATCACATTTAACAGTGATTGAAGGCTTTAAAGATTTGAGCAAATTTTGGCAAAACAGGATGTTGTACAAGATGTTCCAACAAGGAGAATCCTGCTAAAAGAAGACATGTTGGATAAGATGTCCCAACACGATGTTAGGACAACATGTTTGTTACTAACAACAGGATATTTACAGATCAGTTCCAAGAATTAAAGAGCAATTAGAATATGGATTAAGGAAAGAAGATTTGAAGCCCAACGCAGTAAAAGACTATAAAAGAAGACCTAGTCCTAGGGCATAGATGAGAGAGAGAGAACGACATAGACTTAGGAATCCTTGTTGTACCCCAAATTTTACCCTCATTTTTCTGCTAGTTGATGTTTTATCATCTTTCTCTTTTTTTAATTTAATAATTATCTTAGTTTTTATTTGTTTTATTTTAGTTTAAATTCAATATGGCCTATTTTTTATTTCATCTATATTTAAGTTGTTTAACTTGATCTTAATTTTATTTAATTTTAATAATTAATTTTAATTAATTAGATTAATTATCCATTTAGTTTTTTTCTAATTAATTTTAATTTAGAATATTAATTAGTTTAGTATTGTTATTATTAATCTTATTATTAATCCAAAATTAAGAAAAGAAACATTTTCATTTTTCTCACCAATTGGCCTTCATTACAACTTTCCAACAACATCAAAATTGCTCCACTACATACCAACTGCCACATAATTTATTAACCATTTTATTGGTACATTTAACAAAGAACTGTCATGTGGCAAAGTTTATAACCTGACTTTGGTTCCAATCCAAACCATGCTCCATTTGAAATGAAACGTGACTATAGGTCAAGTACACCTAGATCTTTTCTCTCAGTTTCCAAGTAACTTTTCGCCACCCACTATGCCCTAAACCTGTGAAAAGAAGCCTCCAAGGTACAACTAATTTTTACTTGAAAGGTTGACATACCAAAGGATAAAACCATGAGCTGTTGTGTAAGTTATCATGGCATATCCACCCTTTTGAACCTCGTTTCTTTTGGCTGACTTTTAACCCTAAAGTAAGCAACCATTTGAAAGCTCAATGGGCTCAAGATGAAAAGGAAGGCATGGTGTGTGCAGAGATTTGAACTTAGGGATCTCTCTCTCTTAAATAGAGCCGTTACACTGAGTTTGGAGGCGATACCATGCTGCTACTACTATAAGAAGAGATTGGTTTTCACTTCTCAGACAACAACAAGAGGCGGTCCATCAACCATCAAAACACTAACAACAACAACGATCCCCACATCAATATCAACACAACAACCATCAACACACAAGAAAAATCACACACCAACAATCAACAATTAACCATCCTTACAAACAACTCAGAAAAACTTGGTGTTTTGGAGAGCTCGAGTGGCTGCAAGGAAGAAGGTTATCACTACTTGCTTGGATACCAGGTTAAACCTCTTAACTTACTATTATGATGCCTAACATGTTTAGTTTCTTATTCTAAGTTGCACAAGTTGATGCTTAGTTCATAGATTGTATGATGTTCTTGATACTTGTGTGATTCATGGTATGTATGTTGTTAAATCTCTATCAATATTGTTTTAGAGGGTTTGTATCTCTTCATGTTTGCCATAATGCATGAATAAGGTGTCTCCATGATAAAACATAAACACTTGTTGATATATGTTGAAATGAATGTTCACTTAAGGATAGGGTTTCCTCTAATCATGAGTGCTGAATAATCTTCTTTGAGTACGTGCCCTATGTTAACCTCACAACAAGGATAGGCTGCTAAGGTTTTTGTTTTACTCTTTGCATGGAGGAGCATGGCTGAGTTATAAACATAGTTGAGATTCTATGAGTCTTTTAGACAAATCACTGATCATGTGTATGAATGGATGCTGACGGTTTTGATGTTGTTTTCAACTTATCTTAAACTTGGGCTTTGTGTTGTTTCATTTATCGTGTGAATATCTTGTTTGAGACTTTTTTTAAGTTGAGATTTCATGAGTGTTTTTGGCTGACAGTATTATGTTGGGTTGTTGATTGTATGAGGGGTTCTATGTTGATATTTATGTTGAACCAGATGGTGTTTTCTCATCTTTCTCTTAACTGTGTTTTCAATCTTGAACGTGTGTTTTACTTGGCTTTTTGCGCATGTCTTGGGTGATAACTTTGTTAGCTAGTGTCACTATTGTGCTCTACGTGTGGAATACTTCAATTTGGTATGTCGTTTTGTGATGTTTGGTCATGTATTGAGTTTTTTTATGTGAGTTGGAAGTTTGATGTGTGTTTTGTAGTTTTAATACGAGGATGTATGTGTTGCTGCATGTTTCATATCCATGCGCGTTTTTTGATTGGATACTGGGTGATTTTGTCTTGTAGCGTACTTAAGTGATACGTGACCAATTGATACATGTTATTACTTCCAGTTTCCATGTGCGCGTTGTTCTTTTCATTTAATATATTTTATGGATTTGTTTGGCTTATAATGAAACGAAAGCGTATGTTTATTGGATGAACACGCCATTCCAACGGTCACACACTAGCACTTGCCTTTGCCATTCACCTACCACGCCTGGGTTCGATCCTGCGGATAAACCCTTTTGCTTTTTTCTTTTTTTGCCTGATTTTCTTGCTTATTTTCTTTTTGGGCTTCGCCTGGGCTTTTGCTATTCGCCCCTCCCAGTTTCTGGCCCAATTCCTACTCTCCTGGTTTTTTACTAACCCAATTACTTGCAGTACCCCCCCCTGCGTGTTTCTTTCTCTTTTTATTAATTAATTAATTCAAATGTTTTCATATCATTTCAAATCTTTTTTTTTTAATTTTTATTTTATTTAGTTTATTTAAACATTTTCTTTATTTCAAAAACTCCAAAAATATTTTATTTTGATTTTTAATTATCAATTTGTATTCTAATTTTAATTGTTAATTGTTTATCAATTTTTATTCTAATTGTTAATTGTTGTGTTAATTTTAATTTTAATTATCAATTTGTATTCTAATTTTAATTGTTAATTGTTAATCAATTTGTTGTGTTAATTTTAATTGTTAATTGTTAATTGTTAATTGATTATCACCTTTGGATTAATTGTTAACATTTATTTATGAGCATCTTTATTGATCCTATGGGTGTTATTCACTAATACTTGTTTAGGTCTTGAATTAATTCATCCATGTTTGATTTATCATATATTTGACTTTAATGTAAATTTAGTTCTTCTTTAAACCATCATCCTTAATTAATACCATCCTCTTTATCTTGTGAGTGTTCTTTATGTTTGTTTTCCTTAAGATTGAAGCATATTGATATGTCTTTATGATGATCATGTTCACTTTTATCCATACTTTATCATGAAGCATCTTGCCATCCTTATGCTTGTGTTGCTTTTATCTCATCATATTGTATCAATGTTTTATCTTTTATCATGTCTTTATCTATTGTTATATTATTCTAGAACTATTATCTTTCCCCCATTCCAAAGGAAGGTGATTATTGTTGACTCTTAAAGTCATAGCCCCCACCTTAACCTAAGTAACCTCTTAGGAGAAACTTCATTTCTTGGCCTCATGAGAGCCATAGAATCATAACTAGCTTTAGGAGAGAGTTCTTACACTCTTGGTGATATTCATCCTAATGAATACTCACTTTCCCCTACTGACTAAAACATAACATAGGTCCATTACAACTAGATTTAGAGAGTTCTTAAACTCTACAATGAGCTTGTACTCATTTCCCCTCTGAATATTGACCACAGTCAATCATTCAGTAGATGTAGAACTACGCATTCTCTGATTCTATTCCCGAGGATACGTAGGCGCAAAGTGCGATGCTTTGTCGAGTATACTTAGATACTAACCCCTAGGGTTCCAGCCTTTAGCATAGAATCTTTAGCAAACATAAGATAACAGTAGAACAAGAGGTTCCTGTAGAGTACTACATATACTTAGGGTGCTAATACCTTCCCTAGGCGTAACCAACCCCCAAACCTTAGATCTCCCCCCTTTAGGTTTTTCTAACGATCTTGAACCTTTCCTTTGGATAAATCAAAGTCGGCTGTAAAAGAAAATGATGCAAGTTAATAAATAGCTTGTTATCCGATTTTCACCGCAACAGAAATGGCGACTTCACTGGGGATAAGTAAGACCTATTGCTGGTCCTTTCCTAAGAGGGTTAAGCCTATCTTGTTTTTATGTTATTCATGTTTGCTTATTTACTTGTATATGCTTATGTATGTCATATTTGCTTATATACTTGTATCTTTGTTCTTGCTTCATTATCTGTTCTATGGGTTGACATGATATCTATGAGTGAGATAAGTCCTAACCCGGACTTGAGAGAACACATATGTTTAGGAACCATGGACATAGTCAAGGGAACTTCGAGGGAGAAATCCCAAAGGAGGGAACTTGAAGTCCACACTCAGTTGAGGCACTCTCGGAATTGGTATATGTTGAACGAGCAATCGTGAATGCGTTACTACTTTCGACCTAGGAGCCAGAGATACTGATGACCTTTAGTTATCCCTTTACCCCAACTTGGCCTATTTAGGACGTAGTGCGAGGATTGTGAGGGAGCAATCCCAAATGGTTGCTATGCGATACTACACTCTGATGAAACTCTCTTGAGAATTTTATCGATCACCAAGCAATTGGAAAGTCGATAAAATCCGAAAGATGGGTTGTCGACTCTGGGAACTTTTTAGAACCTTGTCTTGCAGGTGAAAACCATAGTACATACCTTTGGGATGGGTAGACCTTTGACTCCATGCTCGTGACTCTTAACTTAGGTTTCTCTATGTGTTTTGTGCTTATCTATTTATGTGTGTTTGTTGCATTCATCCTTGCATCATATGCATTGTGTATATTCAAGGAATTCAACTTTGTTTTGCAAACTTTATAGGATGGATTTTGAAAAAAGGAAAACGAAGAAGTACACCTTCATTAGTCCAAAATTGGAAGATTTAAAGAATCTAGGTAAGCCAATCAATGAATCAACAACGTTTCAAGACAAGTATATGAAGATTTTCTCTCTGATGAAGACCAAAATGGTAGATGGGATGCTCCCTACTCTCATACAGTTTTATGATCCCATGTACCATTGTTTCACTTTTCCGGATTACCAGTTAATGCCCACGCTCGAGGAGTATGTTATTCTAGTTGGTATCCCATCACTCCAAACCTTCCTTACTCTGGTTTGGAAAGGACGCCTAAGGAGAAGGAAATTGCAGAAGCGGCTCATCTCAAGCTGTCAGAAGTCAAGGCTAACTTGGTTGTCAAGGGAGGACTTTTTGGGTTGCCTGCCAAGTTTCTAATGGAGAAAGCCAGTTATTATGCTAGCATGAAGAATATGGTGGATTATGCAGCTGTTATGGCCCTTCTCATTTATGGGTTATTCTTGTTTCCCAACATTGAGAACTTTGTTGATATGAAGGCAATCAAGATCTTCATCATTGGAAATCCAATTCCAACATTACTTGCAGACGCCTACCATTCAGTGCATTTGAGGACTGCTCATAAGGGAGGGATGGTAACATGTTGTGCCACACTGTTGTATAAGTGGTTTATTTCCCACTTACCCCGCTCTAAGACCTTTTGGGATCTCCAAGATGGACTTCTTTGGTCAAAAAAGATCATGTCTCTCACCAATACCGATCTAGAGTGGTACCACCCATTGCTCAAAGGCAAAGATATGATTGTTAGCTGTAGAGGATTTGCTAATGTACCGCTTCTTGGCACAAAAGGAGGCATAAGCTACAATCCAGCTTTGGCTTGTCGTCAACATGGTTATTCTATGGAAACTAAGCCCGACAACATTTATTTGGAAGGTTTGTTCTTTGAAGAGGATAAGGACCCTATGCTTAGGGAAAAGATGGCTCACGCTTGGCATCATGTTCACACAAGAGGTATCTCTGCTTTGGGGAAACCTAAGTGTCTGGCTTCAGAATCTTACACTCAGTGGGTGCAAAAGAGGGTTGTTGAGTTGAAGATGCCATATGATCGTCATGATCCTATCCCATTAGCTCCCAGAGATCCTGTTCTTTACTTCACAAGCAACGAAGACGAATTGAAGATCCGGCTGGCTCAAGCAGAACGAGAAAGGAATGCATGGATGAACAAGTATCAGATTCTTGACTTTGAGATGAATGAGCTTCAGAGGAGTCTCAGGAGAAAGGAAGAAGAGTCTGTCAAAAAGAGGAAGGCGCGGGGAGATTTATTTTCTCCTAGCACATCATCTCCACCAGAACCATGGAAGTCACAGTTGGCCAAGTTCGCCGTTGAGAATGAGAGGTTGCAGAAGGAAAACCAGAAGCTCACCATGAGATTAATGGGAGAAGATTGATTGATGGCTTAGAACTTAGTTTTCTTTATTTCATACTCTGTATTTTGGCTTTTGAAGGTGTAATCATCTTTTGTTTGTAATCCAAAAACCTTATTATTAATGAAATGAAATGAGATTTTTCTTCTAAGAAAAGTGTTCCTTAAAAATTTGTAAAATACAATATTGAGTACCTTGAATTACGCCCACCATTTAGCTTGCATTTAGCTTGCATCAGCATCTCATTTGCATTTTTGCATGTGCATGTGCATTCTTCCGCGTCTTATTGTCGTCTTGTTCTCAGCACCCGTCACCCTGATTTTCCGACTCGACAAGGATACCTAGTCTGCATTCAGGTCATGCTAGCAGCGATGAAGGAAATTTTGGAGTACCAGGAGAAAATGGGAGAGGAGATCAGAATCCTCAAGTGCCAGATGAATTGGGTTCTGGAAACTCTGTTGAAAAAGGAGAATCGCATTCATCCCGTCAGACCAGCTTTCAAGAGCGCTCGTTTGCCACGTCAGCGTGAACGACAAAGATCAAGGAAACCAGAGAGGAATTTCACTCCGTTGCCGATGGCATATAGTCAGCTTCTGCCAGTTTTGATCAAAGGTGGATTGATGACACCGAAGGATTTAGAGCCAGTGATCCCTCCATACCCACTAGGTTTTAATGCCAACGTCCGATGCGACTACCACGCTGGGGCACCGGGGCATTCAACTGAGGATTGCAAGGCACTCAGAAGCCAGGTTCAGACGCTGCTTGATTCTGAGAAGTTATCATTTACACCACAAGGAATTTAAATCAACTATCCTTTGCCATCTCCTAAGGATCTCTCGTGTCCAGAATTTGTTTTTGGAGAAGCCTCGTGCCAGCCGAACGTTGGTCCTGTTCCTGCATCTAAGTGTTAGATATACTCAGAAAAAATTCATGTACCGCCAACGCATCTCAATGTTCTTTCTTCCCCATGGCCTTTTTCCATATGGGGAATCGACATGATTGGCATGATTGAACCCAAAGCTTTGAATGGACATCGGTTCATCTTGGTAGCCATTGACTATTTCACCAAGTGGGTCGAAGCATCATCATTCGCCAATGTAACCAGACAGGTGGTGGTCCGATTTATCAAAAATAATATCATCTACCGTTATGGTGTTCCAAGCCAGATCATTACTGATAATGGATCCAACTTGAACAATAATATGATGAAGAAGTTGCGTGTTGAGTTCAAGATCGAACACCATAACTCATCTCCCTACCGACCCAAGATGAACGGAGCGATAGAAGCAGCTAACAAAAACATCAAGAAGATTGTTCAGAAGATGGTTGTAACATACAAAGACTTGCACGAGATGCTACCCTTTGCCCTTCACAGTTATCGCACATCTGTTCGCACTTCAACAGGGGCAACCCCTTTCTCTCTAGTATATGGCATGGAGGCAGTGCTTCCCATAGAAGTAGAGATCCCATCAATCTGGGTATTGTTGGAAGCTAAGTTAACAGAAGCTGAATGGTGTCAAAGTAGACACGATGAACTTAACCTAATCGAAGAAAAGCGAATAACGACTATACGTCATGGTTAGTTGTAACAGCAAAGAATGAAGAAATCGTTCGACAAAAAGTTTCGACCCTGTGTCTTCAGGGAATGAGACCTCGTGCTCAAGAAGATACAATTATTTCTCACTGATTCCAGTGGCAAATGGACTCTGAATTATGACGGCCCCTATGTCGTCAAGAAAGCCTTCTCAGGCGGTGCCTTAAGACTCGCAACCATGGATGGAGAGGAGTTTACCTACCCCACGAATGTTGATGTAGTCAAGAAATACTTCGCCTAAATAAAAAAAAGGGAAAAAACGTCTCGGTGGATTGAAAACCCGAAAGGGCGATCCAGGCAAAAATTAGAGACATAAGCAAATAAATCATCCCGATGGATTGAAGATCTCAAAAGACAATCCAGGCAAAAGTTAGAGATTAATGGCAAGTAACTATGTCTGATCAGTTCAACTCCTCAGCAGTCATGCCATCCATCAGGAAAACTCCAGTCAAGGTCATCTTCGACTGAAGCTCAGGATGTCCCAAATTCAAAGTTGGTAGAAGGATAGTGGTCGTTATGTTTCAATGTAGCCCTGTTCCCTTAAAATTACCATTTTCTAAACTTTGTAAATACTCTATGGAATCACGCGCTTGACTGATCTCCATCCTATCAATAAAATTTGAGCCCTGGTGCTTTTATTTATAAATATTATTTGTTTTAGCTTTACATAATGATGTTTTTAATATGGTCAACGATTCTTGAAATAAAACAAAAATGAATTTACTTGTCAAACATTTTTCTGCTTTTAAAATAAAGATGGCAAGTTCTTTTGACTGTTGAACATCGAAAGAACATCGATCGCTTCTCCAGAAGCAATTGAGCTTCAAGGTGAAGAATCAAAGTACTCCTTCTAAACCAGTACACCGGAATGAAGGATCAACTGTGCCGGATGCGAACATTCCATCCGACACCCCCGGCAGAGTTCTCATCTCCTAAGCCCGACCAACGGTTGTTCCCCACAGGGACTATCTCTCCTAAGCAAGGCAGAATTGCTACTTTTTTACCAGTGATACTTTTCATCCCCTGCAGTGGCTGAGTATCCAGTCGTGTTCATCCACTAGTCTATATGTCACATCAGTTTTGTCAGCATATACATACATACATCATGCATTATTGATTTACATTCATATTTATCTTGCATCACTATCACTCCGGTTGGTCTTGTCCCCTAGTGATAAAAGTCCTCTCAATCGAGTTGTCAGTTATTTTCTCTTCAGGAAATGCCTCATCTGAGCGATCTCTCCTCCAGTTTATTTCTGGGATGGAGAAGGCCCTTGACCACTTTGATAACTTGAACCTCTGAAAAACAAGAAAACTCTCGACAAATGTCACTCTTCTCCATTGAAGATGATATCTTTGCTTTCCCGGATTAAAGAAAATCCCAGAGAGAGCCTCACAACTAAAGACTCTCAGCAACATAGTGGTTCTTCTCTCCAGAAAATCAATGTTAATGAAGTCATCAGCACCTCAAAATTGGGGTACATTGTATGGCATTTCTTAGTATCCCCAAGAAGAAAGCAGTCTCTCAAGAGACTCGTTTCCCCCAATAGAGTCAACAAATGGCATCTCCAACAAGAGAAGTTTGTACACCTCTGCAGTTCAGACGAATGGGTTTCCCCAGCAAGTCTGACCTCAACCCTTTTCCGTCAAATGGCATCTCCCCAGTAAAAGAAATTCGGCGAGAAGTTTAAGGAAAAATGCTACGAATAGCGTTTCTTGTCAAGAAAGTTTATTGACAAAAGAAACTGAGACCAGTTCCTTGGTAGGAAATCAGGATCGAGGGGAAGTTTATATCAGAATTTGAGACCAGTTCCTTGGTAGGAAACCAGGATCGAGGGGAAGTTTATATCAGAATTTGAGACCAGTTCCTTGGTAGGAAACCAGGACCGAGGGGAAGTTTATATAAAAAACTCAGACCAGTTCATAATCATTGTCAAAATTTTGGGTATTCCGATATTTAATCATCTTGCACCCCGAATGCCTGAATACCTTCGCCATTCACACCTTCGGGTCCAAGAAGATTAAATATGGGTATCTGTCATACCCCAAATTTTGACCACTAAGATTTCCCATCATTGTGCAAATCATCATCATAATATGGATGTATCTTCATGCCTCATCAATCTCCTCACAGATGGGTGAGCATTCACTACAGCTAAGAATTAGGGTTTCAAGCCCTCTTAGAGCTTAGACAAAGGATCAATCAAGGAATGACATGATCTTTAACTTTTCTAACCTCTCAAACACGCATACATGATCAAGAGGACTCCCACATTAAGAATCAGGCACAAGGTTGCAGCATTCCAAGTGGATTAAGCCTCAAGATCGCCAGTGTCACCAAAGTAGGGTTTTGGTCGACTGGGGCCTCCAGATGAAAATCTTCCTCTGGACATGAGCCAATGCTTCAAAGCATAACCCTATATACTCCAAGGGACCTCATGGACCCAATCACCAAGTCAATTTGACCTCAGGGGATGCATTCACCAAAAATCAGAAATTAGGGTTTCTTGACCTAATTCACCCCTAAGTTGACTTTTGGGACAAAACATGAGCCAAGACCTCAAGACATGATTTGAGGGTCTCTAATAAACCACATTGATCCATTTGCAACAATGGATTGATCCAAGAAGCTTGACTCACAAGTTTCAATTTCATCTGGACCACAATTAGGGTTTTGAGGAAAAAGTCAACTGTATCTTTGACTTTTGACCAAGACATGCTCCCAAACCTTGGGACATGATTCTATACACCCTATAACCCCTATGGAACATATCCCTTAGGTTTTATTTAAGTCAAGGACTTGATTTCACCAAGGATCGCACAGTTTGGAATTCATCTGATAAAAAGTCAACTGTGCACAAAAGTCAAGTTAGACTTTTTGAGATTTTTCACAATTATGGTTCCTTGACCCTAAAACAAGGTTAATATGTGATTTGAATCATCATTCATCAAGAAAAATCAAAGAAAGTGGTATAACTTGTAAAAGGGGTAACCAGCTTTTCAAAGTGACCAAGAACTCCATCAAATTCCATCTGAGCTAGGAGATATGACGGCTGCAACATGCCTTGCTGCAAAGTGTCTTGGCAAGGCAGATTGTACATTATGGCTCGATTTGATCAATTTTTGCAAATGACAAACAAGTTTATCCATCTGCACACCTCAGGGGGAGACCAAGGAGGAACAAACACTGATCCATAAGCCTCCCAAGTCTTTAGAACTACATATAGGTTTGGCACCCCTAAAAGCTAAAGATGCCTCAAGACTCCAATTTTGTTTTGAGGCATTCAATGGATGCTTAGAGGTGGCATGTATCAGAGCAAAGATGAACACTTCAGTCAAGCCTTATCCTTGAATCAAAGAACCATAGGCATGTGCTCTAATCTCAATTCAATGGCTAGAGGAGACTTGAGATTCCAAAGTGATCCAAATGGCCACAGACCTGTACCAGTTGACATACACTATTGCAGCCAAAACAAACTTGGTGCACTATAAATAGACCTCATTTGTGATCAGTTTGAGTACACCAAAGCACCCAAACTGATGCTTTCCTTAAAATCACCTATTTCAATCCAATTTTGCCTTCCAAAGCAAGTCACTATCGGGTTTTGAGCTTGAGAGCAATTCCAACCAAAACAATCACACACACACACACACACCTTATAAACATCATATAGAAGTGATCCAAACACTTAAACAACACCTGGAACACCAATTTCACAAAATCACCATCCAACTTCTCAAGCTTTTAGCAGACTTGCAGTTGGGGTACCATTTCAAGTTCCAGCTTATTTCCAACCACTCCAAGCATTCAGACACACTCCATAGCACCTAGGGAAGCTATCCACATCATTGGAACCAAGCTGTAACACCCCTAACTCAAAACACAATCACCAGCTGCAAGAGGTAAGCCTCAAATTGGTCATCTCATGATTCATGCATATTTCCTCGCACAATAATTTTGCCATATGTTCATAATCATGTATGGAATGTTTCCCCTTAATTGATTGCTTTGTATGAATCGTGTATGAAATTTTTGAGCCTTCATGCAGAATTTAGGGTTCTTGAGGTTTCTCTTTGATTTCTTATTCAATGCTTAAAATAAATGAAATTAAAGACCATATAAATGACCGTGAGGTGAAAACGAGTAGAATGATATGTGGATTGTGTGATTTCATCAAGGATTCAGTGAGATTGATGAGAAAATGCAAATCTGGGCAAAACTCAGAACACGCGCGTGTTCTTGGGTGTTCTTGGCGCCCTTTTTCAAATATTCAAATATTTGAATTTTGTGATTTTATTTAATTGATTAAAAAATTAATTTTTCTCTGAATTTTAATGATTTTGAGTTGATTCTTTTTTTAATAATTCACAAAAATGTTAAAATATTTTATTTTACAAAAAATTTCCCAAAAATATTATTTATTTCATATATTTGATATTTTTGCAAATAATTAATTTTTTTTTTACATTTAAAATATTTTTTCCTTCTTGATTTTCCAAACTTAAATGGTTTCCAATCATTTTGTGAATAAAAACATGATTTTTGAAACATTGATCCAAGATCACCACTCATTTTTCACATGTTTTCAATAATTTTTATTAATTTTTAAAACAAAATTAATTTCATTTTAGACAAAAATTAGGGTTTTGATTAATTCCACCCTCATCAATATTTTTCAAACACTTTTGGGCTTCTTGATAGAGTGTAAGTCTCATCCCTTTGTAAATAAACAATTTTGGGCATCACATACTCTATTAGTCCTTCTGTATATTTTCAAAAGTTCGGCGCGATCGTCGCCTTTTTTAACAAAATCCCTGGACTTCTGCTTGAGCTATAAGACCCATCTTTGTTTAGTTTCAAACCTTTTGGGCCTCTAATAGAGTGTAAGATCCAACCCCTTTTGAAAATAAAAATAATTTGGGCCTCGGTCATCGTATAAGACCCACTGTGTTTTCAAACCTCGGCGTGATCACCATTTTTCAAACAAATAATCATCTGGGCCTCTCCTCGAGCTATAAGTCTCATTTCTTTTCTTTAAACACTTTTGGGCCTCTAATAGAGTGTAAGACCCAATCCCCTTTGTACAGAAAACTTTTTGGGCCTCAGTCGTTGTATAAGTCCCGATACGATATTCAAAACAACAGTACAATCACTGTTCAAACCTTGGGCCTCTCCTTGAGTATAAGCCCCAACAAATTTTTCACAAACAACTCCCTTTTGATTTAGGTTCAAATATACAGTTGTTATCAAAACTTTCTTTAATTTCTATGAACAACTAATAATATAGCATGGAAGCTCGCTCACCTGTAAGTTTTAAACAGCTTTCTTTTACTCGCTTTAATATATATAATTGTATTGTGGGAACCTGCGCATGGTTAGTCTTCTTTCATTCTTTTAAATACATGTCAGATATATATAACTGTATTGTGGGAAGTTGCGCATGGTTAGTCTTCTTTCATACCTTTTAAATACTTGTCATATATCAACTGTATATATACTAGTATAGTTATTTAGAGTTTTCCCCGACAACTAGATCTAGAACTAAGTAAAGCCATGTCGGTCACTCTTAAATACAAACAAAACTAGATCCCCATAGGATTTCCAGATACAGTCTTCCCTTCTCTTAGGCTTAAACAATATGGAACAAAGAGAAAGGCAGTATTCTCGGTGAACCTTGTCTCAGACTGTCACCCCTAGAAATTGTCAAAGAAATTCTACTCCCCGGAGTTGATCTATTCTCTGTGAATAGCATCTCTTGAGTTTCTTTGAACCTCGAACTTTCCCGAAATGATCTCTTCTCTGTGAATTGTATTTCTTGAACTTCTCTTGGTTCGGGACCCACAGGCTTTCTAAAAGCATCCCCGCCTCCTCTTGGGCTTTGTACAAGGACCCTTCGGCTTCTTAGAAGTTCTCATGCCTTCTCTTGGGCTTAATACAAGGACCATGATGACCTCTTAAAGGTATAAGACAGAACTTAGTCATCCTTTGCTAGAGCAGTCTTTCCAGTGTCAGACCTCAGGCCACTTTAGGGTTGATTCTCATCCCTTAATGCCTTTGTCCCCTCTTGGAGGCATCATACAAAAGCTAAAACTCTTCCACTCCAGTAGACTTGGACAGTCTAATCCCCTTGAGTCTCAAAAACATTCTCAAGTTCCTTACAACTATAGGAAAAAACCCCGGGCATTCTGGATCGATCTCCAGCAGAAACCCAGCCTCTCTCATGAGAGTTCCCCGACCAGGGTCAACACTATCTTAAATCAGAACCTCAGGGTATCTGACATCTCAACACTTCTGTAACCCTCAGCAAGAGTTGATTCCCCCACTTGGACCTGCATGGGTGTTGCGGTGAGAATCGGATAACAAGCTATTAATTAACTTGCATCACATTTCTTTGAATTCACAACCGACTTTGATTTATCCAAAGGAAAGGTTCAAGATCGGGAAAACCTAAAAGGGGGAGATCTAAGGTTCGGGGGTTGGTTATACTAAGGGAAGGTATTAGCACCCTAAGTATCTGTAGTACTCTACAGGAACCTCTTGCTTAAGTTTGTGTTAAGTTATGTTTGCTTGCTAAGGTATCTGCTAAGGGTAAGGACCTAGGGGTATGTACACTAAGTTTGCTCGCCAAGACGTCGCATCTTGTGCCTACGTATCTGACTAAAGAATCAGACCAACCGTAGTTCACCTAACTAAGGGTGAAAGAGGAACCATTGACTATGGCCAAAGTTCCAAGGGGAAATGAGTGTGAGCTCATTTTAGAGTTTTAAGAAACTCTCTAAATCTAAGTTATGATGGGGAAAGTGAGTTCTCATGATGATGAGAATCACATAGAGTTCAAAACTCTAACCTATTACTAAGTTATGATTCCATGGCTCTTATGAGGCCAGGAAACGGGAAAGGCTCTTATGAGGCCAAGGTGGGAAATGATTGGTTTATTGACTTATGAGTCAACTGAGGGGAACTTTCCTTTGGAATGAGGACGTGTCAAACGAAACAGGCAACCACAGTCATGACAGAATAGTTGTCTACAAGACTTTATCAAAAAATATGTACAAGTCTCACCAAAAGAGAAATGAAAAGTTAGTATTCAAAGACATTAAAAATTGAAATGAAATAGAAATAGTCTCGTCTTAATCATGATTTAATCGAGAAATCGATAATCAATGATTCTTGACTTTCATCGACTAAAAAGTGAATGAAACTAAAATAAAGAGAAAGTGGTCTCATATCGATCGAAGTTTTGTCGATTAAATGAAATCAACCAAACCATGAACTTTGTTATATCATCGACCAAAATAAAGAAAGTGGAATCGAAATGAAAATAAAGTTGGTCTCGTCTTAATCAAGATTTAAATCGGTAAATCGATAATCTCGATATTTAACTTTCATTGACCACAAAAAATAAATAAAAAGTGGCCTCATACTTATCAAGACTTTTAGTGATTTAGAATAGATCAACAAGTCATGATTTTTATGATATCATTGGCCAAAATAAAAGAAAATGGAATTGAAGTGAGAATGAATGTAGTCTCGTCTAAATCAAGATTTAACTCGATAAAATCGATAATATTTTTATTAAACTTTCATTGACCAATCAAAAAAGAAAAATATGGCCTCATAATCAAAATTTATTGATTTGCAATAATCAACAAAATTATGATGTTTTTATATCATTGGCCTAAAAATAAATTGAAATGCAATGGACCACTAAGTTAAATGGATTAACTTGAATAAAATTAGTGAAAAACATAAAAGGAATAAAGATTAAAACTAAAAAAAACTTGTTAAAAAAAGGTTAACTAAAAAAGAAGAAAAAAAGAAAAATAGTTAAAAAGAGAGGACGAGGCGTTGGACTCAGAAGGGTGTATGGGAGATTTGAGGGTGCATTACAAATCCAACTCGGGCTCAAAGCCCGTTAACCCAAAACGCTTGGACAATATATGGCCCAGGTTAGCAACAACAATGTGGCTACAACTTTTTTTGGTTCAAAAAGGATGAAAACAAGAAAACCTACAGCGTTCAAACATTCCATCAGGCCGTGAATGAAGCCATGGCTACAGTTGAAATGAACAACATCAAAACGGTTCAAAACAAAGATTGCTCAGAAGCAAATCGCTTCGTCATCGCGTCTCACAGAGTCATAAGATCATAGCGCCTTCTTCTGATTTGGTTTGTTCTTGCTCCTTCGTTCAATTTTGCGCAACTCACTCTCTCCGATCCCGGTTTGTATTCTTCGTCTTTGATTCAAGGTTTACGATTTTGAAATTGGTTCGTTTGATTCTCACTTTTTCATCTCCCTCTCTGATTCGGATTTGTATTGTGAGTGGATTTGGGTAATTTGTGATTCAAGGTGAGTTCGCAGTTGTTGTTGGTGGTGTTTGGAGGATGTTAGGTTTTGGAAAAAAGAAGAAGGTTGAGTCGTTTATGAGAGAAATCGTGCCAATCAGGTTGGGTTGAAAGAGAATGATGCTTGAGGGAGAGAGGAGATGGATTATGATGATGAAGATGGAAGCTAAAGGCGATGTTGTTTGAATCTGTGCACATCAACTTCTTGTGGAAAAGTTTTGTTTACGGCTCTGTGATTGTTAGGAAGAAGAATCACTCATTGTTTGTAGAAAAATCAGGCTCTTAACTTGTTGTGTTTGCAGGGCGAATCGTTACAAGGTGGTAGTGTTTTGAAGCTTTGTTGTTGTAGGTTGAAGATTGGTCGAAGGTTGTTATTGATTATTTTCTAAAGAAGGTGGGTTATGAAAAAGGAGTTTGAAGGCGGAGGTTTTTCGTTCGTTTAATGAGAAAGAGGGTTTTGGTTTTGTAGAGGTTGAAAGGATCTAGGAAAGCATGTCTGGTCTAATGGTTGTGAGTGAGTCGATCCGAGAGAAAACAATTTTTCAAAGAAAGTCCGTTCTTCTCTTTCTTAGTACCCACAAGTCTGTCCATTTTCAAATCTTGTTGTGTGGTCATTTTCATTTTCAAGTTTTTTTGTTTGTTTTGCAGCAGAGTAGGTTTTCTGGAGTTTTGCTACAGGTGTTATTTTGGTGAAGGTTTATCACAGTTTTTCTTTGCACAGTGATTTTGCAGGTTTTGTAGCAGGTCAACAGTGATAGCAGGAAGTGTAGGGTCCGGGTTAAAGCACGGTCAAGGCGTGGGAAATATCATTCCTTGAAACCTTTTGTAACTTTGTGGAACAAAAAAATAAAAAGAGTACCAATGGGCCTAGGAGGAAAACAAAAGAAATGGGCCTAAAATGATGATATGGCCTCAAAATATATAATTGTGCTATTTTTTTGGAATTTTACGGCTATTTAGCAAGAGGTATTGACAAAATAGTTAATTAAATGAAGATGAGTGAATTTAAAAAAGAAAGATTTTTCTAAAAGGAAGAGTTTAAAAATGAAATGGAAATTTGGATATGAAATTATTTGGATAAATAAAATAAAACAAAAGGTGGATAATAATAATAGTGAAACGGATAAATTGATAAAATAGAAAATGGGCTTTATGGATTGTGATGGATATGAAACAAAAAGAAAATGGATATTGGGTTTAGGAATGGATAATGAAAATTGGACTAAAAATGGATAATTGAAACAAAATGTGGATAATTGAAAATAGTTTAGAAATGGATTAGGGGAAATGGGTAATAAGGTTATGGATTTAGAAGTGGATGATCAAACCCAAGAATGGATTAAAATAAAAAAGGATAATTGAATAAATGAAAAAGATGGATAAAGGACGGTTACGGGAATGGACATACGCTTCCACACTTGAACAACACTTAAACCTTGACAACTACACTTGACTGTCACAAATCCTGAACTACACGACCAAACACTTACACACAACTTGAAACGTACCAACTGCTCTGATCTCTTTGATGGCTCTGCACCCTCAATTGAACTGAAACAGTACTGCACACACCATGAACCAGCTAGCCTTAGGAGACTCAACTAAACGATACTTGTCAATCATAAACTCCAAGGGTGAGAAACCCTAATCCTCGTGCCTTTAGTGCATACCTATGAAACAAATGACTGGATGAGGACCAAAACCCTGATTCAGAATCTCTGCCACAGCCTGATAACCTGACACTGAAACAAAACACCCTTCTGACCAAAATTAGGTCAAGCTTCCACTAGATCTCAAACCACACCACACAGACCCTTGACCTGACGACCCTGCTTGGTCCTTGAGGAAGAAATTATGATGAAAACAAATCACATTGGATTATTGAGGAGAGGATGTCTCTTAGGAGTATGAGAACTTGATTGGTTAATGATCTATTCAAAATCTTGATTGATCAACCCTTGAGGCCTCTTGAAATAAAACCTGATTCACAAATGAAACAAAACGAACAAAAATTGATAAAATGGTTAGTTATGCAATGATTGACCTATGATGCTCATGCAAAAGATGTCATGACATCTAAGGGGTAAAATTTGGGGTACAACAATGGGGATCTCAATTATCCCCGGAAAAAGATAGCCTCCTCTTAGGCTTTGTATAAGGACCTTTCCTCAGCAGAAAGCTAGCCTCCTCTTAGGCTTTGTATTATGATCCTTCCTAAGCGAAGTCAGCCTCCTCTTAGGCTTTGTACAAATGATTCTCCCCAGCGGAGCTAACCTTTCCAGACTCTCTTGTTGAGCCAATACCCTTTTTGCCTCAATCTCGGGCATCGTACGAGACAACAAATCACTCTCTTGTTGAGTATAAAAGACTCTCTTGTTGAGTCAATACCCTTTTTGTCCCAATCTTGGGCTTCGTACGAGACATCAAAACACTCTTTTGTTGAGTCAGAACCCTTTAGCCTCAATCTTGGGCTTTGTACAAGACATAAATTTCCCTCTTTTGAGCTGGGGACAGATACCTTCCCAACCGAGTCATTTCCTCCTAACCTTCGTTTAGGCTTTGAGGAATAATTTTCCCAAGCAGAGTCAAACTCATTGCAGCCTCAATCTTGGGCTTTGTACAAGACACATAAAAAATATCCTCACCAGAGTCAGTTCAATTTTCCATTTCAGCCTCAATCTTGGGCTTTGTACAAGACACATATAAACCTCCCTGATGGAGTCAAAGCCTTTTTTAGTCTTCTCTTAGGCTTTGTATAATGATATCCCCCAAAGAGCCAGTCTCTTTTTAGTCTCAATCTTGGGCTTTGTACAAGATAGATAAAACACTCTCTTGTTGAGTCGGTCACTTCTAGTCTCCTCTTAGGCTTTGTATAAAGAAATCCCCTAGCCGAGTCAATTAACCTTTTAGCATTAACCTTGTGCTTTGATCAAGGCACACAAAAGTCAACAATCTCTCTTTAGAGATGACAAATTCCCTCTCAATACATTTTTTAGCTTCAATCTTGGGCTTTGAACAAGACACAAATACCCTTTTAGCTTCAATCTTGGGCTTTGAACAAGATACCAAAACGTCATTTTCCTCCCTTAGAATAGGAGGAACTACGATTGCTCTGATTTCCCTGTTTCGTTTAAACGGGAATACGTAGGCATAAGATTGCGAAATCTTAGCGAGCATACCAAACAAAAACCCTAGGTCCAGTACCTTTATATCAATCAAAACTTAGGTCCAATACCTTACCAAAAACACCCGACCATCAACAAAAACTCACTCTCCCTGTCACACTTTCCCAAGAAACTTTCCCAACCCATCAGCAAATAAACACTATCAATTACAAAGCAAAACCCTAAAGCTAACATTCTGTGGATAACCACATATAGGATGGGTAATTGACAACTACCCATTGTATAACCTAACCCCAGACCTCCTAATCTCTTTTAAGCTTTTATTCAGTTAAACATTCGCGTGCAAGGTTAGTTTTAGCTAGCTTCCCTTTCCCTTCTAGCTTCATGGGATAAAAAAGAAATCAGAAAGTAGCACCCATTCTCCTTGAGGAGGAAAACCCAAACTTCAGCGATAAGGTGGTCGCGTCACCGACAAAAATCGCTCGCTACAACTGTGCGACGGAAAAGCGAGGTTTCTCACTTTGAGTTCGCTATGCGAGCTCTAGGAGAAGCCTGGACAGAACCAAATCATGACCATGGTCGTTGTCCAAGCTCTAGGTGAGGAGTTCGCTTTCAGCTTGTTGAAGGATCGCAGTACGACGGTAGCAGAGTTGTAGGTCTCTTTCAGCTTGCTGTGCTACGACGTCGATTCCTAGATTCTCAGCAACGTGAAACAATGTCATCCATGGCCAAAATACCCAAACCTTCAACATTCAACAATACAAAACACATCCCAACACCCATTTAAACATCGTATAACATATTAAGCATGAATTTCATCATACATCAACATTCAAACTTCAATTCAACATATTTTCACACAAAACCTAAATTCCCAAACATTCTTTTCTTCCCTCCCAAAGTTATACTATCTAATGGAACTCGTCTTGATGAAGAAAATGGGATGAATTGATGATGAATCCAAGAATCGCTTCCTTTTCTCTTCCATGAGCTCTTCTCTTCTTTCCTTTTCTCTTCTCTTTCTCTTACCAACTTTCTTCTTTTTCTTTCTATTTCTCTTCCGCCAAATTATACATAATACATATATAATATACTTTTATATTATGGTATAAAATATCTCTAATTGATACTTTGTCATCTGACACCAATTGACCGAATACTAGAGCTACCAAAATATCCTCTCTTATACTTACTAATATTGGTCTATCTTTTTCATAACAATTTATTTCTTCAGAGTCCACTAATTACTCTATTAATCCCAACTGATAACATTTAGAGCACTTAGGAGCTCTAACTATTCCAACTGACAATAAGTAGAGTACATAGGAACTCAGTGGATCTCAACTGATATCCAATTGAGCTTTTAAGGGAATATGGGGTATTACATTACACTTCCCTTTTTTATCACATACAACACATTTCACTCTTTATGTACTTCATTTATCAAACAAAATAACTCAACACCAAGATCGACATGTCATGAGTGAAACAAGCAACTCAACATCAATTTTTGGAGGCAAGGTAATAGTTTTTATGGTAGAATACTTCTTGTCGTCCCACTTGGTTTCCTATAAGATATTGTTCATACTTCCTTGAATTCATCTTACATATGGGACCACTGTGAAGTATTAACACTAACAAATAATATGAGACTTCATAATGGTTCCGTTGGTAGAAATGCAGAAGAAGTTGAAGAATTTCCTAAATGGATTCTTAAACTTAGTTAGGGTCGACTTTCTAAACCAAATAACAGAAATACTGCAATTGAGATTTTTTTATGAATTGTTGATTCCAAGATCAGATCAACCAATTACAGTTATTGTTCAAAGTACACATCCTAATCTATTCCATAATTACATGAATGTCAATTTCCTTGCGTCAAGAGCAATTTTAGCTTCAACTATTGAGATACAGTTGATGAAATTGATGAATATGTATTGGGTCTTACTCCTGGTATATCACTACTCTAATACTTTTTCACATATACTTTTACTTATATTTTATTATCCTAATCAAACACATAAATCATCCATTGCAATTTTCAAATGATAAATATCAAACCAATTTTATATGCAGATGATGAAAAAGTTTATATGAGTTCAAATTCATTCGATAAATCTGATGTAAACGATATGAAGTCATAACACCAGAATTTCTTAATTCACCCAGGACATCCGGCTTACCAAATCTAATCATCAAATTTCAAGTTGGAACTCCAATCATGCTTATGAGAAACTTGGACCAATCTGAAGGGTTGTGCAATGGTACGAGGTTAAAAGTGACCAAACTTGCTGATCATGTATTGTATACAAAAATCATGTCAGGAAAACACAATGGAAATGTCATTTACATTCCCCGAAATAACCACCTCATCTTCACAATTACCTTGGCCATTTAAACTTTCAAGAAGGCAATTTTAGATTATTGTTTCTTATGCAATGACCATTAATAAGTCACATGGTCAATCCATGGATTATGTTGGCCTATATTTGTCACGTTTCATGTTCACTCATGGGGAGTTTTATGGCGCAGTGTCAAGGGTAAAGAATAAACAAAGATTAAAAGTTATGATTCACGATGAACAATCTCATCAAAATACACCAATAACTAATTTTGTATTTAAAGAGATAATTCAAAATGTACATGTATGTCGCGACGGAAAAAAATTTGAGATTAAGCTATTGATTAACTTAACTCGAAAAGCAAGAGTCGCCACCGAACTTTATTGTTTCCAAAGGGAAAGGGGGAAAGATAGAACAAAACCCACAAGAGTAAAACTAAAGAGAGAATCTGGATACGGGGGTTGGTTATGCAAGGGGAAGGTATTAGCACCCCTCACATCTATGGTACTCCATAGGAACCATTTGCAAATCTGTGTTTATAAAAAAGTTGGGTTGTTTGTTGATTGATTTTAAGTGAAAAGACAGTTTGTCATATTTGAGTGGAAAACTTAACTTACTACCCACAAGTATGAGGAAATTAGCATCTGTATCATCTTGATATGGAGAGATTTTACTTGGACTTTCTCACAAGCACGCCTCAACATTCAAGTGGAAAATGTGAATCATTTCTCTACATATTGTAGAAGTATAGTGGTTTGCATCACTATAAGAATAGACTAATATCTAATCTTAAAAAAAAAAGGCTCATAAAGAAAAGTGCACAAAGGAACAAAAAGAAATTTGATGAGGTTTGTGTTTTTAGAGGTTTTGAAAAGAGTTTGAATATGCTTAAGTGTTTTAGCATTTATTAAGAAAAAGATTTTTTGGATCACTTGAAAAAGTCAAGGTTTCTTAAGAAAAAGGTGTGAAGTTTGAAAACAAGAAGTTTTGAAATAGGGAGAAGTTTTAAAAATTGAAGAAGTGGGAAGGAGATGAAGAGATTATCCTAAAGAAAAAAGCAAAAAATTGAAATAAAAGGTCTCATTGTAAGGTAGCCCAAAAGAAAGCCTTGGTGTATGCAAGTGTACTAACCACAAGATGGAGCAAGCATTTGACATTGGTCAAAATAAGCATTCCTTTCACTTTGGATTGAGCCACAAGATGAACAAGCACATGAGTAGATGAATATCACAAGATCCAGATGGACAACCAAGTCACAAGGCCACAAAGAACATCTAAGTCTTGAATTGAAGATTAGAGGGTCCAAAAGAATCACTGGGTCTCAGATGAATCACAAAGTCTCAGATACAACTCCAAGCAAAGGAAAGCATTAAGTCCTAAGGTCCAAATTCTCAGATAGCACAAAGTCCAAGAGATTGGATTAAAGTTTTTTTAGGGTTTTAGCCATTTTATAATGTTTTTGTTTTTTTAAAATGAGAATGCAATAAGATGTATAAAGCAAAAAGCAAAAGTAAAAGGCAAGAATGTAAATGACATAAATGTAAAGAGCATATATAAAAGTAAAAGTTAGATGTTAGCACAATTAATATGTCAATGTTAGTGTTAATGAGAATTCAACCGAGTCAGGACAATTTGGCGCTATTTTAAGTAATCATAAGTAGACTTATGTAGAAGTTACACCTATCTGAGGCCGGTCAATAAAAATTTATGTGCCAGTCATGTTAGAGAAGTAACACAAAGTTACTCTCCTAAAATAATGTAACACAATAGCTCAACAACAAAAGAAAAAGAAGAAGGTGGAGGAGAAGAGATGACCAATCACAATTGAAACACAACAAGGGATTAACTATCACCAATTTCAATTATTATTCTTCACAATACAATATGATAAACTTATCATTAATCAAAAGTACAAAAAAATGATCAAATGATCATTTAAATGATAAGTTTGAAATGATGAAAGTTCATGCAACCAAAGTATCATTCAAAGACCAATTGAACTTGATGAAACATCGATCAACCAAATCATGATCCAAGTCAAAAAATTCAAACAGAAAATGTACAAAAATAGTAATTAAAAAGAAAATAAAAAATGATTTAAAAATGGTTTAAAATAGAAATTAAATGGAAAATTCCAAAGATGCATCAAAACATCAAATAAATTGCCAATTTTTTTAAGAAAGTGAGAAATATCGCAAGTGATGAGATCTCAAAAGTTGGAGTGAAAAATATTTCAAAATGTATCAAAATAAATTATTGAATGAAAATAAAAAAAGAAAATAAAGAGAAAATAGCAAAAAATGCTAAAAATGATTTCAAAATTCTAAAGCAAAAAAACATATGTGATAGAAAATAATTTTTATGATTTATGAAAAAAAATTGGAGTAAAAAAGGTCAAAGAACCAATCAGAAATTAATTTGGAAAGTTAATGAAAAAGAAATAGAAAAATAAAATAGAAAATAGTTTGAAAATGGAGCTAACGACCAGATTATTTGAAGAATACGCGTGGCGTGTTTTCATTGGCCAAGAAAATTTGAATTTCCCTCAAACACACACGAAGGCACTTGTCTTCAACTTCTGAACCTGATCTTTGGAAAATCATGAACTCTGGGTTTTAAGCTCAAACACCATGCGTGCAAGCTTCTACTACTGTCATCGTTCATGTCTCTCTGTATCAGAGTCATTGGTTCACTCTGAGCAGAGATAATTTGCTCAAGAACACGAAGAACCCTAGTTCTTTAAAGTAAAATTAAATAACTAATACACAAAATAAATCCAAGTTAGTAGAAGGCTTTTAATTAGTGAATCAAGACGAACACACTGGTAATTTGTTTGCTCAGAAATTTAACTCGTAGCTACCTATTCAGTTGAAGCTTCGAAGGTCAACAATGGTGAAATCGAGTTGATGGTTGCAGGAGGTTTCAAGCCACGACAATGCTTCAGTTAGCTTCAGAGGAGGCCGGTGAGTGATTTTGGGCGAAGAAACGAAGCTAAAAGAGCTTGAATCAAAGAAATCGTTAACATGTTTTTTGAGGCATCAGGTTCAAATGGTTGCAGAGTTTCTTTGGCTATCAAAGCTTGGAAATGAAGGCAAATGCTTCCTCTATTTATAGGAAAAGTTTTGTTGAGCTCACACATGTGAAATGAATTTGAATTAGTGTGAATGGAATTGGAACTTTGTTGATTTGCAAAGCGTGTGAGGTGAGTGATGAAAAATGTGATTCAATGATAAAACCTGGTTGTTTTGCATTTGCTTGCACGCGTTTTGGTTGTACAAAAAGTTCACACATGTTAAGGTGGTCCCAGATATAGAATAACATGAAATTCGTGACCTGAAAGATGATCAAGAAGCAGAGCTAAAGGTGTTATGTTTTAAGCCAGGCAATATAAAATTCCCTCGTGCGTTTTTTTTTTTTTTTTTTGCCAAATGTTCCTTTCATTGCAAAGAAATCAATACAAAAAGAATCACATCAAAAGGATGCTTGGATTGAAAATGACATTGAATCAAAGTCGGGGTCGTGGCCTGAAATTCCAAGTCAGGCATTAGGTCAACCATGTCTTGGGCCTACTTTTGTGCACACATATGTATCTTGGTAAATTTTAAAATTGATGGATTTAGAGGCAAAATTGATAATTGACCCTTGAAGAAAAGTTTTAGAGGAGTTCAAATGTGACATTTGGCTCAAAGTAGATTCCCAAAATGTTGAGAAATGAGAGAGTTATGGTGTTTGGACCAAGTGACATGCCATACTTGATTTTAGGTTAACCAAACATGTGCCAGTTTATGACTTCTTGTCATTTCTTGCATCCAAAAGCCAAATGATGAACACTTTAATACCAAATGAAGGAAGCTTGATTGTCCTTTGAATAATCTTGATAATTGCTTGAGAATTTGATGGAGATGGTATGAAAATAAACACATGAACTATACTTGAATCAACTTTGAAATCATGCACCAACTTTAACTTCTATTGAACAAATGATGTCAAATTAAGCTTGACATGAATGTGACCTAAGATTATAGATCATGCCTTTAAGTGAAATCTCTTGTTAACAATTTATTGTCCAAAAATTTGACTTTGGGAACCAAAACCCTGATTTAGAAACCAAGCTTGATCCCATGATTGCAAGTCCCTACCTTGTACAATAAGAAAAGGAAATAACACATATTTTTGTATTTTGAATAAGGTTAAAAAAGTTAGAATGTAAACAATCATTAGAGGTAAAAAAGAAACAAAAAGGTTCTTGGTGATCTCTCACAAAGGCAACCCCAAAGAGGTGAAGGTTAGGAGGATGTCATGCTTGTGATCTTGGTTGAAATGCCAATGATATGATAGGTGGAATCTTAGGGGTAAAAATTAGGATATGACAATGTATTTTAATATTCATATATATTTTTACACGATTCCTAATTCATTGTGTAATACCTCAAAATTTACCTTCTTTGTTTTCTCAATAAATTGGTCTATGCTTTACTCTTTTTGCATTCCATAGTAGGTCATATATTGCATAGCATGGCATTCAGCATAGGGCATGTGATCAAGTGGTTTTCAAAGGTGTGGATCATCCAAAGCAAGAGAATAAGGGCCAAGGGTTTCTCACAAGCCTCAGAGGAGTCTCAAGCTTCAAAGTGACTCATGGGGTTCATCATATCATCACAAGATCAAGCATGGCAAAAGATTGCAAGTGGATCTCTCCCTCCTAACCAGAGGGACCAGTCAGGGTTTTTGACTCAGAGGACTTCTTGAAGGGGCTTTGTGGATTCAAGCATGTTCTTATGGTATTTCATATGCTCACAAGTGTTCATGGATGGAGATTTGGTTGATGGTTCATAGTGAAGAATGTTCAGTAGATCAGTTGCTTGTGAACCAAGAAAAGTCAACTGTAAGGGAGAAAGTCAACTGTGGAATTTTGAGGTTCTTTAAATGGTTTTCAAGGTCTCACATCCTCATATGGTCTTCAAGGGTCAAGTTTCACATCATTCATCAAGAATCAAGGGTTTGTGCAAAAGTTACTAAATTTGGAAAATGACCTATAATGAGAACTTTCCATTTTTGGCAATTTTTCCACCACATACAACTTGACTTTTCATCATCAAGGAAGCTTCAAATGAATTTTCCTCCGACATGAAAGTTGAAGATATTTCTCTCCCATTTCCAAAAAGTACTAGAACATCTCCTTATCATTTGTAGAACTCAAGTTATGGTCAAAACAATGCAAGGTGCATTTCATGGATTCCTTATATGTCAAATTTTCCACCATTTGCATTTTCACTCAAAATGACTTGTAATGTTCCCAATTGCTTCATGTCACATTACAACATCAAAATACAAGTCAAGAGGATCATTTTTGGCCTTTATTTCACCCCATTTCATGACTTGTACCTCACTTATTCAACAAAGTTCATTTTGGCAATATGGATCAAAACTCCCAAACCAAGCATGTGCAAGGCCCAAGTTAATTTGAATTTTGATCAGCATGATGTGTGTGAGAGATTGATCACAAAAAGCATGACTTTGCACGAGTGGTTTAGTGGATTAAACACAAAGTGCAAAATTGCAAATTCATCCAAATCTCACTAACCAAAGGTTTAATCACTTGCTAATCACAATCAGTGGACTAATGGAGAGTATATAAGCTTACTCATACCCTCATTGCTAGGTCATGCACTGATTTTGGCTGAGAATTCCACTTTTCATCTCACACCTTCTCCTCTTCGATTCTCTCTACTCAGAAGAGCTTTTCACAAAATTCTTTCACATTCTGAATCCTTGGACTCCATAGAATACAAATCTGCCATCATCTGAAGCTCATGTCAAGGATATCATAGGGTTCGAATTTGGAAACCTCTTCTTCAAAACTCAAGATCCAGACCATATTCAAGCTCTAATTGCATTTATTTTGCAATTAGAGGTTCCTAACGCTAGATCTGCAGCTTATCTCTGGTTTTCTAGGAGTATTTTAAGCTTTTCAAGATCTCAGGTTGGTGAACTTTTCATGCTCTTAGAACTTAAATTTTAAGTGTGCATAATGATCTATGAGGTTCACTGAGCATGCTGATGTGTTTTGTTTGAAATTTGGACGTGTGAATCGTATGTATTTTGAGTTTGAAGTTTTGGATCCAAACTTTCTTTCCTTTGATTTGCATTGTATGGTGATTGTTTGTTGAAATGAATATGATATTATTGATCCTTGTTGAATTCTGGTTGGAATAGTGTGTTTGTTTGCAATTTCTGGAAAATTTTTTGTTGCAGCTCACCGGAGAGGGTGACCGGAGCCCTAGCTCCGGCGACTGGTTGTGTTTCCGGCCGGTGGAGGGTTTAAATGAAGAAGATGCAATCATGGCCGTCCATTTGTTTGATCCAAGGGTCTTCACGTTGCCACGTTATTTTAATTCTGATTTTATTTTTGTGGTTTGTGTGCTGGTTAACCCATGGTTGCTATCATGTGCTGCAGATCTAGACCTCACATCTTGTTTACTTTTTGAATTGGTTGACTGATGCCATGCGTTTGATTAATCATGTGGATGAGATTTAGCCAACACATTAAAATATGCATGTGCTGCTCACGTGTTTTTTTTAATTCCTGAGTGCTTTGGTGTGCGCGTGTTTATTTTGTTATGGTGTGCGTGTGAATCATGGCCCTAGATCTTGTACTGATTGCTTTTGTTGACTCATTGTGAAGCGCTGGATTAATCTGATGGTGTGTGTGTGTGTCTTCAATGTTGACTGAATTCCACATTCTCTCTTTTGACTTCGCTAATAGACTTTTTGTTTAGGGCTTGCTTTCCCCACCCCCTCCTTTGATCCATTTCATTTTCAACGTATTTTTGTTGCTGTTTGCACCCTGCCTATTTTTGTTTCTTTTTTTATTTTCATTATTTGTTGCATTTGCGTTTTAATTTTTTAAAATCATTTTTATGCATCCAAAGATTACAAAAAAAATCATGAAGCATGTTTAGAATTTTATAAAATTTTGGCAAATTTTATTTTCTTATTTTCTTTTATTTTTGACATCTGAATTAATTGATTGGCTAATTTCTTTTGGTTTTGTTTCATATGTACATACTTTGCATTGTAAAATTTATTTCTCATAGCATACAACACATTTTCAACCCATTCTTTTTGAATTGTTTCACCAACACATTGAAGTGCATAAAAATTTTTTTTTTTCATTTTTAAAACTTTTTCATATTGCATTTTAGTCACTCTCTTTTGCATATTAGTTCATAATTCCTATGTGACCTTGCATGTTTGTTTGAAGGACTTATCTTGTGAATTTTTGCATGAGTTTTTAATATGATGTTTGCTTCTGGTTGAGGTGTTTTGAGAATTAATTTGGTAATTTCTGAAGATGTTTTGCTAATTGTTTGATTGCTCTTTCCTTGAGGTCTCTTTTATGCACATCTTTGGATCATGTTTGGTTACTTGTTTGAGAAGGCATTTGTGCCATTGTTTGGGATTGTTTCTTTGACTTTATGAGCCATGTTTGAATCATTATAAGTCATATGATTATCATTCTAGGTCATTGGTATGAGGTTGTTGCACATTTTGTGCACATGTTTAATGTTTGATTTACATGCCTCTTTTTGACTTATCTTTTCACTTCTTCTCATCTATGCCTCTTCTTGACTTGTGTTTGGTTTGTGTATGCCATGCCATATCACTTCTTTGCCTCTCATTTGATGTATGATTCTGACCTTGAAGATTTGTATTCATGTCATATGTTATTCATGTTTCATCTTGCATCCATTAACATGTTTCATTTACATGCTTCTTTCTTCTTCTTCTAATGGTTCTAAATGTTGGATATTTGCTTGTGTACTTTGTGTGACACTTGTATAACATGTTTAGGCACATGCTTAGGTCATCCACATTCTGACTTGGATTTTGTTTGAAGCATTCTTGCATGATCATGTTGCATATCCACCCATTCTTCTTCTATTCCTTCTTTGATGACTTTCTTGGATGTTTTGCCACTTGTTTGCATTCTCTTTGCTTGAGTTTGTTTGGTAAACATTATGGGTCACCTCTAAGGTGTAAATTCTGACTTGGATGATTTTTCTTTTGGTTTGTAATAATTTCTCTTTGGGTTATACCTTGTTGGGTTTCATTTGTATTATTGTTGCTTATGTTTGTTTTTGCTAACCATGTAGGGACTAACGGTAAGTGGATGGGATGTGGATGGTTATCCACATTCTAACTTCTCCTTTCTCTTTTAAGCTTTCATACTTGTGTTTGCTTTAGCATTTAAGATGCTTCTCCTTTCTCTTTCACTCTTTCTCCTCCCATGAATCTCAAGACTTGATTAAGTCTTGGGTTCTTTCCCCCTTAGAGCTACCTAGTCCAACTTAATTTTTGATTAAGCTTGGAGTAGGATTAGCATTAGGTTTTAGGTAGTCGTCTCCCCTAAGCCTCACTAACCATAGGACATCCATGCATGATAACATTAGGACTCTTAGTTTCCCTTTAGAGTTTCCTTTGTGTCGTCTCTCTTCTCATCTCAAAACTTCTTCAAAGCACGTAATAAAGGTTAACGTGTATTACGCTCGAGCCTTCTATGTGGGAAGTGGGGAATGAGTGGCTTCCTCTCATTCTTCTAGGATACTTAGTGTACGTCCTGTTGGGGACGATGCGCGAAGTATTCGTTCCTGTATTTAAGACTTTGGTGCAATGCAAGTTATGAACTAACTTAAAACACTTCTGCCTAAAAAACTCCAAACAAACAATAACGTCTTTCCTCCGGGAATTCTCTTCTCATCTCAGTCACTCTTAACGTACGAACATGCTCCTACTTGTTCTCTCGCAAGACGGTAACGCCTAAGTCTCCATACAGCGAGCTGCAACACCTGAGCTAGAACGTTAGCCGTTCCATTAAAAACACAAATAGTAACCCTTGTTGAGGGGAACTACGTCGCTCTGATTCTCATGCTCCCGATGAGATACGTAGGCAGTGGGGTAGGGCCCATTCGAGCACTTCTTTTAGTTTCCCTACATTTGTTTCTTGTTCTTTCCTTTTCTTCTTCGTTTCTCCGTCCTTCCCGTTCTCGTTTCCTCTCCGGTCTAGTAGCAGTAGAGCTCCAGATGACGACGCCCTTTGATTGAAGCAGCAAACGTGGATCCCATCGGGTACGATGGACGCGTGGGGGTGCTAATACCTTCCCTTCGCGTAACCGACTCCTGAACCCAGTACTCTTGGTCGCAAGACCATGCTCTTTCCCTTCCTTCAGGTTTATGCAGTGTTTCCTTTCCCTCTCTTGGGATAAATACACATTGCTGGCGACTCTGTTTTCCGCGCCACTCTCGCGTTTGTACCGTTGGATGCGAATCTTTCGGGAGCGACAGCTGGCGATTCTGCTGGGGACTGGTTGACCTCTTGCTGGTCCATCCCTTTAGCGAGTCAATCCTAGCGCTTGTCTGTTTCTTTTCATTGGGTGTTTTTGTGGTGCTTTGTTTTGTTGTATATTACTGTATTTGCTGTTTTATTTGTTTTATTGTATTTACAGTTTTTATTGCATTACATTGCATTTTATTACTGTCATACTGGATATTAGTGTGTTGTGCTGGCTGGTTTTCTGTTTGGCGGGTTGGGATGTTCTGAGAGATGAGCCCACTACCCAGGCTCGAGCATACACCTAGGTTTTAGCGTGGGCAGGCGTGACGCTCCCGTGGTGTTGGCCACGTGCGGGTGATCACGATCCCCACAATCAGATGAGATTCTATCAGGAGCTTTCTACTACTGTATGTTGATACAGGCCAGTAGTTATTCTCTTGAGGAACTGTCGACTCGGATGACCATTCCCGAGGACTCAGTTGCGGTACTCCTCTCGGGATGTGACAGTGGAAGACCACGTTCTGTGGCAAACCCATTGCACATTCTCGATCCGAGGACCCAATGCTGGGAACTTGCTATAGGTTTTCCTTATGGGGTGAATCAGCGGACGACCTCTTTGATTGGCGGTAGCATTGTATCCTTCGGGCTGAATGTGCTATTGCTTCTCAAACCTCTGAAGCTGAGGATCTTTTGTTTTTGTGAATCAGTTGAGGCCTCCTCGATTGGTGATGATGCCAAACCAGAAGTGGTGAATGTATCATCATTTCTCGACCTGAGAGCCCGGGATACTGAGGATCTTAGTACCCACATGTGAGAGGGATGGGTGTTTACAGGTTTGCAGGTGACCTTGACCTTCAACCTACCCGGTTTTCTAGTTTTATCACGGTGGTTGCTTTTGTTCTGGGTTTTGGTACACAGCCTTGATTTGTTTAGTCAGCACAGTGCAGCCAGTTCGTGTGGATACCTTGATCCCGTGCTCTGCATTGCATTCCATTTTTCTGACACTCATGTTTGTGCATTTTCAGGTAGTATCTAGTCTTTGATTCCAGTCAGAGGGTGTTCATAGGGATGGACACTAAGAGGGGTAAGAAGAACATCATCGTCTACAAGTTCCCAAAGATCACTCATGGCCCGTTGAACAGTTTGCAGAGTATAGCTGGTCCAGAAGTTTTAGGAGCCTTTGAAGAGAAGTATGGTTGGATATTATCCCTGGTTCGGAGCCTCAGTGAATATGAATACAATGGGCTACACACCTTGATGCAGTTTTATGATCCTTCCTTGAGATTCTTTGTGATGCCAGATTATGTGTTGGTTCCTACCCTGGAGGAATACTCCAACATTTTGAGGATTCCTGTCAAAGAAGGTGTTCCTTTCTGTGGTTCCCAAGGAGGTTGTGATTTCCAAGCAGTGGCTGAGGCTCTTTATTTGAGCAGATCTACAGTGGAGGCTGACTTTTCTAAGAAAGGAAAATCTCGAGGCTATCACTTGGAGTACTTGGTGAAGAGGGCTCAAGAAGAAGCCAAAGAAAAAAGGTGGATGGCTTTCAATGCAATATTGGCTCTGTGTATATATGGCATTGTGTTATTCCCTAATGAGTCTGATTTCGTCGATACGGATGCTATTCAGATATTTACCGCTCAGAATCCGGTGTTGACTTTGTTAGGTGATCTCCACTACGCTCTATACAACAGGAATGAGAAAAGAAGAGGTGGTGTGGTTTGTTGTTGCGCATATCTTTTTTACAAGTGGTTTGCCAAACGTTTACCCCAATCTGGTGCTTTTGTGGATTCAAAGTCTTCTTTAGAGTGGAGTAAGCATCTGATGGGCTTAGCTGCTAAAGATATTCTTTGGGTGGATAAGGGATTATTGGGGACTGATATTTTGCATAGCTGTGGCAGGTATCCTAATGTACCCTTGATCGGAAGAAAATGAGGTATTAACTACAACCCGTCTTTGGCTATCAGGCAGTTTGCATACGCCCTAAAAGATCCTCCAGCTGGAAAAGATTTGGAAGAATCTTTGTATTTTCATATGACTGTTGGTGTGGCTATTGCACAAGAAGCTTCTCAAGCCTGGCTCAGCAGACAGAAGATAGGTAAAACTGTTTTGGGGAAACCCAATAATCAAGCTTTCGCTCCGTATGTTGAATGGGTAAAGAAGAGGGTAGAAGAGTTCTATTTGCCTTTTGATCGGGCGCCTCCCTTGTATCCAGAGTTTGTGGAAGAAAGACTCATTGTACCATTCGAAGAATTCGACAAGCAGCGTAAGTTGGTATCTGATCTGAGGGCGGAAAACTCTGATATGAGTAGTCAGCTACAGAGTGCTCTACAGGACAACTTAGAGTTGAAGTGGAAAGTTCAAGACATGACTGCGCATCTAGAGAAAAAAGAGAAGGATTTTGCCGACAGGGCTCAGCACTTCAAAAAGGTCAGTATGGCTGCTGAATCGTCAGGCAAAGCTAAAAGAAAAAACAAGAAGCTTTTGACTAAAGCAGAAGACAAGCTTGCCATGTATCAGGATATGTGGAAGGAGGCCAAGATTGAGAATGAAGAACTGAAAGAAGAACTTCAGGTAGTGAAAGCAACGAAAGATCGTTACTTTGCCAGGTGGAAAGAAGCACAAAAGGAAATTGAAGAGCTCAAGCTGCAAGCCGAGGTCAAGAAGTCGAAGCGCGAGGACAACAATACTGAAGAGCAGATTGTTAAATTGAACCAGGAGATTGCAAAGAGGAACAAGTTTATCAAAGGGCTGGTAAAGCAACCTGCACATCCCGACACTGTGGATCTTCTCGAAGAAGTTAAAGCTAGTTTGTTTGGAATTGATTTGTAGTTGATTTTGTTGTTTATCTTTTTGGGACTACCATCAGGTTTGTTGATGGAGTCACCTTTGATTATGCTTGAATTTGTCTGTAAGAACCACTTTGTTTTCAATAATGGAATATTTGGCAGTTCTGGTTTTCAGAGAGTATTTGTTCTTGTGGTTTGATCCGGTGGTATTTCTGGGTTCGGATTTATTTTCCGATAGTGTGTCTAATCCCTCGCCCAGTTTCAGGGAATGGAATCAAAGCGGATGTGTCCTGGAAATGTCCAAATATGTTTGTTTGCATTTCTGCATTCACATTTGCATAGTCATAACCATTTTTGCATTACAGGTTATCTCGGATTCTCTGGATTTCTTATGCTCTCTCTTTTTGACAGTCAGGATTGATCAACCAGCTCATCAGTATTCTACCAGGTTTAATCAAAGCAGAGTGATGGAGCAAATTCAAGCTGAATTGAGGGAAATATGAGGCCAGATGGGGCAGTTTATGGGTGACATGCAAGCCTTAATTCAAGACCAGAAATGTTGAAGGAGGAGGTCAACCAAATGAAGATTCAGATGAGTCTGGTTATGGAAGTTGTGAGAGGTGTGTTAAGCAAAGATAATACTCCCAGGCCTGAGGCCGTGGCTGGAATTGTCTCTCCTCCATTGTTTGAGGGATCCCTCCCAAAGAATGATGTGCCTCACATGTTTTTTGCACAACCTGGGTTTTCGGAATTTCCTCGTCAGCAGCTACCCCTCGTCTGCCAAGACAACCCCAAGGCTAATAGGTACCCACCAAAGTCAAAGAAAGCTGACAGAATCTTTGGTCCAGTTCCTATGTCTTCTGCTCAGCTGTTGAGGTATTTACTTCAGCTCCAATTGGTTGAACTTCGGACGGTAAATCCTCCTCGTGGAAAGCTCTCATTCGATTACGATGCAAATGCCCATTGTGATTTTCACTCTGGCGCACAGGGGCATGATGTGGAAAAATGTAAAGCCTTTCATCATGTGTTTCAGGATCTGATTGACTTGAAAATAATTGAATTCATGACGGGTGGCGTAAGCGTATAAGGTGGTCTTACTCCTGTTGCTGCGAAAGAAGTGAATATCCCGGTTTGCCCTCATGAAGTTGCACTAAGTTAGGGGCATTTCTCGCAACCGGTGGTCTTGGAATCCTCTCGTCCTCAACTGTTGCCTGTTCCTAAGCCAAGTTTAAGGAAGAAAGAGCCTGAACGAGAGGAAGGCACAAGTAGGTATCGGCAACAGAGCTATCATATGAAGAGTCAACAAAAGCCCAGAAGGCAGGAGAGGAAGTTTGATCCCATTACTGTTCCTTACGGTTATCTGCTTGCTTGTTTACTTCAAGACTCTTTGATCGAACTAAAGGAAGCTTCTCCTATTCCGTATCCTATTCCTCCGAATTATGACAAGAGTGCTAGATGCGAGTATCACTCGGGGACACAGGGGCATGCCATTGAAGATTGCAAGGTGTTTAGACACAAGGTACAAGATCTCATTGACGTGGGGTTTATCATTTTCACTGAAGAGGGTCTGTACATTAACTGAAGTTCCCCAAGTGAGCACTTGAGACTACAAAGACATCCCCTGAAGTAATCAGTCCAGTCGGAGCCAAGCCTCCTCAGCAATGGCAATCATTAGTTTCTTTACTGCATTTTCATACGTAGCTTTCCTTTGTTTGTTTAAACATTTGTCTGCATGTAAAAAACTTGTTTGTGTTTGAATGTGGATTTTAATCCAATGATGTGTTGTTCCTGAAGTATCTTACTTTTATGCACTCATGTCATGTTTATATGCACTGCAATACCAACCTTTCTTGCCTAGACTCTTGGAGGGAGGATGACGAAATAAGAACGCCGACTTCTAATGGTACGCTTTCGGATAAAACCCTGTTAAGGATGTACAGACATTGTTTCCAATTCATAAACACTGGAGAGATAAGGAGATAAACCTTTGTCAACCCCTTTGAGCCTAGTAGTAGGAGTTCTTTCTGAAAACGAAAAACCCTCAATTTTAACCCAGGGGCAGGGTAGGCGTCAGTTAGTTTGACCAAGTGTTCAACTTTCAGAAGGAGTGTACATCTGAGGATCCATTACCTTCTATTCCACTATCAAGAGGTTAAGAGGTGTATAACCACAATGGTTACTCCTCACCAACCGAAGAGTGAAACAGTCACAGCCCTTTCAAACAAGTCAGGCAAAACGGTGTCACACGACTTGTTCAAAAAAAAAAGAAAGAAAAAAAGAGAAAAAGAAAAAGCCTGCTAAGTCGAAAAACTTGGAAGCAAGTGACTTAGGCAAAAGTTAAGGCATCCCGCTGGACTTCAAAATTGAAAACTCAAAAGAGTCAGTCCAGGCAAATATTAGGGAACAAAAAGCAAAAGAATGAGAAAGCGAAAAGCCAAAAGGATTAAGAAAATCCTCGATAAGAACAAAGTCGTGTGACTATAGACACAAAGGACAAAAGGGGCGACTGTTAGTCCAAAACCTCGTCAAGTGTCGAATCACCAGTTGCATGGATTCCCTAGAAATTGGGAAACCTTTTGAGAGACGGGCGCTTGTGTCAAATTAGCTTAACATAGGACTGGAGAATATCATGAAGAGTGGGTGGGTACCAATAAACTTTGAGCCATAAATCCTTTTTTCTCAAACCGCGAACTAGGCCACGCTATAACCCTTAAAAGTCCTAATTGAAACAGGGTTTAGTCTGAAGGCGTACTTCAACGAGACAGCGTTCCTGACTCCCATGAGTTGTGCTAATAAGATTTTTGTTGGTGTTGCATGTGCGTATTGCTTTCCTTTCAAAAATAAGTGTCGTAACTCGGTTGTGCGACATATGTTCAATAAGGACTTCAAGGATAACATGAGTGTTACATTAGATTTGTCATTCTCATAATAAACATTTTCTGCTTGCATGTGTTTGACATCAAAGAAGCTTACACGATGAACATCAGTCGAGAAGCTTAAACTGGCCAAGTTGAGGTGCCTGAGATTCTAGAGGACGTGCTGTTGAAAGATTATGTGGGAAAAAGGCGTTCCCAGCCATTTGTGTTGAGATGTAACCAATCTGGGACAATCACACCGGGAAATCTCTTCAAAATGTAGCCAAGCTGGGGCATTCAAGTTGAAAAGGTCTTTTCAGAGTACAATCAACTGGGGCATTCATGTTGAGAAAATTTCTTCGAACTGGGGCAATCACGTCGAGATTCGGTAAATCTCTCGAAGACCAGTCGGTCAGAGACAAATGTACTGCAAGGCTTGTACTGGGGCAAAATCAAGTGGTTGACCATCTCAAGCATGGAGCATCATGAAATTCCCCGGCAGGAGTATTCCAGATCTATTATCCCCAACAGAGTGGCCTCCTAACTACTGCATCCTAGCTCAAGTCTCGGTATTAGTTTAAGAGTTGGAAGATGTTAGATCTTCTGTAAAATTCTCTTAAGAAACATTGCCTGGCATGAGACACTTTGAAGTGATTCTCCCCAGCAGAGTTTGTTGTAAGCTCATTAATCCCCAGCGGAGTTCTATGGTTGTAGTTATTCCCTAAGCAGACTGGTTCAGATGATGCCTCCCCAGCAAGGTTATCATTTCCTACAGTAGCCTTAACAGGGTTGTTAGGTCAGTGCCCAGATCAGGAGGTCAGGTCAATTTGTCTTCCCCAGTACGGTTTGCGACCGCGAAGTCAATCCAGCTAGTTATCCCCAGCGGAGTTGCCTTCCTTTCCTCAGCATTTATTTTGCTGAGGACCTCTTTGCATTTTGTATATAATGTGCATAGCATCCTCAAAACGCGTAGCATTTCCATTGAGATGGAGCATTACGCCATGGAAAAATTCAAACATATGCATGTGAAGCATAGGCCAGTTTTGATAACTCGTGCGAGAGCCCAAAACTTTGCTCCTTATGTTATTGGCAAAGCCAGAAAGAATGCCATATTCATTCCTCAACAGACATTTCAAAGCAACCCAAGGGTTTTAGCAGTTTTGCTCCCCACAGAGTCATATCTCTCAGCTTACAAGTCTCCTGGAACCATCCCCAATAGGATTCCTGCCGCCGTTCCCGACCGCTCCCTTTGAGTTTTAACCATGCCAGTTCCCGACAGGCCCCGTTACCCATTCCCGATAAGTATGCTTTGGTTATAAACTGCAGCCGTTCACGGCCGCTCCTTTGAGTTTTAACCATGCCAGTTCCTGACAGGCCCCGTTACCCATTCCCGATAGGTAAGCCTTGGTTATAAACTGCAGCCGTTCCCGACCGCTCCTTTGAGTTTAAACCATGCCAGTTCCCGACAGGCCCCGTTACCCATTCCCGATAGGTAAGCCTTGGTTATAAACTGCAACCGTTCCCGACCGCTCCCTTTGAGTTTTAACCATGCCAGTTCCCGACAGGCCCCGTTACCCATTCCCGATAGGTAAGCCTTAGTTATAACTGCAGCTGTTCCCGACCGCTCCCTTTGAGTTTTAACCATTCCAGTTCCCGACAGGCCCCGTTACCCATTCCCGATAGGTAAGCCTTGGTTATAACTGCAGCCGTTCCTGACCGCTCCCTTTGAGTTTTAACCATGCCAGTTCCCGACAGGCCCCGTACCCATTCCCGATAGGTAAGCTTTGGTTATAAACTGCATCCGTTCCCGACCGCTCCCTTTGAGTTTTAACCATGCCAGTTTCCGACAGGCTCTGTTACCCATTCCTGATAGGTAAGCCTTGGTTATAACTACAGTCGTTCCCGACCGCTCCTTTGAGTTTTAACCATGCCAGTTCCCGACAGGTATTTCACCAGTTCCCGACAGGTTGTTCACCAGTTCCCGACAGGTTTCTTATGGGGTCCAATGGTTCCAAGGTCTTCCTCACAAACTTTTCTTCCTTACCCTTATTTCATTTACAGCATTTTCTCTATCCACACATTGCAAATTTTCTCGGTTATTTCTGTATTCAATCTCTATGTACCTTGAATTCCTGATAGTCGTTGCTTTCATCCATTCAGATTCACAGTTGATTGAATAGGGACAGCTGTAATACCTCAAAATTTACCTTCTTTGTTTTCTCAATAAATTGGTCTATGCTTTACTCTTTTTGCATTCCATAGTAGGTCATAGATTGCATAGCATGGCATTCAGCATAGGGCATGGGATCAAGTGGTTTTCAAAGGTGTGGATCATCCAAAGCAAGAGAATAAGGGCCAAGGGTTTCTCACAAGCCTCAGAGGAGTCTCAAGCTTCAAAGTGACTCATAGGGTTCATCATATCATCACAAGATCAAGCATGGCAAAAGATTGCAAGTGGATCTTTCCCTCCTAACCAGAGGGACCAGTTAAGGTTTTTGACTCAGAGGACTTCTTGAAGGGGCTTTGTGGATTCAAGCATGTTCTTATGTTATTCCATATGCTCACAAGTGTTCATGGATGGAGATTTGGTTGATGGTTCATAGTGAAGAATGTTCAGTAGATCAGTTGCTTGTGAACCAAGAAAAGTCAACTGTAAGGGAGAAAGTCAATTGTGGAATTTTGAGGTTCTTTAAATGGTTTTCAAGGTCTCACATCCTCATATGGTCTTCAAGGGTCAAGTTTCACATCATTCATCAAGAATCAAGGGTTTGTGCAAAAGTTACTAAATTTGGAAAATGACCTATAATGAGAACTTTCCATTTTTGGCAATTTTTCCACCACATTCAACTTGACTTTTCATCATCAAGGAAGCTTCAAATGAATTTTCCTCCAACATGAAAGTTGAAGATCTTTCTCTCCCATTTCCTAAAAGTACTAGAACATCTCCATATCATTTGTAGAACTCAAGTTATGGTCAAAACAATGCAAGGTGCATTTCATGGATTCCTTATATGTCAAATTTTCCACCATTTGCATTTTCACTCAAAAGGACTTGTAATGTTCCCAATTGCTTCATGTCACATTACAACATCAAAATACAAGTCAAGAGGATCATTTTTGGCCTTTATTTCACTCCATTTCATGACTTGTACCTCACTTATTCAACAAAGTTCATTTTGGCAATATGGATCAAAACTCCCAAACCAAGCATGTGCAAGGCCCAAGTTAATTTGAATTTTGATCAGCATGATGTGTGGTAGAGATTGATCACAAAAAGCATGACTTTGTACGAGTGGTTTAGTGGATTAAACACAAAGTGCAAAATTGCAAATTCATCCAAATCTCACTAACCAAAGGTTTAATCACTTGCTAATCACAATCAGTGGACTAATGGAGAGTATATAAGCTTACTCATACCCTCATTGCTAGGTCATGCACTGATTTTGGCTGAGAATTCCACTTTTCATCTCACACCTTCTCCTCTTCGATTCTATCTACTCAGAAGAACTTTTCACAAAATTCTTTCACATTCTGAATCCTTGGACTCCATAGAATACAAATCTACCATCATCTGAAGCTCATGTCAAGGATATCTTAGGGTTCGAATTTGGAAACCTCTTCTTCAAAACTCAAGATCCAGACCATATTCAAGCTCTAATTGCATTTATTTTGCAATTAGAGGTTCCTAAGGCTAGATCTGCAGCTTATCTCTGGTTTTCAAGGAGTATTTTAAGCTTTTCAAGATCTCAGGTTGGTGAACTTTTCATGCTCTTAGAACTTGAATTTTAAGTGTGCATAATGATCTATGAGCTTCACTGAGCATGCTGATGTGTTTTGTTTGAAATTTGGACGTGTGAATCGTATGTATTTTGAGTTTGAAGTTTTGGATCCAAACTTTCTTTCCTTCGATTTGCATTGTATGGTGATTGTTTGTTGAAATGAATATGATATTATTTATCCTTGTTGAATTCTGGTTGGAATAGTGTGTTTGTTTGCAATTTCTGGAAATGTTTTTGTTGCAGCTCACCGGAGAGGGTGACCGGAGCCCTAGCTCCGGCGACTAGTTGTGTTTCCGGCCGGTGGAGGGTTTAAATGAAGAAGATGCAATCATGGCCGTCCGTTTGTTTGATCCAAGGGTCTTCACGTTGCCACGTTATTTTAATTCTGATTTTATTTTTGTGGTTTGTGTGTTGGTTAACCCATGGTTGCTATCATGTGCTGCAGATCTAGACCTCACATCTTGTTTACTTTTTGAATTGGTTTACTGATGCCTTGCGTTTGATTAATCATGTGGATGAGATTTAGCCAACACATTAAAATATGCATGTGCTGCTCACGTGTTTTTTTTAATTCCTGAGTGCTTTGGTGTGCGCGTGTTTATTTTGTTATGGTGTGCGTGTGAATCATGGCCCTAGATCTTGTACTGATTGCTTTTGTTGACTCATTGTGAAGCGCTGGATTAATCTGATGGTGTGTGTGTGTCTTCAATGTTGACTGAATTCCACATGCTCTCTTTTGACTTTGCTAATAGACTTTTTGTTTTGGGATTGCTTTCCCCACCCCCTCCTTTGATCCATTTCATTTTCAACGTATTTTTGTTGTTGTTTGCACCCTGCTTGTTTTTGTTTCTTTTTTTATTTTCATTATTTGTTGCATTTGCGTTTTAATTTTTTAAAATCATTTTTATGCATCCAAAGATTACAAAAAAAATCATGAAGCATGTTTAGAATTTTATAAAATTTTGGAAAATTTTATTTTCTTATTTTCTTTTATTTTTGACATCTGAATTAATTGATTGGCTAATTTCTTTTGGTTTTGTTTCATATGTACATACTTTGCATTGTAGAATTTATTTCTCATAGCATACAACACATTTTCAACCCATTCTTTTTGCATTGTTTCAACAACACATTGAAGTGCATAAAAACATTTTTCTTTCATTTTTAAAACTTTTTCATATTGCATTTTAGTCCCTCTCTTTTGCATATTAGTTCATAATTCCAATGTGACCTTGCATGTTTGTTTGAAGGACTTATCTTATGAATTTTTGCATGAGTTTTTAATATGATGTTTGCTTCTGGTTGAGGTGTTTTGATAATTAATTTGGTAATTTCTGAAGATGTTTTGCTAATTGTTTGATTGCTCTTTGCTTGAGGTCTCTTTTATGCACATCTTTGGATCATGTTTGGTTACTTGTTTGAGAAGGCATTTGTGGCATTGTTTGGGATTGTTTCTTTGACTTTATGAGCCATGTTTGAATCATTATAAGTCATATGATTATCATTCTAGGTCATTGGTATGAGGTTGTTGCACATTTTGTGCACATGTTTAATGTTTGATTTACATGCCTATTTTTGACTTATCTTTTCACTTCTTCTCATGTATGCCTCTTCTTGACTTGTGTTTGGTTTGTGTATGCCATGCCATATTACTTCTTTGCCTCTCATTTGATGTATGATTCTGACCTTGAAGCTTTGTATTCATGTCATATGTTATTCATGTTTCATCTTGCATCCATTAACATGTTTCATTTACATGCTTCTTTCTTCCTCTTCTAAGTGTTCTAAATGTTGGATATTTGCTTGTGTGCTTTGTGTGACACTTCTATAACATGTTTAGGCACATGCTTAGGTTATCCACATTCTGACTTGGATTTTGTTTGAAGCATTGTTGCATGATCATGTTGCATATCCACCCATTCTTCTTCTATTCCTTCTTTGATGACTTTCTTGGATGTTTTGCCACTTGTTTGCATTCTCTTTGCTTGAGTTTGTTTTGTAAACATTATGGGTCACCTATAAGGTGTACATTCTGACTTGGATGATTTTTCTTTTGGTTTGTAATCATTTCTCTTTGGGTTATACCTTGTTGGGTTTCATTTGTATTATTGTTGCTTATGTTTGTTTTTGCTAACCATGTAGGGACTAACGGTAAGTGGATGGGATGTGGATGGTTATCCACATTCTAACTTCTCCTTTCTCTTTTAAGCTTTCATACTTGTGTTTGCTTTAGCATTTAAGATGCTTCTCCTTTCTCTTTCACTCTTTCTCCTCCCATGAATCTCAAGACTTGATTAAGTCTTGGGTTCTTTCCCCCTTAGAGCTACCTAGTCCAACTTAATTTTTGATTAAGCTTGGAGTAGGATTAGCATTAGGTTTTAGGTAGTCGTCTCCCCTAAGCCTCACTAACCATAGAACATCCATGCATGATAACTTTAGGACTCTTAGTTTCCCTTTAGAGTTTCCTTTGTGTCGTCTCTCTTCTCATCTCAAAACTTCTTCAAAGCACGTAATAAAGGTTAACGTGTATTGCGCTCGAGCCTTCTATGTGGGAAGTGGGGAATGAGGGGCTTCCTCTCATTCTTCTAGGATACTTAGTGTACGTCCTGTTGGGGAGGATGCGCGAAGTATTCGTTCCCGTATTTAAGACTTTGGTGCAATGCAAGTTATGAACTAACTTAAAACACTTCTGCCTAAAAAACTCCAAACAAACAATAACGTCTTTCCTCCGGGAATTCTCTTCTCATCTCAGTCACTCTTAACGTACGAACGCGCTCCTACTCGTTCTCTCGCAAGACGGTAACGCCTAAGTCTCCATACAGCGAGCTGCAACACCTGAGCTAGAACGTTAGTCGTTCCATTAAAAACACAAACAGGAACCCTCGTTGAGGGGAACTACGTCGCTCTGATTCTCATGCTCCCGATGAGATACGTAGGCAGTGGGGTAGGGCCCATTTGAGCACTTCTTTTATTTTCCCTACATTTGTTTCTTGTTCTTTCCTTTTCTTCTTCGTTTCTCCGTCCTTCCCGTTCTCGTTTCCTCTCCGGTCTAGTAGCAGTAGAGCTCCAGATGACGACGCCCTTTGATTGAAGCAGCAAGTGTGGATCCCATCGGGTACGATGGACGCGTGGGGGTGATAATACCTTCCCTTCGCGTAACCGACTCCCGAACCCAATTCTCTTGGTCGTAAGACCATGCTCTTTCCCTTCCTTCAGGTTTATGCAGTGTTTCGTTTCCCTCTCTTGGGATAAATACACATTGCTGGCGACTCTGTTTTCCGTGCCACTCTCGCGTTTATACCGTTGGATGCGAATCTTTCGGGAGCGACACATTGTACTAATATTTTATTTCATTTTACATAAAAGACAATGACAACTGCAAGGACTACTAAATGGAAAAAAGTTTGAAGGTAGATCTTTTGTCATTTTTTGGAATTAAGTATGCACTTTATAAATTATTACGTGAAAAGTATCTTCAAAACTTTTCCAGGTTCTATGTAACCCCCCGTTTTGCCAATTTTATTTTATTGAGTCTTTTGATTATTTTATTATTATTTTATTTTATTTTCGACTTTTATGTGAAAATATGTTATTTTTCGTCGTGATTATATTTTATCGCGTTTTGGGATCGTTTATGAGATATTTGAGTGTGGGGGTATTTTGGTCTTTTCCCACTTATTTTCATTAAGTTAGTAAGATAGAAAGAAAAAGAAAAATAGAAAGAAAAAGAGAAAGAAGAAAAGAGGAGAAGAGAGAAAAGAGAGAAATTGAAGAAAAGAGTGGAAAAATCATCAAGAGCAAGTTGTAAAGTCGATTAAATCGGGTAAGGGTGCGAAACTCGATTATTCTATGATTGTGTACGATTATGTATGTGTTTTATTTTTGTTTTTGGATTGATTTGGAGAATATTAGTAAAACCTAGATTGTGTAAAAATTGATTAGAAATGAATTTGATTGTGGTAAAAATCTTGTTGAATGCATTGTTGATTGTTCATACATGTTTGTGGTATGTTATTGCACTTCAAATTGTTGTTTTTCTGAGATTTGGATGATGAATTGGAGGTTTTTGGGTGGAAAATCGTGGAACAAATTATGCAGGACTTTTTCTGGTTTTTCCAGGTCATACGCGTATGGGGCATGTTCATACGCGTATGAACCTTGGCGTTACGCGTATGGTGGGCGAGCCATGAGGGCAATACGCGTATGGGCTGCTTGTTTTCTCGGCCATCTGCCCATTTGCGTATGATACGCGTAGCATTTCATGGCAATACGCGTACGAAAGAGGGCATTACGCGTATGGGTTTTTACACGTGATCTTTGGGAAAATGAGCCTCTGCTCATACGCGTATGGCTCATGGTGGTACGCGTACGGGCAAAGCTTTTGCAAAATGTGACTTTTCAAAATATCGTTTTTCGTTTTCATTCGTAACTTTTGATCCGTTTGTCCGATTTTTACATTCTTGGTATCGTTGCGTAGCTATTGAGCAGTACTTTATTGTTATGATGATTTTGGAATTGTTAGCCGATTTAATTATGTCGGAAAGTCGGGAATAGTGTCGATTGTTGACTTTTGTCGTTATACTTGTACGTAATTGAGGTATATTGTGCAAGGTGTTGTTGTATGATGTAAATGCATGTGTTTAGATGATGTTGTGGTGATTTGTGGCCGTATGGAAATTAAATGCATTGTTTTGGGCATAAGTTCAAAGTGTGGTTTTATCGATGAATGAATGTATGTATGCGTGCATATTGAGTGTCATGGGTCATTGTATGCCAAGCATCATAGTGTGCATTGTGGAAACGTCCTGAGTGACGGTTTGATTCCCGAGGGGAATATGCTATAACATCGTGTGCCTCGAAAATATGAGGCGCTGCCTGAGGACCTAAAGCGGTGGTTATAGACGATTGTGGGCTCCTTTGGAGACTTAAAGCAATCCTTAACGCCGTGTGCCTCGAAAATATGAGGCGATGCCTGAGGACCTAAAGCGACGGGGTGAACATCGTAGGCCCGACGGGGAGTTACTTGAGATTCTCAGTAACGAGCGATGGTTCCAATAGTTCCTGAGTGAACTGATGATGAGACATGAGACATTGGAAGTCGGTACCGCATGGCATGTGCATAGAGTCGTTGCGTCGGTCTATGTGCATTGCATAAATCATGAATTAATTGTGTGTGAATTTGTGAATGTGATTGATGATTGTATGGTATATGTGTGGTGTGTAATGGCATTCGATGCTTGAGAATTATGCGGTATTATGTATATGTGGTTGTGGTGAGAATGTGTTACTTGTACATTTTTGTGTTTATATATATAATTTTATGCAATTATATTATGGTTGTTTTTCTCACCCTTCTGCTGTTTTATAACGCTCTATGAGGCGTTGCAGATTAGAGTTGCTGGAGGTATTTCTTTTTGTGAAGCTTTGCGTCTTCATTCTTTTGTCGGTCGGCTCTGATATGTGACTCCTGGTAGCTAGGGTGGCCGTTTGCGATTATTTTGTATATCCGATGATATATTGTGGTTGTATATGTATAACTGGATGTATGATAGATATGTTTATATGTTTATATGTATATATGTATGTATGTTGTTCAGATTTTAGATTTTCCGCTTTAATTCTAATTTCTGAAAAGTGGGTGTAAGGAACTAAGTTTCCTCTGTTGATTGCTACCCCACAGTTGCATATCTTTATGGGCAGGTGTTGTATGCTATGTTTTGTTACAGTTGATGTGATTCCTCCCTTTCTATGCCGCGAATTCAAATGTACTCTGACGAAATTTCGAATTTTCTTTTACCGCTTTAATTGCATGTTAATTGGGGGTATAGTTTGGGGGCGTCACATTAAGTGGTATCAGAGCCAGTCCGTGTCAGTTGTGTCGTTTGCGTCTGTTGTGTCTGGTATATTGGGCGAGTTGTGTTGAACAAGTTGTTGTTTAACCATAGTTTCTGTGTTTAGACGAACAGAATATGGCTGGTCGTAATGATGCTGCTTTGGCTGCTGCGATGGAAGCGATGGCACGAGCTGTGCAGGGGGCACCGAATGCGGCAGGAAATGATGAGTTTAGAAATAATAAGCCGCCGGTCTTTAAAGGGAAGCATGATCCGGATGGTGCGCAGTTGTGGTTGAAAGAGATTGAGAGGATTTTCAGGGTAATGGATTGTGATGACGATGATGTTAAGGTGAGGCTGGGCACTCATATGTTACACGAAGAGGCTGATGACTGGTGGGTCAGTACTCGTCAGGTGTTGGAAGCTGAGGAGGAGGAAGAAAAGATCACTTGGGAGGTGTTTAGCCGAGAGTTTCTAAGGAAGTATTTTCCCGAGGATGTCCGAGGAAAGAAGGAGATTGAGTTTTTAGAGCTAAAACAAGGTAATATGTCGGTTATTGACTATACTACTAAGTTTGTGGAACTTGTGCAGTTTTATCCTCATTATGTGGAAGCGACTGCTGAATTTTCAAAGTGTGTGAAGTATGAAAGTGGCTTGCGTCCTGAGATAAAGCAGGCTATTGGTTATCAGAGGATTAGAAGGTTTGCTGATTTGGTGGAATGCTGTAGGATTTATGATGAAGATAGTAAGGCTCGTTCTGCTCACTATAAAAGTGTAAGTGACAGAAAAGGGAAACAACAGTTCTGTGGTGGTCCGTATGTGTCACCGGCTGATAAAGGTAAACAAAGGGGTAATTTTGATCGAAGGTCAAGTGGAGGAGGTATGTCTAATGCTCCTAGGTGTTTTAAATGTGGTGAATTGGGTCATCGCCAGATGGAATGTAGGAAGAAAGTGGATAAGTGTTCTAATTGTGGTGGTATCGGACATGTTTTAGCTGATTGTAAAAGGAAGAATGTGGTGAAATGTTACAATTGTGGGGAACCTGGTCACATTAGCTCGAAGTGTCCGAATCAGAAGAAAGCTCAGACTAGTGGGAAAGTGTTTTCATTGGCGGGAACTCAGACTTCAAGTGCAGATCGTCTGATAAGAGGTACTTGCTTTATTAATAATACGCCTTTAATTGCTATTATTGATACTGGAGCGACTCATTCGTTTATTTCGTCTGAGTGCGCGAAATGTTTGAATCTTGGGTTGTCTTCGATGGATGGTGAGATGGTTATTGATACTCTAGCGATGGGGTCAGTAACTACTTCTTTAGTGTGTTTGAGTTGTCCTTTGACCATTTATGGTAAAGACTTTGCGATGGATTTGGTGTGTTTACCGTTGGAAGGTTTAGATGTGGTGTTGGGAATGAATTGGTTGCAATTCAATCGGGTGCACATTGATTGTTATCATAAGCTTGTAAGGTTTCCTTCTCTGGAGGAAGATGAAGACTCGAGTTTCTTGTCTACCAAAGAGTTGAAGAAACTTTTGGCGGATGAAGCTCAGTTGTTTGGATTATTTGCATCTTTGACTGTGGATAGTCAAGTTTCATTGGAGGTGTTTCCTGTTGTGTGCGAATTTCCTGAAGTGTTTCCTGATGATATTTCAGATGTACCGCCAGAGAGAGAAGTTGAATTTTCGATAGATCTAGTTCCTGGTACTAGACCTGTTTCTATGGCACCTTATAGAATGTCGGCATCCGAATTGGTGGAGTTGAAAAAGCAGTTAAATGAGTTGTTGGAAAAGAGGTTTGTGAGGCCAAGTGTTTCTCCTTGGGGTGCTCCAGATTTGTTAGTGAAAAAGAAAGATGGGAGTATGCGATTATGTATTGATTATCGCCAGTTGAACAAAGTGACGATTAAGAATAAATATCTGCGTCCAAGGATTGATGATCTGATGGATCAGTTGGTTGGTGCTTGTGTATTTAGTAAGATCGATTTGAGATCGGGGTACCATCAGATAAGAGTGAAAGAAGAGGATATTCAGAAGACGGCCTTTAGAACACGTTACGGTCATTATGAATATTCAGTGATGCCGTTCGGGGTTTCTAATGCGCCTGGTGTGTTTATGGAATACATGAATCAGATTTTCCACGAGCATTTGGATCGTTTTGTGGTGGTGTTTATTGATGATATTTTAATCTATTCTAAGTCTCGTGAGGAACATGCAGAGCATTTGCGTATTGTTTTGCAGGTTTTGAGGGAAAGGAAGTTTTTTGCCAAATTGTCCAAGTGTGAATTCTGGTTGTCTGAGGTGAGTTTTCTTGGGCACGTAATTTCAGGTAATGGTATTGTTGTGGATCCATCTAAAGTAGAAGCAGTTCTACAATGGGAGGCTCCTAGATCCGTTACTGAGATTCGAAGCTTTTTGGGTTTGGCTGGTTATTACCGGAGGTTCATTGGAGGGTTTTCTAAGCTAGCTCTTCCTTTGACGCAGTTGACTTGTAAGGGCAAAGCATTCATTTGGGATATTCAATGTGAAGAGAGCTTTTGTGAGCTGAAGAGAAGATTGACGACAGCTCCGATTCTTATTTTACCTAATCCTAATGAACCGTTTGTTGTGTACTGCGATGCTTCTTTAATTGGTTTGGGTGGTGTTCTGATGCAGGAAGGTAAAGTTGTAGCTTATGCTTTAAGGCAATTAAGAGTTCATGAGAAAAACTATCCTACTCATGATCTTGAGTTAGCGGCTGTAGTTTTTGTGTTGAAGATTTGGAGGCACTATCTCTATGGTGCAAGGTTCGAAGTGTTTAGTGATCATAAAAGCTTGAAATATTTATTTGATCAGAAAGAGTTGAACATGAGGCAGCGGAGATGGTTGGAATTCTTGAAAGACTACGACTTTGGCTTGAATTACCATCCTGGCAAAGCTAATGTGGTAGCCGATGCATTGAGCCGGAAATCGTTGCATATGTCCGCATTGATGGTGAAAGAGTGGGAACTTTTGGAGTCGTTTAGAGACTTGAGTTTGGTATGTGAAGTGACTTCGGTTAGTGTAAGGCTTGGAATGTTGAAAGTTACTAATGAATTTTTGTTGTCGGTAAGTGAGAAACAAAAGCTGGATTTGAAATTCGTTGATTTGATGAGGAATGAGAATGTGGATTTCAAGATGGATAATTTTGGTGTTTTGAGGTTTCGTGGTCGTATTTGTATACCTGATGATGCGGAGTTGAAAAGAATGATTTTGGAGGAAGGACACCGGACTAATTTAAGTATTCATCCGGGTGCGAATAAGATGTACCAAGATTTGAAGAGGATTTTCTGGTGGTCTGGTTTGAAAAAAGATGTGGCTCAGTTTGTGTATGCTTGTTTGACTTGTCAGAAATCGAAAGTGGAACATTTGAGGCCTAGTGGTTTGTTGCAATCGTTGGATATTCCTGAGTGGAAGTGGGATAGCATTTCGATGGATTTTGTAACGGGATTGCCGAATACGCAAAGAGGTCATAATGCTATTTGGGTGATTGTGGACAGGCTGACTAAATCGGCGCATTTTATTCCGATTGACATCAGTTTTTCTTTGGAACGGTTAGCTAAGATCTATATCAGTGTGGTTGTGAAATTGCATGGGATTCCATTGAGTATTGTTTCGGATCGAGATCCTAGGTTTACATCTAGATTTTGGGAAATTTTACATAAGGCTTTAGGTTCTAGATTGAGGTTGAGTTCGGCTTATCATCCGCAGACTGATGGTCAGACCGAAAGAACGATTCAGTCGTTGGAGGATTTGTTGAGAGCGTGTGTTTTGGAACAAGGTGGTGCGTGGGACGGTTATCTTGCTTTGGTTGAGTTCACGTATAATAACAGTTTCCATTCTAGTATTGGAATGGCACCTTTTGAGGCTTTATATGGACGAAGATGTCGAACGCCGTTGTGTTGGCACGAAACAGGCGAAAGTTCGGTGGTTGGACCGGATTTAGTGCAACAAACGACGAAAAAGGTAAAGTTTATTCGTGAGAAAATGAAGGCTTCTCAGGATAGACAAAAGAGTTATCATGATCGGAGACTGAAGGATCTTGAGTTTCAAGAGGGTGATCACGTATTTCTGAGAGTTACGCCAGTAACGGGTGTTGGTCGAGCTTTGAAATCTAAGAAGCTTACTTCTCGATTTATTGGTCCTTACCAGATATCTGCGAGAGTTGGTGCTGTGGCGTATCGTGTGGCGTTGCCGCCGAATATGTCGAATTTGCATGACGTTTTTCATGTTTCACAGCTTCGGAAGTATGTTCCGGACCCTTCACATGTTATTCCAATGGACGAGGTTGAGGTAAGAGATAACCTTACGGTCGAGACTTTACCAGTTAGTATTTTGGATCGCGAGGTGAAGCGGTTGAGGGGTAAAGAGATTGCACTTGTGAAAGTGGCGTGGAGAGGCGCTGCTGAGGGAAATTTGACGTGGGAGTTGGAGAGTAGGATGCGGGAGTCGTATCCAGAGTTGTTTGTATCAGGTAAGATTTTCGAGGACGAAAACTTCTAAGTGGGGGAGAATTGTAACGCCCCATTTTGCCAATTTTATTTTATTGAGTCTTTTGATTATTTTATTATTATTTTATTTTATTTTCGACTTTTATGTGAAAATATGTTATTTTTCGTCGTGATTATATTTTATCGCGTTTTGGGATCGTTTATGAGATATTTGAGTGTGGGGGTATTTTGGTCTTTTCCCACTTATTTTCATTAAGTTAGTAAGATAGAAAGAAAAAGAAAAATAGAAAGAAAAAGAGAAAGAAGAAAAGAGGAGAAGAGAGAAAAGAGAGAAATTGAAGAAAAGAGTGGAAAAATCATCAAGAGCAAGTTGTAAAGTCGATTAAATCGGGTAAGGGTGCGAAACTCGATTATTCTATGATTGTGTACGATTATGTATGTGTTTTATTTTTGTTTTTGGATTGATTTGGAGAATATTAGTAAAACCTAGATTGTGTAAAAATTGATTAGAAATGAATTTGATTGTGGTAAAAATCTTGTTGAATGCATTGTTGATTGTTCATACATGTTTGTGGTATGTTATTGCACTTCAAATTGCTGTTTTTCTGAGATTTGGATGATGAATTGGAGGTTTTTGGGTGGAAAATCGTGGAACAAATTATGCAGGACTTTTTCTGGTTTTTCCAGGTCATACGCGTATGGGGCATGTTCATACGCGTATGAACCTTGGCGTTACGCGTATGGTGGGCGAGCCATGAGGGCAATACGCGTATGGGCTGCTTGTTTTCTCGGCCATCTGCCCATTTGCGTATGATACGCGTAGCATTTCATGGCAATACGCGTACGAGAGAGGGCATTATGCGTATGGGTTTTTACACGTGATCTTTGGGAAAATGAGCCTCTGCTCATACGCGTATGGCTCATGGTGGTACGCGTACGGGCAAAGCTTTTGCAAAATGTGACTTTTCAAAATATCGTTTTTCGTTTTCATTCGTAACTTTTGATCCGTTTGTCCAATTTTTACATTCTTGGTATCGTTGCGTAGCTATTGAGCAGTACTTTATTGTTATGATGATTTTGGAATTGTTAGCCGATTTAATTATGTCGGAAAGTCAGGAATAGTGTCGATTGTTGACTTTTGTCGTTATACTTGTACGTAATTGAGGTATATTGTGCAAGGTGTTGTTGTATGATGTAAATGCATGTGTTTAGATGATGTTGTGGTGATTTGTGGCCGTATGGAAATTAAATGCATTGTTTTGGGCATAAGTTCAAAGTGTGGTTTTATCGATGAATGAATGTATGTATGCGTGCATATTGAGTGTCATGGGTCATTGTATGCCAAGCATCATAGTGTGCATTGTGGAAACGTCCTGAGTGACGGTTTGATTCCCGAGGGGAATATGCTATAACATCGTGTGCCTCGAAAATATGAGGCGCTGCCTGAGGACCTAAAGCGGTGGTTATAGACGATTGTGGGCTCCTTTGGAGACTTAAAGCAATCCTTAACGCCGTGTGCCTCGAAAATATGAGGCGATGCCTGAGGACCTAAAGCGACGGGTGAACATCGTAGGCCCGACGGGGAGTTACTTGAGATTCTCAGTAACGAGCGATGGTTCCAATAGTTCCTGAGTGAACTGATGATGAGACATGAGACATTGGAAGTCGGTACCCGCATGGCATGTGCATAGAGTCGTTGCGTCGGTCTATGTGCATTGCATAAATCATGAATTAATTGTGTGTGAATTTGTGAATGTGATTGATGATTGTATGGTATATGTGTGGTGTGTAATGGCATTCGATGCTTGAGAATTATGCGGTATTATGTATATGTGGTTGTGGTGAGAATGTGTTACTTGTACATTTTTGTGTTTATATATATAATTTTATGCAATTATATTATGGTTGTTTTTCTCACCCTTCTGCTGTTTTATAACGCTCTATGAGGCGTTGCAGATTAGAGTTGCTGGAGGTATTTCTTTTTGTGAAGCTTTGCGTCTTCATTCTTTTGTCGGTCGGCTCTGATATGTGACTCCGGGTAGCTAGGGTGGCCGTTTGCGATTATTTTGTATATCCGATGATATATTGTGGTTGTATATGTATAACTGGATGTATGATAGATATGTTTATATGTTTATATGTATATATGTATGTATGTTGTTCAGATTTTATATTTTCCGCTTTAATTCTAATTTCTGAAAAGTGGGTGTAAGGAATTAAGTTTCCTCTGTTGATTGCTACCCCACAGTTGCATATCTTTATGGGCAGGTGTTGTATGCTATGTTTTGTTACAGTTGATGTGATTCCTCCCTTTCTATGCCGCGAATTCAAATGTACTCTGACGAAATTTCGAATTTTCTTTTACCGCTTTAATTGCATGTTAATTGGGGGTATAGTTTGGGGGCGTCACATTCTACATATTACTCATTCATCTTTAAGGTGTTATTTTGTGAATATTTGTTCTATATAAAACCTATTTAAGATTATAAATATATTAGCATTTTGTTCAAAACATATTACTGAATCTTTGCTTAATATATACTTCTGTGTGAGTTTGGGTTACATCTCTATATAAACATATATCAAAACAAAACTAAGTTCATTCACATATTAATAAGAAAAACATAACATTATACATAACAACAAACATACTTAAAGCATACTTCAAATTATCACATAAAACTCCCAATATGGAGTATGCTTTTCAAAAGTACTTACATAAAACACATAAGATAACAACAAAATACTAAACAATGGTAAAAATAAACAAACCAAGTTCAAAATAAAATTTCATAGTAACAACATCATAAAAGCTCCAATAATACCCCCTTCCTCAAACAATTTCAAACCACCCATGAATCTACATCTTCAACTTCAGCTATTACACAAACTGCCATTGAGAAGCTCAGGAGGATCAAGAAGAGTAAATTCCAGTTGATCCTTTGTCCTCAATCTCTTTTCCTTTGTAAACTCATACCACCCTTGACCTATATACTTCAGCTTATTTTAGACTTGTGAACCACACATTTATACATTTTCCCCGTGTCCTCATCAACCATTATGATTTCATCTTGATTCATATAAAGGCCTTGCTGACAAACTTCCTGCGGGAAATGCTGGAAAAATATAATAACTTAAAAAAACACCCTTCAGGACTTCATTCATTTAGTTTTGGATAACTTACTTACCAGCACATTTTTTCCAATTTTTGTTGATGACGTAACTTTGAACATGTGGTTGGTGGGGTTCAACACCATTATGAACCACGCCTTGGGGTGGAAGTTGGTCATTGTTTTCAACATGTGGTTGGTGGGGTTCTTCACCATATAGTTGATGAGTGTAGCGCGATTTTTGTGGTTTCGAATCACTATCGCTTTGGTACTACAGTTTGATTCATTTTTTTATCCTGTGAAGCTGATTAAGGAAGGGAAATAGATATCTCCAATTAACCCTGCTTGCATACTGAGGTTAAACATTCAAAACTTTTGGTTTACAGATGCTATCAAAAAGGGGGGTTTGTCTTAGGTTATTTCGTTTAAGAACACAGTGTCTGGACTATTTGCGAGGCTTCTAGTAAGGTGTTAGGTCTGAGGCTTTTGATGGATGTATGAAGGTATTGGACTTTGAGTTTTTGATTAGTATGCTCAATAAGATTTTGCAATCTTATGCCTATGTATTCCCGTTTAACGAAATAGGGAAATCAGAGCGATCGTAGTTCCTCCTATTCTATGGGAGGAAAGAGATGTTTTGGTGTCTTGTTCAAAGCCCAAGACATGAAGCTAAAGATGATTTGTATTTCAAAGCCCAAGATATGAAGCTAAAGGGTTTGACTGAGGGAATTTGTCATCTCTAAAGAGGAATTATTGATGTTTATGTGCCCTGATCAAAGCACAAGCTTGATGTTAAAAGGTTGATTGACTCAACCGGGGGGTTTCTTTATACAAAGCCTAAGAGGAGAAGGGAAGTTTGACTTTTCCGGGGAAAATGTTCTTTCTGTCTTGTACAAAGCCCAAGATTGAGGCTAAAATGGATTTTGACTTCGTTGGGGAGAATGTATCTTGTATAAAGCCCAAGATGGAGGCTGAGAGGGATTGACTCAACAAGAGACTACTTTTATATGTCCTGTATAAAGCCCAATACGAAGGCTAGAAAAGGTTGACTCAACAAGAGAGTCTTGAACGGGTGATTGACTCAATAAGAGAGTTTGAAGGTTGATTGACTCAACAAGGGAGTCTTTTATACTTAACAAGAGAGTGATTTTCTGTCTCGTACGAAGCCTGAGATTGAAGCTAAAAGGAGATTGACTCAACAAGAGAGTCTTTTATACTCAACAAGATAGTGTTTTGTTGTCTCGTACGAAGCCCGAGATTGAGGCTAAAAGGAGACTGACTCAACAAGAGAGACTTTTATACTAAAAAAGAGAGTGTTTTATATGTCTTGTACAAAGCCCAAGACGGAGGCTAAAAGTGGTTGACTCAACAAGAGAGTCTGAAAAGGTTAGCTCCGCTAGGGAGAATCATTTGTACAAAGCCCAAGAGGAGGCTGACTTACTGCTGAGGATTATTAGGATCCTGAAGCGGGTCCAAGTGTGGGGAACTCTCATGAGAGAGACTGGGTTTCTGCTGGAGATTGATCCAGAGTGATCGGTGTTTTTTCCTATGTTTAAAAGGAACTTGAGAATGTCTTTGAGACTCAAGAGTTTTAGACTGTCCAAGTCTATAGTTTTATCTTTTGTACAATGCCCAAGAGGAGGCGGGGGCATTAAGGGATAAGTATCAACCCTAAAATGGCCGGAGTTTTGACACTGGAAAGACTGCTCTAGAAAAGGATGACTAAGTTCTATCTTATACCTTTAAGAGGTCGTCAGGGTCCTTGTATTAAGCCCAAGAGAAGGCATGAGAACTTTTAAGAAGCCGAAGGGTCCTTGTACAACGCCCAAGAGGAGGCGGGGATGCATTTAGGAAGCCTGTGGGTCCCTAAACCAAGAGAAGTTCAAGAAATGCAATTCACAGAGAAGAGATCATTCCAGGAAAGTTCGAGAATTTGGAAGAAACTCAAGAGATGCCATTCACGGAGAAAAGATCATCTCTGGGGAGTTAGAGTTTCTTTGACAATTTCTAAGGGTGATAGTCTGAGAAAAGGTTCACCGAGAATACTGCCTTTCTCTTTGTTCCATATTGTTTAACCCCAAGAGAAGGGAAGACTGTATCTAGAAATCCTATGGGGATCTAGTTTTGTTTGTATTTAAAGAGTGACCAATAGAACTTTACCTAGTTCTAGACGTAGTTGCTGGGGAAAACACTAAATAACTATACTAGTATTACATAGTGGATATGTGACAAGTATATAAAAGGATGTGAAAGAATACTTACAGTGAAACAACCCCCATAATACAGTTATATACATATGAAAGCGGTAAATAAAAGCGGATAAACACTTACCCGTTGTAGAGCTTCCATCTTGTTTTGTTAGTTGTTCAACAAATAAAATAAGAAAAGTTTTGATAACAACATATATTTGAATTCAAAATCAAAGGAGAAAGTGCTTTGAAAAGATTGTTGGGGCTTACAGCTCAAGAAGAGGCCTAAGTTTTAACGATGATCGCACCGTTGTCTTAAAGATCGTATCGGGACTTATATAACGACTGAGGCCCAAAAAGTTTTTATGTAAAAGGGGATGGGTCTTACACTCTATCAGAGGCCCAAATATTTAATTTTGTACAAGAGATGGGACTTACAACTCAAGGAGAAGCCCAGGGTTATTTGTTAAAAAGGCGACGATCGCGCTGAACGTTTGAAAATATACAGAGGGACTTATACAATATGTGAGGCCCAAAAAGGTATTATTTACAAAGGGGTTGGGTCTTATACTTTATTAGAGGCCCAAAGAAATTTAAAGAAAAGAAATGGGGCTTATAACACGAGGGTAGGCCCAGATGATTTGATTTTTGAACTGGCGATTGTGCCGAGATTTTTCTTTTAACGCAGAGGGACTTATACAATATCTGAGACCCAAAAATTATTTTGGTTAAAAGGGGATTGGGTCTTACACTCTATTAGAGGCCCAAAGATTTTGAAAATGATTTGTTTAGGGTGATTAAGATCAAAACCCTAAATTAATTTCAAAATGTATTTTAATTAAATAAAAATTTAATTAAAATGATCAAAATTATCAAACATGTGTGAAAAACAAGTTGTGATCTTGGATTAATGTTTGAAAAATCATGTTTATATCCACAAAATGATTGGAAACCAATTAAATTTAGAAAATCAAGGAGGAAAAAATATTTTTAATGTTAAAAAAAAAATAAAAGATTAATTCTTTGCAAAAATATCAAGTATATGAAATAAATATTATTTTTGGGAATTTTTGGCAAAATAAAATATTTTAACATTTTTGTGAATTATTAAAAAAAGAATCAACTCAAAATCATTAAAAGTCAGAGAGAAATTAATTTTTAAATCAATTAAATAAAATCACAAAATTCAAATATTCAAATTTGTGAAAAAGGCGCCAAGAACACGCGCGAAGGGAGTTTTTCTCAGATTTGCATTTTCTATCCAATCTCACTGAATACTTGATGAAATCACACAATCCACATATCAATCTGCTCGTTTTCACCTCACGATCATGTCTATGGTCTTTAATTTCCTTTATTTTAAGCATGGAATAAGAAATCAAGACAAAACCTCAAGAACCCTAAAATTTGCATGAAGGCTGAGAATTTTGATACACGATTCAAATAAAGCAAGTAATTGAGGGGAAACATTCTATGCATGATTATGAACATTTGGCAAAAGTATTGTGCGAGGAAATATGCATAGATTAAGAGATGACCAAGTTTAGGCTTACTTGAAGGTCCTGACAGCAAGAGCAATTTGATTTTTGAGCTGGAGGTGTTATAGATGAGTTGTGATGATCTGAACAGCTTCCCTACACCTGATGGAATGTGTTTGAATGCTTGGAGTGATTGGAAATGGACTGGAACAGGTTATGGTACCTCAACTACAACTTGGTTAAAACCTTGAGCAATTGGCTGGTGATTTTGTGAAATTGGTGTTCCAGATGTGGTCTAAGTGTTTGGATCACTTCTATATGATGTTTATGAGGTGTGCGTGTGTGTGATTGGTTTGGTTGGAATGGCTCTCAAACTCAAAACCCGATAGTGACTTGCTTTGGAAGGCAATTTTGGAGTGAAAGAAGATATTTTGAGGAAAACATCAGTTTGATGGCTTTGGTGTACTTAAACTGGTCACAAATGAGCTCTATTTATAGTAGAGCAAGTTTGTTTTGCAAGCAATAGTGAATGGCAACTGCAGCAGCTCATTGTCCAATTGCATCACTTTGGAATCTTAAGTCTCCTCTAGCCATTGACTAGAGGTTAGAGCACATGCTTTTGGTTCCCTAGTTCAGAGACCATCCTTGACTCATTCAGTTAGAAAAGGCTCAGTTCATGCCACCTTGGTGCATCCATTGAATGCTCCAAAACAAAATTGGAGTCTTGTCCCCCTTTTAGGCATTTTTAGGTTTGGCATGCTACTTTTGGTTCCAAAGACTTGGGAGGCATATGGATTAGTGTTTGTTCCTCCTTGGTCTCCCTCTGAGGTGTTCAAATGGATAAACTTGTTTGTCATTTGTACAATTTGATCAGATCGAGCAAAATGCACAAATCTGCCTTGCCATGACAGTTGCAACAAGGCATATTGCCATTGTCATAACTCTTACCTCAAATGGGATTTGATGGAGTTCTTGGCCATTTTGGAAAGCTCTCATATGATACAACATATGTGTGATCATAGTTTGTCTTGACACCTTTTGGATCCAAGTGAAAAATGCCCCTAAATTTTGAAAAAAGTGAAACAGATTCTGACTTAGTGAAAAATTCACTAAGTGTTGGAAAAAGTGGCATTTTCATGTTTTTGTCATTTTGGTCACTCCATAACTAAAAATCCATGAAGAATTGGAGTGAGGTGTAGTTGGCACTTTTAAAGTATGCCATGAGAGCTCAAAATCTATCTTTGGATCAGCCAAAATGGTTGCTTGGATCTCAATTTATGATCCTTGGAAGTTGGTGCCCTAACCACTTTGTTCCATAACTTAGAAAATTTCTAAGTTTTTTATGGTTACCCCTTTTAGAAGTTATCCCACTTTCTTTGATTTTTCTTGATGAATGATGATTCCAATCACATATTATCATCATTTTAGGGTTAGGGAACCATAATTATCAAAAAATCATAAAGTCAAACTTTGACTTTTGGGCACAGTTGACTTTTTATCAGATGAATTCCAAACTATGAGATACTCTATGAAATCAAGTCCTTGACCTAAATCAAACTTGATGGATTGATTTCATATGTGTTATAGGAAGTATTGAATCATGTCCAGGTCAAAAGTCAAAGGCATAGTTGACTTTTTTTTCGCGAAACCCTAACTGTGGTTCTGATGAACTTGAAACTTGAGAATCAAGCTTCTTGGATCAATCCATTGTCGCAAATGGATCAATGTAGTGTATTAGGATCCCTCAAATCATGTCTTGAGGTCTTGGCTCAGGTTTTGTCCCAAAAGTCAACTTAGGGGTGAATTAGGTCAAGAAACCCTAATTCCTAATTTTTTTTATGAATGCATCCCCTGAAGCTAAATTGACTTGATGATTGGGTTTATGAGGTCCCTTAGATTATTTTGGGTCATGCCCAGAGGAAAATTTCCATCTAGAGGCCCTGGTCAACCAAAACCCTAATTTGGTGGCACTGGCGATCTTGAGGCTTGATCCACTTGGAATGTTGCAACCTTGTGCTTGATTCTTGATGTGGGAGTCCTTTTGATCCATTGTGAATGTTTGAGAGGCTAGACAAGTTGAAGATCATGTCATTTCTTGATTGATCCTTTGTCTAAGAGCTCTGAGAGGGCTTGAAACCCTAAGTTTGATTGTAGTGGATGCTCACCCATCTTTGGGGAGACTAATGAATATGAAAGTTCATCCATATTGTGATGATGATTTTCCCAGTGATGGAGAATCTTAGTGGTCAAAATTTGGGGTATGACAAATGCCCCTATTTAATCTTCTTGGACCCGAAGGTGTGAATGGCGAAGGTATTCGGGCATTCGGGGTGCAAGAGGATTAAATATCGGAATACCCGAAATTTTGATGGTGGTTATGAATGGTAGCTTTCCCATCCATCTTCTTTTGCTAAGCGATGATGCTTAGAAAAGGTAAAACTTCCCCCTCGATCCTGGTTTCCCACCAAGGAACTGGTCTAAGTTTCTGAGATAAACTTCCCCTCGGTCCTGGTTTCCTACCAAGGAACTGGTCTCAGTTTTTGACGTAAACTTCCCATCGATCCTGGTTTCCTACCAAGGAACTGGTCTAAGTTTCTTTTGTAAACTTCCCCTCGATCCTGGTTTCCTACCAAGGAACTGGTCTCAGTTTCTTCTGTAAACTTCCCCTTGATCCTGGTTTCCTACCAAGGAACTGGTCTCAGTTTCTTTTGTCAATAAACTTTATTGACAAGGGACGCTATTAGTAGCGGTTTTGCTCAAACTTCTCGCCGAATTTTCCTGGGGAGATGCCATTTGATGGGAAAAGGTTTTGATGTCAGACTTGCTGGGGAAACCCATTCGTCTGAGCTATAGAGGTGTACAAACTTCTCTATTGGAGATGCCAGTTGTTGACTCTACTGGGGAAAACGAGTCTCTTGAGAGACTGTTTCCTGCTTGGGGATATTACATCATACTTTTCCTCGAGATCTTCTCGGAGGAATGCCATGTGATGTAATCCAAACCTGAGGTCCTGATGACCTTTTTTGTCAGTGAATTTTCCAAAGGATAATTGCTGTACTGCCGAATCTTTGATTAAGAGACTTTCTCCATGGGTCTTCCTCAATCCGGGAAAGCGAAAATATCATCTTCAATGGCGAAGAGTGATGTTTGTCGAGAGTTTTCTTGCTTTTCAGAGGTTCAAGTTATCAAAGTGGTCAAAGACCGTCTCTAATCCAAAAATAAACTGGGAGAGAGATTGCTTAGGTGATTCACTTCCTGACGAGGAAAGAACTAACAACTCGATTGAGAAGACTTTTATCACTAGGGAACAAGATCGACTAGAGTGATAGTGATGCAATATGAATATGGATGAATCAATAATGCATGATGTATGTATGTATATGCTGACAAAACTGACACGACATATAGACTAATAAATGAACACGACTGGATACTCGTCCACTGCGGGGGACAAAGAGGTACCACTGGGTTCAAAATAGCAATTCTGCCTTGCTTAGGAGAGATAGTCCCTGTGGGGAACAACGTTGGTCGGGCTTAGGAGATAAGAACTCTACCGGGGGGTGTCAGATGAAACATGGTCTCTGACATAGCTGATCATTCATTCAGGCGTACTGGTTTAGAAGGGGTACTTTGATTATGCACTTTGAAGTTCGATTACTTCTGAAGAAGCGATCGATGTTCTTTCGATGTTCAACAGTCAAAAGAATTTCCATCTTTATTTTAAAAGCAGAAAATTTTTTACAAGTCAATTCATTTTTGTTTTATTTCAAGAATCGTTGATCATATTAAAATGTCGTTCTGTAAAGCTAAAACAAATAAGAATTGCAAACAAAAGAACCAGGGCTCAAATTTTATTGCTAGGATGGAAATCAGCCAAACGCGTGATTCCATGGAGTATTTACAAAGTTAGAAAATGGTAATTTAAGGGAAAAGGGCTACATTGAAACATAACGACCACTATCCATCTACCAACTTTGAATTCTAGACATCCTGAGCTTCTGTCGAAGATGACCTTGACTGGAGTTTTCCTGACGGATGGTGTAACTGCCGCTGAAGGATTTTCCCCTTTGTTGGACGTAGTTACTTGCCATTATCCCTAACTTTTGCCTGGATTGTACTTTTGAGATTTCCAATCCACTGGGATGATTTTTTATTATGTCTCTAATTTTTGCCTGGACCGCCCTTTCGGGTTTTCAATCCACCGAGACGATTTTTTTTTATTTAGGCGAAGTATTTCTTGACTACGTCAACATTTGTGGGGTAGGAAAATTCCTCTCCGTCCATGGTTGCAAGTCTCAAGGCACCTCCTGAGAAAGCTTTCTTGACCACATAGGGGTCGTCATAATTCGGAGTCCATTTGCCTCGAGAATCGGTGAGAAATAATTATATATTTTTTAGCACAAGGTCTCCTTTCCTGAAGACGCGAGGTCGGACCTTTTTGTCAAACGCCTTCTTCATTCTTTGCTGATACAACTGACCATGGCATAGTGCTGTTATTCACTTCTCTTCGATCAGGTTTAATTCGTCATGTCGACTTTGACACCATTCAGCCTCTGTTATCTTGGCTTCCATCAATACCCGGATTGATGGGATCTCTACTTCCATGGGGAGCACTGCTTCCATGCCATATACTAGAGAGAAAGGGTTGCCCCTGTTGAAGTGCGGACAGATGTGCGATAACAGTGAAGAGCAAATGGTAGCATCTCATGCCAGTCTTTGTAGGTTACGACCATCTTCTCAATAATCTTCTTGATGTTCTTGTTAGCCGCTTCTACCGCTCCGTTCATCTTAGGTCGGTAGGGAGATGAGTTATGGTGTTCGATTTTGAATTCAGCACATAACTCCTTCATCATCTTGTTGTTCAATTTAGACCCATTATCAGTAATGATCTGGCTAGGAACACCATAATGGCAAATGATATTGTTTTTGATAAAGTGGACCAAACTTGTCGGGTTACATTAGCGAATGATGCTGCTTCGACCCACTTGGTGAAATAGTCAATGGCGACTAGAATGAACTGATGTCCATTTGAAGCCTTGGGTTCAATCATGCCGATCATGTCGATTCCCCATATGGAAAAAGGCCATGGGGAAGAAAGAACTTTGAGATGCGTTGGCGGTACATGGATTTTGTCTGAGTATATCTGACACTTGTGACACCTCCTCATGTACTTGTAGCAGTCGGATTCCATGGTCAACCAGTAGTACCCTGCTCTCAGAATTTTCCTCGCCATTGTGTGTCCGTTGGCATGGGTGCCAAAGGATCCTTCGTGAATTTCCTTTATCAGTATGTCTGCCTCTAGTCTGTCTACACATCGGAGCAAGACCATGTCAAAGTTTCTCTTATAAAGTGTGTCACCGCTCAGGAAGAAGCTGCTTGCCAACCTTCTGAGGGTCTTTCGGTCTTTTCTTAATTCCCCAGGTGGGTACTCTTGTTTCTGAAGGAAGTATTTGATATCGTGATACCAAGGTTTGTCGTCTATGACTGCTTCAATCGTGAAGATGTAAGCGGGCCGTTCAAGGCACATTATCTCAATCTTAGGTAAGTCGTTCCATTGACCTACGTTAATCATGGAAGAGAGAGTGGCTAATGCATCAGCCATGTGATTCTCTTCACGAGGGATATGATGAAACTCAATTCTGTTGAAGAAGTGTAACAGCCTTCTTGCGTAGTCTTTGTAAGGAATCAGTCCTGATTGGTATGTGTTCCAATCTCCTTTGATCTGATTAATAACCAGGGCTGAGTCGCCATATACATCCAAGTTATTGATCCTTAAGTCGATCGCTTCTTCGAGACCCATGATACAAGCTTCGTATTCGGCCTCGTTGTTTGTGCACTTGAATGTCAGTCGGGCGGTGAAAGGAATGTGGGTACCCTGAGGTAGTATGATAATTTCCCCAATTCTGTTTCCATAATGATTGACAGCTCCGTCAAAGATTAGTCCCCATTGGGAACCTGGTTCTGGCCCTTCACTGGGTAATGGTACATCGCAGTCTTTCATTTTTAGAAACATAACATCTTCGTCTGGGAAGTCAAATCTGACTAATTCTTGATCGTCAATCGGTTGATGAGCCAAATGATTGGCTAAAATGCTTCCTTTGACGGCTTTCTGAGCATGGTACTCGATGTCGTATTCTGATAACAACATCTGCCAACGGGCAATCCTTCCCGTGAGAGCAGGCTTTTCAAAGACGTACTTGATTGGATCCATTTATGAGATTAACCAAGTAGTGTGGCAAATCATGTACTGGCAGAGATGTTTGGCTGCCCAAGCTAGAGCACAACAAGTTTTCTCAAGCATAGTGTACCGATTCTCGCAGTCGGTGAATTTCTTGCTCAAATAATAGATGGCAGACTCTTTCCTTTTGGTTTCGTCTTGCTGGCCAAGTACAAAACCCATTGAGTCTTCCAAGACTGTTAGGTAGATGATCAGTGGTCTTCCTTTCACTGGAGGTGATAGAATCGGCGGGTTCAACAGGTATTCCTTGATACTGTCGAAGGCGGTTTGGAAGTCTTCTGTCCAAATGCAGTCCTGATTCTTTTTGAGTAATTTGAAGATCGGCGCACATGTCACGGTCATGAGGAATATGAATCTGGAGATGTAGTTCAAACATCCCAGGAATCCCCTGACTTGTTTTTCAGTCTTTGGAGAAGGCATTTCTTGAATGGCCTTGACCTTGTCAGGATTAACCTCAATTCCCTTTTGGCTGACGATGAACCTTAAGAGTTTCCCTGAACGGACACCGAAGGTGCACTTGTTGGGATTCAAGCGGAGTTTATACTTCCTCAACCGCTCAAATAGTTTTGACAGGTGGGTCACATGCTCCTCTTCTGTTTTAGATTTAGCAATCATGTCATCTACACATATTTCGATTTCTTTGTTTATCATGTCATGAAACAGAGTAGTCATGGCCCTTTGATAGGTTGCCCCGGCGTTCTTTAAACCGAACGGCATTACCTTGTAATAAAAGGTGCCCCATGGGGTGATAAAGGAAGTTTTCTCCATGTCCTTCTGCGCCATTTTTATCTGGTTATAGCCCGAGAATCCATCCATGAAGGAGAAGACCCTGAACTTTGTTGTACTGTCTACCAGCATGTCAATGTGTGGTAAGGAAAAGTCATCCTTTGGACTTGCTTTGTTCAGATCCCTGTAGTCTACACACATCCTGACCTTTTCATCCTTTTTCGGAACGAGTACTATGTTGGCTAGCTATTGAGGATATTCTGATATGGCGAGGAAACCTGCATCAATCTGTTTCTGCACTTCCTCTTTGATCTTGATGGCCATATCTGGGTGAGTCCGTCTCAACCTCTGTTTTACTGGCGGACATTCTAATCTTAACGGTAGATGATGTTCCACGATGCTGGTATCTAACCCTGGCATATCCTGATAGGACCAAGTGAATACGTCGGGAAACTCTTTGAGAAGTCTTATCAAACTTTCTTTGACATTCGAACTGAGCAGTGCCCCAATCTTGACTTCTTTTCTCTCTTCTGCTGAACCCAAGTTGACCGTTTCCAACGGCTCTTTGTGAGGTTCAATGAACCTATCCTCTTGTCTAAGTAATCGAGAGATCTCTTCTGGAATTTCTTCGTCATCTTCTTCTTCACCCTCAAATACCGGGAATTCAAAGTTGGGAGAAGGCATCGGATCGTATGTTTCAATGGGGTTTAAAACAAGCAATCTGCATGATGTTATGATTTGTTTTTTAGAAGAGATAGAGAGAATGCAAGAGTGTGTGCAGTGTATTTTTTTTACTGCTTGTTTTTATTATTTGAATTGTTTTTTAGGATTACCATTTTCTGAAAAAGCGAAAATAGAAAACAACAATTAATGCGGGAATTACAGAATGACGTTATTTTATTTATGAACTTGTCGATTCTTGAAACTACAACCCTATAAAACAAAACTCTGTCGCTTTGGGCGAAGCGAAGAGGGATATTTACAGAAAGTGAGCCCTATCAAAACATCTGTTTCACCTGGGCAAGGTGAAAGGTTAAGATAAAGACGACAATTACTTCGACTTATGAACAACTTTCGGGACATTGAATGCAACCTATTGGCGGCGAACTCCTCGGTGAATCACAAAGTATGGTACCTTCCTTGATTTGTCTTCAGAAATAACGCTGACTTCTGGCGAAGCAGGATCATTGGAATCTGTCTCCCAGGCAGAGTTGTCGTAGGAGGATTCCTCAGTTGTATTTTGCATAGTATTTGTGCTCTCAGGTATATCTCCCCATCCAGTTGGCTGGATGTCTTTGAGCCTAATACGGGAGCTTTCAGGAGCGATATACTTGACCATGAAGTCGTATTTACCACTTGGTTGTCCCAGAGTGTCCCACACTTCTTTGGAACTGGAGGAGTCATCTCTCTCGATGATGTTGACCTCGGGAAAAGCATAATTAATGAATTCTAGTCCTGCAAACTTTGCAAATTCATCGTCGCACTGGATATTTTTCGAATGACCTGAGTGTTTATCCTATGACATGGTGGGGACGCAGGTATTCTTTTCAATGATGCTTAGCTGATTTTCATTATTCAGATGATTTTCTTGCCCCAAGTCTCCTGGGTACGGCTGCCAGATAGGCAGGCCATCCATTGGGCCATAATAGTCGTGGTCAAAGTTGTTTTTCATCAGAGTGTCTTCCTCTAATGAGTTTGGTGGAGCACGACATCCTTCCGGATCACAATCTCCGTATATCATTTTGACATCTGACCTTGGTATAATTCTCGAACTCTGTGCGGGATATCAAAATGGCATAGGCGCCTCTTCCTGAGACATATAACCGTCCTCGTTAAGATAGGACTTCCACTTTTCATCTGTATCAGAGGGATCTCCCTCGTTGATGGTATGTAGTTCTTGAGACACTGGGTGAAGGAAACCTCCACTATGGAAGAAGTTCTGAATGGGATGAAGACTTTCACCGTTAGCGGCAGTCTGGGTACAAGTTACAGAAAAACCAAGACCCTTCTTCGCTTTGTTATCAGTAGGAATGACAAGTTGTCCCCATCCCTTTGCATTGTTAATTTTGATCACCTCGAGAGCATCTTTGTACGAGGATATTAATGTTCCCTTCTCTAATTGATTCTCACCGCTTACCGAAAGTGCCTGGAACTGAGTTTCAACAACCTCCTCGGGTTCTACACAAGTGGACAATGATAGGTAACTCATGATCAAGGCTTGTTCTCCACAGACCGTGATGAGTTGGTCATTCTTAACGAACTTCAGCTTCTGGTGAAGTGTCGAAGTGACTGCCCCAGCCTGGTGTATCCAAGGTCTTCCCAGCAAACATCTGTATGTTGCCCGAATGTCCATGACCTGGAAAGTGATTTGGAAAGTGTGAGGACCGATAGTTATGGGAAGGCCGACTTCGCCGATAACTGTTTTTCGGGATCCGTCAAATGCTTTGACGACGACCTCACTGCCTCTCATCAGAGATCCTTTGAATGATAGTCGCATTAGAGTGGACTTCGGCATGACGTTGAGAGCCGATCCGATGTCTACCAGTACGCTGGCTAAAGCATCGTCCTGGAAGTTGACTGTAATATTGAGTGCCATGTTGTGACTTTTTCCTTCTTCTGGCAATTCCTCATCGCTAAACCCCAAGTTGTTGCAGGAAGTGATGTTAGAGACAATACTGTCGAATTGCCTTATCGACACATCCTGTTCCACAAAGGCCTGCTCTAAGACTTTCTGTAGAGCCTCTCTGTGGGCTTCAGAACTGAGTAATAGAGATAACACAGAGATCTTTGAAGAAGTTTGTAACAGCTGATCAACAATGTTGTATTCACTCCTTTGGATGAGCTTCAACATCTCATCATCGTTCTTTGAAAGGTCGAGATCACTGGATTGACCGACTGGTGGATCGGGAACTTCCGTTTGAGGTTCCTTTTCTCTGTTAGGTTCTTCAACTCCTCTGTTGAAGATTCGACCACTCCGTGTTACTCGACTGATGTCTGCAATATTCACGACAGAGGGTAATGGAATTTCCTTTCCATTCTCAATTGTTGTTGCACCGTATTTGTAAGGGATCGCCTTATCGGATTTGTACGACACTGGTCCTGGTAGATAAATAACTACAGGAGCCTTCTGATTTCTCTGACTGTCGTAAGTAACTTCAATCAATTCCTGGTTAAGAACCTTCGATTCGTCAAGTAGAGGGATGATGGTACAAACATCTTTGGTCCCTTCGCGATCAGAGATCACGACAACATCCTTAATCTGATCAGCGAAATAGTCTGGCGTCCAGTTGATTAATCCAGAACTTGGACATGGTCGAATCTCGTTGGGAGCCAACTGACTTTGAAGGGTTGCTCGAACGAGGTAACATCCTTGATTATTTTCCGAGCAGACTCTACAGCGCTCGTAGTTGTGTGGTGGCACCTGGCAACGCTCGCTTTGAATGCAGTGTAACCTTACTAGGTCTATTTCCATAGATCGGACATCCTGACTTTGATGTCTAGTAGGGTTCCCGTTTGTCACACTAATTTGTTGTGTGTCTTCGTCTAGATAGATCAGAAGCCACCAATGGTTTAACAAGTGTTGTAAAGTTCTTTGAACGAGAGCGCACCCTTGTTCGCTCTCACGACATCCCTTACAGTTCTGATAATTATGCGAAGTCAGAAAATCGAGCTGGACTTGCTTGGCGTGTAACTCCACTAAGCTGGTATTCATCAAGCGAATATCGAAGATCTGAATCATGTTGATCTGATAAGGATTTCTATCATGGTAGTCTTGGGTCCACCCAAGATCCATCTGACGCTGGAGGGCCTCTTGTACAAAAGAACATCCCTGTTTGTTTACCGAGCAAGTCAGACACGAATTGTAATCGTGCCGCGACAGATTATGATACTGGCTTTGCCTTGAGTGCATTGCCACCAAGTTGACATTCATTACACGGATGTCGTGGTTCTGAATGATGTTGGAATTTGCATAAGTCATGTTAACTCCACGAACTCGGTGCTCTTGGATCCATCCGAGATCCAATTGTTCCTGTAGAGCTGATTGCACCACAGAACATCCTTGATTATTTTAAGAGAAGATATCACACTGGTGATAATTATGAGGTGGCACATGGCCGTATCCACTCTGTTTACAATGCATCTTGACCAAGTTGGCCCTTAATAAGAGTACATCATGAATTTGATAGTTGTTGTTAGACTCTCCCTCTATCAAATTTACGCAGCTTTCTCGTGTTGAGGCAGCGGGTTCATGAGAACATTCGGATTCGTATCTTTGAAAGATAAGACCCCGCTTCTAACAAGCTTTTGCACATCGGATTTGAAACTGAGACAATTTTCTATGTTATGCCCTGGTCCTCCTTGATGGTAAGGGCACGCCTGATCCGCTTTGAACCAAAAAGACAGATTTTCCGGTACTGTAAGAGGAGACCTGGTTTGGACATGCCCTTTAACCAGTAGTAGTGGAAACAGTTTTGTGTACAACATTGGTATAGGGTCCAACCCTGGTGGTCACGTTGCACGGTTGTTGTTGTATTGAGGACGAGCCTACTGAAGAGGTTGTTGTGTCCTTTGTTGATATTGCTGTTGATTCGGTTGGCTCTGAGCAACCTAAGGTTGATACGTAGGAATAGGCGCAAAGTTGATAGCAGGAGTTACAGCTGCTACTGGTTGGTACCGTCGCCTTTGCTTTCCGAGAGAGATATTGCCAATATCTTGCTCTTTTTTCTTAGGGAAAGTACTACTGTATCTTTTGGTACTGCTTGATGATCCAGCAATTTTTACTAAACGTCCTTCTCAGACTGCTTCCTCGAGACAAACTCTCATGCCTATCATTTTAGTAAAGTCACTGGGCGCACTGGCGACCATTCGGTCGTAGTAGAATGAGCTCAAGGTCTTTAAGAAGATCTTTTTCATCTCTTTTTCCTCAAGAGGTGGACAAATCTGGGCGACAATTTCACGCCATCTCTAAGCGTACTCCTTAAAGGTTTCCTTGTCCTTCTGTGACATGGCTCTGAGTTGATCTCTGTTCGGTGCCATGTCCAGGTTATACTTATATTGTTGAACAAAGGCAGTGCCTAGATCTCTGTAAGTGCCGATCTTAGTGCGGTTTAAACCCATGTACCATTTGAGTGCGGCACCGGTTAAACTATCCTGAAAATAGTGAATCAGTAGCTCTTGGTTCTTTGTCTGAGTTGACATTCGCCGAGCGTACATCACCAAATGGCTTTGAGGGCAAGAGTTACCCTTGTACTTTTCAAATTCGGGCACTTTGAATTTGTGTGGAACCTTAACATTGGGGACCAAACAAAGGTCTGCAGCGTCCTTTCCAAATAAATCCTGACCGAAAAGGGCTTGCAACTCTTTCTGCATCTCCAGGAACTGTTCCTGGAACTCATTCATTCTTTCGAACATACTTTCGTTTCCACCATAAGGTATCTGTGAAACCTGTTCTTCCGGTACAGTGTGTACCATGGGTGATGGTATAGTCATCATGGTAGTGACTCTAGGTCCTTCCCTCTCCCGAAGTTTGTAACCTTCAGGAGTTGCTGTCATGTCCCGGGCATCTTCGCTTTCCCAAAGTTTGTAACCTTTAGGCCCAGCGGCTTCTGCTGCAGTTCCCTGATCTTCAGTGATCAATGGAACATATCCTTCCGGGATATAGTTAATAGGCATGCCCCAGGGACGATCTTTAGGCATGGTATACCGAGGGTCATACTTTTCCACTATGGGCATTGATGTGATCTCTGAGATCACATTCCTTTGTTGTTGCATCTGAGCTTCTGCTAAAGCTTGCATGTCGTTATGAAGCTTTCTCAGATCCTCTTTCAGAGTGTCGATCTCTTCCCTCAACTCTCTATTCTCTTCCTCGAGATCATCCATCTTTTTCCTGTCGATTGGCCCGAGTATTATACGAATGAGACAGTTTGACTCTAGAATCGAGATGCAAACGTGAGATTCGTAGGTAAGAAGAATGCGTTACGTGAGAATGATGAATGATATGCAATAATTATATTTTAATTATTTTTTTTTGTTTAATCAAAATAAACTTCAACAATTGGATTGCAAATATCAAACAGTGGGGAAACCCCATTTTATTGAATTCAAAGATTGCGGAATGGAAATACAGTAATTTACATAGTATTGTAAAAGGAACTCTAAACTAATGGACCCTGAGTCCTTTCTGAGGAGAGCTCAGGTGCTGGTTCTGGTTCTTTCCTTTTCTTTGACCGGGGCTCTTGAGCCGTTGTCGGGTTGTCATTCCTTTGCCAAGTTAAAGGATCGAGCAAATTCCTTTGGTCCTCTTGATTTTCTACAGCATGTTGCTCTAAAATCTCGATCAGAGCGTCTTTTTCTTTTAACAGTTGCTGTATTTTCTTGCACTCCACATTGAGAATGCGATACTTGTTCTTCCAAGACTTCTTCTCCTGTTGAACTCTGTTGAGAGTCGCCTGAAGTTTTTCCGTATCAGACATAAAGTAAAGGACAGGGTCCCTTAATGGAAGAACTTTTTGACGAGGGTAATGCATCCTCATCTTGAGAGCTCTAGTCTGAACCCAGTGGAGATAAGGTTCCACCGAGACACAGTCTGGTTTTCCTAGAGACTCTCTTCCTTTCCTATGAACGTGTTTCCAGGCATGCACTATTTCTGTCTTTCGTGCTCTGTCATTTTCTCCTTCCTTGAAGAAAAGACCTTCCAGATGAGCATTACGCGGGACATGTCTCATCGGGTATCCAAATTGACGACGAACCAAAACTGGATGATAATTGATTCCTCCTTTAATTCCTATGAGGGGTACATTTGGGAAATTTCCACAACGGTCAATGATCTTGATCCCGTCATAGATTCGATTGTACCAATCAATGTCAGAGTTGGTAAGAGACATGATTCTCTGTGACCAACGTAAAGTATTCTTTTGATCCCAAAATGTAACAGACTTTGGCAAATGGGAAATGAACCATTTGTATAGCAGGGGTACACAGCATGTGATCATTCCTCCGCTGTACAATTTCCTTAGATGTACAGAATGATAAGCATCCGCGAGAAGGGTCAGTACAGGGTTTCCAATCAGAAAAATCTTAATGGCATTGATATCTACGAAGTTATCGATGTTGGGAAACAAAAATAACCCGTAGGTGAGCAAAACAAAGATGCTTTCGAAAACGGCCACGTTCCCTATACTAGTAAAGTATAGAGCTTTCTTTATCAAGAACTGGGCTGGCAAACCCTGGATACCACCCTTAATGGTCATATGAGTCCTGACTTCTGACTTGTCCAAATAGATTGCTCTTGCAATGGTTTGATCCTTTGGAATTTCTTCCAGTCCAGAAAATGGAGCTTGGTCAGTAATGGGTAAATCAGTCAGGTGAGAGTACTCTTCCAGTGTTGGTGCTAGCTGATAATCTGGGAATGTGAAACAGTGATAAACCGGATCATAAAACTGGATTAGTGTGGACAGGATTCCTTCAATACTTAGCTCTGAAAGCCTCAGGGTTGGTTATCATCCTTGCCAACCCTCTTAAATCCTCTAATTTTGGAACGTTGAAGGTGTACTCGTGAGTCTTCTTTCTACCGAAATCCATTAGCAATCTCTTTATCTGACATTTGCAATCATTGTCTTAGTTTAATTTGAAAAAGAGAGACCAGAAGAGAAGATTTTTCTTTGTTTAAAGTTTTTTAATGAAATGAATGCATGAATGCAGCACACAAAAACATAGAAAAAACATGGGGTGAAAGGGTCGGTGTCATGAAGTCAAGGCTCTACCCATCCCCAAAGGTTATACTGGTGATTTTTGTACCCGTCCTCAAAATCATTGACCCCTCTTGGGATAACGACAGCAAGCGGATCGCCAGCGAGCTGTAGTATCTTAGAGTAATCTCAAATGAGGGTAGTATCGCGTGACAACTATTTCCGATAGCTTCCGCACTACAAAATGGTTTAAGTCTACTAAAATCCTCAGGTTCTCAGATAACCCAATCGAACAATCTGCTTTCAACAACCGAAGTCATATAGGCATTGAATCCGCAAAGGGCATCTCCACTGATTTGATGGTCGACCGGGACCTCTTATCCGGGATTCACTCCCCGTAAGATTACCCATCTAGTGCCATCACTTATCTTAGGTGTATACTCAATCTTTCCAGATGCGGCATCACACGCATTCCCATTAGCAGAAAAATAAACACGAATATCAATTAGGAAAAGCAGTATATATATTTGTCCTAACATCCTAGACCTTTAGTCCTATTTCCTAACAGGTAATGATTCCCTAGCAAAGTCGCCATTTCTGTGACACTTTGTGAATTTAAAGTTTTCTACCTAAGCCTCTAAGAGAGAAAGTTCTTCTCTTACCGTAAGACTACAAGAGATAAATACCTCCCACTGTGGTCGCCATTCTTCTGTAGCGCGATTTTTGTGGTTTCGAATCACTATCGCTTTGGTACTACAGTTTGATTCATTTTTTATCCTGTGAAGCTGATTAAGAAAGGAAAATAGATGTCTCCAATTAACCCTGCTTGCATACTGAGGTTAAATAGTCAAAACTGTTGGTTTACAGATGATATCAAAAAGGGGGGGGTCTGTCTTAGGTTATTTCTTTTAAGAACACAATGTCTGGACTATTTGCGAGGCTTCTAGTAAGGTGTTAGGTCTGAGGCTTTTGATGGGTGTATAAAGGTACTGGACTTTGAGTTTTTGATTAGTATGCTCGCTAAGATTTCGCAATCTTATGCCTACGTATTCCCATTTAACGAAATAGGGAAATCAGAGCGATCGTAGTTCCTCCTATTCTATGGGAGGAAAGAGATGTTTTGGTGTCTTGTTCAAAGCCCAAGACATGAAGCTAAAGATGATTTGTATCTTGTTCAAAGCCCAATATGTAAAGCTAAAGGGTTTGACTGAGGGAATTTGTCATCTCTAAAGAGGAATTGTTGATGTTTGTGTGCCCTGATCAAAGCACAAGTTTGATGCTAAGAGGTTGATTGACTCAACCGGGGGGTTTCTTTATACAAAGCCTAAGAGGAGGCGGAAAGTTTCACTTTTCCGGGGAAAATGTTCTTTCTCTCTTGTACAAAGCCCAAGATTGAGGCTAAAGTGGATTTTGACTCCGTTGGGGAGAATGTATCTTGTTAAAGCCCAAGATGGAGGCTGAGAGGGTTTGACTCAACAAGAGAGTACTTTTATCTATCCTGTATAAAGCCCAAGACGGAGGCTAGAAAAGGTTGACTCAACAAGAGAGTCTTGAACGGATAATTGACTCAACAAGAGAGTTTGAAGTTTGATTGACTCAACAAGAGAGTCTTTTATACTCAACAAGAGAGTGATTTTCTGTCTCGTACGAAGCCCGAGATTGAGGCTAAAAGGAGATTGACTCAACAAGAGAGTCTTTTATACTCAACAAGAGAGTGTTTTGCTGTCTCGTACGAAGCCCGAGATTGAGGGTAAAAGGAGATTGACTCAACAAGAGAGTGTTTTATACTCAACAAGAGAGTGTTTTATATGTCTTGTACAAAGCCCAAGACGGAGGCTAAAAGTGGTTGACTCAACAAGAGAGTCTGAAAAGGTTAGCTCCGCTAGGGAGAATCATTTGTACAAAGCCCAAGAAGAGGCTAACTTACTGCTGAGGATTATTAGGATCCTGAAGCGGGTCCAAGTGTGGGGAACTCTCATGAGAGAGACTGGGTTTCTACTGGAGATTGATCCAGAGTGATCGGTGTTTTTTCCTATGTTTGAAAGGAACTTGAGAATGTATTTGAGACTCAAGAGTTTTAGACTATCCAAGTCTAGAGTTTTATCTTTTGTACAATGCCTAAGAGGAGGCGCGGGAAGTTTTATCTTTTGTACAATGCCCAAGAGGAGGCGTGGGCATTAAGGGATGAGTATCAACCCTAAAATGGCCGGAGTTTTGACACTGGAAAGAGTGCTCTAGCAAAGGATGACTAAGTTCTGTCTTATACCTTTAAGATGTCGTCAGGGTCCTTGTATTAAGCCCAAGAGAAGGCATGAGAACTTCTAAGAAGCCGAAGGGTCTTTGTACAATGCCCAAGAGGAGGCGGGGATGCTTTTAGGAAGCATGTGGGTCCCCAAACCAAGAGAAGTTCAAGAAATGCAATTCACAGAGAAGAGATTATTCCAGGAAAGTTCGAGAATTTGGAAGAAACTCAAGAGATGCCATTCACGGAGAAAAGATCATCTCTGGGGAGTTAGAGTTTCTTTGACAATTTCTAAGGGTGACAGTCTGAGAAAAGGTTCACCGAGAATACTGCCTTTCTCTTTGTTCCATATTGTTTAACCCCAAGAGAAGGGAAGACTGTATCTGGAAATCCTATGGGGATCTAGTTTTGTTTGTATTTAAAGAGTGACCAACATGGCTTTACCTAGTTCTAGACGTAGTTTCCGGGGAAAACTCTAAATAACTATACTAGTATTACATAGTGGATATGTGACAAGTATATAAAAGGGTGTGAAAGAATACTTACAGTGAAACAACCCCATAATACAGTTATAATGAAAACGGATAAACACTTACCCGTTGTAGAGCTTCCATCTTGTTTTGTTAGTTGTTCAACAAAGAAATTAAGAAAAGTTTTGATAATAGCATATATTTTAATTCAAAATCAAAGGAGAAAGTGCTTTGAAAAGATTATTGGGGCTTACAGCTCAAAAAGAGGCCCAAGTTTTAACGATGATCGCACCGTTGTCTTAAAGATTGAATCGGGACTTATACAACGACTGAGGCCCAAAAAGTTTTTATGTACAAGAGGATGGGTCTTACACTCTATTAGAGGCCCAAAGATTTATTTTTGTACAAGAGATGGGACTTACAACTCAAGGAGAAGCCCAGGGTTATTTGTTAAAAAGGCGACGATCGCGCCGAACGTTTGAAAATATACAGAGGGACTTATACAATATGTGAGGCCCAAAAAGGTATTATTTACAAAGGGGTTGGGTCTTATACTTTATTAAAGGCCCAAAGAAATTTAAAGAAAAGAAATGGGGCTTATAACACGAGGGTAGGCCCAGATGATTTGATTTTTGAACTGGCGATTGCGCCGAGATTTTTCTTTTAACGCAGAGGGACTTATACAATATCTGAGACCCAAAAATTATTTTGGTTAAAAGAGGATTGGGTCTTACACTCTATTAGAGGCCCAAAGATTTTGAAAATGATTTGTTTAGGGTGATTAAGATCAAAACCCTAAATTATTTTCAAAATGTATTTTAATTAAATAAAAATTTAATTAAAATGATCAAAATTATCAAACATGTGTGAAAAATAAGTTGTGATCTTGGATTAATGTTTGAAAAATCATGTTTATATCCACAAAATGATTGGAAACCAATTAAATTTGGAAAATCAAGGAGGAAAAAATATTTTAAATGTTAAAAAACAAATAAAAGATTAATTCTTTGCAAAAATATCAAGTATATGAAATAAATATTATTTTTGGGAATTTTTGGCAAAATAAAATATTTTAACATTTTTGTGAATTATTAAAAAAAAGAATCAACTCAAAATCGTTAAAACTCAGAGAGAAATTAATTTTTGAATAAATTAAATAAAATCACAAAATTCAAATATTCAAATTTGTGAAAAAGGCGGCAAGAACATGGGCCAAGAACACGCGCGAAGGGAATTTTGCTCAGATTTTCATTTTCTATCCAATCTCACTGAATACTTGATGAAATCACACAATCCACATATCAATCTGCTCGTTTTCACCTCACGATCATGTCTATGGTCTTTAATTTCCTTTATTTTAAGCATGGAATAAGAATTCAAGACAAAACCTCAAGAGCCCTAAAATTTGCTTGAAGGCTAAGAATTTTGATACACGATTCAAACAAAGCAAGTAATTGAGGGGAAACATTATATGCATGATTATGAACATTTGGCAAAAGTATTGTGCGAGGAAATATGCATAGATTACGAGATGACCAAGTTTAGGCTTACTTGAAGGTCGTGACAGCAAGAGTAATGTGATTTTTGAGTTGGAGGTGTTACAGATGAGTTGTGATGATCTGAACAGCTTCCCTACACCATATGGAATATGTTTGAATGCTTGGAGTGATTGAAAATGGACTGGAACAGGTTATGGTACCTCAACTGCAACTTGGTTAAAACCTTGAGCAATTGGCTGGTGATTTTGTGAAATTGGTGTTCCAGATGTGGTCTAACTGTTTGGATCACTTCTATATGATGTTTATGAGGTGTGTGTGTGTGATTGGTTTGGTTGGAATGGCTCTCAAACTCAAAACCCGATAGTGACTTGCTTTGGAAGGCAATTTTGGAGTGAAAGAAGAGATTTTGAGGAAAGCATCGGTTTGATGGCTTTTGTGTACTTAAACTGAGCACAAATGAGCTCTATTTATAATAGAGCAAGTTTGTTTTGCAAGCAATAGTGAATGGCAACTGCAGTATCTCATTGTCCAATTGCATCACTTTGGAATCTTAAGTCTCCTCTAGCCATTGACTAGAGGTTAGAGCACAGGCCTTTGGTTCCCTAGTTCAGAGATCATCCTTGACTCATTCAGTTGGAAAAGGCTCCGTTCATGCCACCTTGGTGCATCCATTGAATGCTCCAAAACAAAATTGGAGTCTTGTCCCCCTTTTAGGCATTTTTAGGTTTGACATGCTACTTTTGGTTCCAAAGACTTGGGAGGCTTATGGATCAGTGTTTATTCCTCTTTGGTCTCCCTATGAGGTGTTCAGATGGATAAACTTGTTTGTCATTTGCACAATTTGATCAAATCGAGCAAAATGCACAAATCTGCCTTGCCATGACACTTGCAGCAAGGCATATGGCCATTGTCATAACTCTTAGCTCAAATGGGATTTGATGGAGTTCTTGGCCATTTTGGAAAGCTCTCATATGATACAACATATGTGTGATCATAGTTTATCTTGACACTTTTTGGATCCAAGTGAAAAATGCCCCTACATTTTGAAAAAAGTGAAACAGAATCTGACTTAGTGAAAATTTCACCAAGTGTTGGAAAAAGTGGCATTTTCATGTTTTTGTCATTTTGGTCACTCCATAACTAAAAATCCATGAAGAATTGGAGTGAGGTGTAGTTGGCACTTTTAAAGTATGCCATGAGAGCTAAAAATTCATCTTTGGATCAGCCAAAATGGTTGCTTGGATCTCAAGTTATGATTCTTGAAAGTTGGTACCCTAACCACTTTGTTCCATAACTTAGAAATTTTCTAAGCTTTTTATGCTTACCCCTTTTACAAGTTATTCCACTTTCTTTGATTTTTCTTGATGAATGATAATTCCAATCACATATTATCATCATTTTAGGGTTAGGGAACCATAATTGATCAAAAAATCAAAAAGTCAAACTTTGACTTTTGGGCACAGTTGACTTTTTATCAAATGAATTCCAAACCGTGCGATCCTTTATGAAATCAAGTCCTTGACCTAAATCAAACTTGATGGATTGATTTCATAGGTGTTATAGGGTGTATTGAATCATGTCCCAAGGTTTGGGAGCATGTCCTGGTCAAAAGTCAAAGGCACAGTTGACTTTTTTTTCGCGAAACCCTAACTGTGGTTCTGATGAACTTGAAACTTATGAATCAAGCTTCTTGGATCAATCCATTGTTTCAAATGGATCAATGTAGTGTATTAGGGTCCCTCAAATCATGTCTTGAGGTCTTGGCTCAGGTTTTGTCCCAAAAGTCAACTTAGGGGTGAATTAGGTCAAGAAACCCTAATTCCTGATTTTTTTTATGAATGCATCCCCTGAGGCTAAATTGACTTGATGATTGGGTTTATGAGGTCCCTTAGAGTATTTTGTGTTATGCTTTGAAGCATTGGCTCATGCCCAGAGGAAAATTTCCATCTGGAGGCACTGGTCGACCAAAACCCTAATTTGGTGACACTGGCGATATTGAGGCTTGATCCACTTGGAATGTTGCAACCTTGTGCTTGATTCTTGATGTGGGAGTCCTTTTGATCCATTTTGGATGTTTGAGAGGCTAGACAAGTTGAAGATCATGTCATTTCTTGATTGATCATTTGTCTAAGAGCTCTGAGGGGGCTTGAAACCCTAAGTTTGATTGTAGTGGATGCTCACCCATCTTTGGGGAGACTAATGAATATAAAAGTTCATCCATATTGTGATGATGATTTTCACAGTGATGGGGAATCTTAGTGGTCAAAATTTGGGGTATGACAATGAGGTTTTTCACCATGTGGTTGTTGGGGTTGCTTACCATGTGGTTCAATAGGTATCCGAGGTTGTTATGGTTGTACACGCTCTGAAAAGGGGTTACTGTTGTGACCAACCGATTCCACGGGTGCTTGAGGGCATTTTGATAGATATGTGATTAGGTTAAATTTAGATCTATGTTGCAAAGTAGAAAATAATAAAACAACTTTTCAATTCACAAGCATTCAGCAGCAATTCATACAATATATATATGACTAGGGTTACTACTAAAAGGGCCATGGGCCAAGATAAAATTAAACTACCCAAATGACATAAACTTAAGGACATCACCCCCTTTAATTTAAATAAAAGTCTTTCAATAAAACTGATTGTCTTTTTTTTCTAGTGGGCCTAACACTCTTCTTAACAATACTCACAGGCCCAAAAAAAACCTTGTCCTCAAGGTTTAATGTTGGAGAGGTTAGTGACGGTAATGGGCCAGGCTTAGTGGTAATAGTGTTTGAGGGATTGGGTCGGTTTGTGAGAAGGCCCAAAAATTTAGTGTTGATGGAATTTGAAATGAAGTTAGGGTTTGGAGAGGAAGTGGGCGGCAAGGTGTGGGGACATGGCAAGGAAAGAGTGGACCGCTGGGAGGATAGGGTTGGCTTTATGGATTTTGTATCAGATTTTGGGATAAGAAGGTCTTGGGAAGCGTGTTTTGAGTGGGGAACAACTGTAGGTATGGGGAAACGTGGGGCGTATTCAGCAAGGGAAGGTGGGGTTAGGTTGGAAAGTGGAAAAGTGTGTTGTTGACCGTTGGTAATAGGACGGGCAGAATTGGAATATTGGGGTGAGCCAAAGTCACGTGCAAGCACAGAGTGAGACGGTACTTTATGTTGTTTGAAATGAGTTAAAGTAGGTTGAGTGGTTTCATTTCTCTCACCACTCAGCACTTCTAGATTTTTCTTGCTCCCAATCTCATTTCCCTTAGCAGAAAACCTCTCGTCTGAACCTTCTTCTTTCACAACTTCGTCCAAATCCAAAATATTTCCCAAGTCCATTTTCTTCTTCTTTTGTTCATCATGAATGTACAATCTTTGCTTCTGCGCTTTCTTTGTTATTGTAAAGCCTTTATCAAAAGGGAAAACATCTTGTTCACTCAGTGTTTTCGTCCCCTTCATGTCTGTTGGTTGTTTCTCCTCTTTGTTGTTTGCATGTGAGGATCTGGTGGTCGCAGCTGTGTCAACATAGGGAAGAAGATCATGACCCACCGGAAGAGGGCGCAATTGTTGGACGTTCGTACCGTGGTAGGGTTTGAGCAGCGAGACGTGGAAAACAGGGTGCACACGTGATGACGATGGTAAATCAAGCATATAAGCCACGGATCCAACACGTTTGATGATCTGAAACGGCCCAAAGTACCTTTGTGAGAGCTTTTGTGAAAGACGGTGAGCAACAGTGGATTGGCGGTATGGTTGGAGCTTTAGCCAAACGAACTCGCCGACTTCAAAGGTAAACTCTCTACGTTTTAAGTTTGCTTGCTTTTCCATTTGAATGAGGCTTTTTTTCAGATGATGTTGTAATTGACTGAAATTTTTTTTTCTGTTTTGCATGTTGTTGTCTAAGAAATCATCAGATACTGAACCAGATAAATAGTTCGTGAGGTTGGGGGGTCCCGGCCATACAAGGCGCGAAAAGGAGTCATTGATATTGCAGTGTGGAAGGAAGTATTATACCAATACTCAGCCAAGTGAAGAACTTTGAACCACGAACGAGGATTATCGTCGGCCAAACAACGAAGGTAAGTTTCAAGAGATCTGTTTACAACCTCTATTTGTCCATCAGTTTCTGGATGGTAGGCAGTACTATATTTTAATGTGGTTCCCTGTATTTTGAAAAATTCCTTCCAGAATGAGCTTAGGAAGACAGGATCTCGGTCAGAGACTATTGTTTTAGGGATTCCAAGGAGTCGGAAAATCTCGACTGCAAATCTAGATGCGAGATCTTTTGCTGAGAAATTGGAGGGCAGGGCGATAAAGTGGACAAACTTGGACAACCGATCGCAGACAACCCAGATCACCGTATGGCCAAAAGAGTTGGGTAAATGTGTGACAAAATCCATTGTCAGATCTTCCCAGACTTTAGAAGGAATAGGTAACGGTTGTAGCAAACCCTTCTTCTTCTGTGTGTCGTACTTATTTTTTTGGCAAATGCTGCAAACTCTAACCATGTTTTTCACCGTGAGGTACATCCCTGGCCAACAAAAGAAAGAAGCAACCCTAGCTAAAGTGGCTTTCATGCCTGAATGGCCAGCCGTTGGAGTAGCATGATACTCGTGAAGGATCTGTTGTCGGAGTTGGAGAATATCAGGTATAAACACTCTATCCTTGTAATAAAGGAGACCGTTTGTGAACTTGTATAGTGTTGCGTCCTTGTCTTGAAAATCCTTCTTCTTTACTAACTGTTGTCCTGCATTGTGACTAGCATAGAATTCACGAAGGATGTGCAAGATGTCTGGAATTGGAGAGGACAAGGCGAGAAGCAGGGGTTCCTCAGGGCCATATTTACGACTCAAAGCGCCAGCCACTTGATTGGACTTACCAGGTTTGTAGAAAATTTCAAAATTAAATCCTTGCAACTTGAAAGCCCATTTCTGTTGTTCCGGAGTTTGTATCTTTTGCATGAGTAAATTCTTAAGGCTCTTTTGATCTGTGTAGATTCGGAAACACTGCCCTATGATGTATTGGCGCCACTTCTTCACAGCCTCAGTAATAGCAAACATTTCTCTGACATAAGCAGAAGCAGCTTGTAATCGAGGACATATTTTCTTGCTGAAGAAGGCGATGGGGTGACCTTCTTGAGACAGAACTGCACCAACAGCAACACCAGAAGCATCTGTTTCAATTGTAAAAGTTTTAGTAAAATCTGGTAGGGCTAGGACCGGCATGTCGGTCATTTTTTTTTAATTCTGTAAAGGCGGTATCAGCCTCTGTACTCCATTTGAACTTAGTGGAACGTAACAAGTCGGTGAGAGGAGCGACGAGAGTGGCATAGTTACGCACAAAGCGTCGATAGAATCCTGTGAGGCCCAAAAATCCGCGGAGAGTCGTGAGTGAACGAGGTGGGGGCCAATCCAAAATGGCTCTCACTTTTTCCGGATCTGGTGCAACACCACCAACAGAAATCACATGACCTAAATAATCAATGGTATCCACTGCAAACACACACTTTGACAACTTGACAAAAAAAGAATTAGATCGTAATAAGTCAAAAACGACCTGCAAATGAGATAAGTGATCCTGAAAATTTGAACTATAAATTAAAATATCATCAAAGAAAACCAAAACGAATCGACGTAGATATGGTCTCAAAAGATCATTCATAGCATATTGAAACGAAGAGGGAGCGTTTGTAAGGCCGAAAGGAATCACAAGAAACTCATAATGACCATCAAAAGTGCGAAAAGCTGTTTTATGTGTATCTTCCTTTGCAACACGGATCTGGTGATAACCGGATCTCAAATCTATCTTGGAAAAAATGCTTGCTGATCCTAACTCATCAAGTAACTCATCAATGGTAGGTATAGGAAATCTGTCTTTAATTGTAACTGCGTTTAGAGCACGGTAGTCGACACATAAATGCCAAGTGTCGTCCTTTTTTTTAACTAAAAGAACTGGGGATGAAAATGGACTGTTACTAGGGATAATGGTGCCTTCTTTCAGCATTTCCTGAATGATAGAGGTCATAGCATCTTTTTGGGAATGAGGGTAACGGTAAGGCTTCACATTAATAGGAGGAGTATTGGGTAAAAGAGGGATATGGTGATCATGAGGTCTGTTGGGAGGTAGGCTGGTAGGAGCTTGGAAAATTGAAGTGTAATTTTTAAGGAGGGCAGAAAGCTTGGGATCAAGGTCAGGTGTGAGTGTGGATAACGGACAAGTGGGTGGGTTAGGGCTGTTTTGGGGTTTGGTACATGATTGCATGAACATTAAATGGAAAGAAGCGATTGAGTTTGTATGAATGAGGTGGCGAAGTTGGTGAAAGGTAGTGTGAATAGGATGGGCAGAAGTGTCACCTTTTAAAGTAATTTCACTTTCTTGGTAGGAAAATGTGATAGATGGTATGGAAAAATCTGCTTGGATGGGTCCTAATGTATGCAACCAAGCCATTCCCAAAACTATGTCCGCCCCCTCGATGGGTAAAAGATAGAATGGAAGTGTAAAAGGCTTGTCTTGAAGGCTAAGTTGGACATTTTCACAAATTCCTTCACATTGCAAATGAGAGCCATTGCCAACCATAACAGAAAATTGGGAAATTGGAGTAGTTGTAAGAATAAGATGGTGGGCAATCCTTGGCTGCATGATGTTGTGAGTGCTGCCTGTATCAACCAAAACCATAACAGAGAGTCCACCAATAGTCCCTTTAAATTTTAAAGTTTGTGGTGAGAACAGTCCTGTCAAGGCTTGTGTAGATAGTTGGAAATATGTGTCCCCAATATCATGGACAACTTCAGATTCTTGCGCAGTTTGATCAATTTGAGGTTCCTCTAAAATATCATATTCAGCCAAGAGAAGCAAGAATCTGTTAGTGGTACATTTATGGCCTGGAATGAACTTTTCATCACAATTAAAACACAGGCCTTGAGCACGCCTTTCCTGAAGTTGGGCTTGTGAGAGGCTCCTGATTGGAAATTTGGAAGGGGTTGGGTTGGGTTGAATTTTAGGGGTAAGTGATACTTGTGGCTGGTTTGGTGGAGTAGTTTTGGGAGGTTGTGGGTTGGGATTGGAAGTGTTTGGCTTAGAATAATAAGGTGTAAAAGGTTTGGGTTTGGAATCTTTAATTTTTGCTTCGGTCAGCTTTGCAAGCCCAATAGCTTGAGACATAGTTGTAGGATGATGAATAGCTATTTCGTTTCTAATTTCAAGTGTTAGACCCGAAATAAAACAATTTAATATCGCATCCGGAGGTAATCCAACAACTTTGTTACCTAGTGTTTCAAAAGCAGCTTGGTATTCCGCTACCGATCCTACTTGTTTCAACTTGAATAATTCAGCCTGATGGTTATCATAAGTAGAAGGACCAAATCTTAATTCCAAATCCCTAGTAAAAGAAAACCAATCACTTAAAAATTGATTTTGGTGCATCCATTTGAACCATCCCAAAGCTTCTCCCTTCATGTAGAATGAAATTAAAGGTAATCTACTTTCAGGTGTGATATTGTAAAATTGAAAAAATTGGTCAGCTTGAAATAACCAATCTAAGGGATTTGAGCCATCAAATAATGAAAGTTCAAGTTTAGGAGTTCTGAATGTGGGTAATGGTGTCATTTGAGGGTATTGAGGGTATGGGTTTTGGGAATAGAGTGGGGGGTTGTAATGTTGTGTTGAATGGAAAACCGTTTGAGGGGATTGAGTGGAATGAATGAATGGTGGAGGTGGCAAATGGGAAGTGCGTGGGTGGAGAGTGACGGAAGTGAGGGGTGGATTTTGCGAAAAAATGGTCGGTATTCTAATGGGAGTATTTAATGGTGTATGGGAGTGGGGCGTTGGTGTAGGGGATGAAGAAACAAAAGGGGGGTTGTGTGTTATACCTGAAGAGCTTGCTGCCATTGATACTTGTGGAGGTGGCTGGACCTTTAGGGAAGACATTTTAATGGCAACCATGACTTGTTCAAATCTGGAATCTTCCAAATGTTTGTCATTCTCTAATCTGGTGTGAATATGAGTAATTTGTTTCTCCAAATCTGCAGCAACCCTTTCCAATCTCTCATCCAGCAGCTGCTGATTTTGAGCAATGACATTATCTAAGTGAATTTGAGCTGTTTGGACATCCTCTTCCACAATTTCTTTGGGTGTGGGGTTAGGTGGTTTAGGAGGAGCCATGAATTCAGCAAGATGAAAACACCAATGATAGATATGTGATTAGGTTAAATTTAGATCTATGTTGCAAAGTAGAAAATAATAAAACAACTTTTCAATTCATAAGCATTCAGCAGCAATTCATACAATATATATATGACTAGGGTTACTACTAAAAGGGCCATGGGCCAAGATAAAATTAAACTACCCAAATGACATAAACTTAAGGACAGCACCCCCTTTAATTTAAATAAAAGTCTTTTAATAAAACTGATTGTCTTTTTTTTCTAGTGGGCCTAACACTCTTCTTAACACATTCAATCTGGCGATACACAAAATCTATCCTCTCCATGATATCTTCAACGTCCACATCTGATGAATTGCAAAGAAAAAATTAATACATGTAAATAACAAACATAGAAGATACGCATGCATGTAAAATACATAAGTTTACAAGGATTTTATACAAACAAAACAAAATTGAAATGAGTAAAATGAAAACTCAGGACCACATAGGATTGATAAAGACAAAACGTTTGTGATAAAAATAATAACATAGTACCTGGTAGAAGAATAAGATACTGAGATATGGCTCTTCATGTTTTCGATTCTTCAATGTAATGAAGTGGTAATTACCATGTTCAATTTTATAGTCAAAAGCAGTTACATATTGGGCCTGTGATTTTTAATATCCGAATTAGAAAATAGCCATGATGTCCTAATGAATGGTCTTGATTCTTTCACGTGGAACTATAGTTAGAGGAGAATTTACTACAACACAATCTATTATATAAATATACATGTTATCCAACATTTATTGATTGTTTACTGTAAAATATGACTTTATCTCTTCCAAATAAAATGCAAGTGTTTCTTTACTGTAGAAGATGACTTTATCTCTTCCAAATAAAACAACATAAATATCAGCATTTTCCAATGTTCTCAATTGAATTGGGAAACCACTGACCTATAATTTTCACTTATATTAATATAAGGTACACTAATTGAAGTTGAGACGTCATTTTACCCATCTGCAACAATTAACACTATGTACGTTTGGAAAATAATCACTTCTTCCAAGACCACATTGAACAAATACCCAAACATCATATACTCAACTTTTTTTAATTATTCATGGAGTCAATAGAACTTCTTCATTCAACTCTTACAGACACTTTTTCAATTGTTAAAATTTCTTCCTATTTAAGTTCTTTACCACATAATACACTATTTTATTTTTTATTTTCCTGTTTTAATATGTCAACATTTTTCATATACTGAAATCGATCCAATGTTTATTAATTTGTTTCATAAAGAACTAATAAAAAATGTACAATATTGAACAATCAAGGAGTACATCATGACATAATATATAAAAAAAGATCAGGTTTATCCACTTATAATAAGTGATTGTAATGATATTGTCGAATACTACAACTTACCGGATGAAGTTGTACTTAAGATTGGTGTTGTAAATTAGGATGCCTTTGAACAAAATATACTCGATTTCTTTATAGGCAAGAAACACGCAAACAAGGGAAAAACAAAGGAAAAACAACAAAGATTGATTATAACTGCTATTATTTACTTTCTCTATAAAACAGATTACAAATACTCAAGAATAACAAATAACCCTCTCGCCCTAATTAGGTTTTGTCACACCACACCTAAGATGAGACTAGTATGCTATTTATAATAAAACCAAACATACTAAACTAATGGGCTTTTTAACAATTACCCATTACAAGCTAACTTAGGGTACAAGCTAACTTAAACAATTTGATCCTTAACACAAGGCCCAATCCGACAGCTACACACTAGAACACACTTCGACTACAGCGTGTAGGTCTTGACAACAATATGCGAGCTGACTTCGACGACATGCTAACTAGAGTTCGATCCAATATCTCAAAAATCTCCACCTTGGATCTAACTCTAACAACAAGAAATAGACTAGTTTTCTTCATGCAGCTTTATCAACTACATACAGTGGAAAAACTTGCAACTGGGCAACGTCTTGGTGATCATATCAGCAGCATTATGATATGTCAAAACCTTCACCACTTGGACTTCTCCACGCTCGATTACCCCTCTGACCAAATGCAGTCTCACATCAATGTGTTTGGTTCGCTCATGATAGGCTGATTTCTTCGACAGGTGTATTGCACTTTGACTATCACATTTAACAGTGATTGAAGGCTTTAAAGATTTGAGCAAATTTTGGCAAAACAGGATGTTGTACAAGATGTTCCAACAAGGAGAATCCTGCTAAAAGAAGACATGTTGGATAAGATGTCCCAACACGATGTTAGGACAACATGTCTGTTACTAACAACAGGATATTTACATATCAGTTCCAAGAATTAAAGAGCAATTAGAATATGGATTAAGGAAAGAAGATTTGAAGCCCAACGCAGTAGAAGACTATAAAAGAAGACCTAGTCCTAGGGCATAGATGAGAGAGAGAGAACGACATAGACTTAGGAATCCTTGTTGTACCCCAAATTTTACCCTCATTTTTCTGCTAGTTGATGTTTTATCATCTTTCTCTTTTTTTAATTTAATAATTATCTTAGTTTTTATTTGTTTTATTTTAGTTTAAATTCAATATGGCCTATTTTTTATTTCATCTATATTTAAGTTGTTTAACTTGATCTTAATTTTATTTAATTTTAATAATTAATTTTAATTAATTAGATTAATTATCCATTTAGTTTTTTTCTAATTAATTTTAATTTAGAATATTAATTAGTTTAGTATTGTTATTATTAATCTTATTATTAATCCAAAATTAAGAAAAGAAACATTTTCATTTTTCTCACCAATTGACCTTCATTACAACTTTCCAACAACATCAAAATTGCTCCACTACATGCCAACTGCCACATAATTTATTAACCATTTTATTGGTACATTTAACAAAGAACTGTCATGTGGCAAAGTTTATAACCTGACTTTGGTTCCAATCCAAACCATGCTCCATTTGAAATGAAACGTGACTATAGGTCAAGTACACCTAGATCTTTTCTCTCAGTTTCCAAGCAACTTTTCGCCACCCACTATGCCCTAAACCTGTGAAAAGAAGCCTCCAAGGTACAACTAATTTGTACTTGAAAGGTTGACATACCAAAGGATAAAACCATTGGCTGTTGTGTAAGTTATCATGGCATATCCACCCTTTTGAACCTCGTTTCTTTTGGCTGACTTTTAACCCTAAAGTAAGCAACCATTTGAAAGCTCACTGGGCTCAAGATGAAAACGAAGGCATGGTGTGTGCAGAGATTTGAACTTAGGGATCTCTCTCTCTTAAATAGAGCCGTTACACTGAGTTTGGAGGCGATACCATGCTGCTACTACTATAAGAAGAGATTGGTTTTCACTTCTCAGACAACAACAAGAGGCGGTCCATCAACCATCAAAACACTAACAACAACAACGATCCCCACATCTATATCAACACAACAACCATCAACACACAAGAAAAATCACACACCAATAATCAACAATCAACCATCCTTACAAACAACTCAGAAAAACTTGGTGTTTTGGAGAGCTCGAGTGGCTGCAAGGAAGGAGGTTATCACTACTTGCTTGGAACCAGGTTAAACCTCTTAACTTACTATTATGATGCCTAACATGTTTAGTTTCTTATTCTAAGTTGCACAAGTTGATGCTTAGTTCATAGATTGTATGATGTTCTTGATACTTGTGTGATTCATGGTATGTATGTTGTTAAATCTCTATCAATATTGTTTTAGAGGTTTTGTATCTCTTCATGTTTGCCATAATGCATGAATAAGGTGTCTCCATGATAAAACATAAACACTTGTTGATATATGTTGAAATGAATGTTCACTTAAGGATAGGGTTTCCTCTAATCATGAGTGCTGAATAATCTTCTTTGAGTACGTGCCCTATGTTAACCTCACAACAAGGATAGGCTGCTAAGGTTTTTGTTTTACTCTTTGCATGGAGGAGCATGGCTGAGTTATAAACATAGTTGAGATTCTATGAGTCTTTTAGACAAATCACTGATCATGTGTATGAATGGATGCTGACGGTTTTGATGTTGTTTTCAACTTATCTTAAACTTGGGCTTTGTGTTGTTTCATTTATCGTGTGAATATCTTGTTTGAGACTTTTTTTAAGTTGAGATTTCATGAGTGTTTTTGGCTGACAGTATTATGTTGGGTTGTTGATTGTATGAGGGGTTCTATGTTGATATTTATGTTGAACCAGATGGTGTTTTCTCATCTTTCTCTTAACTGTGTTTTCAATCTTGAACCTGTGTTTTACTTGGCTTTATGCGCATGTCTTGGGTGATAACTTTGTTAGCTAGTGTCACTATTGTGCTCTACGCGTGGAATACTTCAATTTGGTATGTCGTTTTGTGATGTTTGGTCATGTATTGAGTTTTTTTATGTGAGTTGGAAGTTTGATGTGTGTTTTGTAGTTTTAATACGAAGATGTATGTGTTGTTGCATGTTTCATATCCATGCGCGTTTTTTGATTGGATACTGGGTGATTTTGTCTTGTAGCGTACTTAAGTGATACGTGACCAATTGATACATGTTATTACTTCCAGTTTCCATGTGCGCGTTGTTCTTTTCATTTAATATATTTTATGGATTTGTTTGGCTTATAATGAAACGAAAGCGTATGTTTATTGGATGAACACGCCATCCCAACGGTCATACACTAGCACTTGCCTTTGCCATTCACCTACCACGCCTGGGTTCGATCCTGCGGATCAACCCTTTTGCTTTTTTCTTTTTTTGCCTGATTTTCTTGCTTATTTTCTTTTTGGGCTTCGCCTGGGCTTTTGCTATTCGCCCCTCCCAGTTTCTGGCCCAATTCCTACTCTCCTGTTTTTTTACTAACCCAATTACTTGCAGTACCCCCCTTGCGTGTTTCTTTCTCTTTTTATTAATTAATTAATTCAAATGTTTTCATATCATTTCAAATCTTTTTTTTTTTAATTTTTATTTTATTTAGTTTATTTAAACATTTTCTTTATTTCAAAAACTCCAAAAATATTTTATTTTGATTTTTAATTATCAATTTGTATTCTAATTTTAATTGTTAATTGTTTATCAATTTTTATTCTAATTGTTAATTGTTGTGTTAATTTTAATTTTAATTATCAATTTGTATTCTAATTTTAATTGTTAATTGTTAATCAATTTGTTGTGTTAATTTTAATTGTTAATTGTTAATTGTTAATTGATTATCACCTTTGGATTAATTGTTAACATTTATTTATGAGCGTCTTTATTGATCCTATGGGTGTTATTCACTAATACTTGTTTAGGTCTTGAATTAATTCATCCATGTTTGATTTATCATATATTTGACTTTAATGTGAATTTAGTTCTTCTTTAAACCATCATCCTTAATTAATACCATCCTCTTTATCTTGTGAGTGTTCTTTATGTTTGTTTTCCTTAAGATTGAAACATATTGATATGTCTTTATGATGATCATGTTCACTTTTATCCATACTTTATCATGAAGCATCTTGCCATCCTTATGCTTGTGTTGCTTTTATCTCATCATATTGTATCAATGTTTTATCTTTTATCATGTCTTTATCTATTGTTATATTATTCTAGAACTATTATCTTTCCCCCATTCCAAAGGAAGGTGATTATTGTTGACTCTTAAAGTCATAGCCCCCACCTTAACCTAAGTAACCTCTTAGGAGAAACTTCATTTCTTGGCCTCATGAGAGCCATAGAATCATAACTAGCTTTAGGAGAGAGTTCTTACACTCTTGGTGATATTCATCCTAATGAATACTCACTTTCCCCTACTGACTAAAACATAACATAGGTCCATTACAACTAGATTTAGAGAGTTCTTAAACTCTACAATGAGCTTGTACTCATTTCCCCTCTGAATATTGACCACAGTCAATCATTCAGTAGATGTAGAACTACGCATACTCTGATTCTATTCCCGAGGATACGTAGGCGCAAAGTGCGATGCTTTGTCGAGTATACTTAGATACTAACCCCTAGGGTTCCAACCTTTAGCATAGAATCTTTAGCAAACATAAGATAACAGTAGAACAAGAGGTTCCTGTAGAGTACTACATATACTTAGGGTGCTAATACCTTCCCTAGGCGTAACCAACCCCCGAACCTTAGATCTCCCCCCCTTTAGGTTTTTCTAACGATCTTGAACCTTTCCTTTGGATAAATCAAAGTCGGTTGTAAAAGAAAATGATGCAAGTTAATAAATAGCTTGTTATCCGATTTTCACCGCAACAGAAATGGCGACTTCACTGGGGATAAGTAAGACCTATTGCTGGTCCTTTCCTAAGAGGGTTAAGCCTATCTTGTTTTTATGTTATTCATGTTTGCTTATTTACTTGTATATGCTTATGTATGTCATATTTGCTTATATACTTGTATCTTTGTTCTTGCTTCATTATCTGTTCTATGGGTTGACATGATATCTATGAGTGAGATAAGTCCTAACCCGGACTTGAGAGAACACATATGTTTAGGAACCATGGACATAGTCAAGGGAACTTCGAGGGAGAAATCCCAAAGGAGGGAACTTGAAGTCCACACTCAGTTGAGGCCCTCTCGGAATTGGTATATGTTGAACGAGCAATCGTGAATGCGCTACTACTTTCGACCTAGGAGCCAGAGATACTGATGACCTTTAGTTATCCCTTTACCCCAACTTGGCCTATTTAGGACGTAGTGCGAGGATTGTGAGGGAGCAATCCCAAATGGTTGCTATGCGATACTACACTCTGATGAGACTCTCTTGAGAATTTTATCGATCACCAAGCAATTGGAAAGTCGATAAAATCCGAAAGATGGGTTGTCGACTCTGGGAACTTTTTAGAACCTTGTCTTGCAGGTGAAAACCATAGTACATATCTTTGGGATGGGTAGACCTTTGACTCCATGCTCGTGACTCTTAACTTAGGTTTCTCTATGTGTTTTGTGCTTATCTATTTATGTGTGTTTGTTGCATTCATCCTTGCATCATATGCATTGTGTATATTCAAGGAATTCAACTTTGTTTTGCAAACTTTATAGGATGGATTTTGAAAAAAGGAAAACGAAGAAGTACACCTTCATTAGTCCAAAATTGGAAGATTTAAAGAATCTGGGTAAGCCAATCAATGAATCAACAACGTTTCAAGACAAGTATATGAAGATTTTCTCTCTGATGAAGACCAAAATGGTAGATGGGATGCTCCCTACTCTCATACAGTTTTATGATCCCATGTACCATTGTTTCACTTTTCTGGATTACCAGTTAATGCCCACGCTCGAGGAGTATGTTATTCTAGTTGGTATCCCCATCACTCCAAACCTTCCTTACTCTGGTTTGGAAAGGACGCCTAAGGAGAAGGAAATTGCAGAAGCGGCTCATCTCAAGCTGTCAGAAGTCAAGGCTAACTTGGTTGTCAAGGGAGGACTTTTTGGGTTGCCTGCCAAGTTTCTAATGGAGAAAGCCAGTTATTATGCTAGCATGAAGAATATGGTGGATTATGCAGCTGTTATGGCCCTTCTCATTTATGGGTTATTCTTGTTTCCCAACATTGAGAACTTTGTTGATATGAAGGCAATCAAGATCTTCATCATTGGAAATCCAATTCCAACATTACTTGCAGACGTCTACCATTCAGTGCATTTGAGGACTGCTCATAAGGGAGGGATGGTAACATGTTGTGCCACACTGTTGTATAAAGTGGTTTATTTCCCACTTACCCCGCTCTAAGACCTTTTGGGATCTCCAAGATGGACTTCTTTGGTCAGAAAAGATCATGTCTCTCACCAATACCGATCTTGAGTGGTACCACCCATTGCTCAAAGGCAAAGATATGATTGTTAGCTGTAGAGGATTTGCTAATGTACCGCTTCTTGGCACAAAAGGAGGCATAAGCTACAATCCAGCTTTGGCTTGTCGTCAACATGGTTATTCTATGGAAACTAAGCCCGACAACATTTATTTGGAAGGTTTGTTCTTTGAAGAGGATAAGGACCCTATGCTTAGGGAAAAGATGGCTCACGCTTGGCATCATGTTCACACAAGAGGTATCTCTGCTTTGGGGAAACCTAAGTGTTTGGCTTCAGAATCTTACACTCAGTGGGTGCAAAAGAGGGCTGTTGAGTTGAAGATGCCATATGATCGTCATGATCCTATCCCATTAGCTCCCAGAGATCCTGTTCTTTACTTCAAAAGCAACGAAGACGAATTGAAGATCCGGCTGGCTCAAGCAGAACGAGAAAGGAATGCATGGATGAACAAGTATCAGATTCTTGACTTTGAGATGAATGAGCTTCAGAGGAGTCTCAGGAGGAAGGAAGAAGAGTCTGTCAAAAAGAGGAAGGCGCGGGGAGATTTATTTTCTCCTAGCACATCATCTCCACCAGAACCATGGAAGTCACAGTTGGCCAAGCTCGCCGTTGAGAATGAGAGGTTGCAGAAGGAAAACCAGAAGCTCACCATGAGATTAATGGGAGAAGATTGATTGATGGCTTAGAACTTAGTTTTCTTTATTTCATACTCTGTATTTTGGCTTTTGAAGGTGTAATCATCTTTTGTTTGTAATCCAAAAACCTTATTATTAATGAAATGAAATGAGATTTTTCTTCTAAGAAAAGTGTTCCTTAAAAATTTGCAAAATACAATATTGAGTACCTTAAATTACGCCCACCATTTAGCTTGCATTTAGCTTGCATCAGTATCTCATTTGCATTTTTGCATGTGCATGTGCATTCTTCCGCGTCTTATTGTCGTCTTGTTCTCAGCACCCGTCACCCTGATTTTCCGACTCGACAAGGATACCTAGTCTGCATTCAGGTCACGCTAGCAGCGATGAAGGAAATTTTGGAGTACCAGGAGAAAATGGGAGAGGAGATCAGAATCCTCAAGTGCCAGATGAATTGGGTTCTGGAAACTCTGTTGAAAAAGGAGAATCGCATTCATCCCGTCAGACCAGCTTTCAAGAGCGCTCGTTTGCCACGTCAGCGTGAACGACAAAGATCAAGGAAACCAGAGAGGAATTTCACTCTGTTGCCGATGGCATATAGTCAGCTTCTGCAAGTTTTGATCAAAGGTGGATTGATGACACCGAAGGATTTAGAGCCAGTGATCCCTCCATACCCACTAGGTTTTAATGCCAACGTCCGATGCGACTACCACGCTGGGGCACCGGGGCATTCAACTGAGGATTGCAAGGCACTCAGAAGCCAGGTTCAGACGCTGCTTGATTCTGAGAAGTTATCATTTACACCACAAGGCATTCAAATCAACTATCCTTTGCCATCTCCTAAGGATCTCTCGTGTCCAGAATTTGTTTTTGGAGAAGCCTCGTGCCAGCCGAACGTTGGTCCTGTTCCTGCATTCAAGCGTAATCAGGTGTCTACGAAAAGGGGTTTTAAGTCTCCAATGTGTGTTTCTCCTCAAGATAAGAAGAAGCTCTGTCAAAAGAGGAAAATTTAACCACCAGCCTATCCCGGTGCCGTTAAGCAAACTTTTCCCACTGTTGATGCAAAACAAGCTGGTAACTCCACGACTTCTCACACCTTTCCGGGGACCTTGGTATGATCCCAACCTAACCTGTGAATTCCATAAGGGAGCTGAAGGGCATGATTTGGACAATTACCGAGCTTTAGGATATTTTGTGCAAGAACTGATCCATGACAAGGACTTAATCTTTGAAGAAGACCGCCCAAAGACTGAATGCAAATTTCACACTGGGACCATCGGACATCCCATTGAAGAATGCAAGGAATTTGAAGAGAAGCTGATGAGCTTGCTAAAGAATCTGAAATCTCAGGAAGGTACTTCAGACGTTGGTACCTCAACTTTCGAAGCAAAAGGTAAAGGACCCGCAAGGCCTCTCAAAGTTCGATACCACAAGGAACAAGTGATTAGTGGTGAAGATTTTTTTCCGTTCGGACCCGGAAACTAAAATCTTTGGTTGGTTGTGTTTTGTATTTCAGTTGTATTTCCTTTAATTGTATTGATATTTGCTTATGAGCTTTGTTGTACCTTTAAATTGGCAACATTAATGAAATATTTATGCATCTTTTGGTTAAATCCATTCGTTTCACTCATTTACTTTTATTTTCATAAAAGCAAAAATATATATCTTTTTCACCCCTTTTTCAAACTTTTGTTTAAGCAAAGATTAGGGAGGATGATGAAAACCTCATGTTCATAATTGCTGTGGTATACCTTCAAATTAACCTCGCCGAGGATGTAAGGCATTGTTTCAATTCATCCCTTGTTAACCCCTTCGAGCCTAGAAGTAGGAGTTTTCTTTCCTTACACACAAAAAAACCTTAAATCTCAACCTTGGGGCAGGGTAGTTCTCAGTTTAACTCGGTTATGCATTCAAACACGAGCACTTCATATAAGGCGCCAGTCAGCTTTCAAATCAAGTGACTTCCTATTTTTGGAGATTTGAACGTATATCTTGAGTTAACTGAGCGTAGGATTTGAGCCTTTATCTTTTGTCTCATGAACCATGAACCATACCACATTACAACCCCTAAAAGACCTAATTGAGGTAGGGTTATTTTGAAAAGCATACTACAGCAAGGTTGACTAACCTGACTCCTAATAATCTTTGTTACTCGCGTGTGTTGGCCACTTCCTTAATGACTAGACCCACCTTTGTTTTGACTATTTAATCATTTCACTGTGCGTTTTTTATCAAAGCTTTGTTTTCAAACTTTGCATTAAATCTTTGCATTAAATCTTTGCATTAAATTTTGCCAATTTTAATGAACAACACTTGTTTGCAATACTATTCAATGTCAAGGAATCCAAATAAATGCGGTCAGTCAAAGAATTGAACTTGATAGAGGAAATTTGACTCAGTCAAGGGCAAGGTTTGCCAATCTATTATCCCAAGAGTTGACAAATCAGAGGCAGAATTCTGCAAATTCAGAATATTGGGGTGAATATTCTTGAGATCATCTTATGACTAGTTTCGACTTCAGTAACCCATCAGCAGGGGCAAATCCGTTCCCCAGTCGTTTCTACTACAGTTTGAGTATTATGAATGCAGTTGAACTGGGGAATCATGTCTAGGTTCATTTCTTTTCAAAAGTTTGAAGACATTGAAGCAACTGGTGCGTCAATTCTTCTGTGAAATCCTTTTGATGACTCTCCCTCACAAACCAGTTAATCAGAGGCAGTTAAGTCGAGATTCGGTAAATCTCTAAAAGGCCAATCAGTATGGGGCATATCTTCCCCAAATCGTCAAACAACCAGTCTAAAGCGAGTTCGAGGACCTTGTTGTGTGAATGCATCTAATCTGGGGCAGTTACGCCAAGATCTCTCCAAGAGTTTGAAGATATTGAAACACCTTGTATGCTAAGTCTTCTATAAAATCCTCTTGTTATCATCTTCTGACAAACCATATAGCCTGGGGCAGATAAGATTTGAAGATGATCATTATGTCGGTATCCTTTGCTAGCTCCCCAATAAGATGTTACTTCAGCTAATCTTGACAAATTCTCCATGGATCCTCTACCAACAAAGAGATCAAGCTCATGATGGCAATCCTCATGATGTTATACCGCAAGTGGAATACTCTTTTCACCAGTGAGGTTTTTGATTCTTCCTCATCCCCAGTATTGGTCCAACCCTTTGAGTTTGGCTGGGTATCCTTGTCGAGACGTTTATTTCGTCTCCAGTTTCGCTTGTCTGTTTTGTCAGCATAAGCATGGCATAAGCACTCATATGCATAGCATCTTAGCATTTATGCTTCTTTTTTGGTGTTTTCCTGTTTTGGTTCACTTCGGTTTTCTCCCCAAGTGACTGGGTTTGTCTATTCACTCTAATAGAAAGTCGGCCTTAGGTATAAAGTGCCCATTCTTTTTGAATTCCCCACAGAGTTCAATCCTCATGGATGATGGTTGGTTCAGTTATCTTTTCCACATTTTGGATAAGATAAATCCCCATTTGAGTTCATTCCTCAATTGGAGTCTTGTTTGACCGTTTCTTTCTAGCTTGTTCCTGGATTGAACTTTGGTCCCTGGCAGGTGTGGTTTTCGAACCTATCTTTGAATGTGCATTTATTTTGCACCGTTTCTCGCAAGAAGAATCTTTTACAAGATCCTCATTGAAGACATAATTATTTCTCCAACAATGTTATGATATCCTCATATCTCTGAAGCAGCAATCTCTGGAAGAAGCTTGGCAGTCTCTTATAAGCAGCTTATCTATCTCTGGTACTATTCAACCTCTTCGCAACCGTAATTGGGTATTCCCCAGGAAGCCTTATCTTCAGTTACGTAACCTCGGTACTAACCTATCACATTCTATACTTTATTAGAGCCCATTTTTTTGGTTCTACCTCCAATAAGGTTACTTCTAAAGAGCCAACTGGTCATACTTGAACCTGTTGTTCCATCACTTTAGAGGTGTTCTCTAGGATGTCATTTAGTCACGTTAGACTAGATGATCAATCATTCTAGATACTTTATTGGAGCCCATTTTTTTGGTTCTACCTCCAATAAGGTTACTTCTAAAGAGCCAACTGGTCATACTTGAACCTATTGTTCCATCACTTTAGAGGTGTTCTCTAGGATGTCATTTAGTCACGTTAGACTAGATGATTAATCATTCTAGATACTTTATTGGAGCCCATTTTTTGGTTCTACCTCCAATAAGGTTACTTTTAAAGAGCCAACTGGTCACACTTGAACCTGTTGTTCCATCACTTTAGAGGTTACTTCTAAAGCGCCAACCGGTCATACTTGAACTTGTTGTTCCATCACTTTAGAGGTGTTCTCTAGAATGTCATCTAGTCGCGTTAGACTTGATGATCAATCATTCTAGATACTTTATTGGAGCCCATTTTTTGGTTCTGCCTCCAATAAGGTTACTTCTAAAGCGCCAACCGGTCATACTTGAACCTGTTGTTCCATCACTTTAGAGGTTACTTCTAAAGCGCCAACCTGTCATATTTGAACCTGTTGTTCCATCACTTTAGAGGTGTTTTCTAGGATGTCATTTAGTCACGTTAGACTTGATGATCAATCATTCTAGATACTTTATTGGAGCCCATGTTTTTGGTTTTACCTCCAATAAGGTTCCTTTCTGGCTCCTACCGGTTTTTCTTCATGAAGCATATTATTTGTTACCTCAACCAACTGATATGGATACCAGAGTCTATTCTTGGCTCATTAACCTCGTTCCCACTTGAACTCCAGTTGTTTATCTTCGGTTATCATGAACCGTTTGCTTATATCAGGTTATCTTGAACCTGTATTACCCATTTCAGGTGTTTTTATCTGGCGCACAGAGTTTGTCTCTGTCTTTTCTGGTTTTTCTTGAAGATCCCATTTTGAACTCTTCAGTATGGAATCCCCAGGAAGTCTTTGCTTGGTTGCCTATTTTTTGGCTAATCCCCGGATCAGGTTTTCTTTCTGGTTTCATGCCCAGGAAGAGTGTGGGTTTGTTTTGTCCCCAGCAGTCTATCTCCCCTGATTTTCTTTCCCCAGTGGAGATTTTTTTTTGGTTTTTCCCCCGTGTTTCTTTGGAGTCTCCCCAGTGAGTCTTTTTCGTTGGTTAGCTTGTATCCCTAGTGAGGCGTTTCTCATGGATACTAACTTTCGCCCTTCCCCAGTGAAGCTAATCTTTTGCTTCCTGTTTGTCCTTTGGTGTCTCGTTGTTTCTGCATCCCTGCATCTTCTTGGCATCATGTTTGCTGCATTGCATGTGTGTGCATCTGAGGGTAAAATTTTCGGTTATCTGTATTTAAATATCTTTCACTGTTGATTACATGAGGATCTTCATCTCTCATGTCATCAGGTGAAGATATTTAAATAGGGGCAACTATTGTACCCCAAATTTTACCCTCATTTTTCTGCTAGTTGATGTTTTATCATCTTTCTCTTTTTTTAATTTAATAATTATCTTAGTTTTTATTTGTTTTATTTTAGTTTAAATTCAATATGGCCTATTTTTAATTTCATCTATATTTAAGTTGTTTAAATTGATCTTAATTTTATTTAATTTTAATAATTAATTTTAATTAGATTAGATTAATTATCCATTTAGTTTTTTCCTAACTAATTTTAATTTAGAATATTAATTAGTTTAGTATTGTTATTATTAATCTTATTATTAATCCAAAATTAAGAAAAGAAACATTTTCATTTTTCTCACCAATTGGCCTTCATTACAACTTTCCAACAACATCAAAATTGCTCCACTACATGCCAACTGCCACATAATTTATTAACCATTTTATTGGTACATTTAACAAAGAACTGTCATGTGGCAAAGTTTATAACCTGACTTTGGTTCCAATCCAAACCATGCTCCATTTGAAATGAAACGTGACTATAGATCAAGTACACCTAGATCTTTTCTCTCAGTTTCCAAGCAACTTTTTGCCACCCACTATTCCCTAAACCCGTGAAAAGAAGCCTCCAAGGTACAACTAATTTGTACTTGAAAGGTTGGCATACCAAAGGATAAAACCATGGGCTGTTGTGTAAGTTATCATGGCATATCCACCCTTTTGAACCTCGTTTCTTTTGGCTGACTTTTAACCCTAAAGTAAGCAACCATTTGAAAGCTCACTGGGCTCAAGATGAAAAGGAAGGCATGGTGTGTGCAGAGATTTGAACTTAGGGATCTCTCTCTCTTAAATAGAGCCGTTACACTGAGTTTGGAGGCGATACCATGCTGCTACTACTATAAGAAGAGATTGGTTTTCACTTCTCAGACAACAACAAGAGGTGGTCCATCAACCATCAAAACACTAACAACAACAACGATCCCCACATCACTATCAACACAACAACCATCAACACACAAGAAAAATCACACACCAACAATCAACAATCAACCATCCTTACAAACAACTCAGAAAAACTTGGTGTTTTGGAGAGCTCGAGTGGCTGCAATGAAGGAGGCTATCACTACTTGCTTGGATACCAGGTTAAACCTCTTAACTTACTATTATGATGCCTACCATGTTTAGCTTCTTATTCTAAGTTGCACAAGTTGATGCTTAGTTCATAGATTGTATGCTGTTCTTGATACTTGTGTGATTCATGGTATGTATGTTGTTAAATCCCTGTCAATAGTGTTTTAAAGGGTTTGTATCTCTTCATGTTTGCCATAATGCATGAATAAGGTGTCTCCATGATAAAACACAAACACTTGTTGATATATGTTGAAATGAATGTTCACTTAAGGATAGGGTTTCCTCTAATCATGAGTGCTGAATAATCTTCTTTGAGTACGTGCCCTATGTTAACCTCACAACAAGGATAGGCTGCTAAGGTTTTTGTTTTGCTCTTTGCATGGAGGAGCATGGCTGAGTTATAAACATAGTTGAGATTCTATGAGTCTTTTAGACAAATCACTGATCATGTATATGAATGGATGCTGACGGTTTTGATGTTGTTTTCAACTTATCTTAAACTTGGGCTTTGTGTTGTTTCATTTATCGTGCGAATGTCTTGTTTGAGACTTTTTTTAAGTTGAGATTTCATGAGTATTTTTGGCTGACAGTATTATGTTGGGTTGTTGATTGTATGAGGGGTTCTATGTTGATATTTATGTTGAACCAGGTGGTGTTTTCTCATCTTTCTCTTAACTGTGTTTTCAATCTTGAACGTGTGTTTTACTTGGCTTTTTGCGCATGTCTTGGGTGATAACTTTGTTAGCTAGTGTCACTATTGTGCTCTACGTGTGGAATACTTCAATTTGGTATGTCGTTTTGTGATGTTTGGTCATGTATTGAGTTTTTTATGTGAGTTGGAAGTTTGATGTGTGTTTTGTAGTTTTAATACGATGATGTATGTGTTGCTGCATGTTTCATATCCATGCACGTTTTTTGATTGGATACTGGGTGATTTTGTCTTGTAGCGTACTTAAGTGATACGTGACCAATTGATACATGTTATTACTTCCAGTTTCCATGTGCGCGTTGTTCTTTTCATTTAATATATTTTATGGATTTGTTTGGCTTATAATGAAACGAAAGCGTATGTTTATTGGATGAACACGTCGTCCCAACGGTCACACACTAGCACTTGCATTTGCCATTCACCTACCACGCCTGGGTTCCATCCTGCGGATCTACCCTTTTGCTTTTTTCTTTTTTCGCCTGATTTTCTTGCTTATTTTCTTTTTGGGCTTCGCCTGGGCTTTTGCTATTCGCCCCTCCCAGTTTCTGGCCCAATTCCTACTCTCCTGTTTTTTTACTAACCCAATTACTTGCAGTACCCCCCCCCCCCCCTGCGTGTTTCTTTCTCTTTTTTATTAATTAATTAATTCAAATGTTTTCATATCATTTCAAATCTTTTTTTTTTAATTTTTATTTTATTTAGTTTATTTAAACATTTTCTTTATTTCAAAAACTCCAAAAATATTTTATTTTGATTTTTAATTATCAATTTGTATTCTAATTTTTTTAATTATCAATTCGTATTCTAATTTTAATTGTTAATTGTTAATCAATTTGTTGTGTTAATTTTAATTGTTAATTGTTAATTTTAATTGTTAATTGTTAATTGATTATCACCTTTGGATTAATTGTTAACATTTATTTATGAGCATCTTTATTGATCCTATGGGTGTTATTCACTAATACTTGTTTAGGTCTTGAATTAATTCATCCATGTTTGATTTATCATATATATTTGACTTTAATGTGAATTTGGTTCTTCTTTAAACCATCATCCTTAATTAATATCATCCTCTTTATCTTGTGAGTGTTCTTTATGTTTGTCTTCCTTAAGATTGAAACATATTGATATGTCTTTATGATGATCATGTTCACTTTTATCCATACTTTATCATGAAGCATCTTGCCATCCTTATGCTTGTGTTGCTTTTATCTCATCATATTGTATCAATGTTTTATCTTTTATCATGTCTTTATCTATTGTTATATTATTCTAGAACTATTATCTTTCCCCCATTCCAAAGGAAGGTGATTATTGTTGACTCTTAAAGTCATAGCCCCCACCTTAACCTAAGTAACCTCTTAGGAGAAACTTCATTTCTTGGCCTCATGAGAGCCATAGAATCATAACTAGCTTTAGGAGAGAGTTCTTACACTCTTGGTGATATTCATCCTAATGAATACTCACTTTCCCTTACTGACTAAAACATAACATAGGTCCATTACAACTAGATTTAGAGAGTTCTTAAACTCTACAATGAGCTTGTACTCATTTCCCCTCTGAATATTGACCACAGTCAATCATTCAGTAGATGTAGAACTACGCATACTCTGATTCTATTCCCAAGGATACGTAGGCGCAAAGTGCGATGCTTTGTCGAGTATACTTAGATACTAACCCCTAGGGTTCCAACCTTTAGCATAGAACCTTTAGCAAACATAAGATAACAGTAGAACAAGAGGTTCCTGTAGAGTACTACAGATACTTAGGGTGCTAATACCTTCCCTAGGCGTAACCAACCCCCGAACCTTAGATCTCCCCCTTTAGGTTTTTCTAACGATCTTGAACCTTTCCTTTGGATAAGTCAAAGTCGGTTGTAAAAGAAAATGATGCAAGTTAATAAATAGCTTGTTATCCGATTTTCACCGCAACAATCCTATTTTGTAAAGTAGGGTTTAGGGTTTGAGAGTCGTAGGTTTCTCTTGTAAGTCTTCTTCTGTATCGATTTGATACATTGTGGAAGACACAGGTACTTGTGCAGATTCAGAAACCAATAGGTAATGAATCGTGGATTGTTCTTAGATGAAGCTTTTAAGCAAATCCAAGTTAACTTGTTAGTCAAGAATGCTTGACTGAACTTTGTATTGAAAAGGGTGTCTTTCAAGTAGGATGATACAGTTATTGTGACTATAACTATTAGATATTCATAGGTTGTGATTTAGGGAGTGAGATGGGTTTCTCTTATCTAGGATGAAGTTCTTAGATAAAGTTTTCATTGGGTAGTGATAGGTAAACTAGAGGTTGTTTACTATAAACTAGTGGTTGTTTACATAAAACTATACTACTGATAGTGGATTCTTCTTCTTGGCATGGTATTCCTCCAGATGTAGGTGATTTGCACCGAACTGGGTTATCATATTCTGTGTTGTTTATCATTCTACAATTTACAGTTCAGTTTTGATTAACATGTTGTAACAGATGTTGAAACATCTATCTTGCGACTATTACTGATATTCTGAATATCAGTTTGCTTGTTTTGCTCTTGTTTTAAAGTTGTGCAGAGAACAATCTCTTGACATGTGTTAGGAAATCTACTATCTGTTATGCCAGAATTCCAGTGATAACTTGGCCTTGAAGTTTCAGATCCTTTGCAAAACCTTCAAGCCACAATGCTTCCTTCACAACTTCAGTTAGGGCGATATATTCTGCTTCAGTGGTTGATAAGGCAACAACCTTCTGAAGTGTTGCTTTCCAACTGATTGTTGTCCCAAACATAGTGAACACATATCCAGAAATAGATATTCTGCAATCCATACAACCTGCATAATCAGAGTCGACATATCCTTCGTTTGCTGCTTTACTATCTTCACCCAAGGCTCCACCATAAACTAGGACTCTATTTAGAGACCCATTTATGTACCTTAGAATCCACTTCAATGCTTGCCAGTGAGCTTTTCCAGGATTCGCCATGTACCTGCTTATAAGACTTACTGCATATGTTATATCAGGTATAGTACAGACTGTAGCATACATCAAAGAGTCCACTATATTAGCATATGGAATACTATTCATATAAGCTCTTTCAACATCAGTACTGAGACATTGATCTATACTGAACTTGAATTAATGGTATGTCGGAGTCATAACAGGCTTTGAATTCGACATACCATACTTTTTTAGAATCTTTCGTAGGTATGCCTCTTGAGATAAGCATAATTTCGACTGCTTTCTATCTCTTCGGATGTAAATCCCAAGAATCCTGGACTCAGCTCCCAGATCATTCATGTCGAAATCCTTATTGAGTTTAACCTTCACCCTCATTACATCTTCGACATTGTTGCTTGCTATTAGAATATTATCCACATAAAGAAACAAAATAACAAATGAATTACTTGGTCAAAATCTGAAGTAAACACAGTGGTTGAACTGACTTCTAATGAAACTTATGTGTGCCATGAACTTGTCGAATCTCTTATTCCACTGTCGAGGAGATTGTTTCAGTCTATATAAATATCTCTTCAGCTTGCACACATAATCTTCCTTCCCTTTTTCGACATACCCTTCAGGTTGCCTCATCAGGATTGTTTCATCTAAATCACCATACAAGAACGCAATCTTCACATCCATTTGTTCCAGTTCAAGGTCAAACTGTGCCACCGTGGCAAGAAACATTCGAATGGACCAGTGCTTCACAACAGGAGAGAACACATCATTGAAGTCGACACCTTCTTTCTGAGTGAACCCCCTAGAGACCAATCTTGCCTTGTATCTCTTCGACACCACTCCTTCGATTCCTTATTTAACTCTAAAAATCCATTTACAACTGACTAACCTGGCTCCAGCATGTTTCTTGATCAGTTCCCATGTGTTGTTATCATGACGAGATTTCATCTCATCATCCATGGCCTTCATCCATTCAGTCTTCTTTCGACTCCTCATAATTTCCTTATAGTCTCTAGGTTCTTCGTCGAGAACCTCACTTGCAAAGATTAAGGCATAAGCTATAAGATATGCATACCCAAGTCTCTGAGGTTGCTTGATGACTCTCCTTGACCTGTCTCTTGCTAGCAGGTAATCATTATCAGCCTCCTCATCTTCGACAACCGCTTCGGCTTCTTCTTCGACTTTATCTGAGATACGCAATTCAACATCAACATGCTCCACCTCAACAGGAATCTCTCCATGTTCCAGCTCTTCGTCAGCATCATCAGTTTTCTTGATAGCCATCTCAGCTTCATTGAAAACTACATTTCGACTGGTGATACACCTCCTGTGACCTGGCTCTAGGCACCATAGCCTATAAGCTTTGACTCCTTTATGGTATCCCATGAACATGAATTTCAGAGCTCTAGATTCAACCTTGTCTTGCCTAATGTGAGCATAGGCCATGCAGCCAAATACTCTCAGTTTGTCGAGACTAGGTGGATGTCTCGACCAAACTTCTTCAGGTGTCTTCATATCTAACACAGTCGAGGGACATCTGTTTATCAAATATGTTGCCGTCGAAACAGCCTCAGCCCAAAACACCTTCTTTAATCCAGCACTAGTCAACATGCATCTAACTCTTTCCAAAATAGTTTGATTAAACCTTTCTATGAAACCATTTTGTTGTGGAGTACCTGCAGTAGTTTTGTGCCTTGCAATACCTGAGGCAGCACAAAATCTGTCGAACGCCTCATTGCAAAATTCAAGGCCATTGTCGGTTCTCAACCTCTTGACCTTTCTGCCAGTCTGATTTTCGACCAGAGTCTTTCAACCTTTGAAATTCTCAAAAGTTTCACCCTAAGTCTTTTGGATGAATACCCATAACTTTCTAGAATAATCATCGACTATGGATAAAAAATATCTTGCTCCTGAATGTGATGGACACCTTGCAGACCCCCAAAGATCAGCATGGATGTAATCAAGGGATCCTTAAGTTCTTTATTTTCCTTTGTTGAACTTCACTCTGCAAGATTTTCCAAATACACAAGGTTCACAAAATTTCAGTTTTTTTGTTTCCCCAATTCGACCAGACCCCTTTCACTGTCATGGTCCAATCTCATGTGCCAAATTTTTGTCTTCGAAAAAGGTTTCGTGGATGAAACATTTGTCAAACCACTTATAACTTCAGCCTCAAGGGTATACAAGCCTTATTTCTTCACGCCTCTCAAGACTTCCTTCGAACCCTTCATGACTCTTTCCCTAGAAAACATATCCCTTCTTGTCGAATTCACCAAGAGAAATCAAAATTCTCTTCAAATCAGGTACATACCTAACATCAGTCAATACCCTTATTGACTCATCATGGAGCTTGAATCTCACAGATCCAATTCCTGTAATTTTGCAAGCTTTGTTGTTTCCCAGTAGCACTGATCCACCATCTTGATCACATAGCTCCTCGAACAATTCTTTGTTTAGAGTCATGTGTCAAGTGCAGCCTGAATCCATAATTCGCTCATTTCTTGAGTCGCTGCTTGAAACCACAAGGACATCAGATGAGTCTAAGTCATCTTGAACAATGGTTGCGTTGCCATTATCCTTACCTCCATGATCTTTCATGCGTTCAGGGCACACCTTTCTTGTATGACCCTCCTTCTTACAGTGATAGCATCGATTACCAGATGCTTCGCCACTATAAGACTTCTGCTGACTTTTACCTTTCTTCTTGTCGAACTTACCATTCTTTCGCAAGAATTTTCCCTTAAAGGCCAAACCTTCACCCACCGTCGAAGGTTTATGCTCCTTTCGTTCGTCTAGGTCCTTAGAATAAAAGGCTTATTGAACTTCTTCAAAGCTCAGGAACTCCCTTCCATACATGAGAGTTTCTTTGAAGTGAGCATGTATTCTGGGCAAAGCACACAATAACAATAGTGCTTGATCTTCATCATCGATCTTCACATTAATATTTTCAAGATCAAGGATCAGCTTGTTGAACATATCCAATTGCTTAGCCAACACTTTGTCTTCACTCATCTTGAATGAATACAAAGCTTGCTTCAGGTAGAGTCGATTCACCAGAGATTTGGTCATGTAGAAACTTTCAAGTTTCAACCATAACCTCGATGTCGTAGTCTCCTTTGATACCTGTCGAAGAACCTTGTCACCAAGGCTCAACAATATTCCGCTGTGGGCTTTCTCTATAATGGCCGTCTTTTTTTTTCCATTAACGCAGCGTTCATGGCTGCCTCTCCCTTCAACGCTTCCAGACAACCCTGCTGAACTAGTAGGGCTTTCATCTTCAAGCGCCACATACCAAAATCGTTCACTCCAGTGAACTTTTCAATCTCATACTTTGTTGAAGGCATCTTCTCCACGCTCACCGTACCAATTTGTTGTGAATTAGGATGCCTTTGAACAAAATATACTTGGTTTCTTTATAGGCAAGAAACACGCAAGGGTTAGGGTTAACAAGGGAAAAAGAACAAGGATTGGTTATAACTGTTATTCTTTACTTTCTCTATAAAACAAATTACAAGTACTCAAGAATAGCAAATAACCCTCTCACCCTAATTAGGTTTTGTCACACCACACCTAAGATGAGAGGCTGGTATGTTATTTATAATAAAACCTAACATACTAAACTAATGAGTTTTTTAACAATTACCCATTACAAGCTAACTTAGGGTACAAGCTAACTTAAACAATTGGTTCCTTAACACAAGGCCCAATCTGACAGCTACACACTAGAACACACTTCAACTACAGCATGTAGGTCTTGACAACAATATGTGAGCAGACTTCGACGACATGCTAACTAGAGTTCGATCCAATATCTCACAATTAGATTTTATGGTGACAACAATTTTGCCATACAAAACATTCAAGTGTCTTCGCTGACTGAATTACCATAATTTCATAGTAGATATCTTTTCAATCATGAGATTCATGCGTTTGATATTACTCTAACACCTATTAATATTTACCGAAATTAGTTGAGTTTCGACAACTTTCATTATTTTTTACTCTATAAAAATAAATATTTTATCACATTATGTATTTTTTAAATAACGTTTTTTATGTCTTATTATAAAATAAATTTCAGGCCAACTTTGCAACTATATTAAGAGATTATCATTATCATTTTCTTATACTTTGTGGAGATAACGGAAAAAAATGATACTTATTCTATTGAACATTGAATATGGGTACAACACAAAATTGACATACAAATGTGACGAGTTTTGTGAATCTAATTTATTCACATCTAGAGACAAAATTCGATTTCGATTTAATATTAACTCAACAAACAACAAGTGTCATGTTTATAAAATAAGTCTTTAATTATTTATGTAATTTATCTTTATTTTTTCATCTTTAATAATAATGTATGTCTTTCTAATTTTATTTACATGCTAATTTAATTTACCCTCTCTTTCCATATTTTCGGTTATATAACTACGATAATTTTATTTATTTTTTCTTAGTCGATAATTATTAAAATAAAGTTTAATATTCAACAACTAAAAACAAACGACAACGCGCGAGCTCTTGCAGATGCACAGATCAGTTACTAGTTACAATAACAAAAATCAATATTCATATTTTATTTTTATAAAATAATATTACATTTTTCAATAAATCATCCCACACATCATCTCTTAACTTTTAAATTAACTATTTTAGTGTTAACTAATTATATCTTGAGAATTCTTGTAAAGTTTGACACAAACTACTCATCATATATAAATTTAATGTGAACTCAAATAATTTCCTAAACTTATAAGCAGTATTAGCACTTCCTCGTATAACACAATTTCTCCTATTTTTATAAATATTTATAAGAACCATACAAGTTAAATTTTGCAAATCTATCATACTACATTTAAAAGAAATAGGGGATTTCTAACCGCACCCTTTAGGGTGGAAAAACACCCTATGAAAATTCGAAAATGTCCTTTAAATTCTAGAGATACATCTCCGAATGGACTTAAAATCACATTAATAAAGACGTTGCAAGTGAAACACCTCTATTTTACCTAAAAAAATATCCGAAGATGTATCTCCGTAAAATGAATTTGTGTTTACTGTGTGCTAGTATTTACTCATTTATTTATCATAAATGGAAGAAATAAAAAACGGATTCACATGGTTTATGAGGGTAGCATCATCTTTTGTGTCTCAATGTTTATGTATCGGTAATTTTTAACCATGGATTTTGTATTTCTTATAGCACCCACATCAGCGCTTTTTAGTAGTAGTATCACATTTATCAATGCAATAATATCATAGTGGAATGAATATTTTCAAATTGAAAGTGTGGTAAAAAATGGCACCGTTGCATTCTTTTATCACTGTGGCTTTACAATAAAATATTTATATTTATATGTCGGTGAGTAGCAATCAATGTATATTTAATTTTTCAACTTTCATTAATATTTTATATAGTCATTCAAATGTATTTCAATTGCATTTTCACTTCAACAGTAACAAATATTACCGTACAACGTCTCTATTTTTATAAATATATTAATTATTTATTTTGAGTATAAATAAGTATGAATCAACTCATTCATCAATCATAATTTTAATTCATATTTACTCTAAATTAGAAAATTTTATTTTATCTCTCTTAAATTGTTTTTTCTATCTATTTTAGTTTTCAATGAACCCCAACCACAATAATTCTTGATCTAATTTTATGCAAAATGGTGGCAATCTTCCTTCTATTCCAATTCAACAAAACAACTCATATTTTTAAAATGCATCTCATAACCCAAATCAACTTCATAACCAAAATTTTTGAAATTCTTTTTCTATTCCAAATCCAAAAAATAACTCACATTTTGGAAATTACCCATATCATACCCCACCTTACCCATATCAATTTCAATAATTTTCATCTCAGTCAACCAATCCCACCATGTCTCATCGAGTTCAAATAATAGGTAGTGCCACGCAATATAATGATAAAGAGCTTGCAACACCACAACTTCTCACTCAAGGTGGGTCAGAAACTATTAACCTTGGTGAAGAAATCGGATCTGCGCCAATTACGAATACACCAAATACAAGATTCCAACCAAAGGAGGATGAAATTCTCATTCAATCTTGGCTCATATTTCAAAGGATTCAATTGTTAGAGTTGATAAAAAAAAGAGATTATTGTTGGAAGAGGATTTGTGAAGCTTATAACAAGCATCGCGACAAGAATTATCAAGAGAGGAATTTGATGGCATTTAAAGGTCGCTGGCACAAAAAGATTAATCCATCTGTCCAAAAATTTGTTGGGTGCTACAAACAAGCTTTGACTGCAAAAAAAAGTGGGAGCTCTGAGACAAATATCATTTCAGCAGCACATAGTATCTATTACCAAGATGAACATGAAAAACTCACATTAGAGGAGGCATAGAGATTATTGAAAGATGAAACCAAATGGATCGCAGGTTCATCAAAACCTTCTACAAAAAGAACAAAGAATTACATTTCGGGGGCATATTCATCTTCTTCTAATCCATCTACACCAACAAGCAGCTAGTATAATCCACCATCGCCTACTTTTTTACGTCATCTAATTGGCTAAAAAGCGGCCCAAATGAAGGAGAAAGAAAAGCTTGTAGAAAATTCTAACCCCAAAGTCAAATTTAATACATTGAAAGATAGTTTCGACAAAAAATTGGAATTGATGTCAGTGTTTCTAAGTGATCATGCACACATTGAGGGTGAAAAGGTTGAGATAGAGAGAAAAAAAGTCGAAAGAGAAATGGATACATGCATCATATTGCACAACATGATTGTTGAAGATGAACGTGACACATATGGTGGCAATTTTGATTATCCTTATGAACATCTAGGCAATGACCCGACAACACCACCATATGCTTCTAATAATGATTTTCAAGAGTTCCTACATAAAAGACATCATGTTCGCGACAAGGAAATCCGTCGACACCTTCAACAAGACTTAATAGAACATATATGGGAACGTTTTTAGGCATGAGAATATTTACAACTAAAAATTATTTTAAACGTTTACTATATTTTCTATTAGTAGTTTATTATGAAGTTTATGAGAATTTTTAATGTATTTTCTTATAATCTTATTTAATATATTTTAATTTAATTTAATTTAGTTATTTTAATTAAATATTTATATATTAATATAGAATTTGGAATATATTGTGAGATTAGTAGGACACTAGAATTTTAGATGAGTGGTATGGATATTTAGAAAATGTAGTTAAGTTGTTTAAATAATTGAGAAGTGTGAAATAATATATTATATTAAATGAGATTCATTTATACTACCCAATTGGATGACATGGATTATGTATTTCTTATAGCACCCACATCAGTGCTTTTTGGTAGTAGTATCATATTTATCAATGTAATAATGTCATAATGGAATGAATATTTTCAAATTAGAAGTCTGGTAAAAAAAATGGCATTGTTGCATTCTTTTGCCAATGTGGCTTTATAATAAAATATTAATATTTATGTGTTGGTGAGTAGTAATCAATGTATATTTAATTTTTTTAACTTTCATTAATATTTTATATAGTCGTTCAAATGTATTTCAATTGCATTTTCACTTCAACGGTAACAAATATTACCGTTGAATGTCTCTATTTTTTTTAAATAAATTAATTATTTATTTTGAATATAAATAAGTATGAATCAACTCATACATCAATCACAATTTTAATTCATATTTAGACTTAGTTAGAACAATTTATTGTATCTCTCTTAAATTGTTTTTTCTATCCATTTTAGTTTTTAATGAACCCCAACCATAATAATTCTTGGTCTAATTTTATGCAAAATGGTTGCAGTCCTCTTTCTATTCCAATTCAACAAAACAACTCATATTTTGAAAATGCATCTCATAATCCAAATCAACTTCATAACCAAAATTTTCGAAATTCTTTTTTATTACAAATCCACATAATAGCCCGTATTTTGGAAATTATCCATATCATACACCACCTTACCCATATTAATATCAACAATTTTCATCTCAATCAACAAATTCAACCATGTCTCATCGAGTTCAAATAGTTGATAGTGACATGCAATGTAGTGATAAAGAGCTTGAAACACCACAACTTCTCACTCAAGGTGGGTCATAAATTATTAACCTTGTTGAAGAAATTAGATCTGCGCCAATTACGAATACACCAAAAACAAGATTCCAACCAAAGAAGGATGAAATTGTCATCCAATCTTGGCTCAATATTTCAAAGGATTCAATTGTTGGAGTTGATAAAAAAGGAAATTGTTTTTGGAAGAGGATATGTGAAGCTTATAAAAAGCACCGTGACAAGAATTATCAAGATAGGAATTTGATGGCACTAAAAGGTAGATGGCACAAAAAGATTAATCCATATGTCCAAAAATTTGTTGGGTGCTATAAACAAGCTTTATCTACAAAGAAAAGTGAAAGCTCAGAGGCAAACATCATTTCTGCAGCACGTAATATCTACTACCAAGATGAACATGAAAAATTCACATTAGAGGAGGCCTGAAGATTATTGAAAGATGAACCCAAATGGCTCGAAGGTTCATCGAAACCTTATACAAAAAGAATAAAGAATTCAATTTATGAGGCATATTCATCTTTTTCTAATCCACCTACACCAACAAACAGCGAGTATAATCCACCTTCACTTACTTTTTTACGCCGTCTAATTGGCCAAAAAGCGGCCAAAAGGAAGGAGAAAGAAAAGCTTGTAGAAAATTCTAACCCCAAAGTTAAATTTAATACATTGAAAGATGGTTTCGACAACAAATTGGAATTGATGTCAGTGTTTGCAAGTGATTATGCACGCATTGAGGGTGAAAAGGTTGAGATAGAGAGAAAAAAAGTTGAAGGAGTATTAAATGAAATTTTGTTACTTCCAAATTAGATGGTATGGATGTGAATGCTCTTAATTTCTTACAACATCATCATTTGTGTCTAACATTCATGAGCTTTAAAAAAAATTACATAAACCTGGCTAAAAAAATTATTCTGGACTTTTTTTTACAAAATGATGATGTAATATACTAAATATATTTGATGTATTAGGGGTGCGTTTCGAGATACATCTCCAAAATTTAAGAATATTTTTTTATTTTCACAGGATATACTAGTAATTCATATGATGTATTAAAAAATTCTCAATAAAGATGCAAGCTCTAACGTGTATCTCGACATGTTTTGAAATGTCAATATGATTTTCTATGCTTTTAGGGCCCGTTTGTTTTGACTTTTTTTTAAAATGATTTTTATAGTGTAACATAATTTTGTAGAAAAAATTTTTACAAAGAAACTTTTCATAAAAACTTCAAATGAAAATTTGGTTTGAATAGTTATTCTTAAAATGTTATTTTAGGTATTTCATTATTTTATCGAAACTTTTTTTAGATATCAAAATTTCAAAAAATCACTTAATTTTGAAGCTATTTCAAATAGTTTTTCATGAAAATCATTTTTGAAATACAATTTTTTTGAAAAAATTGTAATTTTAACTATGTTTTGGTCTTCAATAATGTATATTAATGTTATAGAATATCAAAATTAGTCTTTTAATTTATAAAAAACAAATTAAAAAAAACTTGTAATATTTTGAAAAACGTTTTTGTAGAATCCATTTTCAAAAATACAAAGAAAAAAATCTATTTTTTTAAAGCTGAAACAAATTGGCCCTTAGTATTATCAAATTAAGCTATTTTTAATAAATGTGAATTCTCCTCTATATAACATTTTGCCCTTGCTAACTTAGGCTTATCTCTTACTGATACTTCTTATTTTAATACTCTCCTTTTTTTTTATTAGGGCAGATTTTGTAAAGAATATGCTAGATTTGCCTTTAGGTTCGGTTAATGGTGTGAGGGTTTGGTATTGTCCCCCCTCTTTTTGTACTCCATTTTTCTATTTTAATATTATTACCTTATTTAAAAAAAACATTCTGCAATTATATTTAAAAAACATATATTAAGTAAGAAATATACTAATAAAATCAAACAAAAAATTCAAAATAATCAAACAAAAAATTCTTCTTAAAAGAGTTATAATCATAAACTAATGGTTAACAGACACTCGAATTTAACTTATCCTTTTCTTAAAGGAATAGAAAGAGATATGTATTAAGAAATACACTAATAAAATCAAGGTATTCTTTGAGGGAAGAAACAAAAGCAAAAAGAATTTATTAGGACAACGTTTATTTTAATGCACTACTTGTTTGTATTTTAACAAAAAGAATACACATATACTATTGTTTCTTTTTAGGTCATATTTCAGCCATGCAATGAAAAGGACAATTTTTGTCACCAAGCAGTAGTACTTGAAACGTTTTCCCACTATTTACCAATAAAAAGGTCTTAATCCATAGCTAAATTAGTGTTTATTTTGTCTTCTAAAGGCTCAACAAGGAGAAAAAATATACCATAAAAAGGGTTAATATGGAGTAGTGAGTTGGAGCACAAAAGTTATGTTCTAGAGGTTTATTTTCAGCCAAGTCAATGACCCAGTGCACGCCTAATAGACCAACATTCATCAACTAAGATTTCTTTAATTGCCTTTTCACATGCTTATAAATATTGTGAGGTCAGAATTAGATAATGTAATCATCGCCAATTACCACAACTTAATATTAATAAATCATAAGATCTACCCTTTTCTAAGAGATACTTAAATTTATGGTGAGTGTTAGAAAGATGGATTATTGTACATGATATAAAATTTGGCAAAGTTAAATTGTAGTTAAATCGAGCATCATAAATATTTATTAGGTGTAAATATGTTTGAGGTCCTCATAAATATTTCAAATTTAGTTTTTAATCTTGTAAAATAGTTTTTTTAAAGAAGGGTTCTCTTAAAATTTTTCATCCATATTTTTGTCACTAATATTAAAACTGTCGCTAATTCAGTCGCTAAGTAAAAAATCGTCACTAAAATCGTTTCTAATTTTGTCGCTAAGTTGTAAAATTCGTTGCTAAATTGCAGGAATGACCAAAAGTGTGGATGCAAAAATTTAGGAGGACCATTCTTTGAAGGAAATGTTTTATGCGACTAAAAATAAAATTTAAAATATTTATGAGGACCACAAACATATTTAACCCTATTTATTATAATTAAATCGTGGCAAAATATGACCCCTATTTTACTTTGTCACAGTTAAACTGTAACTAACCAACACATAGTATAAATGACCTTATGTAATCGCTAAAAATATAAATGCTTGACAACCCATAGTATATAAGGGTTGTTAGAGGCTTTCGGGTTGTTAGGGTATTGAGAGTTAGGTCACATGAGTTAAGATGTTACAATATTTGTGTATTTCTCAGTGTTTTTTGTTGTCATTCAGTATTATGATATTCATGTATTGATAGTCACATGGGTCTAAACCGAGTCTCACTAGAATATAACAACCACTACACAATTCCTTAAGCACGAAGGCTCATAGAGGCCGAAATATTTTAACCCTTGACTCATCTTTGGACTGTCCTAAGGGGCCTCGCCAAGGCTTTACTTTAGCATTCTGGTCTTGAATTTTCAAATGATTTCTATATGGGTAAGGATTTGCTGAAACCCCCCCCCCCTAATGAGACTTAGTTAATCCTCTCATGCAAGACTTAATTGAGTCCCTTAGGTGAGACTTAGTTGAGTTTCTCACGTGAGACTTCAAATGTGAGGCGTCACCTTGTATATGGTTAGGCATATGGCATGTATCCAGGTGTTAGAGATGCAACCCATATGTCAGCTGTGGAAATTTGAACGTCAACTAATGAAAGAATTTGAAAGTTAGTCATTTGAGAGAGATTGCAGTACCAATTGGGCAAAACATGTGTTGCCTTAAATACAATTAATGATGACCTTTATTTGGAACTCAAGTTTGGGATTTCTCCCTACATGTTATGTGTGCTATCTCTTTTAGGTCTAGCAAGTCCTTATTTATAGACTCTTGCAGTATGGGATTGGACTCTTCAATCAGGTCTAGTCTTCACGTTTTAAATCGGCTGCAAGATCTTCATATAAAAATAGGAACAAATCTTTTGTAGTTTCCTAAAAACTCTCAAAGATCATTTTTATGAAATCCAATTAAATCTGAACTTTCTCCTAATAAATTTCCTTAACCTGCGCATAATGATGAGGTATATCTAAAAGATTCTCATTAAATAAAACCAAATCTGTCAAGAGATATAAAATAGCAGCGCCTGTTGTACCAGACAAAGATGTCATGACATTATCTTTGACATCTGTCTGAAAATCACATAACAGCAGCACCTGCTGTACCAGACCAAGATGTCATGACATTATCTTCGACATCTGTCTGAAAATCACATAACAGCAGCACCTATTGTACCAGACCAAGATGTCATGACATTGTCTTCGACATCTGTCTGAAAATCACATAACAGCAGCGCCTGTTGTACCAGACCAAGATGTCATGACATCTGTCGTGACAGTAATACTGTCATAACAGTTGATGAAGATGCTTCAACATCTTGCTCGATATCTTGCCAAGTATTATAACCACATCTATACTGATGTCTGAGTAACCATGTCAGGACATCTTACCCAACATCTTGCTGTAAACTTGTTTTAACTAAAATGCAGCCAATTAAATACCTAACATTTTGGAATGTCGATAGGGAGTTGTTTCACTTTTACATTATAGATTTTGACCTAGGGGTCTTTTCTATGAACATTAATGTTTCTTTGTTTCTTATCATGAGTAAATGGAGAAAGGTGATAACCACGTTAAAATGTAGGAATTTGCATCCTTGTATTATGGCGAGGAAATCATGGCAGCCTTTCAGTGATAAATTGGGTTTTCTAGTACGGGACATGAAGAAGACGTGATCTTGGAACCCTGTTTCAAATGGGAGAGATCCAACATGGCCACCGTGGGCGGTTTTATTGTTCCAAACTTATATTTCCATCTTCCTGTTATTTATGATTTAGGGGTCCTAATCCCATTCACAGAGTTTAAGGACGAAGTCCTGTCAACCACCAATGTCACCCCTTCCGAGATCACAACCAACATTTGGGGTATTATGAGGGCCTTTAAAATTCGGTGTTGTCGGCTGCAGGGTACTCTTACTATTGGAATATTCTTCTCTTTATTTAGTGTCAAACCAACCCCTACAAGCGGCTTGATGACTTTGTTCAGCCTTTGGGGGAGAAATCTAATGGCGCCCTACTCCAATACCTTTCCTGATTAGAAGGATAAGTTTGTTAAAGTCAAGGGTAAATAATGCACTTAGATGGTTACAATTGGGGAGACAAGTTCCCCCGCTTTCCATTATCTTGGACAAGTGATTCAAATATTCCCAAGGACTCTCTTCTAATGATCTTACCCTCTTTGAATGGGAGGATGTTCAATAATTTTTAGGCTTCCAGTTCATGTGCTCACGTACGTTGATCTCATTATATCTAAGGGACGATAGCAGGATAGAAGAATATTTAGGTGAGCTTATTATTGGATAACTTTCCTATTTGATATTGTTCCTTGAATATGTTATTAACTTTTTTCTTTCTATCCTTTTCCCTGGAAACATGTAAGCAAACCCTTTAGCTAAGAGAAAGAATGTATAGCAAGGAGGAAGACTGAAGCTCGACCACCCCTCTTCCTTCACTACCGCTTGACCGATCAGATTTTAAGGAAGACTTCAAAGCGTATCAAGGATCGTCTTGTCTTTGATGAACATCCCTCCAAGATTCTTATGCAAGGGGACATTTTTTCTCAAGGTCCTGGGGAAAGACAGTTAACATTCACTTAAGATGGTAGAGATGGCAGCGATACCTGACTAATTAGGGATGATTCCTGCCCTTTCACATCCCTTTGAAGGGATGCTCTATTTGATGTCGTCAATTTAATTGACATTTGCTTCCTCTTCCCCAAGAATTTTCCATCAGATTATAAGGAACTTCATAATAGATCATCTAAGGAGTTTTCCAATGTGGAAGAGGCACACTTGTTAAGAATTCTCCTGATCAGGCGGGTTCAACTAGAGAAGCATGTCAAATCTATTGAAGACCTAAAGTCCAAACTCACAAAGGCTCAGGAAGTTATTGTTCAACGCCTAGAGAAAATAAAGATCTTGGTGCAAGAGAGAGATAATTTGAAGGTCTTACTTAAGACATTGACATTAGAGGCTCGAACTCAAGTTTCTTCCCCCACCAGACTAATGGATCTTTGAATTAGGCCCTTAGTTCTATCAAGAAGCTTAAGGAAGAAATATGTATCCTCAAAGATAACTTCGTAGAGACTCTTGATCTATACTTCCGACATGCGAAGTAAAAGTTGTCTTTCTTTATCTAGGACTGGACTTAAGCAGGATAGATTTATTTAAGGTGGTTTGGGTATGCCAGCTAGTGGATGGCGAGTATGTCTATCCCATTGACGAAATTGTAATAGATGGAACCCAAGCTGGCAACACACTTGGCCTCAACAATCCTCTAGAGGAATGATGATTTCAAGGTCTCACCCTTATCTTTTTGACATTTTTCGTAATCCATTGCTCATCTTTAGGTATCTAATAAATAATATTCCCGTAACTTTTATATGTATATTACCTTGTAGAGAATATATAAATGTTTATTTTTGGGGGAGAATGTCTTCTTCTGGAGATGTCCTTATTATTCCATAGGTGTCATGGGGTTTCCCTCAAGTGGCTCTGCTTGCTGTGTAGGCTCCTTTATGGGTATTCAATATACTCGCCACGAAGGGCAGAAATGGTTCCTTCATGAGGATGTAGCATCTAATCCTCTCGAGGAGCGATAAGGACTCCTTCATGAGGATCCAGCACGTAATTACCTCGAGGGGCAGAAATTATTTCTTTGCAAGGATCCAATGTGTAATCTCCTTGAGGGGCAGAAAGGATTCATACATAAGGATTTAACATGTATTACCTCAAGGGGCGATAAAGATTCTTACATGAGGATCCAACATGTAATCACTTTGATGGGATGGTAAGGATTTCTTATTGAGGTTCCATTATTTTATCGCCTCGAATAGCACAAAGGATTCTTAGATGAGGATCCAACATGTAATATTTTTTAGGGGTGTCAAATATTACTATGTGAGAATTTAGCATGTAATTGCCTCGATGGGTAGCAAGGATTTCTTCATGAGGATCCAACATGTAATTGCCTTGTGGGGTGGCAAGGATTTTTACATCTGGATCCAACATATAATCCCCTCGAGGGGAGACAGGAATTCCTACATGAAGATCATGCATGTAATCACCTCGAGGGACGACAAGGATTCCTATGTGAGGATCCAATATGTAATCATCTCGAGGGGCGATAAAAATTCCTAGACGAGGATCCAACATGTAATATCCTCGATGGACGACAAGGATTCCTACGTAAGGATCCATCATGTAATCACCACGAAGGGTGGCAAGGATTCCTACATGATGATCCAACATGTAATCGCCTCGAGGGGCGGAAATGATTCCTACATGAGGATCTAACATGTTATCTCCGGGAGGAACGATAAGGATTCCTACGATAAGATCCAACTTGTAATTGCATCTAGGGAAAACAAAGACTCCTTCATGAGGATCCATCATGTAATCTCCTCGAGAGGCGAAAAGAACTCCTACATGAGGATCTAACATGTAATTGCCATGAAGCGCAGAAAGGATTCCTACGTGAGGATCCAACATGTATTCTCCTCGAGGATCCACAAGGATTTCTACATAAAGATCCAACATGTAACTGTCTAGAAGGGCATGAGGATTTCTATATAAGGATCTAGCATGTAATCTCCCTGAAGGGCGGCAAGAATTCCTACATGAGGATCCAACATGTAATATTCTCGAGGGGTGACCTGGATAACATTCTCTTGCTCCAATATGACTTGCATGTAAATCAACAATAATCCAAATGCTTACATAAGTCATGTGATGGTCTCAATATAAACCATGTCTCACCTTAATAACACATGAAAATAGTACCCTCGCGAATACGTCATTGTTCATACAAAAATGATTGATAATATAACTTTCCTAAAACATACATCAAATAAACTAAACTAAATTAGATCCTCTACTTTGTTCATTGCTTCTTGGTGGAGGATCTTCCTCGCCATATTTTATATTCTCCTATTCTAGAACGGCGAGGCCTTCTTCCGTGGGTGTTTCTCCTGAAGGTTTCGCCTTCATGTCTATGATGTTCATAATTATTATTTTAACTTTATTTAGCTTCAAGCTCTCCATATAACATTTTCTAGGGATCTCCTGGTCCCCCCTATATAACGCCCATTCTCCCATCTGGGAGAGAATGAAGGAATTTAAGAGAGGTTTTTCAAAAATTGATCCTCTTAGTGGAATAATCCCAATGAATGAATCTTGATTAAATCATTAATCACAAATCAAATACCAAAATAAATATTCAAGGAATACCTCTTGAATTATGTTTTATCTTTAATCATGAATGACGGAAGATATTGACATCTCTATGTAGTCCACGCGAGCACAAAATGAAACACGGTGCTAGCTGTCTTCTGAGAAAATTGACAATTAGGATTAGTAAGGAAAAAAACTTATCTATTTATAGAGAACTATTAAAACCCTAATGCTCTTATTTTGGACTTTTCCAAAATAAGTCCATTCTTATTTAATTAAGTTATTGTAATTAAATAAATTAATATTATTATATTTAACTAAACTCTTTTAATTAAATAAAATAAAATATTAAATAAATTAAATCATATTTAATTTAATTAACTGTCAATTCTCATTTATTCAATTAAATCATATTTAATCAAATAAATTATATTTGTGTTAATTTATTAGATAATTTAATTAATATCTAATTAAATTAGTTCTTATTTAATTTAATCATTTGTTTCATTGTCAATACTTTATGCGTGAGACTGTAGGTTCTCGTTACATTGACAATAATATTGAATCACATATCTAATGCATGGTCACTGCTACCCAAGTAACGAGAATGCCATGTGATATGACATAACTTTTCTATAATGATGATCATGTGTACATTTACCTTTTTCCCATTATATTTATATTGAACACAAATCATAGAATGTGTCACACTTGTATAGTCTAATATTATATTTTTTGATCCCAGAGTATACTTGATAATAACAAATAAGCCAAATCAGTCATATTGACTTATTTGAGCATGTCCATGCACTTTACAGTCATACTCGATCAAGGGGCCCATAGATATTACTCCTGTTTAGGTCACTCATGTCCATCAACATGATTTGTAGAGTACCCATTAATCATCTTTATGGTTATTTTGTTACAGATAACTTTTGATTAGAAATAAAGTACTCGACTCCACATCTATAGTCCATAGTGGTTTCAGGTCGAATGGTAGTATACACCAGTATAAGTATAAGAATAACTGATGACACTTACATAACAAACTATGCAGTATTCTCATGGTGGGTCAATCCAGTATAAATATTACTCCTAATATTTATACATATGTGAAGACTTGATATCTCATATCTATGAACCGTGAGATACGGTCATCAGTCTACTCACATAATAGTTTCTATACATCATTGTTGTCCTATGTGACAATAAATCTTGACTACGAATACTTTAATAATAACGTCCTTATTTTTAATAATGTCTCACGATTAAGGCACACTTAATGGATCATTAAACAGACTACTTGCTATAAAGGACTTTGTTATGTCATATACAAATAACATATTAAATACAATGTCTGATTATATGTGTGTGTGTGTGTGTGTGTGGTGTGTGTATATATATATATATATATATATATATATATATATATATATATATATATATATATATATATATATAATCATATTATATGATGAAGGCCCATCAATGACTAAATATCTTACCTTGACCTGCTTGGTGTTTTCCTTCGTCCCAAAAATAGTCTTCAATGTTATATAACGCTTCACCTGCACCAGCTCACCCAAAAACCTTTCTAAAGATCCCTGAAAGGTTTTGAGATTGTCCAAATCTATGTGAAACCTCTCAAATGCATCCTAGTAGAAGATGTATGCGGAGATCCCTTGATTAATTAGGACTTTCTTGATTTCCCATTCCACAAATCAAACAGTAATCACCATAGGGTCATCGATGTGCAGGTGGGTGCTGACTGCAACCTCTTAAAATAAGGTAATCTGGGTCCCTTGAGCGGCGGGCTTGCCTTCTTTGAAATCAACGAAAGGAATGACGACGTTTAGAATTGGGAAGATATATCTTTTCTGGGAGAACCTAGTTTCTCCGCATCTGAAGAATCCTCCTTGATGGTGTTGAGTGTGTGGTTGACAGTCGTACCGACCTCCTTCCCACTTGGCTCTTTTCTTTGGATGGCTCTGGGACTCTCGGGGATATCTCACCCCTAGTAACCAGATCCTCATTCTCTTTCAATGGGGCTACGTTTAACATATTTCTTTAACTTTTCTTCCTAGATTAGGCATTCTTTCACCTTTTTGAGCTACAGAAAGTCCTCTATGTGGTGCCCTTGAACTTATGGAACTTACATTAAGTGTTAGGCTCTGGTCCCACGATGTTCGCCTTCGGTGTTAGTGGTTGATGGATGTTATGCATGTAAAAGACTTCACATCATATTTTTTTCAGCGAGTGTTCAGAGGCGTGAGGCTCTCCACGGGGTTTCTACTTTGCTTAAAGGTGGTTTTGTCTCTCATAGGAGATATATAATGGTTCCTCTATGAGTTGTTCGCACCAGGGGTGCGCTCTTTTGCATCATGAACCTTCTTCTCAGCATTTCTCTCTTTGCCCTTGACGTACCATTATTCTTGGGTTATTAACTCCTTTATAGATGTTACATGCCTTTGGATGATGGATTCATTGAAGTGTCCTGCTCTGAGTCCATTCTGAAATGCTCCTACGAACATTTCCTAGTTTAGATGGACTATCTTGAGTCCATTCTGAGATACTCCTTCAATGTCTCTGATGACCCCTAACGTATATTGAACAGACTGGTGGTGGTCTTGTTTCGATGCCTTCTTGCAACAAATGGGTGGACTAGCTTCTTCACTAAGTCTTGATAGTTGGTGACAGGGAGCCTGTGGAGGCCCATATACCCCCCTCAAGTTTTCTTCCATAAAGGTGTCGGAAAAGAGCTTGCACTTTACAGAGTCAGGTGCCCCAATAATGTCCATATGAGTGTTAATGGAGTTCACATGCTCATTGGATCATTGCACGCATTGAACTTTGCTAATAATGGAGGCTTAAAGTTCTATGGGATGGGCACCTCCCATATCTCGTTTGATAGAGGTTGGGGATCTAGTATTTCCAGTTTATCCACCATATCAGTTTCTTGTTGGCGCTGCTGAATATGAAGAACGTTATCCTCCATGGTTTGGTTCTTGCGATGAAGGTCGTTCATAGCAGCGCACATCTCTGCTATGACACTTTCCTCACCATCACATTTCTTACCTAGTTGGGGTAGTTGTCTTCTTGTTCACCATGATATGTGATGAGTGCGAAGACAATACCATGGTTGAATGCTGTGAGGGTGGCCCAAGTCAGTTTTACTGGGGGCCACGGTGGGCGCCAATTTTACTTGATAAATGTACAAATGCTTGACAACCCCTAGTGGATAAGGGTTTTTAGAGGCTTTAGGGTTTTTAGTGTGGAAACATGTGCTAGGTATAATCAGGAAGTGATCAAAATTCATGGATAAGCAAGAAATGCTTAGCCCTGATAATGTCATGGTTTTGATTATGACAACACCTGAAGCTGTAACAACTCTTGAAGTGGTTATGATGACAATAACTTATAAAAACAAGCAAGTACTAAAGCTAGTTCAAGCGGTCAAAGATGCACAAGATAGTTGATCGGGCTATTCCTTCAAATCAAGCTAAAGAATTAAGGTTTATAATCACTGAAGATATCTCTACTATCGGTTGGTGGTGACTAACTTGAAAATATCTTAAAACACTAGTAGATTCAAGTGAATTGCTTATTTGATTGGCATATCCAACAAAAGAACTTGAAGCTTCAGAGTGTGGAAGAGGGGAAGTGTGAAAGTTTATCTCATCATATTCGAATAGAAATCAATGTTTTGTAAAAACACAAAGACGTTTTTGTAAGTATCAACTTTAATCGAGTCAAGACGACTACCCTCACATATATAAAAAGGAGGCTTAAGATAAGTTTAACCATCCAATCATAACTCTAAAACTCGATCATAGCATTTCATTATCATAATTCTACATTACCCATCATAGCACTTCATTATCATAATTCTACATTATCCATTTATACATAATTTGGACTTTGTCCATAACACTCTATTAGCACTACTAATACGGTTCATTCTCTTTCATTTAACAAGAACGATTTTAATCTAGTTTTAACTTATGCGGAAAAAAAAAGTTGATTAATTAAATAAAATTGTTGTCTTTATTTAATATATTTTAATCTTATTTTATTCTAGTTTTTAGACTTTGTTTGAGAGTTTGAAAGAAAAATGGAGAGGGCTCCCGAAATCAATTTTTAAAAAGAAATAAAGAAATCTTTGATATTTTTTGAAAAAAAAAATTATTTAAAATGATAAAAGAGCACTTATCATTAACATATTTTCAATTTTTGAAATATTATAACATATATTATATTTGAATGATTTGTCTAAACTCTTCAAAACCCTCCAAACGTCTCCTTTAATACAATTTTTTAGTTGCCAAATTAAAAAAATTTTAATTTATGAATAAAAATAAGTTTTCTAAAACCTTTCTCACATAAATCTTTCTATTCTTTTTACTCAATTCTTTTCTCTCTTTTTTTCAAAATCTTGTACCTTCCTCCAAAACTTAAGTATCCACCAAAACTTGTACCTTCCTCTATAAAGATCTCCGGTCCGAAAGACGTGCCGCCGAAGGCTTGCGTTGTCTCGTATCCACCAACTCAAATGGGAGGAACAATCATTGCTTCCTAGAAATAGTAGATATTTTCCATCTCCAACATAGTAGTATGAACCAAATTCAAAATCGGTGGAAAATTTTCGTTTCCCCTTTCTTTGACCCTCTTTTCTTTACTAGTACATGCTTTTCAATCTAATGAAGATTTGGTGTTTCGCAAAGTTTTCAACAAAGGACTATTAACTATTATTACCATGCATGAATATTGCCGTCGGCCAAAAAATATTTGGGCAAAAAATGCATCCACTTTCTTTCTTTAACTCAGTGTAACATATCATCATCACCTTAACAGAACTAATTTAACAGACAAACTATTTTAATTAATTTGACGTTAACTTATTTAGGGGAACAATTTGATATTTATTATATTTAAATTCTTAAATTACTAACCACATAGTTTCAAGATTCAAAGAGATAGTTCACTCTTTTTTTATTGTATTGATAAAATTGAATACAGTTATCTACTTCCTCTGATTCATTTGTAATAAAAAAATATTCATGTTTAATTTATGTATTGTTCCCAAATTTCAAATGTTTGATTAAATAGTATTTTTTCAATTTAGTCTTTTAATTTTTAATTATTTTACGGTTACATTAATTATGAGACCTCGCGTAAATAAATAAATGAGCTTAAATTTATTTATATCTTTTGTCCCTTATTTTTCTAATAAAATTGACGTATTAGACTATAGTTTAATAGACATCTAAATTTGTTTAGGTTTAAGTTTTCTTTTAGAGAAGTGATATTTGTACTATTATTTTTAGATGTACATTCAAAATTGAGTGCCAAGTGTCTCTTTGTAAATTTATGATATATTAATGTATTTTGAAATTTGTGCAAATATATGCGATCAAAAATTGGTATATTGTGTAAAATACGGTGTTAATTTTCTGGTGTTCACAGCAAAGAAAAAAATTACAATAAAGAGTACAAGGGATAATCATCCCAAATACAACTAAACCACCAACCATAAGAAAAATTAACTACCATCAAATAAACATAAGTTTGGATCTACCCAACAATATTCTCACCGCAACTCACTTGATCCTTGCATCTAGCCAAAATCCACTCTCAAGACATCACTTTGCTCTTAGTAAGGATTTCTTTCACTCATAATGAATCCGTTTGTTTTGTCTTTTTTTTAAAAATGATTTTTTATAGTGTAACAAAATTTTGTGGAAAGAAAATTTACAAATAAACTTTTCATAAAAGTTTCAAATGAAAATTTAGTTTGAATAGTTATTTTTAAAATATTATTTTAGATATATCAACATTTTATCGAAAAAAAAATTGGATATCAAAATTTCAAAAAATCACTTAATTTTGAAGCTATTTTAAATAGTTTTTCATAAATATCATTTTTGAGATACAATTTTTTTCAAAAATTAAGATTTTGACTATGTTTTAATCTTCAATAATGTATGTTTATGTTGTATGATATCAAAATTAGTCTTGGAACTTAAAAAAAATTAATATAAAAAAACTTGTAATATTTTGAAAAACGATTTTACAAAATCCATTTTTGAAAATACAAAGAAAAAAATCCATTTTTTAAAAAAGTAAAACAAACAGGCCTTATATTCCTCCCTTAAATAAAATGATATTCCTACCAAATCAAATAGTCCAACAAACAGAAACCAACAACAAAGAGGATAACTTTAACTCACCACCACCATTGAACTTGGAACAAAAAGGTCAAAGTGCTTTGCAACCTGTTATGTTGTTGAACTAGATTTGATAGGAAAATCGATGGTTGCGATGAACAACAGTGGACAATGTTTATGATGCGGTGAGGGAGGGATTGACTTGTAAGGTTAACATTCCAACGCTCAAGTCAGTATGTGAAAGAAAAATGTGAAAAATTTGAATTTGAAATTGTGTAACTGAATAGTTTGCGCATATCCTTTATATAGTGAGGTGGTTATAACAATCAGTTATTTGTTAGGTGTATGATGCGAAGAGTCGTTGGATGTATCTTGACTTGGATTGTGTGTACTCTTCCATAGGGTAGTTCATTTGTGCTGTGAATACCTCATGTGGGTTATGGTTTCCTCTGAGTGGTCGACCAATGGCCAATTCGATCAGCTCGAAATAGTTTCCCCCAAACTCTTGCTTCTGTGTAGCAAAAAAAAAGTTTGTCATATATTCCTCGCCTGCCGACCACTCATTCAACTGTTCTAGAAAGTCAAGGGAATTCGGGCTTTTAATGCTTCATACTTTAAATGTCATTTCGGATGTATCCTCATAATGAATCTTGGGAACCGATACACTTAAGTGTTGCTTGTAAGTGGCTTGATGCGTCGACAGGATCTATTATGCTATCACATGACTTTTGAAGTTACACTTTCTCATTTCTTAGAGGTGTCTTTCCTATTTTACAGTTATTTCCTTTCCTTCTATGTATTCTAGAGAAAATAGTATCTACCATGAGTCAAAAATCCAAAGAAGATGTTCGTGCTTTGTGGGCTGATTTTGTTTGTTCTTCAATTGTTTCTATCTTCGCCTGATAATCTTGATGGGGATTTTCTTTACATTGGCCTATCTTCGAATTGGGGTCTCTTGACCACTAGTAAAAATGAAAGAATCTACAACAAGTATATTGACTGTGTCATCCCTTTCTATGAGTGCATTTTCTCGATCCTGGGTCTTTGACTGCCATTCAATGGCTTCGAAATAGAAGTTCTTAAGCACTTGATCGTTGCTCTGCTGCAGCTTCATCATGCGAGTAGGGCATATGTGAAAGTATTTTAGTATTGGTACAAATATTTGGATGGGTGTTGGTTGCAGAATAGGGCAAGCAAGCAAAAATATTTATTATCGGAAAGAATTCCCTCCGGGATTTATGTCGTGTCCACAGAGATCGGTTCGATGGAAAGAATGTCGTTCGACAGTCTCTCGCGTTTATGAGTTTGGTTTTAAATGGTTTAAAGCATTAAAAACGGAAAAGTAAACATTAAAACATAAAACAAATTCATTCTTCAGCAACAAGAAACTTATCAAGCATACATATAACCCACTCGTCACAAACATAAATTTACCGACCAATTATACTCCACCTGCAATACTCGTCAAAATCATCCAGCATCGCTCACAACAAAGGTTATGTCTAACGCACAGTTGAGAGAGCAACCGTATTACTCTCGTCGACGCTCTCGCGCACGACGCCTCGAAACACGGAAGACATTAAGTTCCGACACCATAAAGATTATGATCTAAATCTATCTCTAGAGTCTAGACAATAGATATTCATCCCTAATCAAGATTCATGATGGTTATCTCTAACACAACACAAATCCAAACATAAATGCAAAAAGATCAAGGAAAACATCGATAATGATTTGTAAAGCAGATTTTATACAATATTATGATCAACAAAGATACAAATGTTCAGAGTAACTATACAAACACCCAACAAGAAAGAATACACAAAGAGGAAGAGAAATGAACCAAACACTTCACGGATTGTCGGAGCCGATCGATGAGAAATCCACCTCGGATCATCCGCATGCAAGCTTCCATGATGTTTTCAAAGCTAATCTACTGAAAAAATGAAGTTTGATGGAGTTGGAGCAAGAATCCCCAAAACCATAACCTAAAAAATGCTGAAAAATGAAGTTTATAGGCAAAATTTGCTGCCCAAGTTCGCACTGCGAACCCCCGTTCGCATTGCGAACATATGACGCCTTAACTTCCTCTAAAATGGTGTTTTTCATGCTTCCAGGCACTTTTTATTCGCCCTGGGTTCGCAGTGCGAACTCGCTAGCGAGTGCTCGCCACGGGGGTTCGCAGTGCGAACATGACAGTAAACCAGAACTTGTTTTGATCATAACTCTTGAACCGTAACTCCGATTGACGCACGGTTTGAAGCGTTGGAAAGTTTATTCAATGCTCTTTATGAATATGGAAAAATACCATTGCTGGAACACCTGTAAAAATAAATGAAAATCAATTAATCTCATTGATATTTACACCGTACCGCACTATACACCGAAAACGTAAAGTAAACGTATTTACGAACAAAGCGGGGTTTATTCAACCAATTTTAACACAAAGTAATGATAAGTGCAACAAAACTTATATACAAAAATAGGTACATTTTGCACTTATCAAACTCTCCCCAACTTACATAATTGTTTGTCCACAAACAAGAATCAAACAAACTTGAAAATGCACAAGTAATATCCAAAGAATGAAGAATCAACAGGTTTTGAAAAACGGAAACGAATGAATGGTTCAAATGAAAACGGTACACACAAAAAGTAAATACTTACCACTAAACTACAACGATAACATAGTCACGAAACAAAAGCAAAGTACAAAAGTCATGCCAAAAATTCTAAAACAACACAAGTTCAAATGTGAATCACACCTAGCAAAAACAATCATCGGTAGATGAAAAACATAAAATGAGGTTCTTTTCACTCACACAACAATCTTGCAAACAAAAGACTAAATTATGCATTCATCCAACAATTCACATTGAAAACATAAAAGCAAGAATCACAAGGACTTTCAAGGTTGTAGCGTGGTCGGGTAAACAAACAAGGGGCAATTTTTAAAGGTAATTGAAACAAAAACTTGCCTAAACCTAAGGGAGTGAAAACTCACAAAGATTCACACACAAAATTTCAACCAACTTCTTCCAAAATCCCACGTGCTACACAACACACAATACTTATTTAGCACAATTATTGAAACTCTTTTTGTTTCTTTTTTCAAGGATTTTTCTTTTTCTTCTTTTTTTCTTTCTTTTTCTCTTACACAAATTTTTCTCTTTTTTCTTTTCTTTTTCAATCCTCATAGAATCCAACCAATGAGTATAAAATCATCATCTCCCCAACTTGAATTCAACCGCACCATCATATGAATACTCCCTACTTTCTAAGGCAAGGAAAAAATCCATACAACAACACAAAATTGAGGTCCAAGAAAAAACAAAATCCATTTAAAAATAAGTGAATTAAATACTCATAGACAAGCATTAAGTTCAAATAGAAACAAGGATCAAAAAGCTCAAAGGGGTTACGAATTCTCACACACTCACAAGGTGAATTGACTATTTGGCTAAGGTGGTTGTGCTTAAAATGAAACAATTGCCTTGATCCTTTTCATGCATTCATATAATCAACACAAACAAAATATTCAACATAATAAAATCCAGTTAGAACAAGAATGTTGGTTCTCCGCGCATATATGAACAATAGAAGGCCACCTCACAAAAAGGTTAGGAACTAAAGTGATTCACAATAGAACAAGTATACAAAAGAATGGATGGCATGGAAGTTTGTAAAATGCCTACGTATCATGAATATTCTAAAGTATAGAAAGCGATAAATACATACCTCAGACGTGTACAAAACTTAACAAAATCATTACCATACATCTGCAAGTTGAAACGAACCAACTTGGAAAATCACAAAAGCATCCTCAAATAAGTCAATCAAAATCTGTGAGCAAACAACAACCAAAAACATTCGAAAAGAAAAACTATAAAACATGCTTGTTTTATGTCGTAAGCTCGACGCCTTTACAGTGCTTAATTAGAAACTTCCTTCATTCATGCCATGGTGATGTCTCACCGCGCAACCAAAAGCAAGCGTCTTAACCAAACACTTAAACAAACGTTACGGGAACAAAATGTATACAACACTTGAACAAACATAATGGAAATAGACAATATATACGATATATACAAAACTCAAAAACAAAGAAACTATCGCAATGCGATTCAATATCAAAACCAATCCCCGGCAACGACGCCATTTTGTTGAATGCAGAATAGGGCAAGCAAGCAAAAATATTTATTATCGGAAAGAATTCCCTCCGGGATTTATGTCGTGTCCACAGAGATCGATTCGAGGGAAAGAATGTCGTTCGACAGTCTCTCGCGTTTATGAGTTTGGTTTTAAATGGTTTAAAGCATAAAAACGGAAAAGTAAACATTAAAACATAAAACAAATTCATTCTTCAGCAACAAGAAACTTATCAAGCATACATATAACCCACTCGTCACAAACATAAATTTACCGACCAATTATACTCCACCTGCAATACTCGTCAAAATCATCCAGCATCGCTCACAACAAAGGTTATGTCTAACGCACAGTTGAGAGAGCAACCGTATTACTCTCGTCGACGCTCTCGCGCACGACGCCTCAAAACACGGAAGACATTAAGTCGACACCATAAAGATTATGATCTAAATCTATCTCTAGAGTCTAGACAATAGATATCCATCCCTAATCAAGATTCATGATGGTTATCTCTAACACAACACAAATCCAAACATAAATGCAAAAAGATCAAGGAAAACATCGATAATGATTTGTAAAGCAGATTTTATACAATATCATGATCAACAAAGATACAAATGTTCAGAGTAACTATACAAACACCCAACAAGAAAGAATACACAAAGAGGAAGAGAAATGAACCAAACATTTCACAGATTGTCGGAGCCGATCGATGAGAAATCCTCCTCGGATCATCCGTATGCAAGCTTCCATGATGTTTTCTAAGCTAATCTACTGAAAAAATGAAGTTTGATGGAGTTGGAGCAAGAATCCCCAAAACCATAACCTAAAAAATGCTGAAAAATGAAGTTTATAGGCAAAATTTGCTGCCCAGGTTCGCACTGCGAACATATGCCGCCTTAAATTCCTCCAAAATAGTGTTTTTCATGCTTCTAGGCACTTTTTATTCATCCCGGGTTCGCAGTGCGAACTCGCTAGCGAGTGCTCGCCACTGGGGTTCGCAGTGCGAACATGACAGTAAACCAGAACTTGTTTTGATCATAACTCTTGAACCGTAACTCCGATTGACGCACGGTTTGAAGCGTTGGAAAGCTTATTCAATGCTCTTTATGAATATGGAAAAATCCCATTGCTAGAATACCTGTAAAAATAAATGAAAATCAATTAAACTCAATGATATTTACACGGTACCGCACTATTGTCGCTCCCGGGATTTTCATCCAAGTACAAACGCGAGAGTGGCGCGGAAAAACAGAGTCGCCAGCCGTGTAAATTTATCCCAAGAGAGGGAAAGGGAACACCGCATAAACCTGAGGAAGAGGGAAAGGAATGGTCATCGCAATCATAACCTGGGTTCGGGAGTCGGTTACGCGAGGGGAAGGTGCTAGCACCCCACGCGTCCATCGTACTCGATGGGATCCACGCTTGTTGTCTATTCTAAGGGTGAGTTATACTATCATCTAGGGTTGTACTAAGACGGAGAGGGAAAGACAAAGACAGACTCGGTAAGACGTCGACGTCCTAGGCCTACGTACCCCCTTTGTGCAATGGGAAATTCAGAGTCAACGTAGTTCGGACCAAGTTCTTTTTGTGTTTTTTATGAGCGACGTTAAGCTCGCGTCCGGCAGTTAGGGTCGATGCCTGTTTGCGTCTCAGACGGAGGGTAACGTGCCCTTTTTGAAAGTAGCCTTTAGTTTGAAGGTCCCGAAGGACAAAAAGGTTTGAAGTTGGTTTGTGTCTTTTAGGACAGAAGTGGCTTAAATTAGTCCCTAAGCTGCACTGCACCAAAGTCTAGGGCACAGGGGCGAATACTTAACGCATCGTCCCAAGACAGGACGCTCGCTAAGCACTCTAGAAAGATGAGAGGAAGCCCCTCATTTCTCATTCCCCATACTTAAGGCTCGTGCGCAATACACCTTATTCTTATTAAGTGTTTTAAAGAAATTTTGAGATGAGAAGAGAGAAGACACAAGGGTAACTCTAAAGGAAACTAATGGTCCTAATGTTATCATGCATGGGTGACCTACGGTTAGTGAGGCTTGAAGATGACCTAAACCCTAAAAAAAAGATAGGAGAGAAAAAGGTAAGGGTAACCATGGATACTTATCCATGCCCTTAAGGAACTTACCTTGATCCTGCATAAAAGGTTAGTAAGAAACAGACGTGAATAAGAGAAACGAGGTGAATGACAATCAAACAACGACAAACAATAATAATAGTCCAAACATGAATCAAAGAAACAAAAGACAGCCCTAAAGCAATTGGCACAAATGCCTTTTCCAACAGATAACCATATAAGGTCAAAGATGCGCCTGCAAGAAAATCTCAAGTGAAAATAACTCCAATAATTAGAAAAATGATTCCTAAAATTCTCCAATTAATCCTAAGGGATCCTCAACCAGAGGCAAACAATATATAAAAAATCCCTGCTAAAATTCAAAGTGTTAGCCACTCAAATAATCACACGAAAGTCAAATAAGGGAGAGGGTTCAACGTGCCAGAGAGAAGGACCTAAATGCAATGTAAAATAAAATTAAAAATGCAAGAAAAATATTTTTATGCAATTTAAAATATTAATGAATGAATGCAAAAAGAACGAGTGAAAAATGTTTTATAGATGAGGAGAATGAAAATAAATAAATTTATGCATGCATGAGATGTGTAATTAAAAAGGAGATTAATGAAACAATTAATTTAAACGATAAAATAAAATAAAAATAAAAAATAAAAATTTTAAAAAATTTTATAAGATAATAAAAATGATGTATGAATTTTTATGGATTTTTTAAATGCAATTAGGTATTTTTAATAATTAGAAATGAAAATGTAAATGAAATAAAATTAAATAAACTAAAAAAGGATTAATATGCATGGGGGGTGCGAACAGTAGGAAAAGGGAGAGGAAACTGAATTGGGCCAGGAGATGGGGGGTGTGAGTAGCGGTCCGCCCATCAGCAAGGAAAAAATAAAAAAAAAGGGTCCATCATACTCCCTCCCATGTGCGTCGCACATGTTTCATTTATGTGCTGTCACGATAACATCCACGCGATTAAAGACAAAACGAGAACAAAGGTCATGATTTGATGGGCGTATGGTTACTATCATGGGTTAGCAAGCACGAAATTAATAAAATAAAACATAAAACAAAAAGCCATGTGGCATAATATGGTGCGTCCGATCTGGAAACGGACGGCCCAGATTGTCTCTTCCTCCTTGAATCCTTGGCCGGTCGGCCACCACACCTCGTCGGAGCTCCACCGCCGGCCGCCACCTGCAACCACCCAACCTGCCCAGAAAATGCATATGGGTACACTATCCGACCCAGAATTTCGCGAGGAATCCAAATATGGCCTTAAAAATCACAAATTATTAGTGTATAATAAAAAACGCATGGGATTATGTTAGGGAATCAAACTTTAAATCATCATAGCAAGCCATACAGACATCCATAATTAAAAATAATTATATCAGAACGATCAGTGATGAAAACACAACAATATTCACGTAAAAAATTGGAGTTTTAGGATCCTTCAAAATCCTTCGAACCGGAGATGGCATACCTTCAAACTTTGCTTTTGGCTGCGAATGGAGGTTGATTTTCACTCTGGGGACTACCAAGAGAAGCTTTGTGGAAGAATTCTGGAGAAACTCCTTGTGGATCGTGAGTTGTGGTGAGAAATCCTTTCTTTAGGGTTTTCTTGAGAACTCCTCTAATTTCATGTGCATCTGTCTCTGACCCTAACCAATGCATGAGTAGGTTTTAAATACTTAGGGTTATTCTTTTGATGATGAGTTGGGTCTGAATAATCCATTGTTTAATTATTTTTGATTATTTCATTTAATATTGAATTTTAACTAATTAAATCCAATAAAAATAAAATAAAATGAGGAAAAATCAAATATATGCTCTTTGGGTCGTGCATGGCTCCATGTTTGAGTTTGGTTTAAGAAACTTCTGGCCCATTTGTCAAAATTTGGATTTTAGGCATAGTTTGCTTTGTGCACCTCCTCAAAATTGCCCAACTTTGACTAAGCATAACTCCTTCAATTTTTAGCTCCTTAATGCAAACTAATACTTTTTAGAAACCTCAAGATGTCCTCTAACCAACCCTTTTGGTCCCATGTCAATTTGATCTTCCATGTTCAAGTTATGAGCTTTTGAAAAAGGTTGACTTTTGTTGACTTTCAAAATGACCTATAATGTCTTGGCTCATATCTTCCAAATGAAGCATTTCTGGACTTGGCTTGTGAGACACAAAGTTGTAGGGAATTAAATTTCCTTCAAGATAGGCTTTGGTTGAGGAATTTTTGATGAAGTATGTGGAAGTTAGGCCTGGTCAAAGTATAGTTGACTTTTCCTACAAAGAACCCTAATTTAGTAACTCCCGATTCTTGATGATTCTGAGATTTCCTTGATGAATCATGATCAACCCTTGATCAAATGGTGAATTTCCCCCATAATCTTAATGTTGACCAAAAATCTTGAGGTTTGACCTTGTGTTGACCACAGTTGTCTTTTTTCCTTTCACTGTTGACTTTTCCCCAAATTCTCCTGATTCTTAATCTATTGGCCAATTGAACTTCTCCTGAACCAAACTGATGGTCAATCCTTCACTCCTAGATACTCAGGGACCCAAGGAATACCACGGAATCAAGTCTTGCCCAAAAAATCAGAAATAAACTGACTTTATAGCAAACCCTAGTTTGTGGCACCCTTAGTCTATGAGGAAATAGCACAGTCTCCAAATTCAAATTCCTCTGAATATGATGTGTATCCTCTCCAACAAAGATAAGATATGCCATTTGCTGATGATAAAAACCCAAAGAGCTTGCCCATTGGAGCCATAAACCCAAGAATCTCAAAACCCTAATTCATGCACTGGTTAGGAGAGAGTGATCCACTTGAAATCTCTTGCCACTTATGAACTCTTGATGATGTAGTAGACCAGATAAGACTTTTCTGAACTTCCTCAAGCACCTTGACCCCATGCTAATGATATGCATACATGATAATGCAAAAATGAAAATGAAACATAAGCCAGTTAATAAAAAAGTAAGGAGGGCAAATTTTGGGGTGCAACACCGCTACTCACACCCCCCATCTCCTGGCCCAATTCAGTTTCCTCTCCCTTTTCCTACTGTTCGCACCCCCCATGCATATTAATCCTTTTTTAGTTTATTTAATTTTATTTCATTTACATTTTCATTTCTAATTATTAAAAATACCTAATTGCATTTAAAAAATCCATAAAAATTCATACATCATTTTTATTATCTTATAAAATTTTTACAAATTTTTATTTTTTATTTTTATTTTATTTTATCGTTTAAATTAATTGTTTCATTAATCTCCTTTTTAATTACACATCTCATGCATGCATAAATTTATTTATTTTCATTCTCCTCATCTATAAAACATTTTTCACTCGTTCTTTTTGTATTCATTCATTAATATTTTAAATTGCATAAAAATATTTTTCTTGCATTTTTAATTTTATTTTACATTGCATTTAGGTCCTTCTCTCTGGCACGTTGAACCCTCTCCCTTATTTGACTTTCGTGTGATTATTTGAGTGGCTAACACTTTGAATTTTTGCAGGGATTTTTTATATATTGTTTGCCTCTGGTTAAGGATCCCTTAGGATTAATTGGAGAATTTTAGGAATCATTTTTCTAATTATTGGAGTTATTTTCACTTGAGATTTTCTTGCAGGCGTATCTTTGACCTTATATGGTTATCTGTTGGAAAAGGCATTTGTGCCAATTGCTTTAGGGCTGTCTTTTGTTTCTTTGATTCATGTTTGGACTATTATTATTGTTTGTCGTTGTTTGATTGTCATTCACCTCGTTTCTCTTATTCACGTCTGTTTCTTACTAACCTTTTATGCAGGATCAAGGTAAGTTCCTTAAGGGCATGGATAAGTATCCATGGTTACCCTTACCTTTTTCTCTCCTATCTTTTTTTTTAGGGTTTAGATCATCTTTAAGCCTCACTAACCGTAGGTCACCCATGCATGATAACATTAGGACCATTAGTTTCCTTTAGAGTTACCCTTGTGTCTTCTCTCTTCTCATCTCAAAATTTCTTTAAAACACTTAATAAGAATAAGGTGTATTGCGCACGAGCCTTAAGTATGGGGAATGAGAAATGAGGGGCTTCCTCTCATCTTTCTAGAGTGCTTAGCGAGCGTCCTATCTTGGGACGATGCGTTAAGTATTCGCCCCTGTGCCCTAGACTTTGGTGCAATGCAGCTTAGGGACTAATTTAAGCCACTTCTGTCCTAAAAGACACAAACCAACTTCAAACCTTTTTGTCCTTCGGGACCTTCAAACTAAAGGCTACTTTCAAAAAGGGCACGTTACCCTCCGTCTGAGATGCAAACAGACATCAACCCTAACTGCCGGACACGAGCTTAACGTCGCTCATAAAAAACACAAAAAGAACTTGGTCCGAACTACGTTGACTCTGAATTCCCCATTGCACAAAGGGGGTACGTAGGCCTAGGACGTCGACGTCCTATCGAGTCTGTCTTTGTCTTTCCCTCTCCGTCTTAGTACAGCCCTAGATGATAGTATAACTCACCCTTAGAATAGACAACAAGCGTGGATCCCATCGAGTACGATGGACGCGTGGGGTGCTAGCACCTTCCCCTCGCGTAACCGACTCCCGAACCCAGGTTATGATTGCGATGAGCATTCCTTTCCCTCTTCCTCTGGTTTATGCGGTGTTCCCTTTCCCTCTCTTGGGATAAATTTACACGGCTGGCGACTCTGTTTTTCCGCGCCACTCTCGCGTTTGTACCTGGATGAAAATCCCGGGAGCGACAGCTGGCGACTCTGCTGGGGACATTGGTTGACCTATGCTGGTCCATCCCTAAGCGAGTCAATCCTAACGCTTGCTTTTCTTTGTTCTCTTTGGGTGCTTTGTTTTTGTTTTGCTTTATGTGTTGTATTTTATTTTTTTTTACCGCATTTTCTGCATTTCATATTTTATTACTGTCATGCTGCTGTGCTGTGCTGGCTGTCTTTGTTTTGCAGGTTGGGTGGGTCTGAGAGCTAAGCCCAATACCAAGGCTTGAGAATACCCTAGGACTAGAGTGGAAAGTAGTGGGACCTACGTGCCCGCTTGGGACGTTTGTGTGTTCACGAAATTCACAACCAGACGAGGCTATCTTGGGACGCAGTCTAACGTGTGTGTCTTGCGCATGTTGGGGTGTTGATCTAGAGAGTTGTCGACTCTGGTGACCGATCATTGAGGAACTTAGTCGAAACATCCCTCTTTAGTGGTGACAGTGGCAGACCACATCCCATGGCAAACCCATTCGCACCCGAGGGCCCGCTTTGGAACTCGCATAGGATGGCCCCTACGTTTTGAAGAGAATTAGTGGAGGCACTCCTCGATTGACTTTAGTACTGTACCCAGAAGGATGAATGTACTATTGTTTCTCGACCTCAGTGCCAAAGCTGAGGACCTTCCGCCTTGGAGAATCAGTTGAGGCCTCCTCGATTGATGATGATGCCAAACCAGAAATGGTGAACGTATCATCATTTCTCGACCTGAGAGCCCGGGATACTGAACATCCTAGTACCCACATGTGAGAGGGGATGGGCGTTTGCAGGTTTGCAGGTAACCGAGACTTTCAACCCACCCGGTTTTCTGGATTTCTCATCGATGTCTGATTATTTGGGTTCCTCAGTGGTTCAGAGTTCTGGTTTTCTGGTTTCTCGTTCAGCTAACAGCACAGCACATCCAACAGCGTGCCTTGACCCCATGTTTGCATTAGCATATCATTTTTCTCGCATTCCGACGTGTTTGACATTTTTCAGGGCTTGCATCTTACTCTTGATTCCGGTTTTCTGAGGTTACTTCAGTATGGATGTTCAGAGAAAGAAGACTGTTGCTTATTCATTCCCAGAACCGACTTTGACACTGATTCACAAATTAATTAATATAGCTAGTTCCGTGGTTCGTACAGAGTTCAGTGGAAGGTATGGAAGACTCCTGAAATTTGTCTATAATATCTCCCAGTATGAGAAGGATGCCATTCACACACTTCTTCAGTTTTATGACCCGCCTCTGCGTTGCTTCACCTTCCCGAACTACATCTTGGCTCCGACGTTGGAGGAGTTCTCATTTATTTTGGGAATTCCTATTAGTCATGATATAGTTTTCTTTTCTGAAGAACACCCCGGTATAAAAGATATGGCTGTTGCTCTTCATATTAGTGAGCCTGTTCTGAACAGTAACATTGCAGAAAAACAAGGAGTTAAGGGTTTCCTATTGAAGTTCCTAGTTGATCAAGCTTGTATACATGTCAAAGAGAAGAATTGTACTGCTTTCCAAGCTATTCTAGCTGTGTGTATCTATGGGATTGTTCTGTTTCCGAATATTCCTGATCTGGTGGATATGCACGCCGTCAGGATCTTTATTTCCAAGAATCCTATACCTACCTTGCTAGGTGATGTGTACCATTCAGTTCACTATAAGAATGAGAATAGACGTGGGAAAACTGTGAGTTGATGTGCGTCGCTCTTAGCTACTTGGTTTCTGAGTCATCTCCCTGAATCAGGCGCTTTCGTTGATACGAAAGATTCTCTGAAGTGGTCTAAGAGGGTTATGGGCTTGACCGCTGATAACATCGTTTGGATTAATTGTGACTTGCTAGGAATGGAGATTATTTGCAAATGCGGAGAATTTCCTAATGTTCCCTTGATAGGGAGGAGAGGTGGAATTAACTATAATCCCTCCCTAGCTATTAGACAGTTTGGCTATCCTCTGAAGAATCCACCCGAAGAGCGAGATGTCCGAGAATCCTTATTCTTCAATGGTATTGAGGATCATGGGTTGATAAGGAAAGTTGTGAATGCTTGGAAACAGGTGACTAAGAAGGGTAAGATTCCATTCGGGAAAAGTAACAATCGGGCTTTCCATCCATATAAAGAGTGGATTAAGAAGAGAGCAGAAGAGGAGCTTCTCCCATTCCCGGTGGAACCACCTCTGTATCCTTTGGTGATCGAGCCTCCTACCACCGTTGAGTTGGAGAAGTATAACACATTATGGGCTGAAAAGGAAAGGTTGCGGGAAGAGAATAGTGAGCTAAAGAGAGAGATTTATCAGTGGAAACATGAGCGGGGTGAAGCTATTCATACCGCCAAGTTAAAGACAGAGCTCCTTGCTAAAGCAGAAAAAGAGCTTGCTGACATGGTCGCATCCAGGGAAAGAATGAAACAAGCTTTGGATGGTATCAGTAGCATTCTCAGGTCCAAGGATGAGGAATTAGGCAAGGCTTTGTTGAAGATTCACAGGTTCAATGATCACCGAGAAACTGCCATGGCTGAGAATAAGAGAAAGGAAGACGACTACATAGCTAAGATTGATCAGTTGAAGTCGACGCTCAAGAAGAAAGACGCCGAGATCTTATCAGGGACATTCAAAAGACAAGTAGTCGAAGATCGACTCAAGGAAGCAATAGCCTCCGTGGAAGAACTGAAAGTCCAAGCTGAAGTGAAGAAACCTAGACATGAAGATGGTGTTTCTGGAGAAGATGCTTGGGAGTTACACTGCCGATACTTGGATGGGATCATACACAGAAGAGACCTTCTTATCCAAGGACTGATTCAGAGACCGAAGCATCCTGACACCAGAAAGCTATTCGAGGAGATTCAAGACTGGTGCAGAAAGCATAATGGATGGGGGGGATTGACACTTGTGAACTTTGATGATATGCCATAGTCCTGTTCTCTTTTATTATATTTGGATCACCACCAGGCTTGTTGGTTGGGATCTAGGGTTTTTGTATTCAAACTTGTTGTCTCGGATTTATGATTGTCGACATTTGGTTTTCCTCTGGTTTTCTTAATATATGAGCAGAAGTTCCATTGTATCGTGTTATTAAACTGGAATCAAGGGGTGGATCGCCCTGCGAATTTTCAAACATGTTCATTTGCATAGTCATGATCATTTTGCATAATCATTTTGCATAATTATTTTGCATAACAGGTGTTTATCTCTGGTGTTCTTATTTTTGCTCTCCATCTCAGTCAGGATTGATCAGCTAGTTCACCGGTATTCTACTCAGCCTGTGATAACTAGGGGATAACCATGGAACAACTCCGTTCAGAGATGCTTGAAATGAAGGTTCAAATGAGGCAGTTTGGGGAAGACATACTGGTCATGTCCCAAGAGCAGAAGATGCTGAAGGAGGAGGTCAATCAGATGAAGACTCAGATGGGTTTGATCATGGAAATTTTGAAAACAGTGTTAAAGAAGAAAAACGGTCATGTGTTCGCTTCCGCGACAGAGGTCCTTACTCCTCCCATCTCTTTGGAACTTGATTTAAATTGTGGATCTCTTCCACTACCAGAAGCTCCTGAACTTTCCCAGCAGCAGCTAAGTCTTGGCTCCCAAGAGAAGCCCAAGGGCAAAAAGTGTACACAGAGACAGAAGAAGTCTGAAAGAATTTTCCACCCGCTCCCTATGCCATATTCTCAACTACTGCAGCATCTCCTTCAGTTACGATTGGTACGAAAAAGGACTTTGGCTCCTCCCTCTTGTACTCCTCCACCAGGTTATGATGCAAGAGCCCACTGTGATTTTCACTCTGGCGCGCCGGGACATAATGTGGAAGATTGTAGGGCATTTCAGCATGTTGTCCAGGATCTGATAGATTCCAAGGCAATTGAATTCGAGTCGAGCGGTGTAAGCATACATGGTGGTCCTACTCTTGCTGTTGAAAAAAAGGTGGATATCCCTGGTGCCTCTCCCAAAGCTACATCAAGTCAGGGGCATTTCTTGCAGTCTTTGGCCTTAGAATCCCCACATCCGTAAATGCTGCCTACGCCTCGACCAAGTCTGAAGAGAAAAATGCCTGAAAAGATTGTGCGCTCAAATCAGCATCAACAACAGAAGTATCAGCGTCAGAATCAACATAGGCCGCGCAACAACTTGGAAAGAAGGAATACTCCTCTTCATCCAGTTCCCATGTCGTACAGTCAACTCTTGCCACACCTGGTTCGAAACTCATTGGTGGAGCCTAAGACTTTGAAGCCTGTTCCAGAACCATACCCTCCGGGGTACAACCCCCATGTGCAATGTGGATATCATGGAGGATCTATAGGGCACTCAACCGAAGATTGTAAAGCCTTTCAAGCCAAAGTGCAACAATTGATTGACCAAGGGTACATATCATTTCCAGAAGGAGACTTGGTTGTGCATGTCGACCTCTCATCTGCGTGAAGACTTCAAAGGACATCATCAGAAGAAATTAGTCCAGACGGAACCAAGCTTCTCAGCAACGGCAGTCATCAGTTTCTTTACTGCATTTTCATTTATAGTTTTTCATTTCTTGTTAAGAGCATCATATGCAATTAAGACTCGTTTGTTTTTTTATGATGATATTAATGCAATGAGTATGTTTTCCTTGAAGTAATCCATTCGTGTTCACTCTTAAATGTTTATATGCGCTGCAATACCAACTTTTTTGTTTAGAACTCTTGAGGGAGGATGATGAGACGAAAACGCAGAATCTTTGGTTGTATGTTCAAGGATAGAACCTTGTTGAGGATGTACAGGCATTATTTCAAACCCCTAAACACTGGAGATATAAGGGAGATAGACCTTCGTTAACCCCTTCGAGCCTTGAAGTAGGAGTCTCTTTCGTACGAAAAAACCCTCATACTTAACCCAGGGGCAGGGTAGGCGTCAGTTAGTTTGACCAAGCGTTCAAATTTCAAGGAGAGGGTGCATCTGAGGAACCATTACCTTCTATCCCACCGTCGAGAGGTCAAGAGATGTGAAACCACAATGGTTATCCATCGAGAATCAATAAGTGAGGCAGTCACAACCCTTTCAAGCAAATAAGACAACCAGTGTCACACGCTTTGTTCAAAAGGGGAATAAAAAGAAAGCCCGCTAAGTCGAAACTTGAAAACAAGCGACTTAGGCAAAAGTCAGGGCATCCCGCTGGACTTCAAAATCGAAAAAACTCAAAAGAGTCAGTCCAGGCAAAAATTAGGGATTAAAAAAGAAAGAAAAAGCGAATGGCGAAAAGAAAATCCCCGATAAGAACAAATTCATGTGATTACAGACACAGAAGATAAAAAGGGATGACTGTCACTCCAAAACCTCCTTAGGTGTCAAATCATCAGTTGCACGGGTTCCTTAAAGATCATAAACCTTTGGAGAGATGAGCGTTTGTGTCAGATTAACTGAATATAGGACTGGAGAACATCACGAAGAGTGGGGGGGCACCGATAAACTTTGAGCCATAAATCCTTTTTTTGAAACCGTGAACCAGACCACGTTACAACCCTTAAAAGTCCTAATTGAAACAGGGTTTATTCCGAAAGCATACTTCAACAGGATAGCGTTCCTGACTCCTATAAGTTGTGCTAATAAGATTTGTTGGTATTGCATGTGCACATTGTTTTTCCATTCAAAAATCAAGGTCGCATCCCAGCTAGTGATTCGTTCACAAGGTTGGGCGACGCATTTTTAATAAAAACTTCAAGGTTAACATGAGTGTTGCTTTAGAATTCTCATAGATAACTTGTTCTGTTTGCATACATGTGCCTAAGCATCAATGTAGCTTACACAGTGAAAGTCAGTCAAGAAGCTTGATCCTGCCAAGTTGGGTTGCTTGAAAATTTCGAAGGACAATCATATCAAGGGGCATGCTGCCAAGAGACTCAGTGTAGAGTGGGCTCTCCCAGTAAGTCGTGTTAGGACGTAGCCAACCTGGGGCAGTCACGTCGAGAAGTCCCTCTGAAATTCAGTTATTCTGGGGCATTCATTCTAAGATCAGGGGCAAAGTCACTTCAAAGCTCATATTAGGACGGGCCACCTCTAGAGGGTGGGAGACTGTCCATTCCTGAAAATGGTTATTTGAAAGCACCTCTTCAAGGTACAAAATACTGAGGCAGAGTATTTCGAGGTAATGTACTCCATAGATTATAAGGACTGGGGCAGTTAGGTCGACATCTGATAAATCTCTCCAAGAGTTTGAAGACCCCGGGGCAGTGCGAAGGCCCGGTCTTCTGTAAAATCCTTTTGAGACGATTTCTTCCATTAGACCTGGTGGTCTGGGGCAGGTGGAAAGTTCAGAGAGCCGCTTATGACCACAAAGACAAGTTAAGCTGCAGGGCAACAGGGTCATACTTCCCCAGCAGTTTGCTCTCCCCAGCATTTGAGATTGCACTTTCCTCAGCCGAGCAGAACTTCCCCAGCAGGAGACTTGGGAGGTATTTTCTCTGGATTAAGACACATTTCCCCACAGAGTCTGAACGCTTATTTTCCTCAACCAGTCAGGAAATGTTTTCCTCAGCAGCAACGGTGCGACCTGATCCTCAACAGATAAGTAAGCTTGATGTTATCCGCTAGCAGGATAGATGTCAGCATTTACCGTTCCCCCAAGCAGAGTTTGGTGGTGATCCTCGCAACAGTTTGTCCAACAGGGGTTGACATCCCTAGCAGGTTTTAAATCCAAGTGATATCTGGCACTCTTCTGATTCAAGCCGTAGCCTCCCTTTTCAAAAGGTTATGTATAACCCCCAGTGGAGCAGATGTTCTTTCGAGATTTCATCCCCAACAGAAGTTGTTGATCCAAAGAGCCGGTTGGGGTGATCTTTCTCAGCGGAGTTCCTGTTCAGAGGATAATTTATTTCTATCGCCGTCTAAATTAGTCTTTTCTTTCCAGCATTTATTTTGCTGGAGGGACCCTTTTTGCATATCATAAGCATTTGCATCGCATCAAACACATAGCATTTTCATTTGCATTCGAAGCATAAGCCAGGTTTGATACTTTCTTTGCCAATTCTCTTTCTCAGCAGAGATGGCATAACTCAGGAGATTTTTTTTGGAGAGATGCGCTCCCCGGCAGAGTCTTTTATTTAGACTTCTCCTTCCCCGACAGAGTCTTTTATTTAGACTTCTCCTTCCCCAACGGAGTCATCTTACCAGTAGATTTTGAAACGAGGTGGTTTAAAACCAGAAGTTTCGTTTCACGTTATCCCCAGCGAAGTTGCCATTTATTTTGCTAGATTCTCTTTATCAGCAGGGAACAGCAGTATTTTGGAGATTTTCTTTCGTCAATTTCCCTTTGTCAGCAGGGGTGGCATTTATGTTGCTAGATTCTCTTTATCAGCAGAGGACGGCAATGTTTTGAAGATTTTCTTTCGCCAGATTCTCTTTATCAGTAGAGGACGACAATGTTTTGAAGATTTTCTTTCGCTAGATTCTCTTTATCAGCAGAGGACGGCAATGTTTTGAAGATTTTCTTTCGCTAGATTCTCTTTATCAACAGGGAACATCAATATTTTGGAGATTTTCTTTCGTCAGTTTCCCTTTGTCAGCAGGGATGGCATTTATGTTGCTAGATTCTCTTTATCAGCAGAGGACGGCAATGTTTTGAAGATTTTCTTTCGCTAGATTCTCTTTATCAGCAGAGGACGACAATGTTTTGAAGATTTTCTTTCGCTAGATTCTCTTTATCAGCAGGGAACAGCAATATTTTGGAGATTTTCTTTCGTCAGTTTCCCTTTGTCAGCAGGGATGGCATTTATGTTGCTAGATTCTCTTTATCAGCAGAGGACGGCAATGTTTTGAAGATTTTCTTTCGCTAGATTCTCTTTATCAGCAGAGGACGACAATGTTTTGAAGATTTTCTTTCGCTAGATTCTCTTTATCAGCAGGGATGGCATTTATGTTGCTAGATTCTCTTTATCAGCAGAGGACGGCAATGTTTTGAAGATTTTCTTTCGCTAATTCTCTTTATCAGCAGGGAACAACAATATTTTGGAGATTTTCTTTCGTCAGTTTCCCTTTGTCAGCAGGGATGGCATTTATTTTGCTAGATTCTCTTTATCAGCAGAGGACGGCAATGTTTTGAAGATTTTCTTTCGCTAGATTCTCTTTATCAGCAGAGGACGGCAATGTTTTGAAGATTTTCTTTTGCTAGATTCTCTTTATCAGCAGGGAACAACAATATTTTGGAGATTTTCTTTCGTCAGTTTCCCTTTGTCAGCAGGGATGGCATTTATGTTGCTAGATTCTCTTTATCAGCAGAGGACAGCAATGTTTTGAAGATTTTCTTTCGCTAGATTCTCTTTATCAGCAGAGGACGGCAATGTTTTGAAGATTTTCTTTCGCTAGATTCTCTTTATCAGCAGGGAACAACAATATTTTGGAGATTTTCTTTCGTCAGTTTCTCTTTGTCAACAGGGATGGCATTTATGTTGCTAGATTCTCTTTATCAGCAGAGGACGGCAATATTTTGAAGATTTTCTTTCGCTAGATTCTCTTTATCAGCAGAGGACGGCAATGTTTTGAAGATTTTCTTTCGCTAGATTCTCTTTATCAGCAGGGAACAACAATATTTTGGAGATTTTCTTTCGTCAGTTTCCCTTTGTCAGCAGGGATGGCATTTATGTTGCTAAATTCTCTTTATCAGCAGAGGACGGCAATCTTTTGAAGATTTTCTTTTGCTAGATTCTCTTTATCAGCAGAGGACCAATGTTTTGAAGATTTTCTTTCGCTAGATTCTCTTTATCAGCAGAGGACGACAATGTTTTGAAGATTTTCTTTCGCTAGATTCTCTTTATCAGCAGGGAACAACAATATTTTGGAGATTTTCTTTCGTCAGTTTCTCTTTGTCAACAGGGATGGCATTTATGTTGCTAGATTCTCTTTATCAGCAGAGGACGGCAATATTTTGAAGATTTTCTTTCGCTAGATTCTCTTTATCAGCAGAGGACAGCAATGTTTTGAAGATTTTCTTTCGCTAGATTTTCTTTATCAGCAGGGAACAACAATATTTTGGAGATTTTCTTTCGTCAGTTTCCCTTTGTCAGCAGGGATGGCATTTATGTTGCTAAATTCTCTTTATCAGCAGAGGACGGCAATGTTTTGAAGATTTTCTTTCGCCAGATTCTCTTTATCAGCAGAGGACGACAATGTTTTGAAGATTTTCTTTCGCTAGATTCTCTTTATCAGCAGAGGACGGCAATGTTTTGAAGATTTTCTTTCGCTAGATTCTCTTTATCAGCAGGGAACATCAATATTTTGGAGATTTTCTTTCGTCAGTTTCCCTTTGTCAGCAGGGATGGCATTTATGTTGCTAGATTCTCTTTATCAGCAGAGGACGACAATGTTTTGAAGATTTTCTTTCGCTAGATTCTCTTTATCAGCAGAGGACGACAATGTTTTGAAGATTTTCTTTCGCTAGATTCTCTTTATCAGCAGGGAACAACAATATTTTGGAGATTTTCTTTCGTCAGTTTCCCTTTGTCAGCAGGGATGGCATTTATGTTGCTAGATTCTCTTTATCAGCAGAGGACGGCAATGTTTTGAAGATTTTCTTTCGCTAGATTCTCTTTATCAGCAGAGGACGACAATGTTTTGAAGATTTTCTTTCGCTAGATTCTCTTTATCAGCAGGGATGGCATTTATGTTGCTAGATTCTCTTTATCAGCAGAGGACGGCAATGTTTTGAAGATTTTCTTTCGCTAATTCTCTTTATCAGCAGGGAACAGCAATATTTTGGAGATTTTCTTTCGTCAGTTTCCCTTTGTCAGCAGGGATGGCATTTATTTTGCTAGATTCTCTTTATCAGCAGAGGACGACAATGTTTTGAAGATTTTCTTTTGCTAGATTCTCTTTATCAGCAGAGGACGGCAATGTTTTGAAGATTTTCTTTCGCTAGATTCTCTTTATCAGCAGGGAACAACAATATTTTGGAGATTTTCTTTCGTCAGTTTCCCTTTGTCAGCAGGGATGGCATTTATGTTGCTAGATTCTCTTTATCAGCAGAGGACAGCAATGTTTTGAAGATTTTCTTTCGCTAGATTCTCTTTATCAGCAGAGGACGGCAATGTTTTGAAGATTTTCTTTCGCTAGATTCTCTTTATCAGCAGGGAACAGCAATATTTTGGAGATTTTCTTTCGTCAGTTTCTCTTTGTCAACAGGGATGGCATTTATGTTGCTAGATTCTCTTTATCAGCAGAGGACGGCAATATTTTGAAGATTTTCTTTCGCTAGATTCTCTTTATCAGCAGAGGACGGCAATGTTTTGAAGATTTTCTTTCGCTAGATTCTCTTTATCAGCAGGGAACAACAATATTTTGGAGATTTTCTTTCGTCAGTTTCCCTTTGTCAGCAGGGATGGCATTTATGTTGCTAAATTCTCTTTATCAGCAGAGGACGGCAATCTTTTGAAGATTTTCTTTTGTTAGATTCTCTTTATCAGCAGAGGACCAATGTTTTGAAGATTTTCTTTCGTCAGTTTCCCTTTGTCAGCAGGGATGGCATTTATTTTGCTAGATTCTCTTTATCTGCAGGGAACAGCAATCTTTTGAAGATTTTCTTTCGTCAGTTTCCCTTTATCAGCAGGGATGGCATTTATTTTGCTAGATTCTCTTTATCAGCAGATGACGGCAATGTTTTGAAGATTTTCTTTCGTCAGTTTCCCTTTGTCAGTAGGGATGACATTTATTTTGCTAGATTCTCTTTATCAGCAGAGGACAGCAATCTTTTGGAGATTTTTCTTCGTCAGTTTCCCTTTGTCAGCAGGGATGGCATTTATTTTGCTAGATCCTCTTTATCAGCAGAGGACAGCAATCTTTCGAAGATTTTCTTTCGTCAGTTTCCCTTTGTCAGTGGGGATGGCATTTATTTTGCTAGATTCTCTTTACCAGCAGAGAACAACAATCTTCTGAAGAGTTACTTCGTCGATTCTCTTTATCAGCAGAGATGACATAACTTGGGAAAATTTGTTTCATTTTATACCCAACATAGCAGCATTTTTAGCTAATTCTCTAGTGAAGGATAGCAAATTTCTGGGTTCGTTAGTATTCAATCTCCGTGCATCCTGATTATCTGAAAGCTGTCGCTATCATACACTCAGGACCAAGTTGATTGAATAGGGGTAGCTGTTGCACCCCAAAATTTGCCCTCCTTACTTTTTTACTAACTGACTTATGTTTCATTTTCATTTTTGCATTATCATGTATGCATATCATTAGCATGGGGTCAAGGTGCTTGAGGAAGTTCAGAAAAGTCTTATCTGGTCTACTACATCATCAAGAGTTCACAAGTGGCAAGAGATTTCAAGTGGATCACTCTCTCCTAACCAGTGCATGAATTAGGGTTTTGAGATTCTTGGGTTTATGGCTCCAATGGGCAAGCTCTTTGGGTTTTTATCATCAGCAAATGGCATATCTTATCTTTGTTGGAGAGGATACACATCATATTCAGAGGAATTTGAATTTGGAGACTGTGTTATTTCCTCCTAGACTGAGGGTGCCATAAACTAGGGTTTGCTATAAAGTCAGTTTATTTCTGATTTTTTGGGCAAGACTTGATTCTGTGGTATTCCTTGGGTCCCTGAGTATCTAGGAGTGGAGGATTGACCATCAGTTTGGTTCAGGAGAAGTTCAATTGGCCAATAGATTAAGAATCAGGAGAATTTGGGGAAAAGTCAACAGTGAAAGGAAAAAAGACAACTGTGGTCAACACAAGGTCAAACCTCAAGATTTTTGGTCAACATCAAGATTATGGGGGAAATTCACCATTTGATCAAGGGTTGATCATGATTCATCAAGGAAATCTCAGAATCATCAAGAATCAGGAGTTACTAAATTAGGGTTCTTTGTAGGAAAAGTCAACTGTACTTTGACCAGTCCTAACTTCCACATACTTCATCAAAAATTCCTCAACCAAAGCCCATCTTGAAGGAAATTTAATTCCCTACAACTTTGTGTCTCACAAGCCAAGTCCAGAAATGCTTCATTTGGGAGATATGAGCCAAGACATTATAGGTCATTTTGAAAGTCAACAAAAGTCAACCTTTTTTAAAAGCTCATAACATGAACATGGAAGATCAAATTGACATGGGACCAAAAGGGTTGGTTAGAGAACATCTTGAGGTTTCTAAAAAGTATTAGTTTACATTAAGGAGCTAAAAATTGAAGGAGTTATACTTAGTCAAAGTTGGGCAATTTTGAGGAGGTGCACAAAGCAAACTATGCCTAAAATCCAAATTTTGACAAATGGGCCAGAAGTTTCTTAAACCAAACTCAAACATGGAGCCATGCACGACCCAAAGAGCATATATTTGATTTTTCCTCATTTTATTTTATTTTTATTGGATTTAATTAGTTAAAATTCAATATTAAATGAAATAATAAAAAATAATTAAACAATGGATTATTCAGGCCCAACTCATCATCAGAAGAATAACCCTAAGTATTTAAAACCTACTCATGCATTGGTTAGGGTCAGAGACAGATGCACATGAAATTAGAGGAGTTCTCAAGAAAACCCTAAAGAAAGGATTTCTCACCACAACTCACGATCCACAAGGAGTTTCTCCAGAATTCTTCCACAAAGCTTCTCTTGGTAGTCCTCAGAGTGAAAATCAACCTCCATTCGCAGCCAAAAGCAAAGTTTGAAGGTATGCCATCTCCAGTTCGAAGGATTTTGAAGGATCCTAAAACTCCAATTTTTTACGTGAATATTGTTGTGTTTTCATCACTGATCGTTCTGATATAATTATTTTTAATTATGGATGTCTGTATGGCTTGCTATGATGATTTAAAGTTTGATGCCCTAACATAATTCCATGCGTTTTTTATTATACACTAATAATTTGTGATTTTTAAGGCCATATTTGGATTCCTCGCGAAATTCTGGGTCGGATAGTGTACCCATACGCATTTTTTGGGCAGGTTGGGTGGTTGCAGGTGGCGGCCGGCGGTGGAGCTCCGGCGAGGTGTGGTGGCCGACCGGCCAAGGATTCAAGGAGGAAGAGACAATCTGGGCCGTCCGTTTCCAGATCGGACGCACCATATTATGCCACATGGCTTTTTGTTTTATGTTTTATTTTATTAATTTCGTGCTTGCTAACCCATGATAGTAACCATACGCCCATCAAATCATGACCTTTGTTCTCGTTTTGTCTTTAATCGCGTGGATGTTATCGTGACAGCACATGAATCAAACATGTGCGACGCACATGGGAGGGAGTATGATGGACCCTTTTTTTTTATTTTTTCCTTGTTGATGGGCGGACCGCTACTCACACCCCCCATCTCCTGGCCCAATTCAGTTTCCTCTCCCTTTTCCTACTGTTCGCACCCCCCATGCATATTAATCCTTTTTTAGTTTATTTAATTTTATTTCATTTACATTTTCATTTCTAATTATTAAAAATACCTAATTGCATTTAAAAAATCCATAAAAATTCATACATCATTTTTATTATCTTATAAAATTTTTTTAAATTTTTATTTTTTATTTTTATTTTATTTTATCGTTTAAATTAATTGTTTCATTAATCTCCTTTTTAATTACACATCTCATGCATGCATAAATTTATTTATTTTCATTCTCCTCATCTATAAAACATTTTTCACTCGTTCTTTTTGCATTCATTCATTAATATTTTAAATTGCATAAAAATATTTTTCTTGCATTTTTAATTTTATTTTACATTGCATTTAGGTCCTTCTCTCTGGCACGTTGAACCCACTCCCTTATTTGACTTTCGTGTGATTATTTGAGTGGCTAACACTTTGAATTTTTGCAGGGATTTTTTATATATTGTTTACCTCTGGTTGAGGATCCCTTAGGATTAATTGGAGAATTTTAGGAATCATTTTTCTAATTATTGGAGTTATTTTCACTTGAGATTTTCTTGCAGGCGCATCTTTGACCTTATATGGTTATCTGTTGGAAAAGGCATTTGTGCCAATTGCTTTAGGGTTGTCTTTTGTTTCTTTGATTCATGTTTGGACTATTATTATTGTTTGTCGTTGTTTGATTGTCATTCACCTCGTTTCTCTTATTCACGTCTGTTTCTTACTAACCTTTTATGCAGGATCAAGGTAAGTTCCTTAAGGGCATGGATAAGTATCCATGGTTACCCTTACCTTTTTCTCTCCTATCTTTTTTTTTAGGGTTTAGATCATCTTTAAGCCTCACTAACCGTAGGTCACCCATGCATGATAACATTAGGACCATTAGTTTCCTTTAGAGTTACCCTTGTGTCTTCTCTCTTCTCATCTCAAAATTTCTTTAAAACACTTAATAAGAATAAGGTGTATTGCGCACGAGCCTTAAGTATGGGGAATGAGAAATGAGGGGCTTCCTCTCATCTTTCTAGAGTGCTTAGCGAGCGTCCTGTCTTGGGACGATGCGCTAAGTATTCGCCCCTGTGCCCTAGACTTTGGTGCAATGCAGCTTAGGGACTAATTTAAGCCACTTCTGTCCTAAAAGACAAACCAACTTCAAACCTTTTTGTCCTTCGGGACCTTCAAACTAAAGGCTACTTTCAAAAAGGGCACGTTACCCTCCGTCTGAGACGCAAACAGGCATCGACCCTAACTGTCGGACACGAGCTTAACGTCGCTCATAAAAAACACAAAAAGAACTTGGTCCGAACTACGTTGACTCTGAATTCCCCATTGTACAAAGGGGGTACGTAGGCCTAGGACGTCGACATCCTACCGAGTCTGTCTTTGTCTTTCCCTCTCCGTCTTAGTACAACCCTAGATGATAGTATAACTCACCCTTAGAATAGACAACAAGCGTGGATCCCATCGAGTACGATGGACGCGTGGGGTGCTAGCACCTTCCCCTCGCGTAACCGACTCCCGAACCCAGGTTATGATTGCGATGACCATTCCTTTCCCTCTTCCTCAGGTTTATGCGGTGTTCCCTTTCCCTCTCTTGGGATAAATTTACACAGCTGGCGACTCTGTTTTTCCGCGCCACTCTCGCGTTTGTACCTGGATGAAAATCCCGGGAGCGACAACTATACACCGAAAACGTAAAGTAAATGTATTTATGAACAAAGCGGGGTTTATTCAACCAATTTTAACACAAAGTAATGATAAGTGCAACAAAACCTATATACAAAAATAGGTACATTTTGCACATATCAATGGGAGACCTTCCCTGACCCTTTTTTTCCATCCCTTCAAAGTCCAACGTGGCCCTGTGATTCAGACACGGGGTTGTGGGTTAATTTCCCTTGTGTCGACCATTTGGTACTTCGAGGCTTTTTTAGTGAACTTGATGCATTTTCAAGACTAATTCTTCCTGGTTACTCATATCCGCCTGGAGGCTCATGCATCAGTATGCGTTATCAGAGATGAAGTGGGGGTAAATATACCGAATTGTTTCCCAAATATTAGAATAAGGGTCATTTCCTGATGGAAAATGGGTTGTATGTCTACAAAGGGGTCGACCTTTCTCAAAAAGAGTTGTATCTAAAGAAACGGCTGATGAGTTTCGTTAAAGATCTAGGTTATCCCGGGAGCATTACTCCTCAGGATGAAGCTTCCCATAAATTCTTGTAACACCTCTTCGACACTCGTCTACTGATGGATGTTCGTATCAAGGAAGAGGGGAAATTATTTTTGGTATGTATCAGATGCCTTTAAATTTTTGTTATCAACTCGATTATTTATTATGTGCTTAATTTGTTGATGATTGTCTGCAGATTCAACAAAGGAAAAGGAGGCGCCCTGTCATTTAAAGCAGGGAATCTGGCTGGCAGAAACTGCAACTGGCCCTTTAACTACCTCAAGGTGGGTCAGAGCTCATTCACCCCTGAAGTCATTTTGGAATGTTACTACTTTTAATGTTTCCCAATAAACATTATGTGTGTCATGTCTCTGTCTTTCTAAAGAACAATAGGCATGTTCCTAAAAAAATATTGTTCCTACTTAGCCAACCTGATTGGGCATGCTCTCAAAGAAGAACTGGCCATTGTGACTTGTTATACCCATCGTGCATCTATTGTTATGGAAATTGGTGGGGACGGTCGATGGGACACTCTCTGGTCTGACCAGCAAAGCGGGAAGAAACATCGCCTAGAGGAAAATATTTGTAGCGTGACGTTCCAATTAGATACTTACCTAAAAGAAATATAGAAAGTTTTTTTCTTACCATAATAAGTGATGCTTTATGCCCCTTTAATTTCCATGGCTCTCTCGCCAACCAGGTGACTCTTTTAGTGAGGGGGCAGCGAGGAAGGGTAAATATTTGGCTTCTATATGGGATACCTTAACATCTACCAAGTTATTCTTTTCATTGGTTCAAAGAGATCTAAAAGTTGTGCGTTTCGAAAATGCCTCTTTAACTCAAAATTTAATTGAGTATTCTACTGCTAGCCTTGGGGCCGTTTCAGAGTCTTTTAAGAACGCCTTGCAGCAAGTGGGGCATTCTCTCCATCCTATACGTATTTCAAAGGAGCAGGTTTGGCCAAATCAAATGCTCAAAGATGGGAAGATCATTTCCATGATAGGGTAGCCGTTCTTCCATTTTTTTATCACCTATTTTGTGTAAAGTATATTTGTAATGAAGAAATATATATGTTTTTGTTTTTACTAATTTGAGGTATGTTTGTTTGATCCCGAATGCGGAGTTCTGGATTTCAAGTGAACTTATAAGTTTTTCCCTCAAAGTTTAATGGGAGTCTTTAGAGTTTTTCTTAGCCAAAGGTCAGTTCCCCTTCCCCCACCCAGGTGAAAACTTGGTCCGAGGTCGGCGTGTGGCCTACCTACCATAGCCTCTAAGGTTTAAACCTCTTACATTGTTTATTATATTTAATATTGAGCTCTAAATGCTTGATCTTCGGCCTTAACTCCCTTGTGATCTCATCTTTAGGGTGATCGTTATTAAATTTAAGAACATGTGCATACGACCTCACATCTTTGATTCCTCAATTAGCGGAAAAAGGTTAATGATCCAATCGGACCTTCGGTTATCTTCTCACATCCATCACCCCTTAGATACCTTCACCCTATCTTCTTTGGAACAAAGGCACATACACAAAGATCTTCTGCCTACCCATGACAATGTCATTTAACTTTGTCGCTAGCAGACGCTCATCCTTAACATTGAAAAATCTAATTAAGCCATATTTTCCCCCTTATATCTCTCTTCACGGGAATAATCACCTCATCAATCTCATAAAACCTCTTAAAATCCTCGTACATATCCTTATCTCTACAACCATTTGGGATATAAGTAAAGAAAAAGGTTGTTTTATCATCATTATGTTGCCTTTGTTGACCAGAGCCCTTGTTATCCCATGATTTGTTCATCGACTTACTGTGATGCATATTGATAAAACACTTCCACTCCATTAGCATGACTTTAGGTGAAACAAAAAAGCTAGAGAGAAGTCATACTCTCTCTCTCTCTCTCTCTCTCTCTCTCTCAATTCCTTTTTGGTTGTAAAGGGAATTATGATAATAATATAATTTATTTGTCAATGTCACCATTTAACATTAATTTTTTAGTGTGTATTTGATTATATCGGTCTTCAACATAGCATTAGGTAAATAGGTTTTCACTTGTTTGTTACTTTTTTTTGTATAAATTCGGTATTCTCTGCAGGCAGCTGTAAAGACTAACCCTCGAGTCGGGTAAGACTATAATAGGTGGTAAAACTCTCCTTCAAGATATTTAAAACTATTGTGTGCCCAAGACTGGGTTCGAACCTCTGGTTAAGCTGGAAAATACCTTCGTTGTCTCATCCAAGTGATCTTGGGTTGTTTGTTACTTGTGACTTAGCTAGTAGTATTTGGTATAGTATTTTTATATGGTTAGTGTGACAGATAAATCTCCTGAGAGATCCTAATATTTGATTTGAGAGTTTTATTTCTTTAGGAGGTATGGAGAAGTCCATGGCATTTTCTATGATCTAGCATGTCATGATAGACCTGAAACGAGATTGTTTTTTATGGTTCTTCAACAAATATATAACATGTGGAGGAGAGTATCATTTTTTCTTAGAGATGAGTTTTGGATAGATCAGTGGATAACTCTGTCACATTCACAGAGTGACTTCAAAACCCTATCCTTTGGATTGATCATAGAGGTCGAGATTATTTCCAAGATGAGAGTATGTTCCTTCTTCTCTTGGTGGTCTTTGATCTAGTGTTGGTGGTTCATCCAGCTTGAGCTTTAGCTTGATCCTTCATTGGGGTTTAGTTCTTAGAAGGCGATTTTTTGGAGCTTATTTGAGATGACTTGTTTGTTTTTTCCTTGTAGTTTTTTCTTCTTATTTTTGTATTTGTTTGGTTTCTATGTTGTAGATTTTGATGTATCTTGTGTCAATTGTCTGTACATTTCTACTTTATTTGGGCTATTTTCCCTTTAATATATTATTTTGCCTTTAAAAAAAAGGCAAATATGGGGTATTGGATTGTCAACTGACTTCCTTATATTCTTTAGTGGTAAACAAAAGATCATCCATGAATTCACATTGTTGACATTCCGCAACAAAAATGATGTCACAAAAAGAGAAAAAAAATCTTCATTTACTTGAAATCTCTAGAACTCTTATCTTCCAAATATTTATTCCAAAATCATATTGGAGTGAAACAGGTTTGACCACTGCTTACCTTATTAATCATGCACAATTTTATATTATAGGAAATATTTCTTATCTATCTTTTTCCTTCTTCCTCTATATATCAGGGTCTTGAATCTCTTGAATCTCGAGTACTTATATATGTAGATTTTGTTCATGTTCATAAGCAACACTGAACTAAGATAAATTCTCGTTCACTTAAATATGTCTTTGTGGGTTATCCACCTAATAGAAGAATGTACAAATGTTAGCATCCTCCTAGTTATAAGTATTTTGTTTTTAAAGATGTCACATTTCAACCAAAAAAAAAGTGTCTTACTTCACTCGTCCTCTATCTCAGGGAGATAATATGAATTACTTTGTCACTAGGGAGATAATATGAATTACTTTGTCACTGAGTTTAAGTTTCTAATCCGTATTCATAGCTTCCCTTAAACATATGTCTCAGTTCCTATTTTGAGTGAATCTACTCCTAGTTCTATTAAGTATACTCGTAGTCTTGAGTCTACTTTTGAACTTAAGTTGTCGCATATTGTGAGTAAACTCATTTTTAGTCATAGTCTTGAGTTAACTCATTGTCTTAATTTGGTTTCTCCTTTGTCTTCTATTTTTCAGGAATTAACACCTTTGACACCAATTATATTATATCAGAGAAAAATTAAATCTAATATGTGTAATACCTCAAAATTTGCCCCCTTATTTATTACCTTATAACAGTGGCTTATGCTTCATTTGCATTTTAGCTAGGTCATCGGGCACATACATGCATATAATTTGGCTCTGTGGTTACGGGATCGAGGTTCTCTGTTCAAGCATCGTCAGGTTGCAACAGACGTTTATTTCGTCACTCGACACATGCGCAAAGTATTTCTCCAGGTTACGTAATCACCGGGTCAGCAAAGCTCTTATCAAACATAATTTTTCATGTCAAGAATCTCAGAGGAAGTTGAAGTTTTTAGCCGATTCAGAACAGTTTGAACAGAAAAATTCATAACTCTTGCTCTGGAACTCGTTTTCGCTGGATATTTAACAGTTAGAACCGTCTCGGTATTCTCTACAACTTTTATGTTCGGCTCGGAAGTCAATTCATCAAGGAAAGTGGTGGAAATTATTTGTTTCTGGAATTTCGGTTTCGCTGGATAATTGCGTCAGTGGTATTCAAAAGGGCTTAACTTCTGATTGGATCATCAGTTCTGAGTTATTCCTATACCAAAAAGTTCCATATTGGAATTATCTGCAACTTTCGTGTTCGGACCGAGGGCTGATTCTTTGAGGAAGATCTCCGAATACGCGAGTTTTCAGAGTCGATACAGTGCAAAAACAGTGGAAAATAGTGTTGAACCGTCATGTTTCGGTCACTAAAAAATTCATAACTCTCAGCTCGTTTATCGGATTGATGTCGTTCCGGTGCCTAAAATTTCGTTTCGATGCCATCTTCGTGAGGTAAGTTCAGTATGAGTCAGGTCCAAACGGAAGAACCCCGAAAGTGTGAATTACTGGAAGAATTCTTTGGCACAGTTCACTGTCTGTCAGATATTGGAGAATTCATAACTCGGTCAATTTTAATCGGATTGCGTCCGTTCTCAAAGCTATGGTTCACAAATTTTGTGCTCTTCAATATTAAAGACAAGCTCGAGTTTAAACGATACTCCGAAGATGGTCGTTTTGGTTTATTTCGAAAAACTGACGTGTCGAACCGAAGAAAATGGCTGAAGGTTGTTTCACGAGAAAATTCATATCTCACTCTTCGTTTCTCCGATTGAGCTCATTTTCTGACACGAGGTCACTGACTCGTAGATTTACAACTTTTATGACAAAGTCAAGTCAATATTTTACTTCCGAGCGCATAACCTTGTCACGTTTTTGAGTAGCAGACAGTCGAAAAACTGAAAAAGGATGATTTACTCAGTACCGTCTCGCCATTCAAAAACTCGCAACTCACTCAATTTTTATCCGATTGCGTCCATTCTCAAAGCGTTACGACCGTGAGTCCGTCACGGATGTTTTCACGTGAGACGTAGAGTCAGAGATCTGCACCGAGCCAAGAGTTATTTTTTAATTGAGCAGGTTATTTTCAGGCGCAACCGAATTCCCCTTGCACTATATATTCAAGTCTAAGTGTTTTTCCCTCAAACTTCACAATTCATTACAAACACTCTAAAATCAAACTCCAATTCTCTCCAAGATCAAAGTGAGGGTTTTCAACTTATTCATCAAGAAATTCAAGAACATCATGAACAATTTCAAGAACTCAACAACAACTTGATCAATTCTCTTTCTCCGATCAACTTCCGACCGAACTCCGGCCTCCCACCGGCCAGCCACGCGGCCTCCTCTCCCTCTCCTCTTCGCAATCATGTGCTTCATTCTCCCTCCCTCCGTCTTTGCAATTTCTTCGTCGATTCTTCATTCGGTTAGTTTCTCGAACTTTAATTCTTTAATTCTTGAATAATTGATTAATCGATTCTTGAACTTTGCATTGAATTGATTTTGTGAAGAATTGTTGAACATACTTGAATATTGTTTAATTGATCTTGTTGAATATTAAGGTTGATATAACATTTTTTGTGATAAAGTGATTCTAATGATTGTTATGGTGCATTAAATTGTGAATTCTTGTTGGAATTGTGTCATGATAATTGGTGCATGCTAAGTGTTTGACAAAAATCCTAGGAGAGTTAATTGTTGTGATTTGACATCCATTGAATTGCTCGACTCTTGAATTCATGATTGTTACAATGTGCAAATCTGAAATAGGATAGGTTGGTGATTGATCGTACCTGGATCAGACAGTTTCTGGTGGCCAACGACGTCTGTTGAACTGTAGCTCCGGTGAGGTTGAAAGACGGAGGGGGGTGTACCTGCAAGGGACTCCGACGCTCAAGTAAGGTGGTTGTTAGAGAAAAGGCAAGTACATAAGTGAGAGTAGAAGTGAACATAACCTGACCCTCTCAAGTGAGAGGGTATTTATAGAGAGCCCCCAGCGCGGGGCCAACGGTTACTTGCGTTGGGCTGGATTGCCAGGCCCAATCCAAGTAACTGCCAGGGCTTACATGGCGTAGTGAAGACCAGCACGTGGTCTTCGCCCTGGGGTAACCGTTACTAAATCTTCGGAATTAGGGCAGATCGATTCCATAGGGAGTGGGGCGGTTACATGAGAACATGTCCTCGCGGGGAGGACTCTTGGGCGTCGAGGAGAGACGTGTCCTCGCGGGGAGGACTAACTGCGTGGATGGAGATGACTCCTCATGGGGAGCAACATCCTCGTGTCGAGGAGGGGAGAACTCCAGGGAAGGCTCAGTGCTTCTGCCCGAAGCTCTATGTCATTCATGCCCGACGCTATGGTGTGACACTTGCCCGACATGGGCTTGACTAAGTCCTTCGTATGGGCCGCCCCAGAGCGTGTGGGCTGGGCCTGTTCGGATGTGGAGCAGGTCCTCGGCCCAGTCCGAAACAGGAGCCCCCCAAGTCATTGCTCTGGGACGTCAGAGTGATGACTTAAGGGTCCAGGTTATGTCAAGGGCGTGCCCGTTCGGGAAAAATCTTCGAGAGGGGAACAGTCGGTGAACCGGGCAGAGGTAAGTTGTATGCTCGTGCGAGACTGGTCGCGGGGGTCACCTCGCGGGGACACGAGGAGTCAAGGCCAAGGTGAACGAAAAGACGCGTGTTGGGGAATGAACTGACGTGCCTAGGGAAGCCTGTGCCACGCGTCACGCCTCATCATTGCATAGGGTGGCTACCCTAGGGTAGCGTAATCGATTGCCTAGCGACTCCTCAAATCTCGTAAGGGGCTTATAAAAGGGGCGAGTTCGTGCCATTTGCACGTTCCCACCTTTTTCGCTCTGCATCTCATCTAGTCACCGTTGTTGCTCCGCCGTCGTACGCCGTCGTGCACTGCCGTCTTTGCCGTTCTAGTCCACTCGCCACTGCTCAAGTAAGTTCTTTATCCCTTATGGTTCATTTTGTTTTCTCCTTTTTAGTAGTTTTCCGGCGAGTTGAGGGTGTTTCCGGCGCTCCGTCAAGGTTCCGCCGGGAACGGCGGGACGTTCCTAGGGTTCCGATTGGTTTTGACGGTGGTTTGGGATGAACATACTGAGGGCAAGATGAATGTCCCGAGGACTCTTATGAATACACCGAGGACACATGATGAATGTCACGGGGAAGTGAGATGGGGGGACCGGGGAGTGAAGAGAGAAAGGACGGGGTGACGGCCTCGGGCAGTTCGTCGTGTCCCCGAATATTTTCTTGCTCACTGCCCTTTCACTTGATCGGCGGTGGAAGGGTGGACTTGGTCGCGATCGACGAATTCACCCGTTTCCTCTGTTTTTCAGGTAAAAATGGCCGCGAGGATTCTGGGGATTCTCTACGTAGACACCGAACCCGACGTGGATGGACCCGCTCAGATCCCTAGGGAGCCGACCGCGCGCCCGGCAGCCGAATGGGCCGGGGAAGAGCCTCTGCGTTTAGGGTCTTGTTTCTCTGTCGACGACACAGATGTGTTCACCTTTGTCGAGAACGTCCCCGAAGGAGAGGAGGCCACATGGACGGTTTACCAGCCCCGGGTACACCATCGGATCTGCTCGAACTATCGCGGGCTGCGGTTTCCTATGTACGAGTTCGCCTTTAAAGAGGTCGGCATCCGCTCCCCTTCAATAGCTTTCAACTAGGGGTTTTCAACCGTCTGCACATGGCGCCGTCGCAGCTTCACCCCAACGCGTTTGCTTTCATGTGGGCGTTTGAGATCGTCTGCGACTATCTCCATATTGGGATCACCCTCGAGCTCTTCTTCCGCGTTTTTCATTTGCAACGCTCAACGGACAATGGGCGACATAGTTGGGTTTCTCTCAAACAACCCAGGAAGTTGTTCAAGGCGTACGCAGATTCAATAAGGGGCTTCAAGAGAAGGTTCTACTATGTTATGCCGGCGACGCACTCGGCCGTGGGTACACTTTATGACATTGTGCCCGACGGATCCGGGGGAGAGAGGTTTGTGTCTAAGTGTCCCCTGGAGTGGGAGGACGCCCACTTCGTGCTCGGCACAGAGGATTATGTCGTGAAGCATAGCGCACTGTCGGAGGATGATAGGGGGGCGTATGCCACGTTGGTCGCATTTGTCAATGGTTTCAACCGGGCCGAATGTGTTCGTAGGGATGGAAACTTCCTCCTCGACTCCCAAGGGAGGATTATGCGAGAGGCTCGCTATATAAACACTCGGGGGCTCCTCGAATGCAAGTCTCCCGACGAGGCCAAGAGGTTCTTAGGTGGGATTTCCTTGCCCTGTTCGGGCCTTTCTTTAGCTTTGTCCATTTGTGCTAACTTTTTCCGTGTTTTCTCTTGCAACTCAAATGTCTAACGCCACTGAGCGTATCATGAAGTTGGCCGCCGAGCGGGCACCCAAGCGTACCAAGAGCCGTGTCCAAGAGATTATCCAGACTGCGGTGCCGGTTGGAACGACGAGTGGCTTCTCCTCACCACAGTGCAGCCAGTCCCCTCCCTCGAAGAGCACCCCCGCCAAGAAAGCAAGGACCGGGGGGCCTGTCCTCGTGGATCTCGAGGAATCTGCCTCGCTGGAGAAGTTTCAGATGCCCGCTTGCCATCTCCAGCAGAATTTCTTCGGAGGAAACCCCCCTGTCATCGCTGATGCCGAGGTGAAGGTGGTTCTGGGTATGGATGGGGCGGCCAGGAGAAAGGTGTTTGTCAAGGACCTTGCGGCCATGATGCGGGTCTTCGAGACTGCTTTGATATTGAACGATGGGGCCCCATCTTCCTCCAAGCTACAGAAGCTGAAAGACGACTATACTGCCCTCGGGAAGGAGAAGGATAAGGTTGCGGCTGATTTGTTGAAGGCCCAGGCCGAGCGCGAGGACCACGCCAACACCCTCCGCGAGCTGAACGAGGTCAAATCTGTCCTGAAGGCGACTCAAGGGGAGGTTGATCGCTCTCGAGAAAAGGTTGAGGAGTTGGAGGCTGTTGTCCGTCTCGTGGAGAATGAATCTCCCGTGGAGAAAAACCTTGCTGACCGCGCCGCTCTGATTGGAAAAATTCGGGAGCTTCAGGCAGATAGTCTGGAAGCTTTGGAGATAGGTTTTAAGAATGCCGTGGATCAGATCGGTGCTGAGAATCCAGGGGTTCCGCTGGTGCTCGACAGAATCAACCCGTTCCTCCGTGTGGTCGACGGCAAGCTCAATCTTATAGAGGAGGGGGAGGAGGAAGATGGAAGGCGGGTCGAGGATGAGATCGTTGTGTAGTTCTTTTGGTTGTTCGGCCTGCGTTCCATTTTCTTTGTAATGATTTGTGCCCGACGTATGTGCCAGGGGCTTTTTGACATTTTTGTAATATTTGTACACTGGGCTTCTACCCGTTTTAATGTACCCTTGTTTACTTACTAGTATTGTTTGCATGGTTTGAATTGTGTTTGATGTATTATTTGTTATACTTTATTTTTGCCTAAGTAATAAGGCTTTTGGATTTGCTCGACCTTGATAGTCCCTGACCGCGTGGAGAGCTGGTCGGGCTGCCGGAGGCATATTCCGACCTTCAACGAGGCTAAGAACTCTATCGAGGTCTTAGCTTCGTGGCATGAACTTCCCATCGCGAGTTGGGTGTTCTGCCCGGTTGGTGCAACGACGGTGGGCCTCGATCGAGGTATCCCCATCGGATCAAAGGTCCTCGCGCACACACAACGCGGTCTCTGATCATCGTGTTCTGTATAGGGGTGTCGCGCTCGTACCTAAGTGTGTCCCCGTGATCGCGGTGCTAGTGAGTCGCGGGCAGTGCTTAACTGTAGTACTGTTTGAGCTTCTCAGCATTCCATGGTCGAGCAAGTTCTTCCCCGTGTAGATTTTCGAGGAAGTAGGCTCCTGTCCCCGTTTTCCCGCGGACGCGGTACGGGCCCTCCTAGTTCGCGGCGAGTTTGTCCTCTCGCGAGTCCTTCTGGTTCCTGCGTAGGACGAGGGTGCCTACCTGAAAATCACGTTTGATAACTTTGTCGTTATAACGTAGCGTTATTTTTTGTTTAAGTGACGCTTCTCGGAGAGAAGCGCCCGAGCGTGTTTCTTCGACGAAGTCGAGCTCTTCCCTCAAGGCTTCATCGTTCGCATCCCCGTCGAGGGGGGCTTCTGTCCTCCTCGAGGGTTCCCTGATCTCCACGGGGATCACAGCTTCTGTTCCGTAGGTCAAACGGAAAAGGGTCTCCCCGGTTGTGGAGTTTGGGGTCGTTCGGTAGGCCCAGAGGACGCCGTGTAGCTCCTCGACCCACCGTTGTTTGGTGTCGCCTAATCGGCATCTCAATCCTCGGAGGATTACCCTGTTCGCCGCCTCAGCCTGCCCGTTTGTTTGGGAGTGCTCGACCGACGTGAAGTGCTGCTTCGTGCCCAGTTTGGTGACGAAGTCTTGGAAGTTCTTGTCGGTGAACTGTGTTCTATTGTCGATGACAATGGCTTGAGGCACGCCGAATCGGGCGAGGATGTTTCTTTTGTAAAAATGCAGTATGTTAAAGGCCGTGATTTTGGCCAATGCTTCCGCCTCGATCCACTTCGTGAAGTAATCCACCCCGACGATGAGGTATTTGTTTTGATATGATCCTACGACGAAGGGGCCAAGGATGTCCATCCCCCACCAAGCGAACGGCCACGGGGAGGATAGCACTTTGAGCTTGCTGGAAGGAGCGAGGTGCATGTCCCCGTGTCGCTGGCATCTATCGCACTTCTTGACGTGTTCCTTGGCATCTTGTTGCATGGTGGGCCAGTAGTACCCTGCTCGAAGCGCCTTACGGGCTAACGAGCGGCCGCCGAGGTGCTGGGCATTGATTCCCTCGTGGATTTCCTGGAGAATGTCGGGGACCTTAGTCTCCTCGACACACCTGAGGAGGGGGATAGAGAAACCTCGCCGGTATAGCTTATCCTCGACTACAATGTAGGAGCACACCCGCCTTTTGACCATTCCTGCTTCTTTGGGATCTTCGGGCAGTTTGCCTGTCATGAGGTATTCGTATACCGGGGTCATCAAGCAGCTGCTGTCCCCTATGGCGTTGATGTCTGAAACCATGGCCAGTTTGTCGATGCTCGGGTAGGAAAGCACTTCTTGTATGACGGATTTGTTCCCGCCTTTCTTCTTTGTGCTCGCCAATTTCGACAAGACATCTGCTCGAGCATTGTGCTCGCGGGGGATGTGAGTTACTTCCGTGGAGGTGAACTTTTTCATCTTTTCTTTTACCAAGGCCAAGTATTCTATGAGGCTGTCGTTCTTGGCTTGGTACTTTCCTCGGACTTGCGAGGCTACGAGCTGGGAGTCGGTGAAAAGTTTGACCTCCTTGGCGCCGAGGTCCTCGGCCAGCCGGAGTCCTGCGAGGAAGGCCTCGTATTCGGCTTGATTATTCGATGTCGGGAAGGATAGTTCGAGGGATACCTCGATTAGGATGCCTTCCTCGTTTTTGAGGATGATGCCCGCCCCGCTTCCCTTCGGGCTGGATGCTCCGTCGACATAGATCGTCCATTTCTGTGACCCGTTAGTCGAAGGTTCCGGGACGGTCATCTCTGCCACAAAGTCGGCCAATACCTGTGCCTTCAGGGCTTTCCTCCCTTCGTATTGGATGTCAAACTCGACAAGCTCGAGTGACCACCTGAGCATCCTCCCCACCATGTCCGGTCGTCCGAGGAGCTGCCTTATAGGCTGTTCGGTCCTTACGACGACTGTATGGGCGAGGAAGTAGTGGCGTAGCCTCCTGGCCAAGGTGACGAGGCCCAGGGTGACTTTCTCAATCTGCTGATATCTGAGCTCGGGGCCTTGGAGGGCTTTGCTCGTGAAGTAAACTGGCTTCTGCCCGTCCTAGGTTTCCCGAATGAGGACGACGCTGACTGCTTCACTCTTGATCGCAAGATACAAGAAGAGTGTTTCCCCGTTCTCAGGCCGTGAGAGGACCGGGGGTTGCGACAGGACTTGTTTTAAGTGGGCGAGTGCTTGCTTGCATTCCTCGCTCCAATCAAACTCCGCCTTTTGTCGAAGAAGTTTGAAAAATGGGAGTGCGTACTGTGCAGATTTGGCGACGAAACGGGAGAGGGCGGTGAGCATCCCGTTCAATGATTGTATCGACTTTTTTGAGTTCGGGGTAGGGAGCTCGGAGAAAGCCCTACACTTGTCGGGGTTTGCCTCGATTCCTCGCTCCGTGAGATAAAAACCGAGGAACGTCCCCGCTCGGACGCCGAAGGTGGATTTGTCGGGGTTAAACCTCATGCGACACCTCCTCGCCGTGTCGAACAACTTCTTGAGATGCGCGGCATGGTCGACTTTTTCTGCAGACTTGACGATCATGTTGTCCATGTAGACTTCGAGCATGTCTCCAATTTCAGCTCGGAAAACCTTGTTCATCATCCATTAGTAGGTCGCACCGGCATTCTTCAGACCGAAGGGCATTATGTTGTAATAGTAGTTGCCCGACGCGGTCATGAAGGCCGTGTATTGTTTGTCGACCTTGTCCATGGGAATTTGGTTGTATCCCGAGTAAGCATCCATGAAGGATAGTAGTTTGTAACCTGCAGAGTTGTCGACCAGTTGGTCGATGTTAGGCAAGGGATAACAGTCTTTCGGGCAAGCCCGGTTAAGGTTAGTATAATCAACGCACATTCTCTATTTTCCATTATTCTTTTTAACAATTACAACGTTGGACAGCCATGTCGTGTATTTGGCTTCCGAAATAAAATTTGCCTCTAGGAGGTCTTTTACAGCTTTTTCAGCAGCCTCCGCTTTCTCGGGAGACTACTTGCGCCTACGTTGTGCTATGGCCCTAGCGGCCGGATCTACTGCGAGCTGATGGCAAGCCACCTCGAGGTCGAGGCCAGGCATCTCGGATGCGCTCCATGCGAAGAGGTCAGCATTCTCCCTCATTCACATATGCGGCAATATGCTCTAGAAATAACTTCAATTTCTTTAGTCAGATGTATGTACTTAAAAGCATTTCCTAATCAGTGACTTTTACATTTTTGATACTCGTCTGAATGATTTACCCATTGTTTTGAAAAAAGAAAAAATATCTTGTCTTTTTATGTATAGATATCATATTTTTCAATATGTCTCCTCTAAACATCTTTCCATATAATATCATAGTTGTATTGTAACTATTGACTTAGTGAGAAGCCCATTATATGTTGAAGAAACATTGAAATATAAAATTTTAGTCCCAAACTATGAGTGAAGAAATGAAAACTCTTAATAAAAATGGTACTTAAAAAATTATTGAGAGGTAGAGAGACCAAAATCCAGTTGGATTCGGATTAATCTATATTGTAAAGCACAAATACAGTGGAACCCTTGATTTCCACAAAGAAAGAGTAATGGGAAATAGTTATACTTATACATATAATATTGATTATGATGAGACATTTGCATTAGTGGAAAAGATGAATATTGTTTGAATATTACTATCTCTTGTTACTTATTGTGGATGAAAATTATAATATTTTGATGTCAATTAATATGGTAAGTCAGTTCATGCATGATCTAAGGATGAGACACTTGTAAGCAATAGACCATGTTCTACAATATCTCAAAGTCATTCCTAGTAAATGACTCTTCTTAGAAGAGGTGGAAATCTCATTAGGGAGGCTTATGTTAATTATGCAAGTTTAGTGAATGATATAAGGTTTGCATGATATTGTACTTTCATGTATAGAAATCTTATTGCTTTGAGGAGTGAGAAGCAAAGTGCAGCAGCTCGATTAAGTGTTAAAACAAAATTTAGGGTTATGGCTCTAGAAATTTGTAAACCATTATGGATGAAACAAATATTAGAAGATTTGATGATAGTTTTATGAAGTTGTTTTGTTCCAATTAGCATACCTTTTGCGCGGGATTGAGATGAATTATTTAATTAATATTAATTTAGATGGTTTGAAAGTGAAATAAGCATAACTTTTGAATATGTTTCTATGAGTTGGATGGTGAATTAGGTATTGAATCAAATCCGCAATTTTTTTTTCTGTTTGTCTTTCATGATCTAATTAATTTTCAATGTATACAATTGATTTAATTTAATGTAAATGTCTTTGTATAATATATATTTTTTAATTTACTAATATGTTGTAGGACATTTTTATGTAAATTTGTTGATAAGTTGATTGTTTATTTTTATATTTGAAGTTTAATTTTTTTAATATATAATCATAATTGAATTATATTCTAGAAAGAATGTGAGACTTTTTTTTTCATATTTGAAAGTTATAAGAAAATTATAGGCAAAATATTCTTTTTAGTCCTTTAACTTTACCTCGGGGTTCACTTTGACCCCTTAATTTTAAAAAATATCATATTGGTCCCTTAACTCTTCAAAACGTTTCATATTAGTCCTTTTCGTCTTATTAGCGACAGAAAAATTCAAAAATCAGTCGCTAAAATTTGTCGCTATTAAGACAAAAGGACTAATATGGAACGTTTTGAAAAACTAAGGGACCAAAATGACACTTTTTAAAGTTAAGAGAGCAAAATGAACCTTGAGATAAAGTTAAATAATCAAAAATAATATTTTGCCAAAATTCTAAAAGTGTTATTTAAAAAATATTTTATTTATAATTTGTATGGAGTAAATCATTATATAATGTATTTTAGGATCGAAAAAATAGATAGACACAACAAAAAATGGATTAGTACTATATGAAAAAGAAAATAGAAAAATAATTTGTACAATATAAATACTGGTATTTTAAAAAAAATAATTATGAATAAACGTTACACGCTAAGATGAATATTAAGAGATTTATATTGAAAAGTTTTAAAGAGTGTTATTTTAGATTATAATTGATGTGTCATGAAAAATGATGAGTTATCAATAAATTAATTCGTATCTCAAAATTAATATATATTATGCTCCCTCAGTTCCTTTTTAAGTGTTATTTTTTTATTTTTTATACATACCAAAAAAATTAATCAGTTACTTTTCAAACAATAATTCTCATTTTACCTATAATATCCATAATTATTTATTACATTCATCTTACTTTTTTTCTCTCTGTAATGATTACTTAAGAGTAATTTTGACAAAAATATAATCAATATTACCTTAAATTTTACAAATGACAATTAAAAAAAAAAACAAAAAATTATTCTAAAAATAATACTTAAAAAGAAACGAAAGGAGAAATAGATTATAGATGGTCCATGAGTATTAAACATAATTCGGCGTGAAACTAAAATGAGATTGTCCGACATTTCATCAAAGACATCAAAGAAAAGTTGCATAATGGGTTGACAATTACTACTTATATATTTCTGGACATCACCTGATAGATGTGTTAACAAGAAATTTACTTTCATAATACTTAAACCAATTTACTTATAAATTTGAAATAATTGATATTCATTCACCCACTTAAGAGGAAATATTATAAATATTAAACCTTAAATAATAACATTTATAATTATTTTATTTTAATTGAACGAGACACATTAAATAAATTAAATAAATTAATTCTGGTGTTATAAATTCCAACATTGAAATATTTCGTAAAAGATTTTTCAAAAAGTGAACACTCTAGTACCCTTAAAATTAATTGAGTACTGATACCTTCAACCAATCAAACATTTTAATTCAATATCACATCATTTTATTATTTTATTTTATTTTTAAAAAAATCTATTATTTTTTACAATTTACACTAAAAATACCAGTATCCAATTTAAATTCATGAGTATAAAAAAAAAAGTTACATTTTCAAAATCCCCATGAAACTCTGTCAAAATGATCTTCCCGAGAGTTTCTCATTCATGTTCTAGAGTAAACTAAATAATAAGATTATTTATTTGAGATTTTTTTAAACTCCCACAACACTCTTTTAGAAGAAACCTTAGGAGAATTCATTTTCATGTTCTAGAGTAAATACGCTAAATTGTGGTGATTCTTTAATAGCTGTAAATTCCGATAAGCATTTTGAGTGTGGAATAAATAACTCTACTAAATAAAACAAAGCCTCTTGGCTCTTGCTACCATTGCACTTTCACAAACAAGTGGACAATGACAAAGCATTAGCACTCAAGAAAAAAAAAATATTATATTGTGTCCAACACTCTTAACATAACACATTAACATTTACCTGTAAAACCATCTTGTAAAATGAAAATTTATTACATTTAGTATAATAAATTCTCACCAATAGTTCACATTAAAATACCATATCCTTTTAAAACTTTATTCCATTAAAATAAAACGCACACACTATATATAGAACACTGAAAACATAGTAGTTTCTCTGTCTGACACGAGGCATAAACAAAAACAAATTGGAACCTCTCTGATATGAGTTTTACTTACTTTATAAGCTCATAGACATGGCAAAGAGTCATGGCCAAAAACAAAGACAAAGCAAGTTCTGATTCTGAAAATTCTTTATTTTCAACAGGTTCAAACTCTTCAATGGGTAATAAGTATAGATACATGTTTAATAGATTATTCAGGTTTGCCAATTCATGGAAGAAAAGTAGCACACCAAGAGGTAGAAGAATTTTCCATAGAGATGTTGAAAAAGAAGAATTTCAATATGCTAGTAGTCACTGTCTTTCATCCTATTACAGTGTTTTTGTTGTTAGATTAGCAATCATGGTTAGTGAATCTCTATCTGCTTATGTTTTGACACATGATAAAATTTCATATATCTATTTTCTGTCATACGTGAAGTAACACGAAAAAGGGTTGCATCACTTATGCTGAGAGTAATTTATTGATATGATGAAAATTGTATTTTTGTTTATACAGGTAATGCTAGCAATCTTGATAGGGCTATTGACAATATTAACATGGCATTTTACAAAGATTTATACCGCGAAATCACTGAGTAGTTTGGCGTATGGTTTGCGTTACGAACTTCTGCAACGGCCAATTTTGAGGATGTGGAATATTTTGAACTCTACTTCTGAAATCACAACAGCTCAAGTCAAGTTGTCACAGTATGTTATCAGACGTTATAGCAATCCTGCAAGTCAAGCAGAGCAAGTTGAGGTTAAATTTTACTGTTTATCATGAAAAGTATGTGAAATTGAATGAATAATGAACTTAATTATGAATAATTTGTCCTTAAATTTACTAATTAGATTAGTTTAATTGCTGAATTATATAGCACTTAGTGACCATGCAGTTTGATAACATTCAATAAAAATACAAAATTTAATTTATGAATCATATAGCACTTTGTGACCATGCAGTTTGATAACATTCAATAAAAATACAAAATTTAATTTATGAATCATATAGCACTATCGTAGTGATCATGCTATTTAAATTTGACATTTATAAGCATACAACTTTATCTTCAATATTGTCATAAATCATAATATATGTTTTATAAAATTTTAAGATAAACTGTTACAAAGTGTGTGGATACTTTTAGTATGATGTTTTTCAATCTTGCTAGGTTGAATTGATGAAATTCATGAAGAAAAATATTACAAAACTTAGTCCTCTTATATTTGACCAATTGATTTTATTTGTAGCAGCTATATGAAGCAATGAGAGCAGTAACATGGTCACTGTTTGCAAGTAGAAAAGCTCTAAACTCGATAACAATAAATTACAAGAATGGATTTGTTCAAGCATTCCATAGAGATCTAAAAGATAACAACACATTTTACATCTACTCAGATCTTTCAAATTACTCAATGGTAGCAACAACCTCAAACATGGTCAATACCCTCTCAACTCATCAAGCTTGGGATGACAAAACAATTCATGGAAACTTCTCAGCAATTTGGTATAGAGAACCACTTGATCCCGTCACAGGCGAAAAAATCGGAAAAGCAATGAAAATTGCACCAGAAGATTTAATCAACATCGCAGGACTTTCACAAGTTCCTGATGGTGTAGCTACATGGCATGTAGCAGTTAGTAAATTTACAGATTCGCCTTTGCTTTCAGCAGCGTTACCTGTTTGGGATTCTTCGAATAAAAGTATTATGGCTGTTGTTGGTGTTACAACTGCATTTTATAGTGTTGGACAGTTAATGAGAGAACTTGTTGAGATGCATAGTGGTCACATGTATTTGACTTCACAACAAGGCTATTTGCTCGCAACTTCTACAAGTGCGCCTTTACTTACAAATTCTACTAAGCCACCACCTAAGCTTAAGATGGCAGTGGATTGTGAAGATGGTATAATAAGACTTGGTGCTGAGTGGTTGCAGAGAACTTATGGGAATCATTTTCCTAATTCAACTCATGAGGTTCATGTTGAGAATGCTAAACTAGGTCACCAGGAATATTATATTGACTCATTCTACCTAAACTTGAAGAGACTTCCTTTGGTAAATATATGAATAGACTTGTGTTTTAAATTTATAATAAGATATATTTTATGATAACTAAGGTAGAATATTTATAGGTGATCACTGAGGTTTTATATATACATTCAGCAACTGCGATTGTAACCGCAACGCTGACATTTTTGTCTCCACAGCCTTATCAAGACATCGGTCATATTTGACTACAATTTCTTACAATATTCAAGATCACTATTTAAAACCGAGAAAGGGGGACATGCATTTTTAGTGTAAACTAGTTTTACACCGACAATGCTCCTTCATTAAACTCTTTAGAACCTTGGTGATCACTCTCTTTTTTTCAAATAATTCTAGTGAGCATAAATTTCAGGAAAAATGTTTCTGTTTTAAATCACAGATGATTATGTTATTCTTTTTTGTGTACAACTTATGACTTAAATATTTTGCAGGTAGGTGTAATCATCATACCAAGAAAGTATATAATGGGACAGGTGGATGAGAGAGCCTTCAAAACTTTGGTTATTCTGATATCAGCAGCTTTGTGTATTTTAGTCATTGGATGTGTTTGCATTTTGATATTGACAAATGGAGTGTCAAAGGAAATGAATCTAAGAGCAGAATTGATAAGTCAACTTGAAGCAAGAAGGAAGGCAGAGGCATCAAGCAACTATAAAAGTCAGTTCCTTGCAAATATGAGGTTTGTTTTTCTCAAGTTCTGTTATAGAAATAACTTATACATAAGCACTTCCGCTATAAGTATTTAATTAAGTTGTTTACCCAAAAATAGCCTATAAGTGCTTAATTAAGTTGGGACTCATAATAAATATGATGTAGGAGGTTCAAAATTCAATTCCTACTATGACAAATCTTGCTCTCTCTAACATGTTAACCGCGAAAAGTTTCACTATAAAAGAAAATAGTCGTGTCATGTACTATAATTTTTAAAATCTGTCATATTTTTTTTGTTTGCAAGTGTGCTTCATGGTTTGTTTTTTCTTGATTGTATTACAGTCATGAACTAAGAACACCTATGGCAGCAGTAATTGGATTGCTGGACATTCTTATATCTGATGATTGTCTCACAAATGAACAATATTCAACAGTTACTCAAATAAGAAAATGTTCAACAGCTCTACTACGTCTTCTTAACAACATATTGGATCTAAGCAAGGTGACACATATATATAATAAGCTAAACTTAATATTCTAAAATATTTCAAAACCAATTGCACTAGTGCCAAAAAGCTTCCTAATATTTTGCACTATTTAGGTGGAATCAGGAAAACTTGTACTAGACGATGCAGAATTTGACCTGGGACGTGAACTTGAAGGGCTTGTAGATATGTTTTCTGTTCAATGCATTAATCACAATGTAGAGACTGTTTTAGACCTTTCTGGTATGATTCTCAATTTTGTTCAGTGCATCATTGACTTTAACAAGTTTCTGATGAATTATAATTAATCAATATCTATTTTCAATGCAGATGATATGCCAAAAGTAGTTAGGGGTGACTCTGGTAGGGTTGTTCAAGTATTTGCAAATTTGATCAACAATTCAATTAAGTTTACTACATGTAAGTCAAAATGTGTATGAAAAATATCACAATATTTATTTAACTTTTAAAAGTGTGTGTTATAGGGGACTAATCTTATTCTAAACTCTTGTAAAAATGTACTACAGCTGGTCATGTTATTCTGCGAGGATGGTGTGAATATCCAAATTCTTGCGATAGTCCGAACTTTTATCTTGATCAGAAGAAATCAAGGATTGTACAAAAGAACAAAGAGAAGCCAAATGCAAATCATGCAAGGAGAATATCTATGAGAGATAACAACAATGTGGTACTTTGGTTTGAAGTTGAAGACACAGGCTGTGGTATGATAACTAATTACATTTAGGACTGTACCTTTTGTCAAAATAAAAATCAATCCAAGAATAAATCAAAGTTGTTTTCTTCTTATGTATGTGATATAGGTATTGATCCAAGCAAATGGGATTCTGTGTTTGAAAGCTTTGAGCAAGCTGATCCATCGACTACCCGACTGTAAGCAAATTTCTTTTCAATATAGAAAAGATAGAAAATGAATTTGATTTAGTTGTCAACTTGTCACTGTAGTCAACGATCTCGATAGTTGACAAAGATCATACGGTTGAAATTTTGAATTTTGAATTTGTCGAAGTCATGATGTGAGCCATTCGATATTTATATAACCACTTAGATCCACTGACAGCAGTGACTATAGAAATTATTGAGTTTAATGAATCCTGGCTTTTAGCTTACAGATTATTTTGATAACATTATTATATATGATTATGATTAAAATTTAAAAATTAATAGTTTAAGAACTTTTTGAATGGTATGGGCCAAAGAACTTTACTGATTTCTGAATCCTTACTTATTTCAGGCATGGAGGAACTGGTCTTGGTCTTTGCATTGTTAGGAACTTGGTGAGTAATACGTTAATGAGTAAAGTTTCAAAATAAGTAAACTACAATGCCATTCTTTATAAATGTGTTTGAAGAAAGAAAAAAGATAGATCTGAATTTCTGGAGTCAAATAATCATACATTTGTCGCAGTCACACAATCTAGATTATCAGATCAAGATCGGACAATTCCCATTTCCTTTGAATATAAATTTTGAATTTGCTTATTTGAATATAAGTTCCTTTGATCTCATTATTACTATTGGATTTGATGGAAGGTTAATAAGATGGGTGGAGAAATCAAGGTTACCAAAAAGGAGGGTCAAGGAACATTGATGAGATTATGTTTGCTTCTCAGAGCACCTATGGATGTCACAGAACAACAGTGTCCACTAAATTTGACAGACAATGGCTTAGTGGTGAGTACATCATTCTTCTTGGCAAATAATTCGTAAGAGTTTTTTTTTTTTGGAAATCTTGGTATCCGGCCTTGCGACCGACTAAAAGTTGATTACTAAAAGTTTATGGTATATACATAATAAAAATAGTTGTTAACTAAAAGTGTGAATGCAGGTATTGCTTGCACTACAAGGCAACATGAGTAGATTAGTAACATCAAAGTGGTTAACCAAAAAAGGGGTGTGCACAATGGAAGCATCTGAATGGAACGGACTGACTCAGGTTTTAAGGGAACTCTTTCATGCAAGAAGTTCAATCCATAATAACAACAACTTTGATGCACACTATCCAATAAATCTTGAAGGATTCAAGTCCAAACTACTCACCATAAAAGACATGAGAAACCCAATTTTTGTCATTGTTGTTGACATTAGTTTACTTGACTTAAGCACGGATATATGGAAGGAACAACTTAACTTCCTTCACAAGTATTTTGGAAAAGCAAAATTTGTATGGATGTTAAACCACGACACACCAAATACGATAAAGATGGAGCTTCGTAGGAAAGGTCACTTATTAATGGTTAACAAGCCTCTTTACAGAGGAAAAATGATTCATATTTTGGAAGCTGTTATGAAAAACAGAAATATTGAGTTACAAAAGAAAAACATGAAAGAGGATGATTTGCATGAGTTTCTTGAGATTGATTCTACTCATTTTGATGCTGCTACTAGCTCTGATGATTCTGACATATCTGAAGTTAGCGAAAAACCAATTTTAAAAGTAACCAACGAAAATGAACATTTGGAAGAAAAAAATCTTAGGAAAGAAGAATCATGCTCCGCATTTTCCACTGAAAAACAAGATGAAAAATTTGAATGTGAGGGAACAAATAGGGCGACAAGGTCGAGAAAAGAAGTGAACGATAAGAAATCACTCGAGGGATTAAGGATTTTGCTTGCAGAAGATACACCAGTAATTCAAAGGGTAGCAACTATAATGCTTGAAAAAATGGGAGCCGTTGTTGTTGCTGTAGGTGATGGACAACAAGCAGTAGATGCTCTCAACTACATGGTAAGTGCTGAAGACTTTAGTAGAGAGTCTCTCCAGAAAGAAAGAAATACAAGACCACAAACCGAGATTTTGACTTGTCATCCATATGACTTGATCCTAATGGATTGTCAGGTATGTGCTACAAAAACTAGGGTATATTTGAACTTACCTAAGAGTTTGTTTGATTTACTTATTTGAACTTATCTACTGACTTAAGTACTTGTGTTAAGACAGTTTTACAGAGCGTGTGAAAACAATTTATAACGTGTGCATAAGTTGTTTTTAGGTTAAAAATACTGATTTTTTACCTGTATGCGTGGAAATATAGATGCCAAAGATGGATGGATATGAAGCAACAAAAGCAATAAGAAAATCAGAAGAAGGAACAGGAAAGCACATACCGATTGTTGCTCTAACAGCGCATGCAATGTCCTGTGATGAAGCCAAATGCCTTAAGGTTGGCATGGATGCTTACTTAACAAAGCCAATCGATTTCAAGCTTATGGTTTCCACCATTCTCTCACTCACCAAACCAACATCTTGATTCTTCTCAGCTTTAATTCCTAAGAAAACAGAGAATTGGATTAAACTACATATATTAACACCATAAATAACATGCATTCTAAAATGTAGATTAATTTTACCACATATTAACAGCTTTAATCATGTTCTGGCTAATAAAAATAAATGTATATAGAATGGTATGAGAAGTAATGGTTCTTGTTGCAATAAATCTTTGTAATATAAACATGTAAGTTGAATTTTGGGTATGAAAGTGTGTTTATATTGAGAAGCTTTAATTTCATTTTCTTAAAATTGCTAGGTTTTCGTCCCTTTGATCTCGTTAGATGCAAGATAAATAAACTAATAGGACACGAAATTGTTAGATTATCACAAACCTTACAATAGAGTGAAGACGCGAGTTTTGTTTCTTTTCCGGCGCAAGGTGAACGGAGACGGTGGCTGATAGACGCCGGCGACGGATTTTAGAGGACTAAGGTGGTGACTGGTGAAGGAGAGTTGAAAAATAATTTGATGTGGCGTATCCACTATAAGCTCTAGGGAGACTAAAATGAGAAAGATGAATCTCACGGTCATAATTAATTCGCAGGTTTAAGTTTTAAAGGACAAAAATTATAAAAATGCGAAATATAAAAAACTTGGCCCATGCAGGTCTCGAACCTGCGACCTTCGCGTTATTAGCACAACGCTCTAACCAACTGAGCTAATGGGCCAGTTGTTTGGTGTTATAAGATTGTGATTTTTAAACAATACTTGACTGAAGGATTATTCACTTAGCATTTTTTGTATAACTGTTTTACCATCAATCAATCTGGTTTATTTTAGTGGATTATTCACCTGAAGTACACTCTATGAAACTATGTGACTTAGTTCAATTTTTAAATTAAATTTGGGACAGTTGAAATTGGAATAGTCTATCATATACTTATGCTTATATATGATTTAACATTTTTAAATTTTAAAACTATGTTCGACCAAAACTTGTGATTAACATACTTTTGTTAGCTTTCAAAAGGTAAGGTAAATGGATCAAAAGAGAGTATACAATAAAATGTCAATTATATTCAAGTAGTATACGAATGTTTTTGAAACTCACAACATGTAGTACATGATAGTATGTTTTATGGTGAACAAATAAAGTATAGTTCAGTAACAAATAACAATCTTTCAGTTGATTTTTTTGTTGAGTTCAAGCAAGTAACCCAGAACCACAACAGTTGATGCAATAACCACTCCTAAAACTGCCTTAGCCAACTTGGAACGATAATTGCAATTGGGATTGAAGCCTAATTCAGAGAGCTTCTTGTGTGACTTTGCATAATCTGTGAAAAAAGCTTTCTCATCCTATAACAATTCAAAATTATCATTAGCGCCAAAAACTATATATCATATTATGATTTTATAAAGAAAGAAAAAGAAAATATAGTAAAGGCAAAACCTTAGCATAGAGTTCAACATATTTACGAAACTTTGGATCTTCAACTAGAACCTTATCAGTGGGAAGCTTCAACAAGTCCTTTGATTCCGAGTTCAATAATTCCCTGTTTGGTTAATTAATCTTGTTTTAATCACCAAACTTCATAACATTAATTTGGTAATTAATGAAAAAGTTATCTTACACAAAATAAGAGTTATCAAATTTGAGAGGGTCTCTTGTCCATTGACCTTCAAAATCAGAGCGATCCTTATGTGCCTTACCCTTATCAATTAAAATTAACAATATATAATGATAACTAATAAGATTAAAGTTATATATAAAAAAAATGTTGGATTTATGATTCTTAATCGTGATTCATACCAAAGTGTGGCCTCCAGAGAGAGCTACAATGTCTATATCATTGAGGCCCATGCGATAAAAGACCTCTCTTAAATGCGATGCACCTGAATTTTGATTTTTTTTTCATACATCAATTTGTTAAACCGTTCTAACTAACTTTGCTTTAAGAATCAAGATCCAACAACAGAATTTAATTTAATTACCTTGTTTAGCATCTGGAAGACGACCTTCTTTCGGAGATTCCAAAGAATCCTAATTCAAAAAATTTAAAGAGTCTCAATGAGAATTTCAGATGCAGACATTAACATAGACACAGATACACTTTTTTTTTGACGCGTAAGCGTTGAAGGATGAATTTACCTTTCTACCAGGAACAAAGTGAATAACTGGACCACCGGTGACCTCTACCGCTACAACACCAGCTAGCTGGTAAAGATCCGCATATGAAATTTTTGGGTGTTTAGCTTTCACCTCCTCTGTTTTTAAACAAAATACAACAACGATTAAATAGAGATTAATTAATTAATGAATTAGTTAATTTATTGATTATTTAAGTGTCACTCACCACATAATTCAACGGCGGTTTTCAAGCCTTTGTTAGCAACATGATTGAGCTCTTGTTGATTTCTGATAGAACCATTTGGACCTCCTGTTCTTGTTTTTGCATCGTAGGTACCCGCATCGTGCCATCTATAAATCAATATTATTAAAGGAATTATTTTATATAACAAAAGGTTTGTAATTGTAATTCATAAAGTTGAAATTAATGTAAGTGATCAACATACGCTAATCGAAGCATGAGAGGAGCGCATTTTTTGTTGGAAATAAGAGAACGAAGATCGCTACGAATCTTTTCGATTTCCTTAACATACTCTGCATCAACTCTATATTGTGCCATAGGTGCAAGATTTGATTTGTGTGTGAGAGAGAGGGTTCTGTGCGTTGTGATTTGGGAAGTGTAGGGGTTGGTTGATTTATAAGAGAATGAGGAAGATGCTGATTATGGTGGTAGCATGGAGTCATGCAAGTAAAGGATTTTATTGCTTTGCTGAGATAAGAGGAAAAGGAAATTGTTTTTGCTTATGTTGCTTCATAACAACAAGATTCGATTCAATACAAAATTCTACAAATTTGCAGTACCCTGCGAAGAGCGCTCGAACATTCTACATAAAGTTAACCAATAGTTTAGTTTCAAGAGGAGTCATTTTAGATGAAGAATTAAATTGAATTGAGATTGAAACTTTTTTATAAAAAATACCTTAGGATATTTGATCAAAGCTTTTACAAAACTCAAATTAATTTGGTGCTATTTAATTACGACAATAACGATTTTTTAAGGTAATAAAATCAATTGAAATTCAATTAAAAATTTTACTATTTATTAAAAGTATTTTTGATATTCAAAGTCTACTGATTTTAAATAGATTTTTTTGGTGGAATAAATTTTTAGAGAATTTTTAATATATATATATATATATATATATATATATAAATAAGAAAAAAGAATATACACCGACAGTATAAACTATTTTTACACTGTCAACCAATGACAGACGTATATCCCGCCACATCACACTTTTATTTTTAAAATACTGTTATGATTTGGCACTTTAAAATAATCTGATGTGGAATAAATTTTTAGAGAATTTTTAATATATATATATATATATATATATATATATATATATATATATATATATATATATATATATATATATAAAAGATCCATATCCTATGAGAATGCAATTTTTATATAAGAACATGAGAATGAATCTGAATCATTAGATTTTAAAATAAATGGTGGAGATTATATGTGGTTTTTGTTTTTCTCTCTCCTCCATTATTAAAATAAATGATGGAGGAGAGAGAAAAAAACTGACACATAATCTTCACCATTTATTTTAAAATCTAATGGTTCAGATTCATTCTCATGTTCTCACCTAAAAATGACATTCTCATATGATAAGTTTCCTATATATATATATATATATATATATATATATATATATATATATATATATATATATAGTTCATATCCTATGAGAATGTCATTTTTATGTAGGAACATGAGAATGAATTTGAATCATTAGATTTTAAAATAAATGGTGAAGATTATGTGTAATTTTTATTTTTCTCTCTCTTCCATTATTAAAATAAATTATGGAGGAGAGAGAAAAAAAACTGACACATAATCTCCACCATTTATTTTAAAATCTAATTATTCAGATTCATTCTTATGTTCTCACATAAAAATGACATTCTCATATGATACGTTTTATATATATATATATATATATAATCGTGAAGGCTGAATCAGATCCTGTTGAACTGGGCCACCAAGTACGTCTGAGTTGCTGGGTGTATGGAGAGGAGGAGGGGGTGTACCTGCAAGGCACTCCGACGCTCAAGTAAGAAAGGGTCAGAGAAAAGGGGGCAAGTACAAAGTGTTAGTTCGTAGGGTGAATATTTGATCCCTGACCCTCTCAAGTGAGAGGGTTTATATAGTTCCCCCAGCGCGTGGCCAACGGTCCTATTTTCGGGGCGAAATAACCGTTTTTCCAAAGAATAGGTAACTGCCCAAACTAGCCGTTATGTCGGGAAGGGTGCCCAAAACTAGCCGTTATGTCGGGCATATGCATAGTTTCGGGCACATGCCCTTAGCTGTTCGGGGAGTGAAGACGCCGTGCAGAACGGGCAGCATTTTCGGGGAGGAGCTGTGCAGTCCTTGCCCGGTTTGAGGGGCAGAAATGTCACTTTTGCCCCTTAGTGAATTGAACTTAGGCAATTGGGCCATTCTGGGAGCAGAAGTGAATTGGGCCATGTCTAGCCATTGGTCCAGTCCAGAACAGGAGCCCCCCAGGTCGTTGCTTCCGAGCATGGGAGTGATGACTTAAGAATAGCTCGCGGCTCTGGGGAGCTAGCGTAAAGTCGTCGTTCGGTGACGGAAAAAGTTGTCTCGTGGTGCCCGTGGCTCCCTGGTGTTCGTGATATTCATGTCCGTGTCTAGACTGCCCGTCATGCGGGGAGACTAACGGTTAGGAGGAATTGAAACGTTAGGGCGCCACGTGTGTCTCGAGCCTTATGCAGCAGTTACTAGGCAATAATGGCAAGTTACTAGCCATTATGACCTACGAGGGCGTGCCACTGCACGTGCCCCTCAGTATAAAAAGGGGAGACTCAATTCATTTGGAACTTTTCGCTTTTTCTTCTCTTCGTCTTCCTTAGAGCTTCTGCCCGTCACCGCAGTTCGCTGTTCCGGCCACCGCATCAAGTCCTGAGCAACCGCTTTTCATCTTCTTAATCAAGTAAGTTTACTGATTTCATGCTCTTTTTTCCCTTTTGATGGTTATTTATAGATTGTATGCAGTTAGGTTTAGGTTTAGAAGATGAAATAGATTCGTTTCCGGCGGTTGTTGGTGGTGGACGACGGTTATGCCATTTTCCGCCGCCGACGAGGCCGCTGGGTTTTTAGGATATTCTTGTGAGTCGGGCTGTTTCCGGCGTCGTTGCGATGATGATGCATGCGTAACCGCCGTGATCGTTTAGATTCTGGAGTGACGATGAAGTTTCCGGTGAAGCCCTTGCAGTTTCCGGTGAAGCTTTGCAGTTTCCGGTGAAGCTTCAAACGGAAACTGGGAAGTGGCTTGAGGAAGTTCCTCGTGCGTAAGTGGTTCGCTCCGGGCGTCTCCTTGTGGGAGACTCTTGAGTTTTTCTTTGTTTGATGTTAGGGCTTAGGCCGGGGACGTCGTCCTTAGCCCCTTGCATGCCCTTTCACTTGACTAGCGGTGGAAGGGTGGATTTGATTCTTCGTCGAATTCACTTTTTTCTCTGCTTTTCAGGTGATTGACATGGCGACAGAGCCAGTTGGGGAGATAATAATAGATTCGTCCGAGGAGGAAGCGAGTTCCTCGGAAAGCAGCAGGTCGGAATCCTCAAGTGTCCCTAGCGAAGCCGGGGAGGAAGAGGAAATGGAAGAGGACACTGTTGAAGACTCCACGGAGGAGTGGATGGTGGCTGAGCCAGCTGAGCATGTATCCACCTTCGCGTCATATCTGGGGGACGTTTTCACGATAGTCGGACCAGAGGGGGAGTGAAAGGTGCACTTTCCCTCCGAGGATGATAGGGTCTGCACAAATTTCGGGGAGCATTTCACTATGTACGAGTACACTTTCAAAGAACTGGGACTGAGGCTGTCGTTCACTGATTTCCAGCAGTCGGTGTTCGTGCATCTGGATTTGGCCCCGGCGCAGCTGCATCCGAACTCGCTGGCCTTCATCCGGGCATTTGAGCTAACATGCGAGTACTTGAGGATAGGGGCTACTCTCCGCTTATTTTTCACTGTATTTCATCTTCAACGGCAGCTGATGGGGAGGAGGTACGGTTGGGTTTCGTTGAAACAGCCTCGCAAGCTGTTCAAGCCCTTTTCAGAATCGATACGGAAGTTCAAGGAGAGGTTTTACATTATAGAGCCCATATCGGAAGCTGCCCAGGATAGCACGTATGTCTGGGAGATCGAAGTTGATGAGGAGGGTAACAACCTGCACGATGAGGCTGGGAGGTTTACCGGGGAGAGACGGTTCAAGTTTCCCTTTCACTGGGGACCTGGCCACTTTACCAAGGAGCCTAACGAGTATGTCCTCCAGCCGCACAACCTAGATGGGCAGGATGCCGCTGCTTACGATACGCTGGTGAAGTACGTTAGCTTGTTTCGTCTTGCTGAGTGCATCACGAAGAAGGGGGCTCCGATTTACGAGGATGACGACAGCAAACGCGTGGAGTTTCGCGTTATTAACACCAAGGCGCTTCTAGAGTGCAAGACCTCTGCGGAAGTTCATAAGCTGCTCGGTAGTTTTAGTTGTTTTAACTTGCCCGAACTATTTTTTCTTCGTTGTCTAATGCTCTTATTTCGTTTGTGCAGGTGAGATGCCTCTTGCTCACGAAAGGATGGTAAAGAATGCTCTCGCGAGGAATAAGTCCGGAGCGGCTCCTCCCAAGTCTCGATTTTCCCAGCGTGCTCCTACTCCTCCTCAGCCTGCTGCGGGGACCTCTTCTCCCACTCCTGCCCCCCATGGATCTCCCTTGCCTCTAGCCTCCCGGCCCAAGCGGTTCAGGGCCACTGAAGGGGTAGATCTCAGTCGGGCACCAGAAAAGGGGAAGTTTGAGCTCCCTCCGTGCATTCTTGACAGAAGGTTCTTTGAAGGGACGTCTCTGGTTGTGCCGTGGGCAGAATCTCTCCGGCTGGAAGGCATGGATCGCCTAAGCAAAAGGGCGTTTGTGGCCCAAGATGCCTCTGCATTGGTCAGAGTTTTGGAGATGGTGGCTATCTATGCTGAAGGGGACTCTGCAACTGAGTCTGAACTCAAGGCTGCCCAGGCTACCATGGCATCTGTTAAGGAAGAGGCTAAGAGTGCTGACGATGCCCGAAAGAAGGCTGATGAGGAGGTGACTAGGCTGAAGAGGGAGAACTCTACACTGGCTGCGAAGAAGAAGGCGGTTGAGGAGCTGGTCCAGCAGCTGAGGGCGGCCAATGCTCTGGGCGAAGATGAACCCGAGGACGTGAAGGAGCTAAAGACAAGGTCTGAGCTGGTTTCCCGTATGTTGGCGGCCGAGGATGACAGCATCGTCATTGCGGACGAAACCTTCAGGAATGTCGTGTCTCAACTGCGGGTGGTGAACCCCGAACTTGCCATTTCCACCGAGGGTACCCACTATCTGGCGCACGTCGAAGAAGGGCGGATAATTAGACCAGACTCCCTCCTCGAAGAGTATGTCGAGAATCAGCCCGTGGAAGGCCAGGAGCCGCAGTCCAGCACCGAGCAGACTGACCAGATGGATGAGTGAAGGTTTTTGATGTTGTTGTAATTTTGTCTGGCCTGCGTGCCGTGTAATTTGTTGTAATTTATTTTGAATGGGGGCGTGGCCCCCGGTTTATGTAACAAGTATAATAGTGGTCCTCGCGGCCACGTATTACTTTTAATTATGTGCCCGGTCCTTGTGGTCGGTTTTGTGATTTGCATGGCTTTATCTGCTTTAAATTTCGCTAAGTGTTGTTACTTATGCTCGCTCGTGTATGTATGCCCGTAATAGGGATTACTTTGATTTGCTTTAAGTTTCAGGGAATTGTTCGTTATAGATGTGTCCACCAGTGAGGGGTACTGGTCAAACGGTCGGGGAATAGCCGGGCGAGGATGCGGAGCTCAGGTCGCGTTTGAGGCCTGAGTTCGCGGCGTGAACCTCCCATCGCGAGCTAGGTGTTCTACCTGTCGTGGTACTTTAACGACGGAGACGCTAGATTGAGGGGCCGCTGTCAAGCAGAGACCCGACTCGTTCCTGAGCGAGGTTCTGCTTCACTGGCATGCGACGCTTGTACTTGGACATGCATCGTGGTCGGTCTGTTATGCTCGTCGTCGTGACGGATTGAACCGATAGTTAAGGCCTTAGTTGTAGTATTGTTTCAGTTTTTTGGCGTTCCATGGTCGAGAAAGTTCTTACCCATTGAGTTGTTCTAGGTAATAGGCCTCATTCTCCGTTTTTGCGCGGACACGATAGGGTCCTTCCCAGTTAGTGGCCAATTTGCCTTCGCGAGAGTCTTTATGGTTTCTTCTTAGGACAAGGCTGCCCACGTTGAACTCTAGTCGTATGACTTTGGCGTTGTGCCTGATGGTAATTTTTTATTTTAGCGAGGCTTCGCGGAGTGCTGCCCCTGACCGGACTTCCTCGACGAGGTCGAGTTCTTCCCTTAACGATTCATCATTCATTTCCTCGTCTAGGGGCGATTCTGTTCGCCTGGAGGGTACGTGAACTTCGATGGGGATCACAGCTTCGGTCCCGTAGGCCAGGCGAAAGGGTATCTCCCCAGTTGAAGAGTGTGGAGTTGTGCGGTATGCCCATAAGACGCTGTGCAGCTCCTCGACCCAAGCTTTCTTCGTTTCGTCCAGCCTTCGTTTGAGGCCTCGAAGGATGACTCGGTTCGCCGCTTCTCCTTGCCCGTTTGTCTGGGGATGTTCGACGGATGCGAAGTGTTGCTTCGTGCCTAGCTTGGCGATGAAGTCCTAGAACTTCCTGTCTGTGAACTGTGACCCATTGTCTGTGAATATCGCCTGGGGGATGCCAAAACGTGCGAGGATGTTTCGTTTGTAGAAACACAGTATGTTAAGGGCAGTTATCTTGGCCAGGGCCTCCGCTTCTATCCATTTTGTGAAGTAGTCTACGCCTACTATTAAGTATTTATTCTGATTTGATCCCACCACGAAGGGTCCTAGGATGTCCAGGCCCTACAGGAAATGGCCACGGGGAGGACATAGCTTTGAGCTCGTTAGGTGGAGCTAGGGGCATGTCCCCGTGCCGTTGGCATTTATCGCATTTCTTCACGTGCTCTTTCGCGTCGTGCTGCATGGTTGGCCAGTAGTATCCTGCTCGGAGGGCCTTTTGGGCAAGGGATCTTCCTCTAAGATGTTGGGCGTTGATTCCTTCGTGGATTTCGCGCAAGACGTGGGCGACCATTTCTTCCTCGACACACTTGAGCAGCGGGATGGAGAATCCTCGCCGGTAGAGTTTATCTTCGATCAGGACATATGAGCAGGCCCTCCGCCTAACTACGCTGGCCTCTTTAAGGTCGGACGGGAGTTCGTCTCTGGCGAGGTAGTTGTAAACGGAGGTCATCCAGCAATTGTTGTCGCCGATCACTTGTACGTCGAGGGTCGGGGAAGCTTTATCAATGCTGGGTTGAGGGAGTACCTCTTGTATGACGGACTTGTTTTCGCCTTTTTTCTTCATGCTGGCTAGTTTGGACAAGACGTCTGCCCGAACATTGTGTTCGCGGGGAACATGTTTTACCTCTACCGCTGCGAACTTCGTCATCTTCTTCTTGACCAGGGTTAAGTATTCGGTCAGGTTATCATTTTTGGCTTGATATTCTCCTCGAACTTGAAGGGCCACAAGTTGTGAATCTGTGCAAATAAAGACTTCCTCTGCGCCAAGGTCTTCGGCCAAGTGTAACCCGACGAGGAAGGCCTCGTACTCAGCCTGGTTGTTAGAGGTGGGGAAGGACAGGGTGAGTGAAACTTCAACGATGATTCCCTCGTCGCTTTCTAGTATGATGCCTGCCCCGCTCCCCGCCGAACTGGAGGCCCGTCTAGGAAAATGGTCCATTTGCGTGCTCCGCAGGTGGGGGAGTCTGCGAACGTCATTTCTGCGACGAAGTCGGCCAGGGCCTGGGATTTGAGGGCTTTCCTGCTCTCATACTGGATGTCGAATTCGGATAGTTCGAGCGACCATTTGAGCATTATACCGGCCATGCCTGGTCGTCCCAACAGCTGCTTTACGGGTTGATCTGTTCGAACCACAATTATGTAGGCTAGAAAGTAGTGTCTTAGTCTTCTAGCTGCATTGATGAGGGCCAATGCCACTTTTTCAATCTGTTGGTATCTCAACTCTGGCCCCTGCAGTGCTATGCTCGTGAAGTATATGGGCTTCTGCCCGTCAAGGGTTTTGCGAATAAAAGCGGCGCTTATTGCCTCGGTTGCTACGGCGAGATATAGGTACAAAGTTCCGCCGTTGTCCGAGCGAGAGAGGACAGGCGGTTCTGAGAGTGCTCGTTTCAGATGGAGGAGAACCTGTTCACATTCCTCGATCCATTCGAACGCTGCCTCCTTGCGGAGGAGTTTGAAGAATGGCAAGGCGTGTTGGGCAGACTTGGCCACAAAACGGGACAATGATGCGAGCATCCCGTTGAGGGACTAGATGGATTTCTTTGACTTGGGCATCGGAAACTCGAAGAATGCTCGGCACTTATTGGGGTTGGCTTTGATTCCTCGTTCCGTTAAGTAGAAGCCGAGGAACTTGCTTGCCCGGGCACCGAACGTGCACTTCTCCGGGTTGAAACGTATTTTGTACTTTCTGGCCTGTTCGAAGACCTTCCTTAGATAGGCAGTGTGATCGGTTTCCTCGTGGGATTTTACGATCATGTCGACCATATAGACTTCGAGCATGTCGCATATCTCTCCCCGGAAGACCTTGTTCATCATTCTTTGATAGGTCGCATCGGCGTTCTTCAGGCCGAAGGGCATTACGTTGTAGTAATAGTTGCCCGATTCGGTCATGAAGGTCGTGTATTTTCTATCGCTCATTACCATAGGAATTTGATTATAGCCCAAATAGGTGTCCATGAATGATAAGAGTTTAAAACCGACAGAATTATCAACAAGTTTATCGATATTGGGGAGGGAGTAGGCGTCCTTCGGGCATACCTTATTAAGATCGGTGTAGTCAATGCACATTCGTCATTTGCCATTAGATTTTTTTCACGAGTACAACGTTGGACAACCAAGTGGTGTACTTGGCTCCCGAGATAAATTTTGCCTCGAGGCGGTCTTTTATAGCTTTTTCTAAAGCCTCCGTTTTCTCCGGAGACTGCTTTCTCCTACGTTGTGCTACTGCTTTGACGGCCAGGTCAATCGTGAGTTGATGGTAGGCGACAGACGGGTCTAAGCCGGGCATCTCGGCGGCACTCCAGGCGAAGAGATCGGCGTTATCATGGAGGAAGGCCTTGAGTTGCTTCCTCGCGATGTCGGGGAGGTCCGCTCCAATCTTTACTCCACGTTGGGGGTCATCGCCGAACAAAACGAGCTCAAAGCTGCCATCCGGGATTGGGCACATCGGATAGGAGCTGCTGCTGGATTGGGTAGATGGGCTGGTTGAAGCTGCTTGGTCCTCCTGCTGGTCTTCTTTGGGGAAGCGGCTGTCGAGGTCAATGGAGTCGACCTGAGGCAGAGGCTTGGCTTCCTCGGAACTGCTGGGCAGGGATGGCTTGCTCGATCCCTTTGGCTTGGAGGCGATGGCGTTGAGTCCCTTCGTGGCTGCTTCGAAACATCTTCGTGCGGCTTCGATGTCGCCGTGGAGGGTGGCGACCATCCCCTTTGAAGTGTAATACTTCATCTTGAGGTGGACGGTTGAAGGCACAGCTACCAACTCGGCCAATGTTGGTCTTCCGAAGATACACTGGTACAATGACGGGCAATTGATCACTAAAAACTACACTTTGACGGACCTGGCCGTCTCTGCTGATCCAAAGGTTACGATCAGTTCGACGTACCCCCAGGGTTTGGTCACTGATCCGTTGAATCATTGCAAATCAGACCCCACATAGGGGGTGAGGTGCGATTCGTCCAGCTGAAGTGTTGAAAACAGCTGGGAGTACATAATGTCGACCGAGCTGCCTTGGTCGACGAGGATTATGCGAACGTCAAAGTTCACCATTCGAGCTCTGACGAGTAAGGGTATGCTCGAGTTTGGAGATCCTCCGAGGAGCTCTTCCCGGTAGAAGAAGATGGGGACAGAGCCCTTCTAGGCTTGGTCAAGCGTAGTTATCTTGCTGGAGCTCATGCTGATTAGGTGCTCGACTTTCCTTTTCACGAAGCCCACCGTGACTTTATTGAAGCCCCCGCCCGAGATGACCATGGCGGAGGGGAATGTTTCCCACGGGCTGTGGGCTGCGAAGTGGGCAGGAGCACTGAGCCCATCCGGGATGTAGAAGTCCTCTGGTCGTGACACGACCATGCTACCTGGATGTTGACTTCTTCCGAGGAAGGTACTTCTTCCTCTATCTTCTTGGACTCCTGGGCGTCTTGCCGAGGAGCATCTTTCTTCTTAGTGACCTGTTTCAGGTGGCCATCCCTGATCAGTATCTCGATAGCATCCTTCAAATGGATGCAATCTTCGGTAGTGTGGTCGTGACTCTTATGGAAATGACAGTACTTCGATTTGTCGGCGTTGGGTTTGGCTGGTATTTGTTTGGGGAAGCAGACCCCTGCTTTCTTGAATTCCGAATTTACGCATTCGAAAAGTATCTTCTCCCTGGAGACGGCCAGGGGGGTATAGTCGTGGAATCGTCCGGAGGGTCCCTTGCTGTCGCGGGAGTCCCGTGGTCGGTCTTCGCGCTTTCTTTCTCCTCGACGGGACGTCGAGGCTTCTTCGCCTCTAGAGGCCCGAGCGTTCTCCTGGTGGCGGGAGGCTCGGATAGAGTTGGCCGCTTCCTTCTCCTCGTACTAGATATGCAACTGTGCCTTGAGGAGGAGGGTATCCAGATTCCTTGGAGGTGCGAGGCCAACGACTTTAGAAAATTCTGAGCCTGGGCGGAGTCCTTGCTCGAGCAGAAACTTTTTCATCTCGTCCGTTGTAGTTGTAACACCCCGGTTTTTTTTGTTAGATTTATTTAATCGAGTCGATTTAATTATTTTTGTTTTTATATTATTTTAGTCTTGGTTTTTATTTGGTAAATATGTTATGTTTATCGTTATTATGTTTTATCACGTTTGCGAGAAAATGGAGTGTAGGCGTATTTTGGTCATTTTACTTGGTTATTTTTCATAAAATAGAAACATAGAGATTAGAAAGAGAGAAAAAGAAGTTTAAGAGAAATAGAGAGTGAGAAGAAGAAAAAGAGGAAAACTTAGAGTTTAAGAAATCGATTCAACCGACACTTCAAAGCACGATTAATCGGGTAAGGGTGCGAAACTCGGTTATGCTATGCTTGTGTACGAATATGTATGTGTGTGTTTGAATGTTTGCTGGTTTTTCATAGCTTTTCCATTCTAGGTTGAAATGAGAAAAACGAATATAAATCGATGTTTTCACGGTCGAAATGCGGTATAAATGTTGTAGAATACTTGTGGTTGTGATTGGGGAATGTTTTGGTGGTAATGTTATGGTTTGGTAATGTTTTGGTGGAGGAAATGTTGAGTTTGGGGTGAATAACAGCGCTGCTGGGATTCTGAGTTTTCCAGGGTTCGCCTAGAGAACCTGGGGCGAAGCCCGGCGAACAGCATTCCAGGGTTCGCCTAGCGAACAAGTCAGCGAAGGTTAGCGAATGTTCGCTAACGACGTTCGCCTAACGAACTTTATACTGGTTTTTCTCTGCCACGGTTCGCTGGTGTTCGCCTAGAGAATACTGGAGCGAATGCGATGGATTTTTGTATCTTGTATCCTTCATAACTTTTGATTCGTAACTCGGATTGAGGCATGGTCGGATGCATTGGAAAGCTAATGAGATGTTCTTTCTTATAAAAATGGTTTTGAGATTATTGGCCGATTTAATTGTGTTAGGAATTTGGAAACGTGTCGTTTTTTCGACTTTTACCGTCGTAATTGTGTGTGATTGATGTGTTATCATGTGATATGCTTTTGATGTATAACGTATAGCTTGTGTGTTGTTATGTGATGTGAATGCATGTGATGATGGTGTGCGGCCATTATGGCAAATAAATGCATTGTTTTGGGTTTGATTGCAATGCATGATTATGGATGGTTGATATGGTTATTATGTATATGCATTTGATTGTCATGAGTCATTTGTATACCAAGCATCATGATATGCATCTTGTGATGTCGTGTGCCCTTGTGGGGTGTGAGCGAAGAAACGATTCCAGAGGGAATCTGCTGTAACGGTCGTGTGCCTTATACAAAGAGGACCTAAAGCGATGTTATAGACGATCGTGTGCCTTATACAAAGAGGACCTAAAGCGATGTTATAGACTATCGTGTGCCTTATACAAAGAGGACCTAAAGCGATTGAATCGTGTGCCTTATACAAAGAGGACCTAAAGCGATCCATAAACGTCGTGTGCCTTATACAAAGAGGACCTAAAGCGACGAGGAACATCGTTTGCCCGACGGGGAGTTACACTAAGTAACAAGCGATGATTCCAATAATTCCTGAGTGAATTAATGATGAGAATGATGGATGGAATGGTACCGCATTTGCATAGAGTCGTTGTGTCGGTCTCTCTGCATTTGCATAAGTCATGAATGGATTGATTATGTGTGAGAAATTGTGAATGAGATTGATGAGTCGATATATGTATATTGGTGATAAATGTATTGAGCATGATTGATATGCCTTAGTGATGGATGCATGAATTATGAATTGTGTTGTCTAGTATTTGAATTATGGTGTGCATTGTGGTGAGAATGTTTTGTATGCGTATTTCATGTTATTACATGATTGTATGCAACTATATTATAATTGTGTTTCTCACCCTTCTGCTGTTTTAAATGCTCTATGAGGCATTGGAGATTAGATGCTGGAGGTTTTTTTGTGAAGATTATGTCTTCATTCTTTTGTCGGTCGGCTCTGATGTGTAGCACCGGGTAGTCGAGGAGATCGTTATGTGATTATGTGTATATATATCTTTTTGGATTTTACTTGTATGACCCTGAATATGACAGACAAACTTCTATGTTTATATATGAGATTTCAGTTGCAGATTTTTCTCTTTTATTCTGTATCTGAATTGGGTGTTAGGAACTGAGTTCCTCTGTTTATGTTGCTACCTGATTGTTGCATATCTATATGAGCAGGTTGTTATAATTCATTACTAGTGATGTGACGCTCCCGTCTATGCCATGGATGTTTTAATTATACTCTGATTATTTGTTACCGCTTTAATTACTCGGGGGTAGATTGGGGGTGTTACATTAAGTGGTATCAGAGCCAGATCGTGTTGGTCATTTTGACCAAGTTATTTGTTGTGCGACAGTTGTGTTCAATCGAGTTGATTATTTAACCATAGTTACTGTTATTGGATATGAACAGAATATGGCTGGTAGGAATGATGCTGCTCTTGCTGCTGCTATACAAGCTATGGCTCAGGCTGTGCGGAATGCACCTAATCCTGGGGGGAATGATGAGTTCAGGAAGAACAAGCCGCCTATCTTCAAAGGAAGATATGACCCTGATGGTGCTCAGATTTGGCTTAAGGAGATTGAAAGAATCTTTCGGGTGATGGACTGTGCTGAGGAACAGAAGGTGAGACTGGGTACTCACATGTTGCAGGAGGAGGCTGATGATTGGTGGGTTAATACGCGTCATGTGTGGGAAGCTGCAGGTGAAGTTGTCACTTGGGCTTTATTTAGCATGAGTTTTTGAGGAAGTATTTTCCTGAAGATGTTTGAGGAAAGAAAGAAATAGAGTTCTTGGAGTTGAAACAGGGTAACATGTTTGTTACTGATTACACTGCTAAGTTTGTGGAGCTTGTTCAGTTTTATCCACATTATGTTGAAGCAACTGCAGAGTTTTCCAAATGTGTGAAGTTTGAGAACGGGTTGCGTCCCGAGATCAAACAGACAGTTGGTTATCAAAGAATTAGGAGGTTTTCAGATTTGGTGGATTGTTGTAGAATCTATGAGGAGGATAGCAAAGCTCGTTCCACTCATTATAAGAGTGTGAACGAAATGAGAGGAAAGCAACCGTTTCGTGGCGGTCCTTATGTGGCGCCAGCTGACAAGGGAAAGCAAAGGGCTAATTTTGATAAAAGGCCAAGTGGGGGAGGTATGCATAGTCCTCCAAGATGTTTTAAGTGTGGTGACTTAGGACATCGTCAGTTTGAATGTAGAAAGGATATGAGGAAGTGTTCCAATTATGGAGGTATAGGACATGTAGCAACTGATTGCAAGAGGAATGTGGTGAAGTGTTTCAACTGTGGGGAACCTGGTCATGTTAGTACGAGGTGTCCGAAACCAAAGCAAGCTCAAGCTGGAGGAAAAGTATTTGCATTGGCAGGAACTCAGCCTACTAGTGCAGATCGCCTGATCCGAGGTACTTATTTTATTAATAGTACACCTTTAGTTGCTATTATTGATACCGAAGCGACTCATTCGTTTATTTTGTCTGAGTGTGCGCAGCGTTTGAATCTTTTGTTGTCGTCGATGGGTGGAGAGATGGTTATCGATACTCCAGCATTGGGGTCGGTAACTACTTCTCTGGTTTGTTTAAGTTGTCCTTTGACCATTTATGGTAAGGATTTTGCTATGGATTTAGTGTGTCTGCCGTTGGAGGGTTTAGACGTAGTTCTGGGAATGAATTGGTTGCAGTTCAATCGGGTTCATATTGATTGTTATCATAAGTTGGTAAGATTTCCTTCTCTTGAAGAAGACGAGGAATCGAGTTTCTTATCTACCAAAGAGTTGAAGAAACTTTTGGTGGATGAAGCTCAGTTGTTCGGGTTGTTTGCATTGTTGACTGTGGATAGTTAAGTTGAAATTGATGTGTTTCCAGTCGTGTGTGATTTTCTGAAGGTGTTTCGGAGGATATTTCTGATGTGCCACCAGAAAGAGAGGTGGAGTTCTCTATAGATCTAGTTCCTGGTACTAGACCTGTATCTATGGCACCATATTGTATGTCGGCATCTGAGTTAGTTGAGTTGAAGAAATAGTTGAATGAATTGTTAGAAAAGAGGTTTGTGAGGCCGAGTGTATCACCTTGGGGTGCTCCAGTTTTATTGGTGAAGAAGAAAGACGGAAGTATGCGATTGTGTATTGATTATCACCAGCTGAATAAGGTGATGATTAAGAATAAGTATCCTCTTCCAAGAATTGATGATTTGATGGACCAGTTGGTAGGTGTGTGTGTGTTTAGTAAAATTGATTTGAGGTCAGGCTATCATCAGATTAGAGTGAAGGAGGAAGATATTCAGAAGACGGCTTTTAGGACACGATACGAACATTACGAATATTCTGTGATGCCGTCCGGGGTTTCTAATGCGTCGGGAGTGTTTATGGAGTATATGAATCGCATTTTCCATGAGCATTTGGATCAATTTGTTGTTGTGTTTATTGATGACATCTTGATTTATTCTAAGTCTCAGGAGGAACATGTAGAGCATTTGCGTATTGTATTGCAAATTTTGAAGGAAAAGAAACTTTATGCCAAGTTGTCTAAGTGTGAGTTCTGGTTGTCAGAAGTGAGTTTTCTTGGGCATGTGATTTTAGGTAATGGTATTGTTGTGGATCCATCCAAAGTAGATGCAGTTCTACAATGGGAGGCTCCTAGATCTGTTACTGAAATTAGAAGCTTTTTGGGTTTAGCTGGATATTATCGAAGATTCATTGAAGGCTTTTCCAAGTTAGCACTTCCTTTGACCCAGCTGACTTGTAAAGGTAAAGCGTTTATTTGGGATATTCAGTGTGAGGAGAGTTTTGGTGAGCTGAAGAGAAGATTGACTACAACTCCGATTTTGATCTTACCGGATCCTAGTGAACCGTTTGTGGTGTATTGTGATGCGTCTTTGGTTGGTTTAGGTGGAGTGTTGATGCAAGAAGGTAAGGTTGTGGCTTATGCTTCGAGACAATTGCGGGATCATGAGAAGAATTATCCTACTCATGATTTAGAATTAGCTGCGGTGGTTTTTGTATTGAAAATTTGGAGACATTATCTCTACGGTGCAAGATTCGAAGTCTTTAGTGATCATAAGAGTCTAAAATACTTGTTTGATCAGAAAGAGTTGAATATGAGGCAACGGAGATGGTTGGAATTTTTGAAGGACTACGATTTTAGTTTGAATTACCATCCTGGTAAAGCTAATGTGGTAACCGATGCGTTAAGCCGAAAATCTTTGCATATGTCTGCTTTGATGGTTAAAGAGTGGGAACTTTTGGAAGAATTTAGAGATTTGAGTTTGGTGTGTGAATTGACATCTGATAGCGTGAGGCTTGGTATGTTAAAGGTCACTAATGAATTTCTGTTGACCGTTAGCGAGAAGCAGAGGCTGGATGTGAAATTTGTTGATTTGATAATGGTTGGAGATAAAGGTGTGAATGGTGACTTTAAAGTGGATGATCAGGGTGTTTTGAGATTCCGTGGTAGAATTTGTATTCCTGATGATTCGGAATTGAAAAAGACGATTTTAGAGGAAGGACACCGGAGTAGTTTGAGTATACATCCGGGAGCTAATAAAATGTATCAAGATTTGAGAAAGATCTTTTGGTGGTCCGGATTGAAGAGGGATGTGGCTCAGTTTGTATATACGTGTTTGACGTGTCAGAAGTCAAAGGTAGAACATCAGAAGCCTAGTGGATTATTGCAACCGTTGGATATTCCCGAGTGGAAATGGGACAACATTTCTATGGATTTTGTGACAGGGTTGCCGAATACTCAGAGGGGACATAATGCCATTTGGGTGATTGTGGATAGGCTAACTAAATCGGCGCATTTTATTCTGATTGACATCAGTTTTTCTTTGGAGAGATTGGCTGAGATTTATATCCGTGTGATTGTGAGATTACATGGAGTTCCATTGTGTATTGTTTCAGATCGAGATCCGAGGTTTACTTCCAGATTTTGGGAAAGTTTGCAAAAGGCGTTAGGTTCCAAGTTAAGATTGAGTTATGCTTATCATCCTCAGACGGATGGTCAGACCGAGAGAACTATTCAGTCATTGGAAGATTTGCTGAGAGCTTGTGTTCTTGAGCAAGGTGGGGCGTGGGATAGTTATCTTTCGTTGGTTGAGTTCACGTATAACAACAGTTTCTATTCGAGTATCGGAATGGTACCTTTTGAAGCGTTGTATGGAAGAATATGTCGAACACCTTTGTGTTGGCATGAATCTGGTGAGAGTTCGGTGGTTGGACCGGAGTTAGTACAACAAACTATGGAAAAGGTGAAACTTATTCATGAGAAGATGAAGGCTTCTCAGAGTAGGCAGAAGAGTTATCATGATCGAAGGAGGAAAGATCTTGAGTTTCGAGAAGGCGATCATGTATTTTTGAGAGTTACACCGGTGACGGGTGTTGGAAGGGCATTGAAGTCTAAGAAACTTACTTCTCGGTTTATTGGTCCTTATCAGATATCCACGAGAGTGGGTGCTGTGGCTTATCGGGTGGCGTTGCCACCGAATCTTTCGAATTTACATGATGTGTTCCATGTTTCACAGCTTCAGAAGTATGTTCCGGATCCGTCGCATGTGATTCCGATGGATGAGGTTGAGGTAAGGGAGAACCTTACGGTTGAGGCATTACCGGTGAGGGTTTTGGATCGCGAGTTGAAGCGGTTAAGAGGCAAGGATATTGCGCTTGTGAAAGTAGCGTGGGGAGGCGCTGCTGAGGGTAATTTGACTTGGGAGTTGGAGAGTCGGATGCGGGAATCGTATTCGGAGTTGTTCGTCTCAGGTAATATTTTCGAGGACGAAAATTTCTAAGTGGGGGAGAGTTGTAACGCCCCGGTTTTTTTTGTTAGATTTATTTAATCGAGTCGACTTAATTATTTTCGTTTTTATATTATTTTAGTCTTGGTTTTTATTTGGTAAATATGTTATGTTTATCGTTATTATGTTTTATCGCGTTTGAGAGCGTTTACGAGAAAATGGAGTGTAGGGGTATTTTGGTAATTTTGCTTGGTTATTTTTCATAAAATAGAAACATAGAGATTAGAAAGAGAGAAAAAGAAGTTTAAGAGAAATAGAGAGAGAGAAGAAGAAAAAGAGGAAAACTTGGAGTTTAAGAAATCGATTCAACCGACACTTCAAAGCACGATTAATCGGGTAAGGGTGCGAAACTCGGTTATGCTATGCTTGTGTATGAATATGTATGTGTGTGTTTGAATGTTTGCTGGTTTTTCATAGCTTTTCCATTCTAGGTTGAAATGAGAAAAATGAATAGAAATCGATGTTTTCACGGTCGAAATACGGTATAAATGTTGTAGAATACTTGTGGTTGTGATTGGGGAATGTTTTGGTGGTAATGTTATGGTTTGGTAATGTTTTGGTGGAGGAAATGTTGAGTTTGGGGTGAATAACAGCGCTGCTGGGATTCTGAGTTTTCCAGGGTTCGCGCTGCTGGGATTCTGAGTTTTCCAGGGTTCGCCTAGCGAACCTGGGGCGAAGCCCAGTGAACAGTATTCGAGGGTTCGCCTAGCGAACCCGTCAGCGAAGGTCAGCGAATGTTCGCTAACGACGTTCACCTAGCGAACTTTATACTGGTTTTTCTCTGCCACGGTTCGCTGGTGTTCGCCTAGCGAATACTGGAGCGAATGTGATGGATTTTTGTATCTTGTATCCTTTATAACTTTTGTTTCGTAACTCGGATTGAGGCATGGTCGGATGCGTTGGAAAGCTAATTAGATGTTCTTTCTTAAAAAAATGGTTTTGAGATTAGTGGTCGATTTAATTGTGTCGGGAATTTGGAAACGTGTCGTTTTGTTTACTTTTACCGTCGTAATTGTGTGTGATTGATGTGTTATCATGTGATATGCTTTTGATGTATAACGTATAGCTTGTGTATTGTTATGTGATGTGAATGCATGTGATGAAATGTGGTGATGATGGTGTGTGGCCATTATGGCAAATAAATGCATTGTTTTGGGTTTGATTGCAATGCATGATTATGGATGGTTGAGATGGTTATGTATGTATATGCATTAGATTGTCATGAGTCATTTGTATGCCAAGCATCATGATATACATCTTGTGATGTCGTGTGCCCTTGTGGGGTGTGAGAGACGAAACGATTCCATAGGGAATCTACTGTAACGGTCGTGTGCCTTATACAAAGAGGACCTAAAGCGACGTAATAGACGATCGTGTGCCTTATACAAAGAGGACCTAAAGCGATCGGATCGTGTGCCTTATACAAAGAGGACCTAAAGCGATCCATAAACGTCGTGTGCCTTATACAAAGAGGACCTAGAGCGACGGGGAATATCATTTGCGCGACGGGGAGTTACACTAAGTAACAAACGATGATTCCAATAATTCCTGAGTGAATTAATGATGAGAATGATGGATGGAATGGTACCACATTTGCATAGAGTCCTTGTGTCGGTCTCTCTGCATTTGCATAAGTCATGAATGGATTGATTATGTGTGAGAAATTGTGAATGAGATTGATGAGTCGATATATGTATATTGGTGATAAATGTATTGAGCATGATTGATATGCCTTAGTGATGGATGCATGAATTATGAATTGTTTTATCTTGTATTTGAATTATGGTGTGCGTTGTGGTAAGAATGTTTTGTATGCGTATTTCATGTTATTACATAATTGTATGCAACTATATTATAATTGTGTTTCTCACCCTTCTGCTGTTTTAAATGCTCTATGAGGCATTGCAGATTAGATGCTGGAGGTCTTTTTGTGAAGATTATGTCTTCATTCTTTTGTCGGTCGGATCTGATGTGTAGCACCGGGTAGTCGGGGAGATCGTTATGTGATTATGTGTATATATATCTTTTTGGATTTTACTTGTATGACCCTGAATATGACAGACAAACTTATATTTTTATATATGAGATTTCAGTTGCAGATTTTCCGCTTTTATTCTGTATCTGAATTGTGGGTGTTAGGAATGAGTTCCTCTGTTTATGTTGCTACTTGATTGTTGTATATCTATATGAGCAGGTTGTTATAATTCATTACTAGTGATGTGACGCTCCCGTCTATGCCATGAATGTTTTAATTATACTCTGATTATTTGTTACCGCTTTAATTACTCGGGGGTAGATTAGGGGTGTTACAGTAGGGACCTGTACCGCTTCTTTGTTGAACCTCTCGATGTATGCCCGGAGAGGTTCGTCCTTTCCTTGGATTATGGCCCCAAGGGAGGCTTCAGTCTTGGGGTGGCGGCGTGACGCTGTGAAATGTCGGGAGAACATTCTGCCCAGTTGCTTCCATGAAGTGATAGACTCTTCGGGAAGCTGCTTGTACCAAGTCATTACCCCTTTTCGGAGCATGGTTGGAAATAGCCGGCACTTGATGGCGTCGCGGATGCCACGATAGTCCAATAGCGCATCAATGTTCTCGATGTTCTCGTCGGGGTCAGTCGTGCCATCGTACGTGCCCAATGCTGGGGGCTTTTCCAGGCCCTTGGGAAGACGCGTTGCCAAGATTTCTTGGGACAATGGGACGTGAGGCTCATCATCGCTGCTGGAACTGGTTGGTGATGGGGATCAGACGATTCGCTCGTGGCGACGACCTCTTCGGGGGGAAGGTGAATGGGCCCTGCCCTTTGACCTGACCGGAGGTGACTGCTTGTCTCTTCGAGTCCTCTTGTGGCCGGGAGAGTGCTGGTTCCGCGGGGAAACCTGGTCGCGTTTTCGGGAAGCGCGAGATTCTGGTTCTTGGCGCATCCTTCGGTCGACTTCTCGCGCGAGGTTGCGTGCTCTTGGATCGTCGATGGTTCTTCCTCGGAGGAGGGGATCTTGGATGGGAGGATTCCTCCAATGCCCCGATCCTTTCATTCTGCTGAAGGATTAGGAGATTGGTCTTGTTGATCGCCTCCAGAAGGGCCACCACGGCCGGATCGGCGTTGGGTGGAGCAGGAATGGGATGGATGGCCAACGAGGGCTGGTCGTCTTCGCGATCAGCAGGAGCGGGGGAAGGAGAGGCTGTGGCCCCGTCCCTTAGAAAACGGGGATCTCCGAGGAGAGAAGAGGGACCGTCAACGTCAATCTTGTTGACGGGGAGGACAGCGGAGTGGAGAGCATCTTTGGCGTGATCTTGAGAGGCCATGATGATGATCTTGGAAATTTGCTTTGATCTTTGGTTTCCGGGGAAAGAAAGATGGGAAGAACAAGAGTTCCCACAGACGGCGCCACTGATCGTGAAGGTTGGATCAGATCCTGTTGAAGTGGGCCACCAAGTACGTCTGAGATGTTGGGCGTATGGAGAGGAGGAGGGGGTGTACCTGCAAGGCACTCCGACGCTCAAGTAAGAAAGGGTCAGAGAAAAGGGGGCAAGTACAAATTGTTAGATCGTAGGGTGAATATTTGATCCCTGAACCTCTCAAGTGAGAGGGTTTATATAGTGCCCCCAGCGCGTGGCCAAGGGTCCTATTTTCGGGGCGAAATAACCGTTTTCCCAAAGAATAGGTAACTGCCCAAACTAGTCGTTATGTCGGGCAGGGTGCCCAAAGCTAGCAGTTATGTTGGCCATAGGCATAGTTTCGGGCACATGCCCTTCGCTGTTCGGGGAGTGAAGACGCCGTGCGGAACGAGCAGCATTTCCAGGGAGGAGCTGTGCAGTCTTTGCTCGGTTTGAGGGGTAGAAAGGTCACTTTTGCCCCTTTGTGGATTGAACTTAGGCAACTGGGTCGTTCTAGAAGCAGAAGTGGATTAGGCCATGTCTAGCCATTGGTCCATTTCAGAACAATATATATATATATATATATATATATATATATATATATATATATATATATATATATATATATATATATATATATATATATATATTATGTAAATTTGTGATATTATTTTAAACTCACAAAATTTTTCTCTCGTCATGTTTAGTTTTTTTTTTCTTATTTTTATTCACTCATTGTCATTTTCCTCCTTTTATTTTTAATTTGATTCAACATTTTTATCTAACAAAATTTTTAGATTTTTTTTTTTAATATTTTTTAATTTATATTTTTTTATATTATTAAAATTTATTTTTATTTTATCAAATTTTTTAAGTAGATGTTATTTTTGTCAGGTATTTTTTGAATTTTTTTTTCATAATAACTATGTTTTTCAATTTTATTATCACAATAACCATCTTCCTTTATAATATATCAAAATACTCATATTTCAAACAAAATAATTTTGTAAAGAGGATGTGTCACACATCCTGTCGCATGTACTCATAAATGAACATAGGCGTTATACACATTGGCGACTGTACCACCAATGTACCAGTCCAAGTGGCACCAATGTTGACGACAAAGAGGAGACACCAATAGGTCTGACACTTATGTGTATTTGCATTTTCTTTTATTTTTTAAATTAAATTTACAATTAAATAATTAAAAAAAAAAAGTGAAATAAAAAAATTAAATACTAATATTATTTAATTTAAATATAATTACATGCGGGAAAGTTTTTTACACATATTTTAACGACTCGCTTAATCATAACGGTCACCAGTTCCATACTCTGGCGGTGCCCTTCGTCGTTGAGGCCTCCTATGATTCACCTGAGGTGTTTGGTGTGAGGTCCCTGGAATATTAGTGTTGTCCATCAAATCTAGAATCTCTTTTCAAGTTAGTTGGAACGCGTTGTCGTGATCGAGTTTGGTGCCTTAAGTTGTTGTAGTTTGGTCGTGTTGATTGGGTTATAGGTGGGCGGGCTGGTCGGTTGAATTAGGACATTGATTCTTTTGAAAACGAAGCAATGGTTGTCATGGTGTTTGGTAGGAATATGTTGGTTGGGTGCTTTAATGTTGTGATGTTTGGGTGCTTTGGTGGTGTGATGTTTGAGTGTATGTTGGATAGGTGTTATGGTAGGAAGTGGTAGTATCATATGTCTCATCAGTGTTATGGTAAGATGTGGTGGTGACATATATTTATTGGTGGTATGAGTCATGTTCTTGGTTTTGTGTTTGGGAGTGTGGCATGTATTAGTTGGGGTTTGGTAATGTTGTTGGGTTGGTTGTTGGATGTAGGTGTGGTAGTAATCATGCTGAGTTGGTTCTTGGGTGTATGTGGTTTGGTAATGTTGATGGGTTAGTTGTTGGAGGTAGATGGGTTGGCAATTTTGTTGGGTTGGTTGTTGGGTGTAGGTGTGTTAATAATCATGTTAGGCGCTTGATGACGAAGCTCGTTGGTGTGGGTCAATCAAATACCTCGGTTTATACACAAATTGAATTGTTGTAACTGATATATACCAATTCATATAATTATGAGTTGGCTTAGATTCATATGGCATGACAATTTTGTTTATAATATATTGATGACAACGCTTCCATTGACAATTGTCACTGCGCGAAAAATACGCGAGCACATCGCACGCTCGAAAATACAACAGAGTTGCCACTGAATACCTTAGGGTTATGATTCTTAATCATGAAGACTACAACATGGTAATAAGGGAGCATGAAAAAGAGATGTTACAATCATGGCCTACCTACAGAGCGGAGAATGGCTATGGTGCTTTTGAAGCGTTCGGATGTGAAGAATTGAGCAAAGAAATCTTGAGATACAATCAGGTATGAATCTCGAACCCTAACTCCTTGTGATTTCTTCTTCTTTCCTCTTCTTCTTTCCCTTCTTTAAGATTTTGCGATTGAAATTAGCCTGTAGGTGTTGGCTGGAAGATTTTGACTGAGCAGGAAGAAGGAAGAGATGCTGAAAAGGCCAACATATAGGTCGACTTCAGAAGGAAAAGATGATGAGAAGGCCAACACGTAGGTCGACACCAGCAAGAGATGTGTCAGAAGTCGACCCAAAGGCTATGATGTCGAAGGGCTTCGACTGATGGCCAAAAAAATCGACACAAAGCTGAAGGATCTTTGGGCGGAAAGATATTTGAAATGTTGAGAACGTGGGGGAAGTTACGAAGATGGTGGGGCGACATGTGTCACATCCAATGCCAATCCTGGGGGAATAACAGTTATTTTATTTCTCTATTTAAGCAATATTCATTTTTATTTTGGGGGGTCGCATTTGTAACATTGTCCAAGGAATACACTCGAAGTACCGAGCGTTAAGAGAAAAGAGTTCATTTATGCAAAATGTATGATAGTGTCCACATTTCCTTTTAAGCAATTTACATTACCAAGTTTTAATATATCTTGTCATTTGCGTCTTCGGCTTGTTAATTTATCAATTTACATACACCTTTTCTGCAAGTTTTTTCCAACTTCCTTTATATCAAACCCACCTTACCAACATCACATACACTCCAACCATTTGTTCTGGGATTTCGTGGCCGGTCCCGCAAGTAAACCTGCGATAGGAGGCCAGAGGTTGTTTTCGCGGGAATAAATTTGCACACCCGGTGGGACACGTTGAGTTAAGTGTATGCATTTACATAGTGGTAAGATGGTGACACCACATCCGAACAAAGAACCGTCTTTGGCGAAAAGTATGGTTGTGACGCAAATAACTGATGTTAGCTTTGGCACTGTGTCTGCAGTTTCGACCGTTCATAGTGGGCTGGCCACAACACCACGTCGGCCTGAACCTAGGCCGACAATGACGGGGACTGCGGGGCAGCATGTGCCTAGTTTCACGATGCCCATACCTCGATTTTTGGGATGCCAACAGAGTTCATGCCGAGTCTACATCCTAGTGGTCCGGTGTTTGGGGAAAGTTCATCACCGTATCAAGGAGTAGGGCCTTTGGAAAACCAAATTAATTGACCTCCAGGGTTCAGTCTTCTATCTCAATCAGTTCCAACTTTCACCTCAAGTTCTGTCGCAGTCATGAGACAGCAGATGGATGAGAGTAATCACGAAATGGTTCACATGTTGACTCAGCAAATGGGCACCATATTAAGACCATTAATACAAGATTTAACCCAGAGTTACCAACAATTAGCAACCCAGATGAAACAGATAGGTGATTTCCTAAGGGCTCCTAGGACACCGGGTCGACAGACTCATCCACCTAGGCCGAAGACACCAGTTCGACAAGAACAATTTACCAACAACCCCATGAGGTTGAACACACACCTAGGGTGCCCCAAAGGCCTCCTGTTGTGTTAGTTCATAGGAACCAAGATCCAGACTACGTGGTCAGGCAGGTTCGACACAAGGCCATGGCTGGCGAACCAAACTTATAAGCTATGGTTGAACGGATCATGATTCGGAATGGAGCGAACCCAGGCCTTCGACGACCAACATATACGTCCCCACTACCAGATTTTATTTTGCAAACAGAACTTCCTAGGGGATAAAAGTTTCCAAAGTTTACCAAATTCGCCGAGAGACCGAAGAGTCCACCGTCGAACACGTTGCCAGATATCAAACTGAAGTTGGTGACATAACAAATAATGAGGACTTGAAAATGAAATACTTTCCAAGTTCCCTCACAAAGAATGCGTTTACTTGGTTCACCACGTTACCTCCACAGTGTGTCCATACATGGGCACAATTAGAAAGATTGTTTCATGAACAGTTTTACTTGGGACAATCGAAAATTGGTCTGAAAGAATTGGCCAGTGTAAAACGGAATGCCACGCAGTCGGTGGACCAATATCTCAACATGTTTAGACTTTTGAAAGCACGATGCTTCACTCAAGTCCCTGAACATGAGCTAGTCGAGATGGCTGCGGGCGGCCTAGATTATTCAACCAGGAAAAAGTTCGACACGCAATATCTCAGAGATATGGCGCAGTTAGCCGATAGGGTCCGACAGGTCGAACGTTTGAAAGCTAAAAAATCCAAAACTAGCAGATACCATAAGAAAGAGAAAGTTTTGTATGTAGCCGTTGACGAATACTCTTCTGACAATGAAGAGCTCGTCGACGAAAGCGGGGTTAACGTGGCTGAACTCAAACCAGGGCCTCCATACACGTGTAAATTATTAAAACCATCGAACAAGAAAATCCTGTCGAAACTAAAAGACAGATAAATACGATGCAAAAACTTATACTTTTGATGTATCTAAGTGTGAAGAAATATTTGATTTATTAGTTAAAGATGGTCAGATTATTATCCCTCTTGGTTTGAAAGATCCCCCATTAGAGCAAAAGAAGAAAAAGGGATTTTGTAAGCTTCATAATTTCCTTAGTCATAAGACATCTCAATGTGTTCTTTTTAGGGATCTGGTGCAGAAAGCTTTGAAGGAATGTCGGCTTCAATTTGGCGAAAGGCCGAAGATGCAAGTTGACATGGACCCTCTGAAGGTCGAAGAAGCCATGTACTCTGAGTTGTATGGCTGCATGATGGTTGAGACTACTGAAGGTCTCACTAAACATTTAACAACTGAATCTTTTGAATGCATGATGGTCGAGACTACTGATGGTTCTGACAAAAAGACTGAAGAAGAACTAGAGGTTGTCTACCCTCAAGCCGGCGAAAGGCTGACAGATTTCCAGGAGAAATGCAGGGTGAGTGGGTCGAAGGTTGTGTTACGCCCAAGGTGCAATGCCAATTTTTTACGAAAAGGCTGCTGAGAAATACGAAGCTGGAAAGAAAGAGGCACTGCGAGATGGTAAGCTGCCTTTTCCAAGATTTGTGTTCGACCAAAGCGGTGCCCCTCGTCGAAATGAGGAGTACAGGAAGATGTTCAAGCAAACACGATTTAGGACCTTTGTGCCACCATCAGACACTCCAAAAGAGAAGTGGGTGGAACCCGTGAGTCAGAAGGGGAGCAAGAGGCCGAAATGGAAGGTGTTGGATCTCGAGAAGGAGGCTAAGATCTCCGACAAAAGGATCGAACCCAGGGGCTATGTGGTGTCTTCCAATTACAAAGGGAAGAATCCCATGACCAGGACTCAGTGGAGGCGTTATCAGCGAAATAAAAAGGTTGGGAAAGAGGCTTCGACTTCACGGCTGAAACCTGTCGGAACCTCTAGACAGAAAAGGCAATACCCAAAAGGAAGGTGGGTCGAGAAGGAAAAAAATCATGACGAATTAAACAATGGTAGTGACTGTTGAAGCTTTAGAAGGAAATGTGGTGGTATCAACCCAAAGCTCGAAGTGCACATCGTTGGTCAAGAGCAAGAAAGAACCAAAGTACATTCCCTAGTCAGAGGAGGAAGAACCAAAGTATTCTCCCCAGTCAGATGAAGAATATACCCCGTCACTAGAAGGCGACTTCGATGAAGATATGTATGATGATACCAATGATGACACGTACGGTGAAGATTTCATCGTAAACTGTGGTATCGTGTCGATATTGCCAACGGAGTGTGATATGGTGTCGGAAGTCTCTGAAGCAGGCGAAGATTTCGTGCCAGATGAAACTGTGGAAGACAAACCGCTATGTTACTATGTTATGAACATTGGTGTGGTAGAAGAGCAGAGGGCCATGTTTGAGAAACCTAGTCCCGGAATGATGTACCATTTGAAACCATTATTTATACAAGCAAAGGTCTACGGAACGGCAGTCAACAAAGTGTTTGTGGATGGAATGGAAGCTGTCAATTTAATGCCTCATACTTTATGTAAGAAGATTGGGAAAACTGTGGCTGACCTCCGACGACATAATATGGTTTTATCCAATTATGAAGGGAAAACTAGCAACATTCTTGGGGTTGTCCAAGTTGACCTAGCCGTAGGTACAACCACTAGATCAATGCCTTTCATGGTTATAAATTCGAAGGCCAATTTCAACTTGTTGTTGGGTCGAGAGTGGATCCATGGGATAGGGGCACTATGCCAAAGAAGGGTTTAGACAGCGCTTTTTTTGGGCTTAGACAGCGCTTAAAAGCGCTACCTATTCGACCGCTGCTATAAGTAAAGACAACGCTTTAGTTAATGAGAAAGTGCCGCTAAATGTCTGATTTAGCCAGCTCTTTTACTTTGAAAGCGCTTTCTGTTTGTCACTTTAGCCAGCACTTTGTCTTTAAAAGCGCTGTCTAAAGAACCCCTTTAGGCAGCGCTTTGACTTTAGACAACGCTTTTGGTTATCTTTAGGCCTTGCTTTAGACGACGCTTTTCTTTAAAAGCGCTGTCTATTCTCTACTTTAAGCAGCGCTTTTTATTTAAAGCGTTGTCTAATCCCCACTTCAGGCAGCGCTTTTTTCTTTGAAGCGCTGTCTAATGTCCACGAAATTTTTTATATATAAAACTTAAAAAAAGCGCTGTCTGATATATACAATAAATATTTACCAGATTATCACCATATTTTGCACCAGGTTTTCACCACATTTTGCACCAGAATATGCATTTAGAATTTGCACCAAATTTTCATAAATTAGACAGTCAATCCAATAAATATGCACCAAATTTGTCTATTTATATATACATCTTTAATCCAATAATTTATATATACAAAAAATTGATGATATTCAAGCTAAAAAACAACAACAATTCATATATCTTGTTAGCTACAAAAAATCTGATATTCAAGCTAAAAAACAACAACAATGAACTTGTTAGCTCTATCTTCTACATCTGCACATATAACCTGAAACAAAACAACAACATCATTAGACAAAATATAGAAGAAAACAAAGAAGACATTGTTCTTATCTGATATTCAAGCTGCAAGCATTGCCAAATCTGATATTCAAGCTGCAAGCATTGCCAAAAATCTCAACAAATGATCATGAGTTATTGAATATTGCCAAGTGCCTATGAAAATCAGTATATGATTCCAACCTTCTATGGCCAAGATATCAATCAATATTTGGCAGCACCAACACAATTTATGATTCCAACCTTCTATAACAAACAACAACAACATTGCAACACAATTTAATATACTAATACAACATATTATCTCATAAAAACTCAAACTTCTATATACTCAAAATTCTCATCAATGAAAGAAAGACAATATACCTTATAAAACTCTCAGCTCAATAATGAATTGACACCATTCCTCCTTAAGTTCATCCAATTGATCTTTTGAGTAATGAGCACATTTGAATTCATCAAAGTACTACATAATAATATAACATAGTATCATTTAGCTAAAACTATTTAATTATATGAGACATATGTGGTAAATATTAAAATAATTCCTAAGTTAGAAATCCATACCTTGGATGGAATATCTATTCGATCCAAAAGAAGAGTTCTTTCATAAACCTCAACATGAAATATCCGCAATCTATTCCATTACGCTGACGAGGACACTACACATGGAAAGAAAATACGGATATATATCAGGATATACCCCTTAACTAGTTTTATCAAGTATCATCACTAATATAATCAAAATTGTGAAAGTATACCTCCACTCTAATCCATGTAATGTTGTTGGCTTTGCTCTTTGGAACTTGAATATCTCTTTGTGATCGAAAAACTTGTATAACGCTAATAAAATATAAACGAATATTTAGAACATGTCACATAAATAAATAAATATACACACGAATATTTAGAACAATCTCACTTACGTATCAATCAACTTCTTCATATCTGGGTATGTTGCTTGATCATTGTGTAAAGAATCCAGATAATATACAATTTCTCTTATCGGATTAATTGCCACCAACAACCAATGTCCACTGTAAGATTAAACAAAGGTTAGATGGAAACTTTCTACACAACTTCAAAACACAAAAAATTATAATAGATGAAGTTAGAATGAAAATCTAACCCGTTGCCAGTATTATATGGTAAAAAGAACAACTTTTCTATATCTTTGCTGGCCATAATTTGAAGCTTGTTCACATAATTTGAACAAATTTACACTAAAAATTTGGGAACTATTGAGTGCAACATACCCCATGCCAATATTCAAAGCATAGGATTAGACATAGTTGAGAAATTTGATACACAGAATCATACACAGAGTGAGTTCCTAAATTGATACACAAAATCATACACAGAGTGAGTTCTTAAATTGATGAACACTAAACTAAGCATAGAAATTAAGAACCGAAGCAATCAAAGAAAAAGTATACCGTGAAAAAGTTTCCTCTGATTATGGAACCCAGGAGCCTCGCCGGAGAGGACGGAGGTGTGTGAGAGGACGGAGGTGCGTGAGAGAAGAAGAGGAGATTTTTTCTGGGTTTAGGGTTTTTCGCGAGAGAAGAGAAACAGTTATGAGAATAGAAAGAATAAATAGAATCTGCTTTTTAATTTTAATTTTAACGACTTTAGTCAGCGCTTTTGTGAAGCGCTGTCTAATGAGTGCTTTTAGCAGCGTTTTCGCTTTGTAGTTGGGCCTTTAGCTGCGCTTTGAGTAAAGTGTTTTCTAATATGGGCCTTTTGCAGCGCTTCGTACATGGGCCCTTTAGCAGCGCTTTTAAGAAGCGCAGTCTAAGGTGGGACTTTAGCAGCGCTTTTTTAAAGCGCTGTCTAATGTAGGCCTTTTAACAGCGCTTTTGAATAGCGCTGTCTAAGGTGGGCCTTTTAGCAGCGCTTTTACACAATTTCGTACATACTTTCTGTGTTTTATTTTTTATTTAACTTATAGCAGCGCTTTTGGAAAAAAGCGCTGTCTAAGGTGCGCTGCCTAAAATCATTTTTGGCGTAGTGGGGCAGTGCCTTCGACTTTACATCAGAGATTGAGTATCTGGAGGATAGATGGCATTGTCGAAAATATTGAGGCTGATCAGAGTTATTACAAGATTGACGAAGCGAAGGGTACGAAGAAATCTTTTGATTAGTACCTGGCTAATGTGGCACCTTGTGACAATGGATCAGGGTCTTATACCTCTGTCGATACGGGTCACGTCTTGAATTTGGATCCTGATTATGGGTTTATTGGGATGCTGCTGACGAGACAATGGAGCCTACAGAAGAAAATCCACCTGCTGGGTGGCCAGTAGTCAATGAAAATGACTATTGAGTCAAAAAGTTTGACTCGAATTTCAGCCTATTTGGCTGAAAACAAAAGAAGTCGGCACTAGAAGCTGAGAAGCGAAAAAATTTGGCTGGTGAAGCTGACAGTAAAGCCCACGTAGATGGCCAACAAGGCCAAACAACAGCTTCAGAAAGTCTGAGGCTTAATTGCATCTACGACAATGAGCCTTTGGGGTTTGAAAAAGACCCATCCAATGAGCTGTAGAGAATGCAAGCGCAAGACCCACTCGAGGAGATAAACCTAAGAGATGGAATTACAAAAAGACCTACCTACGTAAGCACTAAAATTGGGTCGAAGATGAAGGCCAAGCTGATCAAGGTATTGAAAGAATACAAGGATTGCTTTGCCTGGGATTATGGCGAAATGCCTGGTTTGAGTAGAAGTGTAGTGGAGCATCGACTGCCAATTCATCCAGGAAAAAAGCCAGTAAAGGAGCAGCCTCGATGATTCGCTCCAGAAATTACTCTAAAGATCAAGCAGGAGATCGAGAGACTGCTCAAAAGCCGGTTCATCAGAACTACAAGGTACGTAGAATGGATAGCGAACATAGTACCTATTATCAAGAAAAATGGAACCCTTCGGGTCTGTATAGATTTTAGGGACCTGAACAACGCTACCCCCAAAAGATGAGTATTCGATGCCTGTGGCGGAAATACTGGTCGATTTAGTTGCAGGTTTCGAATATTTGAGTATGCTCGATGGTTATTCTGGCTATAATCAAATTCTCATAGTCGAAGATGATGTCCCCAAAACTGCGTTCTGATGCCCTGGGGCTTTAGGAACATACAAATGGGTTGTGATGCCGTTTGGTTCAAAGAACGTTGGGACAACCCTTTTATTTAATTAAGGAAGAAAAGAAACTTAGAAGATGCAAGAAATATGGTTACCTGTAAGAAATCGCATATATTTTAGACATAATTTCGGAGCTTTTGCATAAATTTGTACTTCTCATCAGCTACCACTAATGAGTTTTCAAGATCAGTAATCTTCAAAAGGGATGTAGACAAGTTTTCATCTGTTTGGCTCAATGATGACATTGTTCTTCCATGTGATTCCTGTCATTTATGGGGGTGCACAAAAATGCAATTAAGAAAATATATCAGTCCCCAAGAAGAGAACGCTATATACATTTCATGCAAAAACAAGTCCCATTTCCAAGGCAATTATCATGGTTATTTTGTGTGAAAATATGCAATTACCTATTTACCTATTTATACTATCTCCACAACTATTGTCATTCTTTTCTTTCAACTATCATAATTTACAACCCTATGGATCATGAATAGAGTGTATGTGTGGGCATTCTCTTACCATATGTAATCAGTGCATTAAATTGCAGACTGCATCACACGTGATATATTTTCAGCATCTAGGTTGCAATGCTCGCTACAATCAAATCATGCCTTGAGTGCAAACCCATTGACAATCAACCAGCCTAACCAACTAACCTATAATAGCCACAATTCAAACATGACAGCAACTGTAACTTAAAACCCTAAACCTAATGATCAATAGGATTCATCTGATCAATTGCCAGAACCCTCGACCTCAACTGTGCAAATTTGATTCTTCTGACCAAGAAAACCTCATTCTTTTGATGCCAAAGTTACTCATATGATACACTTAATGACTCACTAACTTTTAACTCCATTTACTTTAATCAATAACAATGAGATCATAATTCGTAATCAAAAAAATAGAATGTTAATATGTGTAAACACCTAGTGCACAAGATAAGCACAGTTATTAATCTGACAAGTGAGAGCTCAGCCTAATACAAAGTCAGTATAGTACAATGACATAAGAAATTCATACCTTAAGCCTCCTAACATTGTCTAACAAATCTTTTTTTCGCAATCTCAGCTTGTTGAGATATAGGGATGACATCCAAAGCCGGTGTTGCTGGGATTGCTCCTCCAATGCTGGTATTCGCATATGCTGCTACATTTGGAACTGTACCATACACAATTGCAGCAGAGGGACCAACAAAATTGGGTTGTTGAGCCACTTTCACAACAGGAACATCACCACCACCAGCCACCCTAGAAGGCCCTTCATCCATTCTCTTTCCCAATCCTTTCCTGAACTGCTCTTCTTCCCACATCCTCTCCTCTTCATCCTCCTCCTCCACCTCCACCACAACATCCCCTACACCTTTAAACGTCTCATTAACACCCCTCTCATCCACATCCTCAAAAACACCCTTCTTCCCTTCCTCTCCCTTCTCCCCAAACATGGCAATCCGACCCCTAAACTCTGGTTCCTCATCACTCAGTCCCTCCGTAGCGCCATGATTGCTTCCACCATCCAATGAAATATAATCCAGCACAGGGGGCGCGCCTGTCGGAGACGCTCCCGCTTTGCTCTAATAGCTCTAATAGTCTCTTCATCAGGAATAAGCGCGTCTTTCCCGTTTTGAATGCCAACAGAAGCGAATTTAGCCTCAACCTCTTCCCTATCCTCGGAATCCGATTCACGTTCCGAAGTGACTGGTTTGAGGAGACCTTTTAAGACGATGACAGGTTTAGAGGAGGGTTTAGCATCGAATTTCTTGGTGTCTATTTCTCTCTTCAATCAATCTTAATCTTGAATTTGCTAAGTTGTTACAACAAACCTTCAATAGTGGAATTTCGTTGTCTTGCAAATCTTCCGAGGCCTTCATTTTCATAAAGAGTAATAATGATGAGAATTGATTATATTCTTTGCAATATGATCTAAGACTTTGTTTATAATTTTAAAAAAAATACTTCACTTTAACTTTCAATGCTTTTTCCTCTTTAAGCTTCTCATATAATTGATGCAAGTTTGATGCAAAATTATTAATAGCTTTAGAAACTTCAAATTCTAAAACCTTGTTAATTGCATTGTGCCAATTGTTACAAACTCCAAAAGTTGGACTAATTTCATCTTCATATTCTTCTGTTTCTTGAAGAGTGCACTTTTGTAGCCAATCATTCAAGTGTTTCACTAAATCTTTTTGTTTGTTGAAGAGGTTACAAATGCACTTACCCCACTTTAAAATCACTTTTTCAAGTCTCAAAGTAGCTTTTGAGTTTGACTTTTTATTTTTTTGATGGATCCAATATATGTACATGACTTTTGCCTTGGCTAATAGCTTAGAATTGTTTATAGTGACATGCACTCGTGATCTTCTATAATTTCATTAAACTATAAAAATTATAAGCACTTATTTAATAAGAGCTTATATTATAAGCACTTAATGAATATTAAAAAAAAATTAAGCAGCTTACCCATCAAATTGATGCATAAACGTTGTAAAATTAGATATTCTACCTTTTAATTTAGAGTGATATTGAATTTTTTCTCCTTCGAATTCTCTTCGACAATCACATAGATTTTGGAACTCATTCTTTATATCGACCATTGCTTCCTTTAGACGTATTATGCTACTAGAAGTTGGTGTTGAAACACAACTAGTTACCTAAGATTCATCACACATGTATTGTTAATAAGAATGATACATTAATTTATTGAATATAGTTTATTTGAAAATTGCATATGTCAAATTTTAATTGAAACTTACAATTTATTTTCATGATTTGAATTTAATTTTTATTTCATGATTATAAATATAATTTATTATTCAATTATATCCAATCTATAGAATATCTAACTCAACATTGAGTGTTTATTTATATACAACATTTTTGGCAAGGGTATTTAATTAAAGGAGGTAATTTTTAAAAATAAAATAGATATATTGTTGGAAAATTAAAAAGTTGAAATCCATAAAAAAAATGATACTAAAATAAAGAATAATGACAAAGGTTTTTGACTAATACACAAATGTTTTTAATTTTTTTTATTAAGTAATTTAGCTGTTGAAATTCATTCTTTAATAATAAATAAATAAGATGTCGAAAATTTAATCTCGCATTCATATCTACATATTTAATATTTTTTCACAATTACCGACTAAACTAAACTAATTTAATATTAATTTAAAATAATAATGTACAACTTTAAATAATTATCACACATGGATTTCTAACTCTATGTTTCTCTGCAATTGCAATTCCCCAAAATATTACACTTTA